>OY728121.1:761243504-761868504 GCA_963277665.1 Viscum album
GCCTACTTTTAGGAAACTACTAAAACATATTTTATGGAATCAATAACACCACTAATAAACAAGTCAAGAATATAGGCCTTCTACTATACTTTGGGTTACCACCGATGATGCTTCCTATCTAATTCTCTCTATTTGGTGGTTAGACTCATGAGTTGTGCTCAACGACATTCCTATGTGGCAGTATCCTTAGGAGACATACATATTTCTCTCAGAATATATTGATGGGATTTTAGAAGATTGGAAAGAATATGATCCTACCCTGAAGTTTTCATTGAGGTAGGATGAAAATATTATAAGATCTTAGTTTTTTGATGAGGTAAAAATCATTTAAATTTTAGTCAAAAAATTTATTTTTTATCTCAATAGATGTGACTTAGGGTTTTGGGAAGGATTAGAGATAGTATGGGATTATTCAGAGCTCGAAGTTGTGGTTTTAGGTGGAACAAGTTTAGATGCACAGTTGGTGCATGATTAGTAGTAACCATGAGACTCAACCATATGACCCATAAATTGAGTATGATAGTTATTTTAATCATGCATGGTGGGATGCATGGTTGTGAAAAAACTACAATAAATTACATAGGTAGATAACATAGTTTTTTAATGGTTTTTCAAACCATACACATAAACCATGTGAGGTATGGAGACTTTAGAAAATAGACATGCACATTCAGTGCACAATTTGTTAAATAGTGCACCTTAACCATGCAATGTGTGGGCTCACATATAGAGAGACCACACAATTGGTGCATATTTTTTCCAACCATGTGGCCAAACCTTGTGCTCCTTAAAAATGTGTGAAATTCTAGTTTCCGCTCCTTCCTCATAAATATAATTTTCCCAATCTTCTCTCTTTTCACTACATGTGGACTATGTGAGAGTTGTCCCACCATATTAACTTAGGATTTGGGCTATCTCCCTCATCAGATCATAAATTTTATTGAATTTCGTTGCATTGGATCACTTTTAATAAGTTAATGATTCCACTACATTATTTTTTATGTCTCTCTCAATAGCTTTAGTGTTATATCTGTGTGATCTCATATACCTAATTTTGAGGGTGTTTGTATATTTTCTTTGAGTTCTCTCATTACTCCCAAATTAGAGGCCAATACTGTACAATGTGTCATCTATCGATATATGGTAAGTGGTCTATTACCTATCCCTAAAATTGTTAATGTCTATAAAGTGAATAATTATGTGGTACTCCATAATTTATGTAAATCTCTTCAAAAATGTAAAATTTATTTAATTAAAAGACTAGGCCTTTATGAGATGCTCCTATAGACCCTAGTAATTTTTGGAGGTTGTAGAATCAACTTTAACCACACCTTTGGTGTGACTATTGAATGACCTTGGAACTTATATTATTTTTATGTGACCAAATCACCACTTAAGGCAGGTTTGACTTTCCTCCTTAATGAAATGTCTAGATAAATTAATTAAAAAATGAATGGAAATGCCATATCACTTCAAACATATTGAATTTTGGAGTAATACATGACTAAATGGGATTATATGAAATAAAAAATGGTATAAATATATCACATAGCCCTTGATCACTTATAAGTATTCTTGGATCTTATTATCTCCATTTTATACTCTTATAGGATGACCTTCCTTGGGAAATTTTTGGATTCCACACTTGGTTTTTCTATGATTACCCAAAGGATGCAAAATAATTTATGGATGTGTTTTCCAAGAGTTACCCCTCTTAGAATTAGAACTTGTTTTATATTGATCACTTCTCAAACATTGTTTCATGGACTCACTTGATACTATCTCTAAAAATTAGAATGCCTTGTATTATCTCTTTGGATTCATATTTATATATTAAAGATGTAGACCCCCACATATTATCTCCTTGGGATCCAATCTAGTATATCATGAGGCTACCTATGACTTCTTTCTAGGGTTCAGTTTGAGTTTTTATAAAAATGTAATACCAAGGGTTTATCGCTAGATCCCACTCAACCCCTCTACTAAACACATCATATGTTCTATGTTCCTTGGATCAACTCCTAAATTATTGATTCTATGGGAATCCTTGTTTCCCTATTATGATTAACATTATACATGGATGGCTTGGTTTTATACATCATTCCCAATTCAATTCACTTGTATACACATAATGAATATAAACTTCTTAGAAACTTACCATCTTAGGCCGATGCAGGTAGGGTCGGACGAGTATCCTTTAGGAACCTAGGCTGAATTGGTTATTGTTTCTTTAGTGATTTATTTTATTATTATACCTGAAAACTATTTAATTTTATAACCACTTCCCAGATTATAGTAGAGATCATTGGTGTTGTCTTATTTAGTTTTACTCACACCCTTTTGGGCTGCTAATTGCTACCCATATAGACTTCATTGATACAATTAGGGGTAAAGGGAAGCACCCAACTATTGACACTAGAATCTTTTTCTAGGATGGGAATTGATACCAGATGACTAATCCAAGTTCTTGGTATGATTTTGAAGATAGTTTGGGTCCTTTTTTATAATTTTTGTATAGAATTTATTATTGTATGTATTATTCAATATTTCTATTACTACCCTTTTTATATAGAATCAAGAAAATATCATTTTTTAATATAATACTGTTTAAGGATTCTATTGTTCATTTATTAACTCGATGATTTATATTTTGCTGCCTTACTGTTGTTACTATTTTTTTATGTTTATTTATTATTTCACCCCAATGATACACTCTGATAAAGATGGTATAATATCCTCACCATACCATTATAAACACTTACTGCTTATCGACAACCTTGGACATATGGGGAGGCACGCATGAGGCTATGTGTTCACTGGGTTGGGTACTCATGAGGAGATTGATCTTGGGAAATCACAAAGTGGTATCAAAGAATTATTTTCTTTCCTTTAATATTTTGTGTTGGTAGAAATGAGACTATGATATCTCATTATATGGTATTCATCTTGTGTCTTAGATTCATTTACCCACGTATAGGTAAAATCCAAGTAGTTTGGGTCAGGACTTTTAGTTTTTTGTATTCACCTATTATGGTTTTATTTGATATCACTATTGGGTGAAGTACATGATTTATGGTATTTTCTATTAGTATGGAGTTTCTTTACCCTTCGTATGGCATGACAAGGAAGAATTGTTCATGCATCAGTATAAGAACCAGAGGATTTAAATGTCATGTACATTCCATTCCATTTTTATTTTAATGTGTTCATTGCCTATTGCATGTCATATATGACTTGATTATTATTTTTTAAATTTTAAAAACATTTATCAAAGGGAAAAGGAAAAATAATTGGTTTGTTAAAGTGTCTACATCATCCTAAATAGTGTTTTCTCACATATATTGAGGGTGAAACCTTAACTAACCAATTATAAAATTTTTAATCCATGGAACTTACGTTACATGGACCAAAATGTTAGTCATTTATGATTAAATGGATGCTAATTTTACTTTATAATTTTTTTGACTCTATAAATTAGGAATAGTGATCCATATAATCTAACCATTGTTTATAGACACATTATATTCTGAGACTGAATGTAAAAGTATGGTTGTAGTTACATGAAGTTCCAATTCTAACTTATAAAGTTATGAATTTATAACATGAGAATGGAAACTCATATAACCAAAGCTTGGAATGTTTATAAGAATTAAATTACTAAATTCAACTACTAAAGTTAAAGGAAATGGTTTCCATTAAATGGGGATTCCAATTACAACTAAAAGTGTGTTTTACTTTATAACTTGGAATTGACACTCCATATAACGGAACTGGTGTTGGGAAATATAGAACCTTGACCTTGACTTGACCTTGTTAGTGGGTCATGGGGGTGTCTCTTGTGAATCTAAGTGATCTTATTCATTATGATATCTCATTTTGAGGTGTATTATTTATATTTATAGATATATGCCTCCTTGATAGCCTTAGGTCAAATGCAAGGAAGGTGATGATGACCATTCTCCAAAAGTGGTGGGACTTGAACCATCTGTGATACCTCCAGTGGTGAAACTTATGGAACCTCCAATAATTATTGGTTTGTTAATCAATTCACATATTCGAGAGGGTTTCCTATAGTTATTGCATTCCATGTAGGTAACTCTAGTCCCTACACTAACTATGTCAAAATTGACTAAGTAGTTCCAGCAGCAGCACCCTTAGACCTTCTCAGAGGAAGGTGGTCCATAGGCTACTATGTCATGGATAAAGGATATTATTTATATCTTTGAGAATCTAGATACACCTATAGAAAAAAGGGTGAATCTTGTCGAATACATTATTAGAGGGACTTCCAAGATTTTGTGGGATTCTTTGAACTAGGTAGATCTATATCGGGTTATGATTTGAAGGGATTTCCAATTTAGTTTATATGACTTTTTATTTGTGGAGACACTAAGAGTTGATTGACCTAGAGAGTTTATGAACATAAAGTAGGGAACATTATATATTATGGGATACTCAAATCATTTTATGGTGATCCAAAATTTCATTTCTACTCTCCTTAGTGTTGAGAATTCTAGAGTTTGGTGATATAAGGTTAGGACCAGGTATACCAACCGATCATAGGTAAATTTCATTAATTTGAATACAATTTTAGATGTAGTCAATCAGGACCTAATCTCTAAGAGAAACCTATGGAAATATTATGGTGTGGTCAAGGGTAATTCATCACCGAGGAATAGAAGTAGTTCATCCAGTGGAAGGAAGAGTCACCTAGAGTTTCCTCATTAGGGAAGTGACAACCAAAGTATTCGCACCAATAACAGCATAGTATTCCATCACTTTAGAAAGTCAAGACACATGAAGTACCAGTGCAGAAGAGACCCTATTGAGTGCTGAGTTTGGAAAAAAATGGTAGTTTTATAGGAAAATTCCACCAATTCCCAATGAGATAGGATCTGCACTGACTCCAAAATCAGAAGTAGTATTAGTTGCTCCTCACCAAGAAAAAAAATAGAGTACCACCAGCCATAAATACCAAGGAGGTGGATGGTGTTAGGGAATCTAGACTCTGAATATAAAGCTCCAAGAGAGTATTACTTCTCAGGGTAGTTAGGTTATAGCTCATGGATGAAGACTAGGCCAGATATATGTAGTATAACTATAACCTAAGGAACTGATTGTTGGTCAATATAATGTTCAAGGTTTTATTTCTGTAGCCTCAAATTTAGTATCATCTTTATTTAACTCAAGCACCTCACATTCCTTCATATATATGACTATAATGAAGATTATTGGTCTTAAAAGTGAATATTTCCATGGAGTATTGATGATTGAAACTTATATGATAATCCAATACAAAAGTGTATATCAATAAAAGGACTTTCCCCTTGAGATCAATGGTTATCATTAGTTATAGAACCACATTTTCCTCAAGATAATGGGCTTTGAAATCCTTCTCAAGATGGATTGGTTAGTTAAATTTTGCTCATATATTGATTATTATATTCAAAAGGTATATTTTAAATCTCTAAAGGGTGGTAATTATATTCAAATATATTAATGGGATGTTTAGGAAACTATATTTAGATCAATGTATTAGGGTATGACTAGAGCATCACTATCATAAAATGACCCTACACCCACAGTTTGGAACCAAGGGTATAACCCACAAAACTATGGGTTTAGGCTATACCCATGGTTCAGAGAACTGGGGGAGCTTAAGATGTTAGTATAGCTATGAGATATAGACACATTTTTAAAATCATATACTCACTCTTATGAACCATCAGAATAAGTTTATTCCACCGTGTCAATAACCCTGTACCAACACTTTTGAAACCATGGATATAACATTTAAAACATTTCCTACCATCTGTTTTATTCCCTGGACTACCTCTATAAAATCCATGTTCCTAACCACTACACCACATTTGGTTATCTATATATACATATATATTTACTTATATATACTTATCTAAACTATGGATATTGGTGAAAAACTATAGCAATAGGTTTTCCTACGTTTTGTTTCTCACACTTACGTGGGATATCTATACCCATATTTTACCAAAACTGTGGATATAGTCATGACCTATACCCATAGTTTTTGGATAACTATGGGTATATGTTTTTAACAAAACCCTATACCCACAATTTTGGGAAACTCTTGGTATAGGTCTTGAATGATACCCTATTCCCACAGTTTTTTCAAAACCATTGGTATAGGTTCTAAACCAATCCCTATACCCATAGTTTTCGTAAAACCATGGGTATAGGGGTAATATGAGGTCACAATGTCATCAGGTATGGGTTAAACCCTCCGATATACCACATATATATTCAGAGGGATATATGTCCTATATGAGTATTTGGTAATGTCGTTCAATATAAAAAACATGCCAGTAGTTTATATGGCCTTGATGAATCAGGTTTTCCACCTATATGTGGATGTGTTTGTAGTTGTTTTTGTGGATGATATCTTAGTGTATTATCAAACTCAACACAATTATGCCAGAAACCTTAACATCATTTTGAGTACACTAAGGGAGCACTAGATATATGATATTATCACAAAAGTACACTTTTTTATCGATAAATTTCACTTCTTTGGTCACCTCGTCTGAGAAGAAGGGTTATCTATGGACCCAGATAAGTTGAGAGTCTTGGTTTCCTAGGAAAATCCCAAGAACATATTTGACATTTGGATTTTCTTAGGGCTATCTAGTTACTATAGACATTTTATCTTGGATTATACAAACCTAAAATTACCTCTAAAATAATTCACCAATAATGTCTTCAAATTTATTTGATCTAAATCTTGTGAGAAGTAATTTTAGGAGTTAAAAGGTTAGTTAACCTCAATACCTATATTGATTTTTCCAGATCCTAGAGGATGATATAATGTTTATTGTGATTCATAAAGAATAATTTTGAGATCCGTTTTGATCCAAGGGTAATGATTCATAGCACATGAGTCTCAAAATCTAAGGCCTCATGAGCATAATTACCCAACACATGATCTCAAGACATGAGAAGTATCTCATTCCATGTGTTTTTGGAGGCATTAATTTTCATGGGAATAGTTTTTTGTATACCTAGATCATAGAAGCCTTAAATAAATATTTACTAAAAAATTTCTTGAACCTTAAATTGTTAATATGGGTCGAATACATTTAGTATTTCAATTTGATCTTAATTATATAATTGGGATGTACAATTATTTAGATAATGCCCTGATCTAAAAAACATAGACGCAAACTATTCATAAAACTAGTTGAAAATGGAAATTGATGGGATGATTTTATTAGATGTATATAGAAGTTCAAGAGAGTCATAGGAAATATATTTTTATGGCCTCAATAGTGACATCATCAATTTTTTAGTGAGTAAAGAGAAGGTAGATTTTTGATCCTAAAGGGTTTGTCCCAATGGGGTAATGTTTCTTTTTATGAAACACTATCTGGTTGGGTTGTTGATAAGGATAAGATCTTGTATATTCTTGTGTATGTATGGGTTCCTTGAGACTTTCAATTGGAATTAATGTGAGTGTATCATGCTTCAAAATGGAATGTATATCAAAGACTCACCTAGATGCGTCATGAATTATTCTTCCATTACTAGTGGCCTAGTATGTTGAAGTAGATATCATTGGTTTTTACTCAATGTTTCACCTATTAGTAGGTGAAGGTAGAAAATTTCTAGATTTTTGGTATTTTACAGCCATTAACCATGCTAGAGTGGAAATGGGATGACACCACTATAGATTTCATTAAGGTTTTACAGAATTCCACTTGGGGAAGTGACTTCATATTGGTGATCCTGGAAAACCTGAAAAAGATCACCCAACTCTTGTCTATTTAGTAAAACTTCTCAGTGGATGATTTTGAGATGTTATATTTCCATGAAATTATATTCCTTCATGGTGTTCAAGGTACCATCATATCATATAATTATGATTTGTTTACTTCATGATTTTTTCATTCTTTGCATAAGGCATTGGTTTCATAGGTAAATTTTTTGTACAATATACCATGCTCAGACTAACAATCAGACCAGGTGTACTATACAAATGTTATAGGTCATACATCATGAATGAGTCTTTAAATTTATAATTTTCTAGGAGAAACACTTACCTATGGTTGAGTTATCCTATAATAATATCTTTTATGAAACCACACTGATGTATCCTTATGATTTATAATATGGTAGGTTGTTCTATTCACACATTTTATGGTTTTTGGAAAGTGAGGTTGTGATACAAGGACAAAATCTCGTATAAAAGACATCAAATATGGTATAACTTATCTGGAATTGTATGGACACAACTTAGTCTAGGAATAAGTATTATGTAGATCTTCATTGCAGACCTTTGGAGTTTGACGTGTGATATTATGTCTTCTTACGTCTTTCACCTATATTGGGACATCTAAAAATTCATAGATAATGGAAGACAAAACGTAGGTTTATCAAAACCTCTAAGATATTATAGATATTTGAGCTATTATACTATTATATAGGTCTTCGTTATAGTTATATATCCTTTCATGATGTCTTCTACATTTCTGAGCTTTTCCATTATTATTTTGACCCATCTTTTACTCTTGATCCTGAGGAAGTTGAGTTAGAGGCTGATAATTCTCTTGAGGAGTATCCTATTTATATAGTTGACCGTAGAACAAAGGATCTAAGAGGATAGACAGTTCCTATAGTGTAGGTGTTATAGAAGAAAGGCTATGTATATGATGATACTATGGAGAGAGCGGCCAATGTATTTGCTTAGTTTCCAAAGTTATTCACAAATACTACTCAACCACCCTTGGAAGGGAAAATCAAGGATGAGTTGTTTTATAGGGGGGGGGTTGTAAGATCCTGATTTCTCAATGAGGTATAAATCCTTTAAATTTTATTCTAAACAATTTTTATACTAAATAATTGTTACTAATGATTTAAGGAAGGCTTCAAGTGAGTATGGGATTGTTTAGAGGCCAGAGTTTCATTTATAAGAGGAACAAGGTGAGGTGCATAGTTGGTGCACGATTATTGGTAACTATGCATCTCAAAAATGTTACCCATTAATAGAATAGCATTGTTAGCTTAACCATTAAAGGTGGGATTCATGGATGTGTGAAACATTTAATAAATTACAGAGGTAACTCACATGGTTTACACAAATGTTTTCTAACCGTGTGCATGAACTGTGTGTGTGTGGGGGGGGGGTGCCTTTGGATAGTAGGAACACATGGCCTATGAATAGTTTGTTAAAACATGAACCCTAGTCATGTAATATATGTCCTCTCATATATAATATATCACACAGTTGGTGTATGGTTTGGGAAATATTTCACCCCCTTACAAATGTATGAAATTCTTATTCCCCCCTCCTTCCTCTTAAATCTAATTTTCCTTATCCACCATAATTTTCTTAGACAGTGGACCACTTGGGAGATCTCTAACACTGTCAACATAGGCTTTGAGATATCTCCATTTTTGAGCAAATATTTGACTTATTTTCATTACATTGGATCACTATTAGGAATTCCAATATTCTTCTACCTTCTTTTCTCTTTTTCTCTCACCATATTTGGCATTTTCTCCATGCGAGATCATATACCCTATTTTGTAGGGTGTTTTTCTAGTTTCTTCAATTTATTTGATTGTATTAGGAATCATATGCTGATACTGGATGATTATTTTTCTACAAGCATTAGGTAGGTTATAAGGACCTGACCTTAAAGATTACATTGTATTGAGTTTAAGTCAAGAATTTACTTTATTTCACATTGTGAATCTTTTCAGGTTTAGAGTTTTAGAGAATTAGACCATATCTAACACCTAACAAAACCATATAATACAAAGTGGAAACTTATGAATAATATCAATTTTTTCCACCTTATAAAACTATTAAAAAATAAAGCATGGTCACTTTAATAAAAACTCTTCAAGAATCTCAACTTAACCACTTCCAATACCGTACTCATCATTAAAACCTATGAAAAACATTTAAAAACATGAGAAGAGAATAAAAATCTCAATAAGGGATATAAAAAGAAGGAAACCATTAATCCATTGATAAAAAGTAAAAATCATGAAAAACCCTTACATTAAAACATTACATTTTACCCAAAATGGAAATATCATTCTTTAATAAATATAATTTATTTTTTCTTCTGAAATCAAATTATTTCCCTGAAAAAACATTAAAAAACATAGAAAATTCACGTAGTTACATTGGTAACATCATCACATATAACACTTTTTGAACCCTTAAAGAACGAAATAACCATACAACCAACTTCCTATATAATTATCTGGAGAATATTATCACTAACCATTGCATTGGAGAGATATTCATTAGCACCCATTGTTTAAGATATAACGGGCTTACCCAACACAATTTCGGTTCCCCCATCATTTATAATGTACAAGAACCGAAACATTTAAATAAATAATTTCATCATTTTAAAAACTCATTTAAACTCAAATGAAAATCATTTTCAAATATTAAAATATAATTTTCTTTCTAAAATCCCATTTTCAATGAAAAATACATTGTTATTTTGAAAAAACATTTTCAATACTAAAATACCCAAAAAAAGTAAATATGGATTTCCATTTAATAAAACATGAAATCTTTTGAAGGAATCTAAAAATAAAATAATGGCCACGGTGGCAAAAAAATTCATTGTTTTGGTGTACGTTAAGAATAGAAAATTTCTTTTGTTGTTTATCAAAATGTTATGTGTAAAATACATGAAAATATCCCTTTTCAATACCATTGAATGAAATTTAAAATGGACATAAAATTTACATTATAATCCTTTTATATTCATACAATTATATATGTAAAATAATATCAACAATATTGAAATTGAGAAAATATTTTGAAATTAATTCTTTAAACACTCGAAGTGACTCATACCAATTTGAAAATTTAAATCCAAGCCCCATGAAATAATTAAATTTAATAAAAAAATTAAATAACATGATAGTAGATATAATATAGATATAGAATATCAAAGTGCCTGTATATACACCTTATAAAATAATAAAGGTGCATATTATCTAGAAATTCCTCAATGAAAGGATACTGAGATGAAATCCCTTATCACGAGTCTAACTTTTCAAATGTCACTTTATATTCATTAAAAATAATATTATGTTAATTATTTACTTCATTATTTTTTTTTTCAATTTTATCATTTATTTACTTCACTTATTACCATTTTTTAAGAAACTACTTAAACAACTAAGTTTACGTCGAGTGTTTTGGACATATTCGAGTCATGTGTCAAAAATGAATTTGATAGGTCAACTATGGCCAAATGGTCATTATATAAAAATTTCCAGAATAATAATCATTAAATAATTATTATATTTATACATAAATTAAATTTTTATAACCAATCATGAAGTGTGATTATGAAAAATGAACCAAATTTACAATCATGGAGGAGGTAGGCGGTACGTAAGCATGAGTAACATTCCAATTCTTAAACGATCATTATGGAAATATGTTAAGTTAGATTTATCTTTCCAGAATGATCATTATATCATACATACCATTTTATTTAATCATATATGCTTATATATTTAATTATTTTTATGTAAAAGGAATCACGTTGCATCGAGGAGGTGGTTGTCCACAAGTCCACAAATGATGTTATTAGTTTTTTTTTGTGTGTGAAAAGGGTAATAAATACAATGGTGTATTATATTTACATAAATTTAATTATGTAATTAATATCATATATATATTTCATGTATTTATCATATGTTTAATTAAATCCATCCTTAACCTATTCCATGTAAAGTGTAAATGTATCATATCACTTTGTGGATGTGGAAGTCCAGACGTCCACAAATGATGTAATTGTATTACCAAAAAATGAAAATAATGAAGGTATATGTCATATAATAGATATATATCTATTAATATATCATGAATATCATAAATATCATATCAAAACATTTTTTATATCATAATTTCCAACCATGAGAGGTGGTAACAGAAAAAACGGACCACATCATTTCATGGGGTGGTAGTTTGTGGTACACATAAATAGTATGTTCATTACCCATTTGATATAAGTGAGTGTAAGTGTAGGAAGAACCATTAACATAAAAACATCTAAGTATATTGAAGATACTGAGTCCATTATATAATCCTGATATAATGTGAAATGAAGGGAGTGGAGAAGGAAACAAACTAAAAATGCATGTTGATGAAAGTTACCCTTCTTCAGGTAAGATCCTGATTTCTCAATGAGGTATAAATCCTTTAAATTTTATTCTAAACAATTATTATTCTAAATAATTGTTCCTAATGATTTAAGGAAGGATTCAAGTGAGTATGGGATTGTTTAGAGCCCAGAGTTTCATTTATAAGAGGAACAAGGTGAGGTGCATAGTGGGTGCATGATTATTGGTAACTATGCATCTCAAAAATGTTACCCATTAATAGAAGAGCATTGTTAGCTTAACCATTAAAGGTGGGATTCATGGATGTGTGAAACATTTAATAAATTACAGAGGTAACTCACATGGTTTACACAAATGTTCTCTAACCGTGTGCATGAACTGTGTGTGTGTGTGGGGGGTGCCTTTGGATAGTAGGAACACATGGCCTATGAATAGTTTGTTAAAACATGAACCCTAGTCATGTAATATATGGCCTCTCATATATAATATATCACACAGTTGGTGTATGGTTTGGGAAATATTTCACCCCCTTACAAATGTATGAAATTCCTATTCCCCCCTCCTTCCTCTTAAATCTAATTTTCCTTCTCCACCATAATTTTCTTAGACAGTGGACCACTTGGGAGATCTCTAACACTGTCAACATAGGCTTTGAGATATCACCATTTTTGAGCAAATATTTTACTTATTTTCATTACATTGGACCACTATTAGGAATTCCAATATTCTTCTACCTTCTTTTCTCTTTTTCTCTCACCATATTTGGCATTTTCTCCATGCGAGATCATGTACCCTATTTTGTAGGGTGTTTTTCTAGTTTCTTCAATTTATTTGATTGTATTAGGAATCATATGCTGATACTGGATGATTATTTTTCTACTCTCATTAGGTAGGTTATAAGGACCTGACCTTAAAGATTACATTGTCTTGAGTTTAAGTCAAGAATTTACTTTATTTCACATTGTGAATCTTTTCAGGTTTAGAGTTTTAGAGAATTAGACCATATCTAACACCTAACAAAACCATATAATACAAAGTGGACACTTATGAATAATATCAATTTTTTCCACCTTATAAAACTATTAAAAAATAAAGCATGGTCACTTTAATAAAAACTCTTCAAGACTCTCAACTTAACCACTTCCAATACCGTACTCATCATTAAAACCTATGAAAAACATTTAAAAACCTGAGAAGAGAATAAAAATCTCAATAAGGGATATAAAAAGAAGGAAACCATTAATCCATTGATAAAAAGTAAAAATCATGAAAAACCCTTACATTAAAACATTACATTTTACCCAAAATGGAAATATCATTCTTTAATAAATATAATTTATTTTTTCTTCTGAAATCAAATTATTTCCCTGAAAAAACATTAAAAAACATAGAAAATTCACGTAGTTACATTGGTAACATCATCACATATAACACTTTTTGAACCCTTAAAGAACGAAATAACCATAAAACCAACTTCCTATATAATTATCTGGAGAATATTATCACTAACCATTGCATTAGAGAGATATTCATTAGCACCCATTGTTTAAGATATAACGGGCTTACCCAACACAATTTCGGTTCCCCCATCATTTATAATGTACAAGAACCGAAACATTTAAATAAATAATTTCATCATTTTAAAAACTCATTTAAACTCCAATGAAAATCATTTTCAAATATTAAAATATAATTTTCTTTCTAAAATCCCATTTTCAATGAAAAATACATTGTTATTTTGAAAAAACATTTTCAATACTAAAATACCCAAAAAAAGTAAATATGGATTTCCATTTAAGAAAACATGAAATCTTTTGAAGGAATCTAAAAATAAAATAATGGCCACAGTGGCAAAAAATTCATTGTTTTGGTGTACGTTAAGAATAGAAAATTTCTTTTGTTGTTTATCAAAATGTTATGTGTAAAATACATGAAAATATCCCTTTTCAATACCAATGAATGAAATTTAAAATGGACATAAAATTTACATTATAACCCTTTTATAATCATACAATTATATATGTAAAATAATATCAACAATATTGAAATTGAGAAAATATTTTGAAATTAATTCTTTAAACACTCGAAGTGACTCATACCAATTTGAAAATTTAAATCCAAAGCCCCATGAAATAAATAAATTTAATAAAAAAATTAAACAACATGATAGTAGATATAATATAGATATAGAATATCAAAGTGTCTGTATATACACCTTATAAAATAATAAAGGTGCATATTATCTAGAAATTCCTCAATGAAAGGATACTGAGATGAAATCCCTTATCATGAGTCTAACTTTTCAAATGTCACTTTATATTCATTAAAAATAATATTATGTTAATTATTTAATTCATTTTTGTTTTCAATTTTATCATTTATTTACTTCACTTATTACCATTTTTTAAGAAACTACTTAAACAACTAAGTTTACGTCGAGTGTTTTGGACATATTCGAGTCATGTGTCAAAAATGAATTTGATAGGTCAACTATGGCCAAATGGTCATTATATAAAAATTTCCAGAATAATAATCATTAAATAATTATTATATTTATACATAAATTAAATTTTTATAACCAATCATGAAGTGTGATTATGAAAAATGAACCAAATTTACAATCATGGAGGAGGTAGGCGGTACGTAAGCATGAGTAACATTCCAATTCTTAAACGATCATTATGGAAATATGTTAAGTTAGATTTATCTTTCCAGAATGATCATTATATCATACATACCATTTTATTTAATCATATATTCTTATATATTTAATTATTTTTATGTAAAAGGAATCACGTTGCATCGAGGAGGTGGTTGTCCACAAGTCCACAAATGATGTTATTAGTTTTTTTTTTGTGTGAAAAGGGTAATAAATACAATGGTGTATTATATTTACATAAATTTAATTATGTAATTAATATCATATATATATTTCATGTATTTATCATATGTTTAATTAAATCCATCCTTAACCTATTCCATGTAAAGTGTAAATGTATCATATCACTTTGTGGATGTGGAAGTCCAGACGTCCACAAATGATGTAATTGTATTACCAAAAAATGAAAATAATGAACGTATATGTCATATAATAGATATATATCTATTAATATATCATAAATATCATAAATATCATATTAAAACATTTTTTCTATCATAATTTCCAACCATGAGAGGTGGTAACAGAAAAAACGAACCACATCATTTCATGGGGTGGTAGTTTGTGGTACACATAAATAGTATGTTCATTACCCATTTGATATAAGTGAGTGTAAGTGTAGGAAGAACCCTTAACATAAAAACATCTAAGTATATTGGAGATACTGAGGCCATTATATAATCCTGATATAATGTGAAATGAAGGGAGTGGAGAAGGAAACAAACTAAAAATGCATGTTGATGAAAGTTACCCTTCTTCAGGTAAGATCCTGATTTCTCAATGAGGTATAAATCCTTTAAATTTTATTCTAAACAATTTTTATTCTAAATAATTATTCCTAATGATTTAAGGAAGGCTTCAAGTGAGTATGGGAATGTTTAGAGCCCAGAGTTTCATTTATAAGAGGAACAAGGTGAGGTGCATAGTTGGTACACGATTATTGGTAACTATGCATCTCAAAAATGTTACCCATTAATAGAAGAGCATTGTTAGCTTAACCATTAAAGGTGGGATTCATGGATGTGTGAAACATTTAATAAATTACAGAGGTAACTCACATGGTTTACACAAATGTTCTCTAACCGTGTGCATGAACTGTGTGTGTGTGTGGGGGGTGCCTTTGGATAGTAGGAACACATGGCCTATGAATAGTTTGTTAAAACATGAACCCTAGTCATGTAATATATGGCCTCTCATATATAATATATCACACATTTGGTGTATGGTTTGGGAAATATTTCACCCCCTTACAAATGTATGAAATTACTATTCCCCCCTCCTTCCTCTTAAATCTATTTTTCCTTCTCCACCATAATTTTCTTAGACAGTGGACCACTTGGGAGATCTCTAACACTGTCAACATAGGCTTTGAGATATCTCCATTTTTGAGCAAATATTTGACTTATTTTCATTACATTGGATCACTATTAGGAATTCCAATATTCTTCTACCTTCTTTTCTCTTTTTCTCTCACCATATTTGGCATTTTCTCCATGCGAGATCATATACCCTATTTTGTAGGGTGTTTTTCTAGTTTCTTCAATTTATTTGATTGTATTAGGAATCATATGCTGATACTGGATGATTATTTTTCTACTAGAATTAGGTAGGTTATAAGGACCTGACCTTAAAGACTACATTGTCTTGAGTTTAAGTCAAGAATTTACTTTATTTCACATTGTGAATCTTTTCAGGTTTAGAGTTTTAGAGAATTAGACCATATCTAACACCTAACAAAACCATATAATACAAAGTGGACACTTATGAATAATATCAATTTTTTCCACCTTATAAAACTATTAAAAAATAAAGCATGGTCACTTTAATAAAAACTCTTCAAGACTCTCAACTTAACCACTTCCAATACCGTACTCATCATTAAAACCTATGAAAAACATTTAAAAACCTGAGAAGAGAATAAAAATCTCAATAAGGGATATAAAAAGAAGGAAACCATTAATCCATTGATAAAAAGTAAAAATCATGAAAAACCCTTACATTAAAACATTACATTTTACCCAAAATGGAAATATCATTCTTTAATAAATATAATTTATTTTTTCTTCTGAAATCAAATTATTTCCCTGAAAAAACATTAAAAAACATAGAAAATTCACGTAGTTACATTGGTAACATCATCACATATAACACTTTTTGAACCCTTAAAGAACGAAATAACCATACAACCAACTTCCTATATAATTATCTGGAGAATATTATCACTAACCATTGCATTGGAGAGATATTCATTAGCACCCATTGTTTAAGATATAACGGGCTTACCCAACACAATTTTGGTTCCCCCATCATTTATAATGTACAAGAACCGAAACATTTAAATAAATAATTTCATCATTTTAAAAACTCATTTAAACTCAAATGAAAATCATTTTCAAATATTAAAATATAATTTTCTTTCTAAAATCCCATTTTCAATGAAAAATACATTGTTATTTTGAAAAAACATTTTCAATACTAAAATACCCAAAAAAAGTAAATATGGATTTCCATTTAAGAAAACATGAAATCTTTTGAAGGAATCTAAAAATATAATAATGGCCACGGTGGCAAAAAATTCATTGTTTTGGTGTACGTTAAGAATAGAAAATTTCTTTTGTTGTTTATCAAAATGTTATGTGTAAAATACATGAAAATATCCCTTTTCAATACCATTGAATGAAATTTAAAATGGACATAAAATTTACATTATAACCCTTTTATATTCATACAATAATATATGTAAAATAATATCAACAATATTGAAATTGAGAAAATATTTTGAAATTAATTCTTTAAACACTCGAAGTGACTCATACCAATTTGAAAATTTAAATCCAAAGCCCCATGAAATAATTAAATTTAATAAAAAAATTAAATAACATGATAGTAGATATAATATAGATATAGAATATCAAAGTGTCTGTATATACACCTTATAAAATAATAAAGGTGCATATTATCTAGAAATTCCTCAATGAAAGGATACTGAGATGAAATCCCTTATCATGAGTCTAACTTTTCAAATGTCACTTTATATTCATTAAAAATAATATTATGTTAATTATTTAATTCATTATTTTTTTTTTCAATTTTATCATTTATTTACTTCACTTATTACCATTTTTTAAGAAACTACTTAAACAACTAAGTTTACGTCGAGTGTTTTGGACATATTCGAGTCATGTGTCAAAAATGAATTTGATAGGTCAACTATGGCCAAATGGTCATTATATAAAAATTTCCAGAATAATAATCATTAAATAATTATTATATTTATACATAAATTAAATTTTTATAACCAATCATGAAGTGTGATTATGAAAAATGAACCAAATTTACAATCATGGAGGAGGTAGGCGGTACGTAAGCATGAGTAACATTCCAATTCTTAAACGATCATTATGGAAATATGTTAAGTTAGATTTATCTTTCCAGAATGATCATTATATCATACATACCATTTTATTTAATCATATATGCTTATATATTTAATTATTTTTATGTAAAAGGAATCACGTTGCATCGAGGAGGTGGTTGTCCACAAGTCCACAAATGATGTTATTAGTTTTTTTTGTGTGTGAAAAGGGTAATAAATACAGTGGTGTATTATATTTACATAAATTTAATTATGTAATTAATATCATATATATATTTCATGTATTTATCATATGTTTAATTAAATCCATCCTTAACCTATTCCATGTAAAGTGTAAATGTATCATATCACTTTGTGGATGTGGAAGTCCAGACGTCCACAAATGATGTAATTGTATTACCAAAAAATGAAAACAATGAAGGTATATGTCATATAATAGATATATATCTATTAATATATCATAAATATCATAAATATCATATTAAAACATTTTTTCTATCATAATTTCCAACCATGAGAGGTGGTAACAGAAAAAACGAACCACATCATTTCATGGGGTGGTAGTTTGTGGTACACATAAATAGTATGTTCATTACCCATTTGATATAAGTGAGTGTAAGTGTAGGAATAACCCTTAACATAAAAACATCTAAGTATATTGAAGATACTGAGGCCATTATATAATCCTGATATAATGTGAAATGAAGGGAGTGGAGAAGGAAACAAACTAAAAATGCATGTTGATGAAAGTTACCCTTCTTCAGGTAAGATCCTGATTTCTCAATGAGGTATAAATCCTTTAAATTTTATTCTAAAATTTTTTTATTCTAAATAATTGTTCCTAATGATTTAAGGAAGGCTTCAAGTGAGTATGGGATTGTTTAGAGCCCAGAGTTTCATTTATAAGAGGAACAAGGTGAGGTGCATAGTTGGTGCACGATTATTGGTAACTATGCATCTCAAAAATGTTACCCATTAATAGAAGAGCATTGTTAGCTTAACCATTAAAGGTGGGATTCATGGATGTGTGAAACATTTAATAAATTACAGAGGTAACTCACATGGTTTACACAAATGTTCTCTAACCGTGTGCATGAACTGTGTGTGTGTGTGGGGGGTGCCTTTGGATAGTAGGAACACATGGCCTATGAATAGTTTGTTAAAACATGAACCCTAGTCATGTAATATATGGCCTCTCATATATAATATATCACACAGTTGGTGTATGGTTTGGGAAATATTTCACCCCCTTACAAATGTATGAAATTCCTATTCCCCCCTCCTTCCTCTTAAATCTATTTTTCCTTCTCCACCATAATTTTCTTAGACAGTGGACCACTTGGGAGATCTCTAACACTGTCAACATAGGCTTTGAGATATCTCCATTTTTGAGCAAATATTTGACTTATTTTCATTACATTGGATCACTATTAGGAATTCCAATATTCTTCTACCTTCTTTTCTCTTTTTCTCTCACCATATTTGGCATTTTCTCCATACGAGATGATATACCCTATTTTGTAGGGTGTTTTTCTAGTTTCTTCAATTTATTTGATTGTATTAGGAATCATATGCTGATACTGGATGATTATTTTTCTACTAGAATTAGGTAGGTTATAAGGACCTGACCTTAAAGACTACATTGTCTTGAGTTTAAGTCAAGAATTTACTTTATTTCACATTGTGAATCTTTTCAGGTTTAGAGTTTTAGAGAATTAGACCATATCTAACACCTAACAAAACCATATAATACAAAGTGGACACTTATGAATAATATCAATTTTTTCCACCTTATAAAACTATTAAAAAATAAAGCATGGTCACTTTAATAAAAACTCTTCAAGACTCTCAACTTAACCACTTCCAATACCGTACTCATCATTAAAACCTATGAAAAACATTTAAAAACCTGAGAAGAGAATAAAAATCTCAATAAGGGATATAAAAAGAAGGAAACCATTAATCCATTGATAAAAAGTAAAAATCATGAAAAACCCTTACATTAAAACATTACATTTTACCCAAAATGGAAATATCATTCTTTAATAAATATAATTTATTTTTTCTTCTGAAATCAAATTATTTCCCTGAAAAAACATTAAAAAACATAGAAAATTCACGTAGTTACATTGGTAACATCATCACATATAACACTTTTTGAACCCTTAAAGAACGAAATAACCATACAACCAACTTCCTATATAATTATCTGGAGAATATTATCACTAACCATTGCATTGGAGAGATATTCATTAGCACCCATTGTTTAAGATATAACGGGCTTACCCAACACAATTTTGGTTCCCCCATCATTTATAATGTACAAGAACCGAAACATTTAAATAAATAATTTCATCATTTTAAAAACTCATTTAAACTCAAATGAAAATCATTTTCAAATATTAAAATATAATTTTCTTTCTAAAATCCCATTTTCAATGAAAAATACATTGTTATTTTGAAAAAACATTTTCAATACTAAAATACCCAAAAAAAGTAAATATGGATTTCCATTTAAGAAAACATGAAATCTTTTGAAGGAATCTAAAAATATAATAATGGCCACGGTGGTAAAAAATTCATTGTTTTGGTGTACGTTAAGAATAGAAAATTTCTTTTGTTGTTTATCAAAATGTTATGTGTAAAATACATGAAAATATCCCTTTTTAATACCATTGAATGAAATTTAAAATGGACATAAAATTTACATTATAACCCTTTTATATTCATACAATTATATATGTAAAATAATATCAACAATATTGAAATTGAGAAAAGATTTTGAAATTAATTCTTTAAACACTCGAAGTGACTCATACCAATTTGAAAATTTAAATCCAAAGCCCCATGAAATAATTAAATTTAATAAAAAAATTAAATAACATGATAGTAGATATAATATAGATATAGAATATCAAAGTGTCTGTATATACACCTTATAAAATAATAAAGGTGCATATTATCTAGAAATTCCTCAATGAAAGGATACTGAGATGAAATCCCTTATCATGAGTCTAACTTTTCAAATGTCACTTTATATTCATTAAAAATAATATTATGTTAATTATTTAATTCATTATTTTTTTTTCAATTTTATCATTTATTTACTTCACTTATTACCATTTTTTAAGAAACTACTTAAACAACTAAGTTTACGTCGAGTGTTTTGGACATATTCGAGTCGTGTGTCAAAAATGAATTTGATAGGTCAACTATGGCAAAATGGTCATTATATAAAAATTTCCAGAATAATAATCATTAAATAATTATTATATTTATACATAAATTAAATTTTTATAACCAATCATGAAGTGTGATTATGAAAAATGAACCAAATTTACAATCATGGAGGAGGTAGGCGGTACGTAAGCATGAGTAACATTCCAATTCTTAAACGATAATTATGGAAATATGTTAAGTTAGATTTATCTTTCCAGAATGATCATTATATCATACATACCATTTTATTTAATCATATATGCTTATATATTTATTTATTTTTATGTAAAAGGAATCACGTTGCATCGAGGAGGTGGTTGTCCACAAGTCCACAAATGATGTTATTAGTTTTTTTTGTGTGTGAAAAGGGTAATAAATACAGTGGTGTATTATATTTACATAAATTTAATTATGTAATTAATATCATATATATATTTCATGTATTTATCATATGTTTAATTAAATCCATCCTTAACCTATTCCATGTAAAGTGTAAATTTATCATATCACTTTGTGGATGTGGAAGTCCAGACGTCCACAAATGATGTAATTGTATTACCAAAAAATGAAAATAATGAAGGTATATGTCATATAATAGATATATATCTATTAATATATCATAAATATCATAAATATCATATTAAAACATTTTTTCTATCATAATTTCCAACCATGAGAGGTGGTAACAGAAAAAACGAACCACATCATTTCATGGGGTGGTAGTTTGTGGTACACATAAATAGTATGTTCATTACCCATTTGATATAAGTGAGTGTAAGTGTAGGAATAACCCTTAACATAAAAACATCTAAGTATATTGAAGATACTGAGGCCATTATATAATCCTGATATAATGTGAAATGAAGGGAGTGGAGAAGGAAACAAACTAAAAATGCATGTTGATGAAAGTTACCCTTCTTCAGGTAAGATCCTGATTTCTCAATGAGGTATAAATCCTTTAAATTTTATTCTAAAAAATTTTTATTCTAAATAATTGTTCCTAATGATTTAAGGAAGGCTTCAAGTGATTATGTGATTGTTTAGAGCCCAGAGTTTCATTTATAAGAAGAACAAGGTGAGGTGCATAGTTGGTGCACGATTATTGGTAACTATGCATCTCAAAAATGTTACCCATTAATAGAAGATCATTGTTAGCTTAACCATTAAAGGTGGGATTCATGGATGTGTGAAACATTTAATAAATTACAGAGGTAACTCACATGGTTTACACAAATGTTTTCTAACCGTGTGCATGAACTGTGTGTGTGTGTGGGGGGTGCCTTTGGATAGTAGGAACACATGGCCTATGAATAGTTTGTTAAAACATGAACCCTAGTCATGTAATATATGGCCTCTCATATATAATATATCACACAGTTGGTGTATGGTTTGGGAAATATTTCACCCCCTTACAAATGTATGAAATTCCTATTCCCCCCTCTTTCCTCTTAAATCTAATTTTCCTTCTCCACCATAATTTTCTTAGACAGTGGACCACTTGGGAGATCTCTAACACTGTCAACATAGGCTTTGAGATATCTCCATTTTTGAGAAAATATTTGACTTATTTTCAATACATTGGATCACTATTAGGAATTCCAATATTCTTCTACCTTCTTTTCTCTTTTTCTCTCACCATATTTGTCATTTTCTCCATGCGAGATCATATACCCTATTTTGTAGGGTGTTTTTCTAGTTTCTTCAATTTATTTGATTGTATTAGGAATCATATGCTGATACTGGATGATTATTTTTCTACTAGCATTAGGTAGGTTATAAGGACCTGACCTTAAAGATTACATTGTCTTGAGTTTAAGTCAAGAATTTACTTTATTTCACATTGTGAATCTTTTCGGGTTTAGAGTTTTAGAGAATTAGACCATATCTAACACCTAACAAAACCATATAATACAAAGTGGACACTTATGAATAATATCAATTTTTTCCACCTTATAAAACTATAAAAAAATAAAGCATGGTCACTTTAATAAAAACTCTTCAAAAATCTCAACTTAACCACTTCCAATACCGTACTCATCATTAAAACCTATGAAAAACATTTAAAAACCTGAGAAG
Source organism: Viscum album (assembly GCA_963277665.1). Taxonomy (NCBI): domain Eukaryota; kingdom Viridiplantae; phylum Streptophyta; class Magnoliopsida; order Santalales; family Viscaceae; genus Viscum; species Viscum album. The sequence continues at coordinate 761,266,973 of OY728121.1, forward strand.
AGAATAAAAATCTCAATAAGGGATATAAAAAGAAGGAAACCATTAATCCATTGATAAAAAGTAAAAATCATGAAAAACCCTTACATTAAAACATTACATTTTACCCAAAATGGAAATATCATTCTTTAATAAATATAATTTATTTTTTCTTCTGAAATCAAATTATTTCCCTGAAAAAACATTAAAAAACATAGAAAATTCACGTCGTTACATTGGTAACATCATCACATATAACACTTTTTGAACCCTTAAAGAATGAAATAACCATACAACCAACTTCCTATATAATTATCTGGAGAATATTATCACTAACCATTGCATTGGAGAGATATTCATTAACACCCATTGTTTAAGATATAACGGGCTTACCCAACACAATTTCGGTTCCCCCATCATTTATAATGTACAAGAACCGAAACATTTAAATAAATAATTTCATAATTTTAAAAACTCATTTAAACTCAAATGAAAATCATTTTCAAATATTAAAATATAATTTTCTTTCTAAAATCCCATTTTCAATGAAAAATACATTGTTATTTTGAAAAAACATTTTCAATACTAAAATACCCAAAAAAAGTAAATATGGATTTCCATTTAAGAAAACATGAAATCTTTTGAAGGAATCTAAAAATAAAATAATGGCCACGGTGGCAAAAAATTCATTGTTTTGGTGTACGTTAAGAATAGAAAATTTCTTTTGTTGTTTATCAAAATGTTATGTGTAAAATACATGAAAATATCCCTTTTCAATACCAATGAATGAAATTTAAAATGGACATAAAATTTACATTATAACCCTTTTATATTCATACAATTATATATGTAAAATAATATCAACAATATTGAAATTGAGAAAATATTTTGAAATTAATTCTTTAAACACTCGAAGTGACTCATACCAATTTGAAAATTTAAATCCAAAGCCCCATGAAATAATTAAATTTAATAAAAAAATTAAATAACATGATAGTAGATATAATATAGATATAGAATATCAAAGTGTCTGTATATACACCTTATAAAATAATAAAGGTGCATATTATCTAGAAATTCCTCAATGAAAGGATACTGAGATGAAATCCCTTATCATGAGTCTAACTTTTCAAATGTCACTTTATATTCATTAAAAATAATATTATGTTAATTATTTACTTCATTATTTTTTTTTTCAATTTTATCATTTATTTACTTCACTTATTACCATTTTTTAAGAAACTACTTAAACAACTAAGTTTACGTCGAGTTTTTTGGACATATTCGAGTCATGTGTCAAAAATGAATTTGATAGGTCAACTATGGCCAAATGGTCATTATATAAAAATTTCTAGAATAATAATCATTAAATAATTATTATATTAATACATAAATTAAATTTTTATAACCAATCATGAAGTGTGATTATGAAAAATGACCCAAATTTACAATCATGGAGGAGGTAGGCGGTACGTAAGCATGAGTAACATTCCAATTCTTAAACGATCATTATGGAAATATGTTAAGTTAGATTTATCTTTCCAGAATGATCATTATATCATAAAAACCATTTTATTTAATCATATATGCTTATATATTTAATTATTTTTATGTAAAAGTAATCACGTTGCATCGAGGAGGTGGTTGTCCACAAGTCCACAAATGATGTTATTAGTTTTTTTTTGTGTGTGAAAAGGGTAATAAATACAATGCTGTATTATATTTACATAAATTTAATTATGTAATTAATATCATATATATATTTCATGTATTTATCATATGTTTAATTAAATCCATCCTTAACCTATTCCATGTAAAGTGTAAATGTATCATATCACTTTGTGGATGTGGAAGTACAGACGTCCACAAATGATGTAATTGTATTACCAAAAAATGAAAATAATGAAGGTATATGTCATATAATAGATATATATCTATTAATATATTATAAATATCATAAATATCATATTAAAACATTTTTTCTATCATAATTTCCAACCATGAGAGGTGGTAACAGAAAAAACGAACCACATCATTTCATGGGGTGGTAGTTTGTGGTACACATAAATAGTATGTTCATTACCCATTTGATATAAGTGAGTGTAAGTGTAGGAAGAACCCTTAACATAAAAACATCTAAGTATATTGAAGATACTGAGGCCATTATATAATCCTGATATAATGTGAAATGAAGGGAGTGGAGAAGGAAACAAACTAAAAATGCATGTTGATGAAAGTTACCCTTCTTCAGGTAAGATCCTGATTTCTCAATTAGGTATAAATCCTTTAAATTTTATTCTAAACAATTTTTATTCTAAATAATTGTTCCTAATGATTTAAGGAAGGCTTCAAGTGAGTATGGGATTGTTTAGAGCCCAGAGTTTCATTTATAAGAGGAACAAGGTGAGGTGCATAGTTGGTGCACGATTATTGGTAACTATGCATCTCAAAAATGTTACCCATTAATAGAAGAGCATTGTTAGCTTAACCATTAAAGGTGGGATTCATGGATGTGTGAAACATTTAATAAATTACAGAGGTAACTCACATGGTTTACACAAATGTTTTCTAACCGTGTGCATGAACTGTGTGTGTGTGTGGGGGTGCCTTTGGATAGTAGGAACACATGGCCTATGAATAGTTTGTTAAAACATGAACCCTAGTCATGTAATATATGGCCTCTCATATATAATATATCACACAGTTGGTGTATGGTTTGGGAAATATTTCACCCCCTTACAAATGTATGAAATTCCTATTCCCCCCTCCTTCCTCTTAAATCTAATTTTCCTTCTCCACCATAATTTTCTTAGACAGTGGACCACTTGGGAGATCTCTAACACTGTCAACATAGGCTTTGAGATATCTCCATTTTTGAGCAAATATTTGACTTATTTTCATTACATTGGATCACTATTAGGAATTCCAATATTCTTCTACCTTCTTTTCTCTTTTTCTCTCACCATATTTGGCATTTTCTCCATGCGAGATCATATACCCTATTTTGTAGGGTGTTTTTCTAGTTTCTTCAATTTATTTGATTGTATTAGGAATCATATGCTGATACTGGATGATTATTTTTCTACTAGCATTAGGTAGGTTATAAGGACCTGACCTTAAAGATTACATTGTCTTGAGTTTAAGTCAAGAAATTACTTTATTTCACATTGTGAATCTTTTCAGGTTTAGAGTTTTAGAGAATTAGACCATATCTAACACCTAACAAAACCATATAATACAAAGTGGACACTTATGAATAATATCAATTTTTTCCACCTTATAAAACTATTAAAAAATAAAGCATGGTCACTTTAATAAAAACTCTTCAAGACTCTCAACTTAACCACTTCCAATACCGTACTCATCATTAAAACCTATGAAAAACATTTAAAAACCTGAGAAGAGAATAAAAATCTCAATAAGGGATATAAAAAGAAGGAAACCATTAATCCATTGATAAAAAGTAAAAATCATGAAAAACCCTTACATTAAAACATTACATTTTACCCAAAATGGAAATATCATTCTTTAATAAATATAATTTATTTTTTCTTCTGAAATCAAATTTTTTCCCTGAAAAAACATTAAAAAACATAGAAAATTCACGTAGTTACATTGGTAACATCATCACATATAACACTTTTTGAACCCTTAAAGAACGAAATAACCATACAACCAACTTCCTATATAATTATCTGGAGAATATTATCACTATCCATTGCATTGGAGAGATATTCATTATCACCCATTGTTTAAGATATAAGGGGATTACCCAACACAATTTCGGTTCCCCCATCATTTATAATGTACAAGAACCGAAACATTTAAATAAATAATTTCATCATTTTAAAAACTCATTTAAACTCAAATGAAAATCATTTTCAAATATTAAAATATAATTTTCTTTCTAAAATCCCATTTTCAATGAAAAATACATTGTTATTTTGAAAAAACATTTTCAATACTAAAATACCCAAAAAAAGTAAATATGGATTTCCATTTAAGAAAACATGAAATCTTTTGAAGGAATCTAAAAATAAAATAATGGCCACGGTGGCAAAAAATTCATTGTTTTGGTGTACGTTAAGAATAGAAAATTTCTTTTGTTGTTTATCAAAATGTTATGTGTAAAATACATGAAAATATCCCTTTTCAATACCATTGAATGAAATTTAAAATGGACATAAAATTTACATTATAACCCTTTTATATTCATACAATTATATATGTAAAATAATATCAACAATATTGAAATTGAGAAAATATTTTTAAATTAATTCTTTAAACACTCGAAGTGACTCATACCAATTTGAAAATTTAAATCCAAAGCCCCATGAAATAATTAAATTTAATAAAAAAATTAAATAACATGATAGTAGATATAATATAGATATAGAATATCAAAGTGTCTGTATATACACCTTATAAAATAATAAAGGTGCATATTATCTAGAAATTCCTCAATGAAAGGATACTGAGATGAAATCCCTTATCATGAGTCTAACTTTTCAAATGTCACTTTATATTCATTAAAAATAATATTATGTTAATTATTTAATTCATTATTTTTTTTTCAATTTTATCATTTATTTACTTCACTTATTACCATTTTTTAAGAAACTACTTAAACAACTAAGTTTACGTCGAGTGTTTTGGACATATTCGAGTCATGTGTCAAAAATGAATTTGATAGGTCAACTATGGCCAAATGGTCATTATATAAAAATTTCCAGAATAATAATCATTAAATAATTATTATATTTATACATAAATTAAATTTTTATAACCAATCATGAAGTGTGATTATGAAAAATGAACCAAATTTACAATCATGGAGGAGGTAGGCGGTATGTAAGCATGAGTAACATTCCAATTATTAAACGATCATTATGGAAATATGTTAAGTTAGATTTATCTTTCCAGAATGATCATTATATCATACATACCATTTTATTTAATCATATATGCTTATATATTTAATTATTTTTATGTAAAAGGAATCACGTTGCATCGAGGAGGTGGTTGTCCACAAGTCCACAAATGATGTTATTAGTTTTTTTTGTGTGTGAAAAGGGTAATAAATACAATGGTGTATTATATTTACATAAATTTAATTATGTAATTAATATCATATATATATTTCATGTATTTATCATATGTTTAATTAAATCCATCCTTAACCTATTCCATGTAAAGTGTAAATGTATCATATCACTTTGTGGATGTGGAAGTCCAGACGTCCACAAATGATGTAATTGTATTACCAAAAAATGAAAATAATGAAGGTATATGTCATATAATAGATATATATCTATTAATATATCATAAATATCATAAATATCATATTAAAACATTTTTTCTATCATAATTTCCAACCATGAGAGGTGGTAACAGGAAAAACGAACCACATCATTTCATGGGGTGGTAGTTTGTGGTACACATAAATAGTATGTTCATTACCCATTTGATATAAGTGAGTGTAAGTGTAGGAAGAACCCTTAACATAAAAACATCTAAGTATATTGAAGATACTGAGGCCATTATATAATCCTGATATAATGTGAAATGAAGGGAGTGGAGAAGGAAACAAACTAAAAATGCATGTTGATGAAAGTTACCCTTCTTCAGGTAACTCCTTTTGGTTTGAATCAAAGGGAATCTTAGTTGGATTTCTGACCAATGTTATTCCTCTAGGGTGAGGAGAGGGATATTGGGAGATTGTTTGGGCAAGGGTTGGATGTAATGACCCAAAATTCTATCAGTGAAATTTTCCCTTCTTATAATTATATCATATTGTATAAATCACATAAAATCACATATAGAACTCAATACAAACTTTATAAATGAATAATTAATGAAATAAGTTGTATTTCGGAAAATTAGGTAACCTATTACAATGAAATAGTAACTTGACCTTTGGAATAGTTATATGACCCTTATGAATAGTAAACCGACCAATAGAATAGTAACTTCACCCATGAAATTATAAATAAAATTTATGTATCTTATAAATGATGATATGATATAATTATATAATAGTATAAGTAAATAAATTTTTTGAAACTGATAAATTATGTTTTGGTATTTTCGTGAAAAATAAATGTTTTTTAGAAAATTATAATTAATATTCTGATTTAAATGAATTTATTTTTTTTTTCAAAAAAATAGATTAAAAAATTAATATTTGTTATCTTATGATTATACTATAATTTTGTGATACTTAATTAATTTTTCAAAGTGTTATAAACTCAGTTATAATTTTAAAATTGGTTTTTTTAATAAATTATTACTTCAAATTAAAAATTAAATTTATTATATCTAAATATTTATTTTCATAAAACATAGTTTTTTTAATTCAATACATTAAAAAATGGTTTGGGTAATTTTTTTGTATATTTTCTAAAATAGTTGAATTTTTAGTGAACTGTGAAATATGGTAATTTGCAGTATAAGTTAAATAGATGAATTATTTAGTAATGAAGGGTGTTTTTCTAATGAAAACACCATTGGTTCAAACTCACATTCACTATTTACAATACATAGTCACAAAAATCCACACTATTCCGAGTATTGAGAAAAAATAATAATCAAATGAATAATATACTCTAAAAACACCCCTATCATCCACTATAATTACCACCCATCACCACATCTTATCCTAACACAAATTAAGAATTTAATATTGTATAATTTCTACAAAATCCTCTTACAAAATCTTCCCCAATGTCTAGGAGGTTCTGGTCTCAAAAAAACACTAAAACAAATTTTCTTAAGGAGTTTTTCAAAGAGATGATTTCAAGATGTAAAATCATCTTTCTCTTTCTTTTTTTTCTCTTCAATTTATTTTATTTTCTTACACTCTCCTCAACTACCATGTCTAAAAATGCATGATAACGATAGTATCTTATATTTACTTTAATTTGATTATGTTAATGAAAAATCCACCATCAATTCTCTTCTACATTTTTTTCTAAAAATAAAAAAATCATCTACGAGGTGTTAATTTATCACCTTCAAGGATGACACTTTTTCATTTTCCTTTTACACCTTAAAGTATGGAAATAAAACCAATTTAATGGTTATTAAATATTTTAAAATAGATTTTATAAACCTTTTTATGTTATAAAATAACTTTTATAGACAATAATAAGTAATGAAATGAAACTAGTTTGTGAAGATCAAAAAACTGCCAAAATAATCTAAATTATTATCACTATTAGATTATATAATGAATCATCCTCACCCAAAATAACCGAATTAATTATATAAAAATTAAATATTATGGATGTTAATTAATAACATATAACTTCAATTCTATATATCTATTCCCATTTTACAAGATCTTTCAAACATTTATACAAGTGAACCAATCATGAAAACCAAAGAAATGAACACTCACAAATGATGAAATTGATTCTTATAACTCATAAAAAAGAACATAAATGAACTTAATTAAATTATAATAAATAAATTAAATATATAAAAGGTTCTTAATTAATTAATAAATTGATTTAATTTTATTATCCAGGACATTAAGATCATGTCCAGATCACTTTCATACATAAGTTACGAGATTTCCTCTAAACCCTCATTTTTATTTCGGGTCATGCTTTCTCTCTGCTTAACCAAATTAAAATCTCATTTCCATTTATATAGGTATTATAAATTATGTTTACATGTCCCAAAATCATGCATACAGATTATTACATCCTTATTTGATGGGTAAATACATGTTTTAATAAGGTTACCTTCTCAATTCTTCCTCATAAGCATGCCCGAATAAAGGGAACTTCCCGATTTCTCTCCCATTTTCAATTGAAAACTATAATATATTTTAATCCATAATTATTTCTTTAAGTTAACTCATTTTATCATGAAAAGCTATCTCTATTAAGTTATAGTTTTATACAAATAAAAAATCCTTTTTTCATTGTAAAGGAATCCATAAAATATTCCCTTAAACTGCACCAAAGTGGCTCATTTCTAATGTTTCTTAAACACTATTTTTACATGTTTTCACTTTAGTTTGACATAAATTATCATGATTTATTCTCAATTTCTATTATAAATCTCCATAAATGATTTAAATCCATTATTTCCTCAAAAACATTATGATACACCCATTTATTAAGCCTCATGACATGGTTATAATACCCAATTCTTTCCCTGGGAAACCCTTATGATTGATTTTTCTTGCGGATCACAAATTCATGAAACTTTTGTAATGCATGCTCCCATATATAATTCAAATTCATTGGTAAGTGTTTAGTCTCATTATATTTCATGTTGGGATAAGGAGTGGACCTGATTCCTTTATGGGTCTTTCTCCACCATATGCAATGGTCCTAATAGTTAGCATTGACTGAACTTATGTCATGTTGTGTGTTGTTTCCACATTCCTATGATTCCATGATTATATTTCCCCATGATCTAAAAGTTGTTCTTCATTATGTTTATTCACCTTCTATGCCCTTTTATGACATCATGTTATGCCTTCTAACCAATGTACTTTGATTTATTCCAATGTTTACACCCTTATTGGGATTTATAGCTCACCCCTTTTGTTCATGTATTCCCTTGGTTGTCCAATGAAAATGTAGGGGCCCAATGTAAGTTAGGTGTTAATTATGAATATTAAATAAATAAATTTTTCATTTGGTGTCACATTTTATAATTATGTACCTAATCTTCCAAAGACACTAAACTTTATGATCCTTGGTTGTATTTTTTGGATAATTAATTTGAAAATCATTTAATAATATGTGTAAAAGGATAGGTCTATTATTGTTAGTATTAGAGAAAGGGCTAGTTATTTTGGGAGATTATGACTAGAAAACATTAATAAGAACTCTAGGTATGGTTCTATCACCATGGATATCCAATATTGAAACATAGAGAATCATAAGTTGGGATGTACTATTCATTTACATGTTTATATTTCTATGTCCAAATTTTCCATTTTATATACTTATTAAACAAGTATTAAAGACCCATGATTGTATTTATTTTCTTAATTGATGGTTGGAAATAGGATAACAAGTTACAACAATCAATGTGATAGAAAATGCGATGATTTCTCCAATAAAATGCCAAATTTAATGGAAACAGGAGCTCAAAACCTCATGAAAATACTTTCTCAATTGGATCAATTTGTGAATAATAACTTGAATCATGTAGAATTACTTTATTATCCTAAGAAAGATAAAGTTTCAGTCAAATAATTCATGTGGGAAATGCCTCCCAAATTTAGTGTATCTTTCAATCCCATCATCACACAACAATGGATTAACTCCGTTGGGAATATATTCTTTATCCTCCAATGCTCAGAAAAAGAGAAACTTGTACTGGAGGTATATCATTTTGATTGGGAATATGATCAGTAGTAAAGACTAATAAAGAACACAATGTACAAGGAGGAAATTGATTCCATGGAATGGGAATATTTCAAGAAACAATTTTTCCTTAAATATTTTCCCGGATCTCTCTATCTTAATATTGAAAGGGAGTTCCTTAGACTAAAACAAAATAAAGATGAGTAAATTAGAGAGTATGAGGAAAAAATCACATGTACTTCAGGACATGCCTTTGGATTTGTCATGAACACTGAAATCAAGGTGCACATCTTCTTTATCAGACTAAATCCGAGTCTATGAAAAGCATTGGGGATTCGAGAATTTGAAGGTGGTGTAGAGATTGTCCATTGTGACCTTAAGGTTGAACTGGATATCAAAGACTCTCAGTGGTTTCATGGGATTGGTTAAAAAATTGGTAATTTCATTTTAATATGGTTGAATTAGTAGATAAATCCTATAATAGAAAGAAGACCCAACATCCCATGTGTCAAAATTATGGGAAGAAGAATCCTCGAAACTGCTTAAAGGAAACAAAGAGATTCTTGAAATGGGGAAGATAGGGGCATATAGCTAATAACTATAGAAGGTATATGAAGAATACAACTAATGTAGAATAATAAATGAAGGTTCATATCTACAATCATCCTATAGTGAAGTGTTTCAACTACAAGGAACATGGTAATTCTGCAAGATGATACCCTAAGACAAGGGTTGTAGGAGGCAATCAACAACAACAACATCCAAGGAAGAATGTAAGGGAATATTCTGTTTCTATTAATTATGTGGATTCTAAAAATGATGTGGTGATAGGTACACTTGTTATTAATTCAATAATAGAGAACATAACATTTTATTATATTTCTATTAATTCTTTGATATCTTGAAATTTTAGTAGAACTATTCAAACTCCACCTCAAAATATAGTGGTTGAGTTATCTGTGAGAACAAAAAATGTGGAAATTATTGTGTCCAAAGTATATAACTCCTCCTCAATTAATTTTTTGTGTACTGAACCTCATATAAAATCTTGTATTACTTCTATTATTGGAGTTGATTTCATTTTGGGAAAGGATTTACTATCTTTATAAAAATCCAACATCAACTATTGGGAAAGGGAGATCACTCTTCACATGATAAAGTATCCTCCAATTCTATAAAATTGTAAGGATAAGGATGAATATTATTTAGAGTCACCCATTCAAGTGTGGATATTATTTCCTTATGATAAAGTATATCTAGATCAAATTATTGAGAAAAAAGGATAGATTAATGCACAAAGACATTCCCATCAAAAGGGAATACACTGATATGTTACCTAAAGAATTAACTTGTATTTATCCTGAACAATAGGTTGATTTATCATTTGAAATTATTCCTAGATCTCTACCTATATCAAATAAACTTTATTTAATGTCCACCACTTAGGTGGAGGAACTGAAGAAATATTTACAAGAGAATATGGACTAGGTTTTTATAAGCCTGGGTGCTTCACTATGGGGTGCGGCAGTGCTCTTCATCAAGAAGAATGATGGATCAATGTGACTCTACTTTTATTATTTTCAGCTCAAGAGAATAAAAATAAAGAAAAATTATCCCTTTCCATGGATATATGACTTGTTTGATCAACTACAAGGGGCCAAGTATTTCTACAAGGTGGATGTTCAATCGTGAATTTGTGAAATAAAGGTAAAGAATAAAGATATTCCCTAGACTGACTTTTGAATGAGATATAGACACTATGAGTTCATAGTGATTCCCTTTTGACTTAATAATTCACCACCAATTTTCAAGAATTTAATTAAAAAAGTGTTCTTATATTACCTCGAATGATTTGTGGTAGTCTTTATCAATGATATTTGAAGATACTCTAAAAGCATGGAGTAGCACAAAGAGCATTTGAATACTATGATGAATATTATGAGAAGGGAGAATACATATGCAAAGTATATTATAAATGAGTTATGGATAGAGGAAGTATCATTAATTGGGCATGTAATGACCAGTAGAGGAATATTTGTGGTCCCTTCTAAGATAAAGGTAATCGAAGAGTGGCCTAGACCAACATCAGTAACATAGATACATAGTTTCCTAGGTCTATCTGGGTATTATGAATGATTTTTGAAGAAATTATAATGATTTTAAAATCCAATTACCTAGCAGAATCTGATGGAAGTAAAGTGTTTTTGGACCAGTGAATGTGAAGACTGCTTCAAAGAGCAGAAAAAGAGACTTATCACTGCACCAGTGCTCAAACTACCAATGAGTGGAGAACTATTTGTGGTATATAGTGATGCTTCATAGAAGGGATTAGGATGTGTTCTTATGAAAAATTATAATGTGATATCCTACACCTCAATAAATTTTAAAATTCATGAGTAAAACTATCCTACACATGATTTGGAGTTGCGGCTATGATATTTGTTTTGAAAATCGGGTAGTATTATCACTATGGGGAGAAGTGTGAGATATATAATGATCATAATATCCTCAACTATATATTCACAAAGAGGGATCTTAATATGCACTGGCTAAGGTGGTTAGATATAACCAAGGATTACAAATGATAAATCCACTACCATCATGGTAAAACAAACAAAATGGAAAATGCTCTAAGTATAAAGGATGATGTATCATTATCGATGACAATAATTCAGAAGGATCCAATCTTCTTAGAACCTAAAAGGTTGAAAAGGTAATAGTTAAGAAAGGAAAATCATTAATCCATTCTCAAATGAATGATCAACCATCCCTTATGGGGAAAATAAAGGATGCTCAAATAAATTATGAGGAAATTCAAAAAAAAGTAGAAGTTATCAGAAATAGCAAATCCACTAATTTTAAAATGGATGATAAATTAGTCATGACATTTGGGTCTAAAATATGTATACCATATTATCCATAGACAATGAAAGATATTTTTAATGATGCACATATCTCAACCTTCTATATTCATATAGGGATCACAAAGATGTTTTGAGATCTCTAAGAGCACTATTGGTGGGGAAATATGAAGAAGGAGATTGCGGAATATACGTCAAATTTCCTGGTATGTCAACATATGAAGGATGAATGAAAAAAATCTTAGTTTATTTTGCAAGCATTACCCCTACCAACATGAAATAAGGAAGAAATATCCATGTACTTTATCACTGGACTTCCAAAGACATCTAGAGGAAACAATACTATATGGTTTATTATGGATCATCTTACAAAGATATATCACTTTATCACAATTGGAGAGGACTTCTCTCTGGATAATATTACACAGATATACATCATATAAGTGGTAAGATTGTGTGGAGTTCCACTATCAACAGTATCTGAGATTCACCTATATGTTCTGGAAAAGTCTCCAACATGCTCTAAACATTGAGTTGAACTTCAGTTGGACCTATCATCCTCAAACTGAGGTCCAATATGAGAAAAATATTCATACACAAGAAGGCATGTTGAGAGCATGTTCTATGGACTTCAAGGTAGGATGATACTAGAATCTACATCTGGCCTAGTTCTCTTACAAAATAATTTTACACTCAAGCATCCAAATGGATACATATGAATCCCTTTATGGGAAAAGATGCATAACACCATAATTTTGGGATGAAGTTGGTGAATGTAAGATATAATGACCTTAAATGGTCGAAGAAATGGTATAAATGGTTAAAACAATTCAACAACACATGAATAAAACCCAAAGTTGATAGAAGAGATATGCAGATAATTTTCGACGAGACCTTGAGGTTAAGGTTGGGGATATGGAATTCCTCCACATATCACCATGTAATTGGGTCATGATATTTGGGAAGAAAGGAAAGCTAAGTCCCAGGTACAACAACCCCTTCAAATTATTGATCGTGTCAAAGGTGTGGCCTATCTATTAGCACTTCCACCTACCATGTATCAAGTACATGATGAATTCTATTTATCCCTCTTTAGGAAGTACATATCAGATCCCACACATGTAATGAATTCAAAGGTGGTAAAATTGTAAAATGATATATATTATGAGAAATAACAAATGGAGATCCTATATCATAATGATAATGTTCTATGCAAAAAGACTACTCACATGTTTAAATTACTGTGGAAGAACCATAAGTACGAAGAAGAAATATGGGAACCGGAGGAAGCAATGAAGGAGAAGTACACTCACCTGTTTTACCCATCGTTTGTAAAATGAAATCTTGAGGGATAAATTTTACAAGGGGAGCAGAATGTAACAATAAATAATTCTATCAATAAAAATTACCCTTATTATAATTATCTCGTATAGTATAAGTCACATAAAATCACATATACTACACAATTAAAACTTTATAAATTAATAATGAATCAAATAAGAGGTATTTCTAAAAATTAAGGAACCTATACCAATGGAATAATAACCTGACCTTGGAATAGTAGTATGACCCTTATGAATAGTAAACCATATAATATAATAGTAAACTCACCCATTTAAGTAAAATAAAATTTAGGTATATAAAAAATTAAAAAATTATATAATTATATCATAGTATAAGTAAATAAATGTTTTGAAAATGATAAATTATGTTTTGGTATTTTTGTGAAACATAAATATTTATTTGAAATTTTATAATTATTATAATGATTTAAAAGGAAATTTATTTTCTTAAAATAGATTCATAAATTAATATTTTGCCATATTATGATTATAATATAATTCTATGAGACCATAATTAATTTTTCTAAGTGTTATAAACTAAGTTATAATTTTAAAATTGGTATTTTTAGTATAAATGATGATTTTAATTAAAAATTAAATTTTTCGTCTTAAAAAATTTATTTTAATAAAATTGAGGTAATTTCTGAATTATACACATCAAGTAATGGTTATAGTGAATTTTTAGGATTTTGCCTAAAATAGTTGAATTTTTAGTGAATAGTCAAATACAGTAATTTACGGTATAAGCAAAATACATGAAGTATTGAGTCATGGAAGATATTTGGATGATTTAAGCACAATTGGTTCAAACTCACTTTCGTAGTTACTTTACCTAGTCACAAAAATGTACACTATTCATAATCTTGAGCCAAAATAATAAACAAATGGATAAAATAATCAAAAAACACCCCTCTTCTCCATTATAAATTCCACCCCATCTCCTAACACCACTAAAGAATTTATTCTTGTCCAATTTATGCCCAGTACTCTTTACAATTCTCTTTCCCATATCTATGAGGTTTTGTTATCAAAAAATAACAAAACTTATTTACCTATGTGGTTTCTCAAGGAGGTGAATTGAAGAGTTGAAATCCTCTTTCACTTTATTTTTTTTTTCTGTTCACTTTCTTTTCTTTTCTTATACTCTCCTCACATCCCCTAACCAAACATACAAGATAAATACAGAATATCATATATATTGTAATTTTATTATGTTAATGGAAAATCCACTATCAATTCTCTTCTCCTTTTTTGTTTCTAAAAATGAAGTGGTGTTGATTTATCACTTTAGAGGATGAAAAGTTTTCATTTTCCTTTAATGCCATCAAGGATGGACACAAAACCACTAAAATGGTTGGTACATATTTTAAAATATATTTCATAACCCTTTTATGTTATAAAACTAAATTTTATACAGAATAATGAATAATAAAACAAAAATAGTTTGTGATGATTGAAAACCGCCAAAATAATCTAAACGATTATCACTTATGTCTTATATATTGATTCATACTTACACCAAATAACCAAATGAATTATATTAGAATTTATTATTTTATATTTTCATAAATAACATATATCATTAATTATGGGTATCTATTCCCATTTCACAGGATCATTCATACATTTATTCAAGTGAACCAATAAAAAACCTAGGAAATGAACACCCACAAATGATGAAATTGTATCTTATAACTCATCAAAAATTACATAAAAGAACTTAATAGAATTAAAATAAATAAAATAATTTTTTATAAGGTTATGAATTAATTAATTAATGATTTAATTTTATTATCCTAGATATTAAGATCATGTGTATAACACTTTCAGACATAATGTGATGAATTTTTCCAAACCCTAATTTTTTCCTTTTGGTTTCACTTTCTCTCTATTTACCCAAATTAAACTCTTATTTATTTTTATAAAATTCTTATAAACTATTTTTATATGTTACAAACTCATTTATAAATATCATTAAAACCTTATTTTATTGGTAATTACTTCTTTTAATAATAATCATTTTTCAATTCTTCCCGTTAAGAAAGCCCGAAGAAAGGGAACTTCCTGATTTTTAACTTATTTTCAAGTGAAATAAATAATATATTTTAAGCAACCATTATTTCAATGAAATTGAAAATTTTATCATGAACAAATATCTTCGGTCATTTCTAGTTTTATAAAAATAATTATGCCTTTTTCGTTTTAAAATAATTATTAAAATTTTCCCTTCAGCCGCACTAAAGTGGCTCATTTATAAAGTTTCTTAAATACTCTTTTTACATGATTTCACTTTAGTTTGGAATAAATTATCATGTCTTATTCCTAATTCCATTTATTAATGTCTATTTATGATTTAAATCCATTATTTCATGGACACTTTTATGATACACCAATTTGTTATGCCTTGTGTCTGGGTTATTGGTTGCGCCCAAATTTACCCTACGGGTAAAAGCGATCGATGTAGTACATGTAGGGGTCGAGTCCACAGGGACCGAAGAAGTAACCTTGAGACGCTATGATTTGGTGAAGGATGGGCTATGAAGTAGCCAACTTTGGTTTTGATTTTGGATGGTTTAAATAACACTAAGACACCTACGTGAATTCAATTTAATGAAAATGGGTTGATCTAGGATTATACTTGGGGTGGATTGAATGAATTTTACTTCTTTAAACAATTTTGGTTTTATTAATTCTTGATGAATCCATTCTTCAAAAATAACACTAGCTTCATCATTTTATGGTTTGGTGCTTACTAAACACAATTACTAATCCCCTATACACTTAGAGAACCAAATTCATGATCTCTCCGAGGTATATGGTCATTTAGTAATTGAATTTATTTTTCTCAAACACAGTAAAGATGAAGAGTAGAAATAACTGAAGAATGGATGTCTTAAATTAATTATCCATTTAACAACAATTCGTTCATAAAATAACATTCAATCCAGCCTTTGCATCCTCCTAAGATCAACCCATTAAGGGTTTAGCCCTCCATTTATGGTATACTCTCAATGGTGGGCGGAAGATGGCTAACAAGAATTGGATTGAAGAAATTAAAACCGCGGAAATAACGAGCACTCCTCCGTGTGTGTGAATGAAATTCACACCTATGTGTGAACTAATTCACAACAACACAGAGATATCATTGTGCTTTGTGATTATAAAGTTTTAATAAATGAAATGGAAAATATATAAGAGAAAGAAGTTGATTAAGAACATAAAGATACAAAAAAGAAACTTACATGGAAATGGAAAACATTACAAAGGAAATTTGGAAGCAAAACATTACAATGAAACAAAGCATCCAAGATGATAAGAAAATTTTCCACCCCCATTCCCTTAACCACTAGCTCCTTATATAGGCATATTAGGAGCCTTAGGTACAACCCCCAACAATTAATTCACCCCCCAACAATTAATAGAGTCAAATGGAGGGTGAATAATCAAAAGGAAATTGATGTTTTGAATTTGACCCGGAAAACTGTCCAGATTCGTCCACCACATTGACGTGTGAATTAGAAATTGAAGAAGGCCGAATCCGGAGGGTCTGTAGAAGATAAATATCTTCATACATCTTTCCTCTATGAGATGTAAAGATTTCAGGAAATTTCGCTCATCCTTTTGGATGTTATAGTCGAAATGGTGGGACGGATTTTTGAGCATTAATGTCATGTCCACCATTTAAATCTCAACTTCAGATCCATTTATCATCATGATAAATTCAGAATTAGCTCCAGACACAGTTGAATAAAATGATCCTCATATTTTTATCTTTATACTGTATAAATTTGAGCTTCATTGGGCTTGGTGTCTGGGCCCCACATTTGTTTGATGGGCCTTAGGCCCATTATGCTTTTTCCAGCATGTTTCTGCCTTCAGGCACAAAAGTCTCCATCTTCCTTTGGGATTCATCCATCGGACCTAAAAGATAAAATGTTTCAAACAAAGTGATCAATCATATCCCAAAATTTCAAATTAAAATTATGAATATTGTAATTTCCACAAGTACATTATTGAGTGGGACCAAATTGACATTTTAAGCATGAATTGCACAATGATGGGAAATGAAGTTCAATTTCTGAATTGGACTAAAATTGATGTTTATGAACATTTAAACACATTAATATTAAGATCTTAACAATGAATATTAGCCACTTTCAGTGACTAATCACACCCCCCAACTTGAGTTTTGCTAGTCCCGAGCAAAATAAATTACAAATATGAAATCCAAATCCCCTTTTCCAAAAACATTTAAATACACATTACTCACCCAAATATCTAATACCAAAAAAAAAATATGAAAACCCATCAAAATCATTTAAAACAAGCTAGGTCCATAAGAATATCCCAATCCCAAGCCCATTCCTTTGTTCAAATTCATCGTCACATTTCATCCAATTCCAATTAAGCATGATAAAGTGTTGTGCATCATAAAAGATATGGGGCCCATTTTATTGTTCAAGGGGAAAAAATGGAAGCGCTAGGTGGGAGTCACATTAAACCTTAAGATGAGTATCCATTTTTTTTATTTTTTTTAACCACAATAGATATGAAAAGACTAACTCTGGGCAAGACAACTATGGAGTCACGATCCCCAAGTGCCGGACGCCACGCATTTTGTCAATTTCATGCTCTACAATAGAGATATAAAGCCTAACTCTGGGCAAGACAACTATAGAGTCACGATCCTCAAGTGCCGGACGCCACGCATTTGGACAAAACATTGCTCTATGTGGTCATTATTATTTTTTTCAATTTTTTTTTGTTTTTTTTTTGTTTTTTTTTATACTCAAATTAAACTAAAAGAGACCCCAGAACCCTATGCTATAATGAAAGGGACCCAAGAACTCAAATTTACACCCACAATCCAAAAGACGTGCATTGTGGCATTTTTATTAAGAGGATGAAAATGTAAACTTTGAAAAATCACATCGGACAACCACACTTTCCAAAAACTATGCCCATGAACTTAAACTTGCATTAAAATCAGAATCAAGGCATGCAAAATTTATTTGATATCCAATTTTAGAGTTTGCAATGTGTGTTATCATGTTTATGGTTAATGGAATTTTTCTTTTCATGCATGTTTTTATTCACAAAATAAAAAAAAATCATTTTTTATCTCCCCCCAACTTAGAATGACACTGTCCCCAGTGTTCAAAGAAAATAAAAGTTAGAACGGGGTAGGAGAGGAGTTCAAAGAAGAAATTTAAAATGAAAATCATGGAATGAAGTCACCTGGTGGTTTATGATGATAGAATATGCCATAGTCTCCCTTCAATCCTGGATTTGAGTCTCAGCGGCTTGGATGGTGGTGAATGGATTTTTCTTATGGATTTCAGCATGTCCTTTTATTTTTTAACCTATAAAAACATAATAATAAACAAAAAAAATAAACTGATGATACATTGTCTTCTTTTAGATTTCTGGGTAAGGTATTACTCAGAGATCACGCCACGTGACACGGATGAATATGGCGCTCCCCTTTCATACCCATCCTTACTCATAAAATAAGAACAGGTCAACAGTCTATGGTAATTTATTATATGAAAAAGAAAATGATTCAAAATGATTAGAAAACATGAAAACCATGGGTTGCCTCCCATGCAGCGCTTTTGTTTAACGTCGTTGGATCGAATTGTACCCCCCAACTTATCCAATTCCAACTTTCAACATGTTTAAGACCCCATTTTTTTCCACTTAAACTTTATTAAGATTGATTTTCTTGAGTTCGGAAGAATGTAAAATAATTTTGAGCTCGGTTTTATTGAAATTTTTTAAAGGAGATTGAAAAATTAATTCAAAATCAGTTTCTTCTCCAAAACATTTAGAAAGAATTGGTTCATTTTGAAAATATGATTCATCCCCAAAAGTGTCTAGTTGAATTTCAGGAGTGTGTATGGGCTCAATGTTTGGTATTTCTCCCAATTTTTCAGTGATTGGTGATTCTAAAAAATTTTTATTGGAGAAATATTCCGAACACTCAATCCATGAAGACAATTTTTCCCCTTGTGAATCCAAAAAATTAATTTCATCCTGATTTAAATACCCTTCAACATTTCTTTGATCTTGTTCAGTTATCCCATATCCAAAGTTTAGTTCTTTTTTCAATTCATGGGAGTTTTTTGGGATAAAAGATTCATCTATAAATGATGAGGAAAGAACATCTTGAGTGGGAACGGGTTCCTCAAAAGTCTTAAAGCTTTGTAATTCTAATCTGAAAGATGAAACTTCTGAATTCATTTTATCCATTTGTTCACACAATTGTTCAAGAATTTTTTCAGGATTAGGGTTGATATATGTTTGTACATCATGTACTTCCTCATTATTTATCTTTTCAATCATTCTTGATAGGTATGGAAATTTATCTTGTAAACATTCAGCATCCCATTGATTGTACATCTCATCTGGTGTGGTGTATTCAAATAAGGATTGGTCAATGAAATTCCCTCCGTGAGGTGTTTCCCAATATTGATTTCCAACTTGATTACAGCATTGATTTATGAATGGGTATTTTGGAGGATAATTCATTGGAATTGATTGAAAATTGGTTTTGGGGTTTTTTTGGACACACAGAAATTGAAAGGGGAAAAGAGAAGAGAAATTAGGGTGAGAATAGAGAATTTGGGGTGAGAAAAGAAGATTTGGGTCTAAGGTACTTACTTGGGTCCCCGGCAACGACGCCAAAATTTGGTTGCGCCCAAATTTACCCTACGGGTAAAAGCGATCGATGTAGTACATGTAGGGGTCGAGTCCACAGGGACCGAAGAAGTAACCTTGAGACGCTATGATTTGGTGAAGGATGGGCTATGAAGTAGCCAACTTTGGTTTTGATTTTGGATGGTTTAAATAACACTAAGACACCTACGTGAATTCAATTTAATGAAAATGGGTTGATCTAGGATTATACTTGGGGTGGATTGAATGAATTTTACTTCTTTAAACAATGTTGGTTTTATTAATTCTTGATGAATCCATTCTTCAAAAATAACACTAGCTTCATCATTTTATGGTTTGGTGCTTACTAAACACAATTACTAATCCCCTATACACTTAGAGAACCAAATTCATGATCTCTCCGAGGTATATGGTCATTTAGTAATTGAATTTATTTTTCTCAAACACAGTAAAGATGAAGAGTAGAAATAACTGAAGAATGGATGTCTTAAATTAATTATCCATTTAACAACAATTCGTTCATAAAATAACATTCAATCCAGCCTTTGCATCCTCCTAAGATCAACCCATTAAGGGTTTAGCCCTCCATTTATGGTATACTCTCAATGGTGGGCGGAAGATGGCTAACAAGAATTGGATTGAAGAAATTAAAACCGCGGAAATAACGAGCACTCCTCCGTGTGTGTGAATGAAATTCACACCTATGTGTGAACTAATTCACAACAACACAGAGATATCATTGTGCTTTGTGATTATAAAGTTTTAATAAATGAAATGGAAAATATATAAGAGAAAGAAGTTGATTAAGAACATAAAGATACAAAAAAGAAACTTACATGGAAATGGAAAACATTACAAAGGAAATTTGGAAGCAAAACATTACAATGAAACAAAGCATCCAAGATGATAAGAAAATTTTCCACCCCCATTCCCTTAACCACTAGCTCCTTATATAGGCATATTAGGAGTGGCATTCTTGTAAATATAAAAAGGTAAGCACTATTGGGAGGTATCCCTTATATCATGTGACTCCAATGATTGCCCAAATTAAAGACAAGTGAGGATATGGTTGGATAAGGTACTTCTAATTGGTTTTTGACATGTTTTTAGTTCATTTGGACTCTTAAGATTAATGTTTAACCAGTAAGTAAAAACTTTTTCCCCTTAATCACAGTAATTAAATCCAATTAGCTTCACTAATATTTTGGGTAAAACAATAAGTTAACATTATTGTAAATTATAAATTATGATGATTAAAAATATGGAATCTGTGTTTATAAATTATAATCACATAACTGGCATAAATTAATTTTAAAATTAATATCATATACGGGATGAAAAATAGGTTTTTTAATATAAAAATGTTCTAAAGATTGCTATGTTTTTATATCGAAATTCAATGTGAAATTGTTTTTTAATGACCTAAATTGGTTTGAATGATATAAAATTATTATAATTATACTTTAACTCCAATTAAAATAATAATTTATCTATATAAAAATTTTCTACAAAAAAACGTTTTCAATTAAAATTTATTAAAATTTATTAATCATAAAAATATGAAAGTTCTCAGAAAAATACCAAAAATAAACCCAAAGTTAATTCTGAAATCACAGTGTCAAAAATGAATTTTATTTTTTAATATAAAAAATTAAAAGTTTCAAAATTATGTTTTTAAATAGTTTCACCATTAAAAGGTGGAAAAGTGGTTTTTTAGAAAAAAATAGTGTTTTTAAGCATAAATATGGATTTATTCAGAACTAATACCAATACAATTTATTAGATGAATGTAAAAAAAATTATAAATATGTTTAAACATAAAATAGGTATTTCTATTCACACCCACCAATATAATGACCAGGTAATATCTACCACTTAAAATATTAATATTAATAATATACTATTGGTTAGTATAACTCAGTTTTTTGTGAAACATAACATTTTGATGAAATTGTTGTTATGTGTTGGGTATGATATTGAAAATAATGTCCCTTTTAATTTAGAATTAATATCTAATTAATAAATATTTATAAACCTGAAAAAAATTATTCTATCATTACTAGGGATTTTACAACCTTCCCACATTTTAGAAATTGTGTAATAGCAATTTTATTCACTTGTAAGATAAGTGTAGATATTTTTCCCTCATAAAATTGTCAGATTCTCGTGTTTACTCTTAAAACTTATGGTTTTCCTATAAAAACATTACCTAGAGAATCACCATATTCTGAAACACTTTCTCTCTACAATCAAGAACCTAAATTGGTTGTTCCTCTTAAGAAATATTCTCTTCCAACTGAACAACTTAAGGGCTCAAAACATAAGATGAATCTTGTACATACTTCCCTAACATTAAAACACAAAATACTTTTTGTACCTAGGAAAAATTAGGAGGAAATTACACTTGGTACTCAACTGATCTAGCTTTATCTAGGATCATATACAGTCCAATAAACTATGGAATCATCTTCTACTTATTACAAAAACACATCTCACTTTTCCATGGAGAAAATTTGAGAAATATATAATCCCCTACCTTAAAAGAAATATCTTTCCTCAAGTCATCCCCATAACTTTTCTACCTTCTCCGAGATTCCCTCAGGTTTCATTGAATTAAATGAACTTCCTATACCATTTTCTCTACCAAATATGGCCCCATCAACTTTCTTTCTCCAAACTCATCCCAAAAATCGATTGTCCAACATCGTTTCTTATATAATTCCTCAAAGGGAGCCATCTATATTTTGGAATAAAACTATTATTATAAGAAAACTAGACCAAATAGATTTTTTGATCCTATAAACCCTAGTAATGCATTAAGAGTTTATGAAACAAATCATTCAAGGTCTGAATCGTCTGCTGAGATTTTCTATAATATTGAGGATGGAAAGATGTAATAAAATTTAATTCAGCACACAATGACTTCTGAAGTCCTTTCTAAAAATTGGATGTAAACCTAGGATCACAGTATGATACAATGGAGAGAGTCAAACGATGTAACATGATAATATCTTTTAGATACAATCTAGAAATATTCTTAGAAGAAATCCTATCAAGAAAGAGAAGAAAATGTGCAGATTTAGTTAATGGATCAACAATAACACAAATCACATTATTACCTTGAGAATTATTTGGAATTCCTATGATGATATCCATTGATATATTCTCCCATTTTCACTCCAGCACTATAAATGGTTGAATCACCTCCTTCAGTAACTTTCATTATTCTTTTACTTGCTAACAAGTTAAGCACTTCACAGTAAATCTAGTAATTTCTTTTTTCATTAAATCCTAATAACAATACTCCTGATGGTATTTGTATATCTTAGTTCTTCACAGATCAATGGAACAAGGAGAACTATATTATTAATTCAATAATTATTTCCTCAATTGTAAATCAAAAGTCACACATAATCTTTTTTCAAAAAAAAACACCTTCTTGGTCAATATTAAAATAAGGAAACCTACCACTCTTAATGGATTATACCTTTTCTTTCAAAGATTGATCCACCTTATGAGCCCTATTAATTCTTTATGATAAAGTATGCTGTATTGAAACCTGAAATAAAATTTACTTTATCCCTACTTCAAAAAATTCTAGGCCAAAATTCATCAAGTCATTAACCAAAGGGTTGCATTTAAAATTTAACATGGTTAATGTAGCATTTCATTTTGTAATCAAAGCATTAGATTCCTTGTTTTATTTTCCAAGATGATAATTAATTATTCAATCATAATCCTTGATTAGTTCCATCCATCTTAGTTTTCTCATGTTCAACTCTTTCTGAGTGAATATGTACTTTAGAATTTTGTGATCTGTATATATTTCACACATTACTCCACACAAATGATGCCTCTAAATTTTTAATAAAAAAACAACAGTTAATTCAAAATCATGTGTAAGGTAATTTAACTCATGAGTTCTGAACATATATAAAGCAAAAGAAATTACTATAATAACCTAGTATTAACATACATAGACATTGCATCACTTTTGAAGAATACATAAAATGTTACAAAAATATATGCCCAAATATAGTATTATTCTAGTTCCTTTGGGAACATAGAAACATGAAAATTTGTACATAGGGGTGCTATATTATCTCATATTAGGTTCTTATTGAGTGAAACCCTTCTGAGACACATCAAACATAATTCATATCTTCATAACTTGGGGAAGGAAACATAAAAAGGGGTGAGCTCAAATGCTCAATAAGTGTAAACAAGGGAGACATGTAAGAATGAACATAAACATAGGGGTATGAGAATGTGATGATGAAAATAAAATATCATACCCTGCATATCAAAGACCATAAACTGGAATCATGGAATACATATTGGAATTTAATAAGATATCATTCATAAGAAAATAAAGAACGTAATCCATGTAATAATAACATAGAAATAAAATATAGGATTTTGGAAGTCACATAAAAATATATAATACTTTCCAAAGTAGTCAAGGAATCACTGATGAGGTCATATTAGTGAAAAAATACCTTTACTGAACCGAGTTCACTTTACATTCCATCCCTATATTACTGAACCGAGTTCACTCCTCATTCCATCCATGTATCCCTGAACCTAGTTGACTCCCCATTCCATCCATGTCTATCTCATGAGATATAAATCTTTACCCAATGCATTGGAAGGAGATATAGGTCCCACCCATATCATAATGAAATCATACATACATGTTCCACAAGATCATAAATAATCATTTCATAACCCCATGAAATGAGACGGGTATCAGAAATAAGTAATCATATCATAACCCATGGAAAAAGAAATAGGTTTCATAATCATTTCATCAAAAGAATAACCCATGAAAAGAAGTTGGTTTTAGAAGCATATAACCAGGGAAAGTAAAACGACTTTCATAAACATAATTCCATCGAAAAATAATCCATTTTGACAAATAGTATGAATGGGAACATTTAATCATTTCCTAAAAAAGGCATGATTAACACCAACAGTTGTTATCTTAGATTGGAAATAAATTTTATAGTTTTTTTAAAAACATTTCTAAAGGAAAATATCATTCTTCTTTGAATAATAATTTTTAAAACATAAAAACTTTTGAAAAATATTTTATTTTAATATATACTCAAAAACATATAAAGGAAGCTTGAAAACATTTTGAAAACCATTTTCAATGAAAGCCTGTAGAGGATTTTGAAAACTATTTGAACACCATTTTTCCTTGAAATATTATAAAAGAATCTTGAAAACGGTGTGAAAAAAATTTCATTGAAAATTTCATTTAAAAATATTTTCTTAAAAATTAACATTTTTAACATGAAAATTAAGACTCAGATAAATTAGAGTGGTTAAATATTTAAATTCCATATGTGGTAAAAAGAACATTATTTTTTCATGAAAAAATGTTTAGAATTGGAAAATGATAAAAAGATTATTTAAAAAAAACCCTTTTTGTTTAAAATTTAAAAAAGGTAAAAATTTATTTTTATGATCATAGGATAATATTATAATATTATTTAAACATTTTTAGAAAACATGGTTTTGAAGGAACAGATATTTCCAATTGAAGAAATAGGTAGGGTAATATTTTCCTAAATAATTTTTTTAATTATATTAAGTACCAAAGAGAAGAAAATGGTACTAATACATGAAGAAATCATAAATAATCAATGGAAAATAAAATTCATGTGTTTTATTTAAATATGGATCACAATATTTCATTAATGAAGATGTGATCACAAATAATCTCGATAAAATGTGAGATTATTTCAATAAACTCTTACTACACTGTAACTTTCAATCATACTCACCATATAGGAAAAAGAAATTACATGGAGATTTAAAATATCATTAAAATAAGATGATTCAGTATATAACATGTAAAATTCATTTTATACACTTAATATAAAGATATAGGTGTATAACTTATCATGTGTCTCAACGAAGGAAAATTGAGGCAAAATTATTTTATCGATTTAGTAACTTTTGAAACATAACCCCATGAAAAAAATATAATAAAATGGATATTTTAATACCCATATATTTAATTATAAGAAGCATATAATACATTAAAGGGAAGTATATAAAACCCACAAAAGAACTAATTGGTGAATAAAGAATGTATCTCATGGAAATAAAGAGTCAGATGAAATTCCCTTACCTTGAGTCTAACTTGTCTTGTGTGTCGTTATATTACATAATAATAAAATAAAATTAATAAATTAATTTATTCCTAAACTTTTTAAGCTTATTATTATATTTAGTTCAGTTATTACCATGTTGTATACAACTATATAAACTATTAAGTTTAATTCAGTTGTTTTGACCAAATTCGGTTCCTAGGTTAAAAAGGACTTTTGTTGGTCTACTATGGTCAAAGGAGTCATTATATAAAAATCTCGACAATAATAATCATGAAATAATAATCATATTTTTACATTTATTATTCTGTTAAAATATATCATTAAATGTGGTTGTGAAAAATTAATCAATGTTACAATCACAGAGACGATAGGCCATACATACACATAAGTAACATTCGCATTTCTCAATGATCATTAAGGAAAGAAGGTAAGTAACATCAATATTTATAGAATGATAATTACATCATAAATACAACATTATTTAATCACTTATACTTATATATAGAATTATTGTGATGTAAAAGGAATCAAATCAAGTCAAGGAGGTGGTAGTCCACATGTCCATAAATGATGCAATAACTTTATATGTGTGTGAAAGGTTAATAAAGAAAATGGTATATGTTATATATCTAGAATATTAATTATTTAATTAATATTCTATAGATTGTTTTTATGAAACATATGTTTAATTAAAATCATTCTTCATACATTTTATGTAGTGTGTGATCGAATCACATCACTTTAAGTGGGTGGTAGTCCACATTTCCACAAACAGAAGTATCGTATTTACACCAAATAAAAATTATAAAGATATGTGTTATAAGAGGATTGAAAAAGAATAAAGACATAATAATTATAATATATAACATATAAAAACATATTTTCCATCATAATTTTCTACCATGAGAGGTGGTAAAGGAAAACTGAACAATCCTCGTCTCATGAGGATGTAGTTCACCATACTTGTAAACACTAAGTTTATTACCCATTAAATGGATTTGTGTGTATGTGTAGGTAAAAACCATATCATTACTACATCCAGGTGTATTTATGATATTTTTTTGGTCATAAAATCACATAATAGGAAGATTTTAGGGAGTGGACAAAGAAAATAAAAGAAAGGATCCTGAAGGAGGGTGTTACCTCTAAATCCAGATTTTGGGGAGCTATTTGGGATGAATTTTTCTAATATTCAGTGGTTTCAAATTTTTGTGTAAGTGGTAGGAGAGGATGCCTTTTTATAGTGGAGAAGGAGCGACACTCTTGTAATATTTTGGAAAAGGGAAGCCCCAACCATTTTTTTTATTGAAATTGGATCCAATTGTAGTAAAAATTAAAAATAAGTGAGTATAGAGTTTCAATATGGAAATAAAATGGCTTTTGGAAAAGTCTATAGGCCTTTTTGGGCCTTAAGGTTATGGTTTAGTTCCTTATTAAGCTTAATTTAACCTTAATCCTTATAATTAATTTTAATTACCTTCACTAATATTTTTTGTGACAAAATAATTTAACCTTATTGTAAATTATAAATTATTATATTAAAAAACATGGAAACAATTTTTCCAAATTCCCATCACTTAAGTGATAGAAATAAATTTAAATTTAATCATACAGACGGGACTACAATATGGGTTTTCAAAGTAAAAACATTCAAAAGTTTTCTAGGTTTTTATATTCAATTTCAATGTGAAATTGATTAAAATGACCTAAATTGGATAGATTGAAAATAAATTTATCTAATTAAAATTTAAAATAAATATAAAATATAATTTAACCTTACAAATAAATTAGGTGAAAAATTTGTTTTGAGTAAAATTTCATTATTTTACAAAATTCATTAAAAAATTAAGAATCATAGAAAAATAATAAAAATTAATACTAACCTATTTTTTATATTTATATTTCAAAAATTAAGTTAATTTTTACATATAAGGTCTAAAAAAGTTCCAAACTTTAGATTTAAAGTTGCTTCTCTATCAAAATGTGGTAAAAGTACCTTAATACTAATATAGATTTTTAAGTGTAAAATTGGGTTTGTTCTTATATTACACCCATCAAATATATTGGTTGAATATCAAAAATATTTCATTACATTAATATGACTCACTAATTTTAATTAATTTTATTTAATTGGATAAAATAACTTTATGAGCATAAAAATATTTTTCTATGAAAATATTCCCTTTATTAATTGGTTCATTGTAACAAACGAATTCATTTTATATTTGTGTAAACCAAAAAATTTAGTAATTTATTTAGTAATATTCATAACTTCTAACTTAATTTCTATGTTATGTTCGAATTTATTAAATAATTATATTTTAATAATATATTATTGTTTGGTAAAACTCAGTCTTACCTGTAACACAATATATCAATGAAAGTCACACTTTCGTGTAACACAACCTAAAATTAGTGTTCCGTGTTGAGAAAGATAAAATTTGTGTTGTGTGTAGTGAATGATTAACTTGGTGTTTCATATAACACAGTACAAACACAGTTATTTAATGTAAAATAAACTTTTTTTAGTGTCGTATAAAATGAAAAATATAAAAAAAAATTAAATAAATTCAAGAAAAATAAAAAAAATATTGCGGTGTTACATTTTATCCCCTTAAAATGAATTTCACCCTCAAAATTCATCTAGTTTATAAATGGTTTAATACATTATATTTACTTTCATAAAAACTCACATCATAAAAATGAACACTAAAACTTCCTTTTAAAAAGGAAAGTTGGAAACATAACGGTAATCCAAAGTAACAGATTACTAGGTTTACACATGGGAGAACATTGGTGTAAAGTGGAAATATAGGCATAGAGGAAAAGTGTAAATATTTATAGAGAGAGATTCCGGTCATTAATCACAAAAAGATGAATGATCAATGACAATTTGATGGCCTCAAAGTTATAAATCTATGATGATTTAAAAGGCCATCATCTCAACAAAAATTAAGGTATTAGGACAACACATTTTTTTATCAATTTCATAATGTTGAGTAATTATTTTATTGAAAAATAATATATATAATTATAATTACTTTATATATTTATATAAACAAAATTTCGTTCATTGGTTTTTCTATCGAAATATAATTCATCTATTACTTCATGTAACATTTGTCTAGAAATTAACATTGATTCCTGAAGAACTAAAATATGCTTTTATCGGATCTTAAATCCCATAAAAGACTGAAAATTATAACTATTTGTCTTCAAAAATTCTTAAAATTAAAAGTGGTTAATACATTAAACATAAAAATTAACATGAAAAATTCTTCATTAATATTAAAAAAAATACACATAACTAGGAAAATTTGTTGTCCAATGGTAAGTGTGAAACCCTTATCATCCTTTGGTCATGGGTTCAAGAAACATAGCCTTGTTGGAATTGATTAGTTGTCACCTTACAAACATGATATAATTTTCTACAACCACACAAATATTATTTCTAAAATAAAAATGATAGACATCCTTTAAATACAGTTAATCCCTAAATATCCCATTAACTAATGTTTTAAATACAACCTCAACAGATAAATAATTCATCTAAAATGTAACTTAAACTTTCCAAAAATGGTTATCCTTATATCCCTTATGAAATATGAAAATCCAAAAACAATAGAAATAACGTAATAAAATCATCTTTACACTGATCCCACGTATATCAAAAAGTATCTTTTAACATTTGAAACATGTGAATACTTTTATCATATATTCTCTAGAAACATGGTAATAACCTAAATTAGCATAAATAATTTTTATAAAAATTCATTTCACCTGATTTCAATGTATATTGGATATATTCTTTAAATCCAAAAAATCTGTAAACTTGACCGCATAAACCAGTTGTTAGCCCATCCAAATTTAGTTCCAAGGTAATTAGTGTTGTCTAGTTTACTTATTCCTATATAAAATATCTTTATCGAAACAAAATTATGTTAACACAAGGAACATATTAAGGGTTATATTAACTTAGTAAAAATATCACCTTGTCATTAAATTACTTTTCTAGTCCATAAAAAATATTCACCATAATCTTTTAAATCCTTAGCGAAAAATATAAACTAAACAACCCTTCAATATTTCCCCTTTCATACTACATAATTCTGGAATCCATATACATAGAAATTTTGATTATTTCACTTCATACATAATACAAAAAAATGATTCCTCATCCTATTAGTTAATAACTCTTTCCTTTCGCTTTTCCTCTTTAGTCTCATCATCATCAGGAATATAACCATTACTCATACAACCTTCCCAATTCTCTTTTTGAGCTTACCACTAAGGACATTGATTTTCCTAATGATGGTTAATTAAATGCATAAATCATTTATCCTTTAATTATGAATTATGGGGGCTAATATTCACATTCACTTGGTTAGCCGAACTATTCATTTTTCCTTTCTAGTTACTTGATTTGTGTCCTTATTTTCCTCAGTCAAAACACATTCTTATTCCAATAAGACGTTCACATAGGTGATTATTTCTATACTCTTAACATAAATGAAACCAAATATTCTTTCCCCTATGGTCTCTATTACCTTAATTCTCAGAAAACACCTTCCTTATCTTCTTTGGGGAGTATTAGAGTAGGTTAAGGTACACATTGTTGATCATGTTCCCTAAAAACAGACTAGGAAAGATCACAACATCCTTTACTCTAGTGTTCACATCTTTTGGGTTCTTATCAGAATATTGTCCATAAAACTCAACATTAATCCTATTTAATATGATTCCTTCCATTGGATAAAACTAGACAGAATTGAATAAGAAATTATTATCCTAGTAAATAACCATGTAATCAAGAAAACTCACTTTTAGTATTCCTAAGTTATGACACCTTACTTAATATATGACACCTTAGAATTATACTAGGTTATTCATATCCAAAATATATTTAAATATTTTATAATGGTTTATGGATAGTTTTTGAAATCCAAAAATCATGTCCACTTGGAGTGTCAAATTAGGTGTGCAACTAGGCCCATTTTCATGTACCAGATTACCTTGAGTCAGGACTAAGACATCTTGTCAAAGTTGTTACCCCTAGTTACATATTTTATAGGGCCACATCCACTTATATCATCCAAAAGAGATTTATTTATAGGAAGCCACTTGCTCTATCCTTTAATAAAATTCTCGGACATTTTCATATACTTTTCCTTATCCTAAGACTTATCCTTATCCATGTCCTTGGAGTTCTCACTAGGTTTTCTCCTCTAAGTCACCAAAGGTTAAATAAAACTTCACTCTGATACCAACTATAATGACCCAATCTTAACATACATAGAGATTACACCACTTTTTTGGAATACATAAAACATTAAAAACCATATTCCCAAAGACCATATTAGTCTAGTGTAAATGGAAATATGGAAACATGAACACCGGTACATAGGTTAGCTACATTATCTCCCATTATGTTCTTCTAGACTAACAACCTTCTTAGACACATCAAACATAATACATATCTTCATAACCAATGGAAGGAAACATAAAAAAGGGGTGATCTCAGATGCTCAATATGGGTAAATGAGGAAGATAGGTTAGCATAAACATGATCATAGTCATATGAGAATGTGATCATGAAAATAGAAGATCATACCTTGAATATTAAATATCATAAATAGGAATCATGACATAAATATTGGAAGTTTATAAGAAATAAATCATAAGGAAATAAAGAACATAATCTATGAAATCATAACATAGGAATAAAACATGGAATTTTGGAAAACACGTATGCATATATAATTATTTCCATAGTAGTAAATGCATCATTTATAAGTTCATATTAGTGGAAAAATACCTTTACTGAACCGAGTTCACTACCCATTCCAACCCACTATTATTGAACTGAGTTCACTCCTTATTCCAACCTTGTAATACTGAACCAATTTCACTCCCCATTCCAGCCATGTCAATCTCATGAGATAAACTTTTTTACCCAATGCATTGGAGGGAGATATAGGTCACACCCATCTCATAATGAAAGTATACATACATGAGCCACAATATCATAAATATCATATCATAACCCATGAAATAAAATGGTTATCGTAAACATGTTATCATATCAAAACTTGTGGAGAAAGATACAGGTTTCATAATTATTTCATCAAAATCATGACCCGTGAAAAGGGGTGGGTTTCAATATTATATAACCTCTGAAAGATAAATGGGATGAATAAACATCAATGTATCAAAATATAATCCCTTCAGAGAAATAATATGAATGGAAATATTGAATTATTTTCCCAAATAATTCTGAGTAACACTAATGGATGTCATTTTAGATATGATATAATTTTAAATGATATTTTAAAAAAAATACTTGAGGAAAATATCCTTCTTATTTTAAAAATTATTTTTATAAGATGAAACCCTTTGAAAACAATTTTCTATGAAAATAGACATCAAAAATTATGAAGGAATTTTGAAAAAAAAATTAAAAACTTTTTTCCTTGAATATTTTTAGAGGATCTTAAGAACCTTTTGAAAAACATTTTTCCTGGAAAACATATAAAAGAATCTTGAAAATTAGTTTAAATCCATTTATTTTTAAATAGATTTTAAAAACCATTTCTTAAAAATTTTCCTTTTAGTTATTCAAATTAAGCTACAAAGAAATGATGATGGGTAAACCTGTACAT
Organism: Viscum album; assembly: GCA_963277665.1. NCBI lineage: Eukaryota > Viridiplantae > Streptophyta > Magnoliopsida > Santalales > Viscaceae > Viscum > Viscum album. Next base: position 761,299,947 of record OY728121.1, read on the forward strand.
GCAATATGAGGTAAAAAGAACAGTCCTTTTTCATGGTAAAAGGTTTTAAAAATTGCCTCAAATGGAAAATGACAATAAGATACTTTTTTTAAAGACCATTTTGTTAAAAAGATAAAAATGGTAAAAAAATGTCTTTTAACAATAATAGGATAATATTATAATATTCTTGGAAACCTTTTTAGAAAACTTGATTTTCAAGGAACACATATTTCTGACTGAAGAGAGAGGTAGGGTCTGATTTTTTTAAAAACATTTTGTAAATTATCTTAAATACCAAAGAGTTAAAAAATGGTACTAATACATGAATAAATAAGTAATAACCATAGGATAATAAAATCAAGGAGTGTTCTTGAAATATGGATCATAATATTTCAAAAATAAAAACTTTATCCTAAATAATCTCAATAAATTGTGAGATTCTTTCAATAAACACATACCACATGGTAACTTTTAACCATACACCCCATGTTGGGGATAAAATTAAATAAAGCTTTAAAATATAATTAAAATGATGTTATTCATTTTATAAAATGAAAAAGTTACTTTATACACCTCATATACAAATATTGCTGTATAACCTGACATGTGTCTCATAGATGAAAAATTGAGACAAAATTACATTACCAATTTGGTAACTTTTGAAACATAAAACCAATGAAATAAAGATCATAAAATGTTTATGTAAATACCCATATATTTAAGTATAATTAAAATATAATACATACATTGGATGTATATACACCTCATAAAATAAGTGAGTGGTGAATAAGGCATGTATCTCATGGAAATAAAGAGTGAGATTAAATTATCTTGCCTTACGTCGAACAAGTCTCGTGTGTATTTATATTCCTAATTAATTAAGTTATCTTAATTAATTAATTTATTCAGTATGTTTTTAAAGTTTAATATTACTTATACATTTGTTATTACAAAGTTGTATACAACTACTTTTACAATTACGTTGAATTAGGGTGTTTTACCAAATTCGGATCATGTGTTAAAAACGACTTTGGTTGGTCAACTATGGTCAAAGTGGTCATTATATAAAAATAACTAGCATAATAATCATGAAACAATTATAATATTTATACATTAAATATAGTTTTAAAAACAATAATTAAATGAGGACGTGAAAAATGAATCAACGTTACAATCATGGAGACGGTAGGTCATATATACACATGAGTAACGTTCCCATTTATCAGTAATCATTATAGAAAGAATGTAGGTGACATTAATATTTCCAAAATTATCATTATATAATAAATATAATATTATATAATCATATATTCTTATATATATAATACTTGTGATGTAAAAGGAATCAAATCATTTCGAAGAGACAATAGTCTACACATCCGCGAACGATGTTATCACTTTATAAGTATGAGAAAGGGTAACAAAAAAATAGTATATATTATATTTATGAAAATTTAATTATGTAATTTATATAATAATTATGTTTTTTAAGTTACATATATTTAATTTAAACCATCCTTTATACATTCCATGTCGGGTGTGAATGAATCACATTGCTTTGAGGGGGCGGTAGTCCACACTCCCTCAAACGATATTCTCATATTTACACCAAATGGAATGTATAAATATATGCATTTTAAAAGGATTAAATGATCTTAAATACATAACAAATATAATATAAAAAATATATAAATAGAGTATCCATCATAATTTCCACTATGAGAGGATGTAAAGGAAAAACAAACAATTATAGTTTTGTGGGGTGGTAGTTCACTGTACATGTAAACACTATATTCCTTTTTCAGTAAATAGATGTGTGTGTAAATTTAGGTAGAAACCATAGAATAAAAACATAATAGTATATTTATGATAATATTTTTTATAAAATCATGGGATAAGAATATTTTAGTTAGTGGAAGAAGAAAATAAAATAAAGGAGCTTGAGGGAGGGTGTGACATCTTAATCGAGTAAATGCTTTTGGTTTGCACCAAAGGGATTCCTTGTAAAGATTTATTCTAAAAGGTATGTAAAGACTTATAAATTCCATATAATATTTTTCAATTTTATTGATTTTTTATGAGATTGTGAAAATTGATGGCACGTGATTCTGAGGCCCGGAGTGCCCGAAATGGAATTTTCATCTTTTTTAGATTTACGTTCACTAAACATACATGTGGGAATTTTTATCTTTTGAACTGGTGATCAGATTGAAATTCTGAGGGCCCTATTGGATTCGTTGCGTTGAGATTTTCTTAGGCAACGTTTTACTTCGACCAGCAAGGGTCGGATGAAAATGTTAATTTTTGGATTTTTGGAAAAAAATAAAAAAATAACTATATGTTATTTTATTCTTTTTATTCCACTGTTGAGAGACTATTGGAAGATTCATTGTGTAATGACAGTCAATAAATAAGGGTCATTTAATGACTCAATTCTATCATTGTGTAACCACAATGCTTGGGGGATTAATGGATCATTAATTATGGTTCATTAATGAACCAGATTAATGAATGCAATGTGAGGGGTTTATTTTTATTTAATGAAACATTAATCAAGAAATTTGACCACTATGGGAGAAGCCTCTGTCGGTACGCTGATGGATTTATTCTCCAATGAATAATGGTGATCGAGTTATCGTCATTGGAAGAATCTAATTGGGGATCGACAAGCGGCGAAGAACATTGAACTACAACGAATGCGAACATTCTCATTCATACTCAACACAATTTTCAGGTAGGGGAATTAAATTGATTTCTAAGTGTTTTACGATTTCTCTAATCCCATTCTTGTAAAATACTACAAAAGCGGACCAACCGACTAACGGGTTTATCTGAGTCTCATTTATTCATGTAGGTGGTTGCTTTGGGGTTTTAATTTTGGGATAATTCTAAACTTTTGTTGATTATTATTCTACCAATTTGATTAAACGATAAAGCAAAGGGTGCGGGCCAATCTGAAAAAGTCTCGGAGCCTCCGCTGCTCTTGTGTATCGTACGTTCATCATGCGTGACCAAGAAATGTGGAGGAAAGGAGATTATGTGGGATTTAAAGTGGTGGAAGTGAATCAGGAGGCCTGTAGGAAAAGACGAGAATGAAAACTGATGACCAGAGAATCTACGGTGGCACATAGAAGCGACCACCGATGCGGCACCCCCGGCACTGCGAAGACTGCAACCAGTGGCAGATGATAGGACGAGTTAGCCGTGTGGATATAGTGGCACCCACAAGCATGACAGTGGCTAGAGCCGCTGCCAGCCAAGCCATGGTGGGTCGAAGGAGCGGCGCGGATGCACCACGTGGGAGAGGAGCATCCCGCTCGGGCTGCTTGGCTTGAAGCGAACAACCAGCTTCAGCCAGCCGTTTCGGGAGGAGGGGTGGTGCCCCGCTGGCGCCGTTAGCTGGACGAACCATACGCACTTCGTCCAGTCCTACAATCGGCCCACTAGTGGGACAACTTTGCCAAGCGGGCTGGACCCGCTGGCTGGGTCGGACCTGTGGGCCCAACATGTCGACCAGTCCAGACCCCTATGGGACCTAGTCTCGACTGGTCCCATTTCACTAAAACTGGAGTATCTCGCTAAACAGACGTATGATTGAAGCACCGTCTACGGTGTTGGGATCCTTAGAATGATTTGGTTCTTTTGAGATACTCTACATGGGTTTTGAAAGAAGTTGGAATATGACTCGGTTGGATTGGACTCAAATCCAACCGGGCCCTATTTACCTTTTTGCTTATAACTTATAGACCGGGCGTCTGATTGACGCACCGTCTGTGACATTGGAACTCTTAGAACAAGACGATACTTTGGGTTACTTATTCATGTGACTTATTGGACATTGAGGTATGAACGATATTATGAGGAGTATAATCTCTGGAACTCAAGCACACCATGTGTGGGAATCATGTGGCTGGCTGTCAAGTGAAGACCTACCCTTCGTGGATTGGCATAAGAGATACCCTTTTTGGATCAATATAAAAGAGACCCTTTGTGGATCGACATAAAAGAGACACTTCATGGATTGACATGAGAGAGACCCTGCATTAATTAGCAACAGTATGACCCTATGTGGATTGGTAGTAGAGTGACCCTCTGTGGATCGACAGTAGAGCTAACCTTTGTGGATTGGTAGTACAACGACCCTTGATGGATCAACAGATGAACCACTAAAGAGAATAAAATGATCTGGTGCAAGAATAATAATCTTTATTCATTTTCTCTAAGTTGTATACCGTGTGCGAGATGTCTTTTACTATTTGTTTTGTGATTTATATCATACTTTGTGGTTTTTCCTTGTGGAATTCTGGGAGACCTTCAAGGGTATTGGGGTACCTACAAGGTATTGTTTTACTCACCCCTATATGGGATTCTCCCCCACCTTGTTGTGTCTTGTGCAGACGATAGACAGTTTGACCCAGACTTGGGGAACCAAGACTGGACAGTGCTCAGAGGTGATTGGTAGACGTGGTGATCAGCGGTGATGAAAGACAATGAGTTGTTCCTACACTTCAGGTAGGATCTTTGATGGATGATCACTGGAGATCATTTTTTCCTTTTTTATGTACTTTTTTCATATGGGTTTTTATACTGGCACTTTTTTCTTCCAGTTCTCACTTTTACTATCATCTGTTCTACTTTGTGGTTTTCTTTTGTTGTGTACCTTGTCTGCATGTGTACGAGTTTAAATGAAATGCCTAGCCTTTTTGGGATATGCCTTTCTGGTGCTAGTCACCAACTCCTGACTTATGGAAGGTGGGTTTGGGGTAGTCACGATATGGGCCATGGGGGACGGTTCATGACCAAGTGGCATCAGAGGACGGTCGGTTCTACAAAAATAACTAAGATTCTGTGTTTTCCAATTGAGAAATAGTGTTACATGTCTTGATTTTGGACTAATGTTTGGGGAGTCCAGTGTTGGAACGGTGGCCGATGTATCCATACACCAGGACCCTATGTTTTTATTTCTAACTCTATAGATGAAAATACTTTTTACGTGTGTTTTGAAAATATTTTTCTTTTGATCTCTTTTGAGTCAACTCACGAGGTATAACATATTGACCATGCAACACCTATTTATTTATAGGATGCCACCATATAGACAGCCAACCAACATTCTAGTGAGAGATCACGATGATAGCCCAATGAGCGATGAGGCGTCGGTGCAGGGACCTCTTATAGTGATAGCACCTTCAGGTGGCATACGAGCAGCACTACCACCCGTAGGGAAGAAGTTTCCACCAGTCCCACCAGTGGACCGTAGATGCCGGCTGAGCACATTGAATGAGTTTCAAAGACTGAGGCCTCTAGGGTTTCGAGGTGAGACAGACCCGCTAGAAGCTAAGGACTGGCTGGAGGCTGTGGCATGAGTTTTCCGCTAGGTCAAGACACAAGAAGACCAGATGGTGATCCTAGCTGCTAGTATCTTTCAGGGAACAACTAGGAGATGGTAGAGCCGGATGCTCCAGACATATGAGTAGAAGACTCTTTCCTGGTTGGAATTCGAGAGCCTCTTCTGGGCAGAGTTCATACCAGTGACATTACACTTAGTGCGTATTTAGGAGCTACTACACTTACAGGAGAGCAGCCTGACTATGGCCCAATACTCGGTGAGATTCACTGACCTCTCTCTCTCTACTCCACCGATATGGAATGAGACCCTTTCTTCAGGGCCATGACCTTTTATTAGGGTCTTTGACGAGAGATCATAGCGTTGATGATATCGATCAACATCCCAAATCAAGATAGAGTGCTAGAGAGAGAACTTTTGGTGGAGAGCATCCTAACTGAGTAGGCACCGATTGTGAGAGCCACCACCGGACAAGAGGCCACTGAGTCATCTACATAAAGCAATTGGATGATTACACAGAGGCCCAAATGGGCTTGAACTTCTAGAGGACAACCCTAAGATGTAGGGTCGAAGGTGCAGAACTCACAGGGAAGAAGAGGTCAGCAGAGGAGCAGACTGTGCTACTCATGTAGTGGGCAGGGTCACATGGATCATGATTTCCCGACACTTTACACTGATTATCAAAAAATGGTCTAAGGACCGCAGAGGCATAGGCAGAGGTTCAATGTGAGGAGGTCCACATGGAGATGGATGTGGTAGAGGATTAGGCCATGCAACAGGTGGTGTGCAATGGTTTGAGGTACTACCATCACCACCCCTAGGCGGTCCACCCCAACCTCAGGGAGTTGGTGGACAAGAGTGAGCTCATCTTCAGGTATCAGAGGCCTATAACCATGGTGATCCAGAGATTATTCAAGGTACAATCTGTGTCTACTCTACCCTAGCTGTAGTTCTTATAGACACAGGTTCCTATCACACTTTTATTTCCACAGCTATCGTTCGGAGCTTGGATATTTTGGTGGAGTCATTGGATTGATCCTTACAATTATAGACTCCTAAGAGAGAATATTTGAATATTACACACTAGTGCCGGTAGTGTGATCTTACTCTAGGAGGTGAGAGCTTTGGCTAGGATCTCCTAGTAGTTGGATCGAGGCCTTACGACATCATCTTCGGTATGGAATGGTTATCCAGTGCCCATGATCAGATCGACTGTTTTAGGGGTAATGTGCAGTGTGTCCATGAGGATGGGATTTGGTTTTTCTTCACCAACAAGGAGTGAACATTTATAGAATAGGATTGAATTTCTCAGAGAAGGGTGCAATCGATCACTCATTTGTAGGCTAGCCTCACCCTCAGTGTAGTGGACTAGAGGAGTCCGAGCTATCCTGTTGTGGTGGACCCACATGTGAATGTCTTCCCTGAAGATGTTCCAGGACTACCACATCATAGAGATGAAGACTTCTACATCGACTTGTACCTAGGGATGACACTGATAGCTACACCAACATATCGGATGGCTCTTATGGAGCTTTGTGAGTTGAGGGTAAAGTTGTAGGACTTGCAGAGGAAGCGGTTGGTAAGGCACAATGTTTCCACATAGGCTTCCCTGATTTTGTTTTCCAAGAAGGTATATGGGAGTTTGAGGTTTTTTTCGAATTATCAGTACCTAAAACAGGTTACCATGAAGAATAAGTATCCTATTCTGATGATTGATGATCACATTGACCAACAGAAGTGATCATGATTGTTTTCGAAGATAGATAGCAGATCAGGCAATCATCAACTCAAGGTACAGGATGAGGATGTGCCGGAGACAACCTTCAGATGAGGTATGGCCACTAATAGTTCTTGGTGATGCTTTTCAGCACAACTGATGATCTAGTAGTTTTCATGGGACTCATGAATAGGATCTTCCAGCCTTACCTTGATCGCTTCGTGGTGATCTTCATTGATGACATCTTGGTGTAATCAGCGTCAGAGGTGGAGTACGCCACACATCTACGGATAATCCTTGATACAATTTGAGAGCACTATCTTTACAAAATTCTTCCGAAGTTCCAGTTCTGAATATGATAATTCCACTTTCTAGGACACATTATCTCAGAGTATGGAGTTTCAGTGGATCCGGAAAATATAGAGGTAGTGTTTGCTTGGGAGCCTCTGAGAAGTGTGACAGAGGTGCGGAGTTTTCTAGGATTGGCTAGGCACTACTGGAGATCTGTACCCAACCATTCTAGAGTAGCATCACCCTTGTCATCTTTTAAAAATAAGGTAATCCCTAATTATGGATGGAGAGATGCCAATATAGTTTCCAGGAATTGAGGCAGAGTTTGATGAGTTCCCCCATCTTGAGGCTACCAAAAGAGGGAATTCTGTGTGTTTTCTACTACAACGCATCATGGACCAAACTGGGATGTGTCCTGATGTAAGAGAGAGTGGTGATCTCCAATGGCTCGCAACAGTTGAGGCAATATGAGCAGAACAATGCAACCCATGACCTGGAGTTAGCAGGAGTGGTATTTGCATTGAAGATGTGACAACACTACTTGATGGGTGAAGGGTTTACTGTCTACTCCAATCACAAGAGTCTCAGGTATATATTCTCAAAGAAGGACCTGAACCTAAGATAGTGGCGATATATGGAGTTCCTCCAAGTCTATGACTTTGAGACAGTCTACACTCCTAGGAAGGGAAACATAGTGGCAGATGCACTCAGAAGAAGGTCGGGTCTACAGTTGCTAAGTGAGGTAATAGAGAAAATATCTACATTGCCGATATCCTTTGTGGATAGGGATGGAGAAGAATACATCCAGTCTATAATTTTCACTCCTCTAATCCTTCAGCGAGTTCAGGAGGCTCAACTTGGAGACATTTACTGTGAGCCCCAACGTGCTCAGATATACTTAGGATAAGATCCTGATATATTTTAGAAGGTGGGAGAATGTCATCCATTTTAGGGAACACACTATGGTACCAGTGAAATTTCAGGAAGAGGTGTTGAGGGAGTTCCATACGTCACCTTTGGGAGTACATCCTGGAGTGGGGAAGATGTACTAGGACCTATGATGTCAGAAATGGTGGCCAGGGATGAAGAAAGCGGTGGTAGAGTTTGTTTCACGATGCCTCACTTCCCAGAAAGTGAAGGCCCAGCATCGGGCTCCAGAAGGCTTAGCACAGTCACTAGAGGTTCCTAAATTGAAGTGGAATGGTATCTCCATAGACTTCATGACTGGGTTACCATGAACTTCCAAGGTCCATGACTCTATCTGGGGGATCGTTGACCGACTCATCAAGTCAGATCACTTCCTACCCATCCCAGAGTAGGGATCAGTAGAGGGATTGGGACGAATCTACGTCTAAGAGATAGTACGACTTCATGAGGTACCATCAATGATCATTTCAGATCGTGACACTCATTTTATATCCCGGAAGTGGAACAGATTACAGGTGGTGTTTGGGACTCAGCTATGCTTGAGCACTGCCTTTCACCCTCAGACAGATGGTCATATGGAGTAGACCATATAGACACGTGAGGACATGATTTTTTCTTGCAAACTTGATTTTTTACACCATTTGGAGGACCACCTACCATTGGTGGAGTTCGCATACAAAAATAGATATCACTCCCCCATCGACAAGACATCGTTTGAGGCCTTGTACAGGTGACCATGTAGATCAACTCTATGATAACCAGAACTAGGGGAGTCAACACTTATGGGTCCAGAGTTAGTATGAGCTACCACTGAGATGGTGCAGATCATCTAGGAGTAGATGAAGACTACACAGAGCAGGTATAAGTCTTTTGCTAACAGGAGACGTGTACCCTTGGATTTTGAGGAGGGAAGTCTTGTCTTCCTACAGGTCTCACCCCGATGAGGATTGCAGAGATTTGTCCAGAATGACTAGCTATAACCCAGGTTCATTAGAACAATCCAAATCCTGATAAGAGTTGTCAAGGTGGCGTACCGAGTAACTCTTCCCCATAGATGCACCGAGTGTATAATGTTTTTCACATTTTATAGATGAGGAGATACATGCATGATCAATCATACGTTATCGTCTGGGGTGAGCTAGAAATTGACAATGGGGTGATGTTCACGGAGTTCCTGGTGGATATAGGGGATTGATAGGATCAGGTCTTTCATGGATGATCGATTCCTCTAGTGCATGTTCGGTGGCAACACAAGAACCTCCAGGAGAGAACAAGTGAGTGGGAGTCTCAGATTCATTCCCAGTACCCCCATTTGTTTTCTTATCTTTTTTTGTGGCTTTCGAGGATGTATAGCCCTAATGTGGGGTTAATGTAAGGACTCAAAAATTAAGTATAAATTTTTAAAAAAATTTATGGAATTATAATGAGACTATGAAAATTAACGACATGTGAATCTAAGGCACGGAGATCCCGAAATAGAATTTTGAACTTTTTTTTTGGTACGTTTATTAAACATGCTGGAAGAAATTTCTATATTTTCAATTGGTGCTTGGATTGATATTCCAAGGGCACTGTTGGATTTGCAGCGCTGGAATTCACTTATGCGGATATTAACATCAACCGAAAAGGGCCGGATGAAAAAGTTAATTTTTGGACTTTTGTAAAAATAATAATAAAATAACAATAAATTATTTTATTCATTTTCTTCCACTGTTGAGTGGTTGTTTTCATAAACTAAGTGTAACAACAATCAATAAATTAGGGTCATTTAATGAATCGATCCTCTTGTTGTGTAGCCTCAATGATTGTGGGATTAATGGATCATTAATCACAGTTCATTAAGGAATCACATTAACGAACACAATGTGAGGGGATTCTTTTTTATTTAATCAAACCATTGGAAAATGATTTGACAACTGCAGTAGAAGCCTCTGTCGTGATGCAAATGAATTTCCTATCCAATAAAGAACGGTGATCAAGCGAAGATCGTTGGAGGAATCGAACTGGGGATTGATAAGTGGAGAAGAATATTGAGTGACAATGAACGTGAATCTTCTCCTTCCACAACACTATTTCCAAGTAGGGGAATTAAATTGATTTCTAAGTGTTTTCTATTTCCTCTCATCCCATTCTTTGAAAATACAATGAACACGGACCAAAAGACTAATGGGTTGATCCGCTTCTCATTTGTTCATGCGGGTAGTTGTTGTAGGATTTCAATTTTTGGATAATTATAATTTTTTGTAGATTATTATTCCACCCCTTTGATTAAATGATAACATGGAGGGAACATGCCAATCTGAAAAAGGCCTAGTCCCTCCAACACTCTTGGGTTTTGTGCGTTCTTCGTGGGTGACCAAGCAATGTGGTGGCAAGAAAATTCCATGGGCTTCGTAGTGAAGAACGCAACCCAGGAGGCCCACAGTTGTAGACGGGAAAGAAAACAGACAAACTGAGAATATCTGGTGGCCCGTGGAAGCAACTGCCAGCGCGACACCACCGGTGCGGTGGCATCAGAGACCGATGGTGACTACTGGTCGAGCCGACCACGTGGAGATTGTGGTGCCCGCAGGAACTACAGTGGCTAGAGCTGTGGATAACTGGGCCATGATGGGTGGAAGGGGCAGTGTCAATGTGCTGCGTGGGAGAGGAGTCGCATGCTCAGATGGAAGCGAATGACTGACTCTAACTGGTCCTTTCAGGAGGAGGGGCGGCGCCCCATTGGCACCACCAGCTGGCCGAACTGGACCCACTGACCGGGCTGGACCTACTGGCCGGGCCGGACTCGCTGGCCGGGCCGGACCTGCTAGCCGGGCAGGTCCCACCCACTAGGCCGGACCCATCGGTCATGCTAGACCCATGGTTCCAACAGGCTGGCTGGTCCGGACCCCGTTGGCACCACCAGCTGGTCGAACTGGACCCACTGGCCGGGCCAGACCCACTGGTCGGGCGGGACCCACTGGCCGGGCCAGACCCACTGGTCGGGCCGGACCGACTGGCCGAGCCGGACCCACTGGTCAGGCCAGACCCCCTGGTCGGGCCGGACCCACTGGCCCAGACGGACCCGCTGGCTAGCCAGGTCCCACCCCTAGTCCGGACCCATTGGTCGTGCTAGACCCCTGGTTCCAACAAGCTGGCAGGTCCGGATCCCTACGGGACCCGAACCCGATCGGTCTTGTTTCACTAAAACTTGAGTATCTCCTAAAGTTGGCGTCTGATTGACGTGCCATCTACGGCATTGGGATCCATGGGATGAGGCGGTCCATTTGAGATAATAAAATTGGGTTTTGGTAGAAGTTGGAATATGTCTGGGTTGGATCTGACTCAAATCCAACCAGTCCCTATTTACCTTTTTTCTTGTAACTTATAGATCAGGCATCTGATTAACGCGTCATCTTTCATGTTGGAACCCTTACGACAAGATGGCTCGTTGGGTTACTTATTCTTGGGACTTCGTGTAAGTTGAGTTATGACTGATATTATGAGGAACAGAATCTCCAGAATTCAAGTGCACCCTGGGTGGGAATTCTATGGCTAGCTGTCAAGTGATGGGCGACCCTCTGTGGATCGACATAAAAGAGACCCTTCATGGATCAACATAAAAGTGACCCTTCATGGATTAGCATAAAAGCGACCCTTTGTGGATTGACATCAAAGTGATCCTTCGTGAATCAGCATAAGAGAGACCCTTTTTGGATCGACAACAGTACGAACCTACGTGGATCGGAAGTAGAGAGACCCTATGTGGATCAGCAATAGAGTGGCCCTTTGTCGATTAGCAGTACGAAGACCCTTCATGGATCAGCAGCAGAACCACTAAATGGAATAAAATGATCTATCTCTACACTAATCATCTTTATTCATTTTTCTCTAAGTTATATACCTAGTATGAGCTATATTGTAATTTATGATTTTGATTGAGATCATCTTTGTTGTTTTTTCTTATGGAATTTAGGGAGACCTTTAGGGGTTTCAGGCTCCCTACTAGGTATTGTTATACTCACCCATGTACAGGCTTCACCCGCACCTTGTTGTGTCTTATTCAGAAGAAAGATATCTTGAATGAGACTTGGGGAGCTAGGACTAGACAGTGATTGGAGGTGATTGGTAGATTTGTTGAGTGGTGGTGATGACATACGACGAGTTGTACCTACCCTTTAGGTATGATCCTTGGTGGATGATCATTGGAGCTCGTTTTTACCTTTTGGTTGTACTGTCTTTTCAGTTGGGTTTGTATACTGGCCCTTTTTTACTTCCTGTTCACACTTTTATTATCAAAAGTTCTACATTGTGGTTTTCTTTTATTGTGTACCTAGTCTACATATATACAGGTTTAAAGGAAATGCCTTCTTTATTTGGGATATTCCTTTCTAGTGCAAGTCACCAACACCTGGCCTATGGAAGGTAGGCTTGGGGTAGTCACGGAATGAGCCTCGAAGGATGGTTCGTGATAGGGTAGGCATTATGGAGTAAGTGTAGAATTCTAGGGATCTATTTGGGATGATATTTTACTCAATTAAGTGGATTTATAGGTGGGTGGAAGTGAGAGGATATGAGTCTTTTTATAGTGGTGGGGGAGAGGCACTCTTGTAATATTTTGGAAAAGGAAAACACCACCCACATTTTTTGTTGAATGTGGATCCAATAATGTTCCAAATCTTATAAAAGAGATTTTAGGGTCTAAATATGGCTAGCCAATGGATTTTAGATAAGTTTATAGGCCTTTTGGGCTTTTAGGTTATGATTTAGCCCCTTATTATGCTTAATTTACCATTAATTATTATAATTAATTTTAATTACCTTCACTGATATTTTTTTTTCAAAAACTAAGTTGATATTATTAGAAATGAGAAATTATTCTGATTCCAAATATGGAATCCATTTTTAAAAATTCCTATCACATAAGTGGTAGAAATTAATTTTAATTTAATCCTGTTGATAGGATGACAATGTATATTTTTAATTTAAAAATGTTCAAATGTTTGCTGGGTTTTTATAAAAAATTTAATGTTAAATAAAATAAAATGAACTAAATTAGATAAATTGATAAAAATATTACCTAATTAAAATTTAAAATCAATTTAATATATAATTTATCCTTATAAATATATTATATGAAAATGAAATTTTGAGTTAAATTTTAGTATTTTCACTATCCATTAAAAAATGAAACTTCAGAGAAAAATACCAAAAATTAACACTGACCTATTTTTTTATTTCAATTTAAAAAAATGAAGTTTATTTTGAAAAATAAAATTTATTAAAGTTATAAAATTTATATTTAACGTAGATTCTTCATCAAAAGGCATTACAAGTACCATAATAAAAATATAGGTCTTTATTTGGAAAATTGGGTTTGTTCTTATGTTATGAATATCGAATGTGTTGTTTGAATATAAAATATAATTGATTACATTCCTATTACTCACTAATTTTAATTAATTTAATTTATTTGGATAAAACAAAATTGGGAACATAAAAATAGTTTTCTATAAAAATATCCCCTTTATATTAAATAGGTTCATTATTACAAATGAATTCATTATATATTTTTTAAACTATAGGTTTTCATAAGATAGTTAATAATATTCATAACTACTAAATTAATGACAAGGTTAAGTATTAATTTGTTAAATAATAATATTTTAGTGAATTATTGTTGTTTGGTAAAACTCGGTCTTGCATGTAATGAAAGTTATTGAAGAAATTATCTCTTATGTGTAACACAAACTAACCTCAATGTTCTGTGTAGAGTAAGATAATTTTTTTGTCATGTATGGTGAATGATTAACATTTTTTTTCATATATCTGAATCCTAACATATCTCTTTAATATAAAATAAAATATTTTGAGTTTTGCATGAAATGGAAAATATAAAAAAGATTAAATTAATTCGAAAAAATTCTCAAAATCTCATGGTGTTATAATTTCTTTGTCATTCTTCATCAGGATACAACAAAGTAATTTTAATGAATTATTATTGTAGATAAAAAATCACCATTTCTAGAGGGGATGGGAAAAATGTGGCCCCAACTTATCTTCATTTCACTTTATAAAAATAAACATCACATTATCCTTTGAAGATAAACCTAACTCCATTTTATGTTAAGTTAGATAGTGGGATAGATTATCAAGAAAAGTTTTTAATAAACCTTCAGTAATAACCTTTTAAACCAAGAAAACTAAGAATATCTATGGCATTGGTAGGTCTTGGTCACTCTTCACCAACTTTTGTTTTCGTAGGGTCAACAATTATACCATATTTTGAAACAATATATCCATGGAATGAATTTTTTTTAATCAAAATTCACTATTACTAAAATTTATATGTAGTTTATTTTATTTTAAGGTTTCAAAAAAATTCTTAAGCTCCTTTCATGTTCCTCCTAGATTTAATAATATACCAAAATATCATCTATAAATATATCCCCAAACATATCCAAGAATTTGTTTTCTATACAATATCAAAAATCCTTATGAAAATATATCTCAGGGAAAATATTCAGAATTGAATCCAATTACAAGGAATAAATAATTTCACTTTCTCTGATATTCTTAACCATAGACCACCACTAATTGTATTCACCTAGAAAATGATAAATCTCAAGAGTATCCTTTTGGGTATCCAAAAAACCCATGACTTTAAATATATTTTCTAGTGATTTAATCAATCCTTTAGCAAGTACTGGGTTAGATGATCCTCTTAATTATGGGGGATGTTGTCTCATAATATTCTCTACTACCATCATTTTCTTCTATGGAAGATCTGGTTTGTCTATTTCATGGACACCACCATAATTTATATCCTATTTCAACTGATCCATCACTACAACAAACTATTCTATTTCAATTTCAGCAATCACAAAATGATGATTCAAAAGGATTTTTCCCTTTTGGTTCCTTCAAACTACAGCTTCCAAATTTCCTCTATAGAAAACTATTTTGAACAAAAAAATTTGATGAATCAACATAGAATTATTTAAATTCTACATCATTCTAAATTGACCATAAAGTAAATTTTTATAATGGAATGATATTAACACTATCCTAACCTCTAATGTTGTATAATCCTTTTATATTATATGAAATATTAGGAATAGACATTAAATATTACATAATATTGTTTTAGTCAAGAATTTACCATATTTCACACTTAGGATATTTTCATGTTTAGTGTTTTAGCGAATTGGGCCATATCTAATATGAAACAACACCATATAATAAAAAGTAGACACTTCAAATAAATATAAAATTTTTACACCATATAAATCTTTTTAAAAATAAATTATGATATCTTTTGTGAAAACTCTTCATGACTTTAATCATGGCCTCTTCTAATCCCTTACACATCATTAAATCTTATGAAAACTATTTAAAAAAATGGGATGATCAAAAAAATATCATAAATGGATATAAAAAGAGGGAAATCGTTAGTCTGTTGATAAATATTAAAACTCATGAAAAAACCCTTATGTTAAAACATTACATTTTACCCAAAAATGGAAATATAATTCTTTAATAAATATCATTTATTTTACATTTTGAAAATTTATAATTTCAAAGAAAACACATTAAAAGAATATAAAATTTATATAGGTACCTCAAGAATATCATCACAATGAACACTTACCGTAACCCATAAAAAACTCTTAAAGATTGTAATATCCATTTGTAAAACTTCGAATATAATTCTTTGGAGAATTTAATCATTACCCAATGTATTGGAGTTTTATCTAGGAGAACCCATCGTTTGAGCTATAATAGGCTCACCAAACACTATATAGGCACACCCATCATTTATAATTTCCATGAACCACAACATGAAATAAAAAAATCACCATTTGAAAACTCTTTTAAAATCATAGGGAAATAACTTTTAGAAATTAAAATACCATTTTCTTTCAAAAACACCATTTCCAATAAAAAATACATATTTATTTTGAAAAAATATTTTCAATACCAAAATAACCAAAAAAGAAAAAAATGTTTTTAATTTAATAAAATATAAAATCATAAAAAGAAATAAAAAAATGTAATAATGGTCATAGTGGTGGAAAATTCATTATCGTCGTGTATATTAAGAATAGAAAACTCCTTTTTTCATAATTCCAAACGTTCCATATAAAACACATAAAAATATTACTTCTGAAAAACATTGAAATAAATTAAAAATGTATATAAAATTTTCTTTATAACACTTTTATATCTATATAAATAAATATGTAAAATAATATCAATAATATTGACATAGAGAAAATATTTTGAAATCAAATCTTTAAAAATACAATGTGTCACATACCACTTTGAACATTTAAATCATAAAAGGAATGAAATAATAACATTTTCAAAAATATTAAATAAAATTATAATATATATAATAAGGATATATAATGTCAATGTGGATGTATATACACCTTATAAAATAATAAAGGTGTATATCATCATGAAATTCCTCAATGAAAGTAGATTGAGATGAAATCCCTTACATTGAATCAGACATCTCATGTGTATCTTTATCTTCTTGAATAATAATAATTTTTTAATTATTTAATTTCTTTAGAACCTTTTTCAAGTATATAATTACTTTTATTTCACTTTTTACAATTTTTTAAACAACTACTTTAAAAATTAAGTTTACGTTGGGTGTTTTAACCATATTCAGTTTAAGTGTCAAAAATGAATTCGGTAGGTAAAATTTGAAAAAGGGGTCATAATATAAATATATCCAAAATAATAATCATGAAATAATTATCATATTTATATATAAATTATATTTTTAAAACCAATCATGAAATATGATTACGAAAAATGATCTAATGTTACAATCATGAAGACAGTAGGCCATACATACACATTAGTAACATTCCCGTTTTTAACAATCATTATGGAAAGAAGGTAAGTAAAATTTATCTTTAAAGAATGTTTATTATATAATAAATACCGTTTTATTTAGTCATATAGACTTATATATATATATAATTTTTATGATGTAAAAGGAATAACATCACGTCGAGGAGGTGGTAGTCCTCACGTCCACGAATGACTTTATCACTTTTTTATTGTGTGAAAAGGGTAATAAAGAAAATTATATATTATATTTGAAGAAAGGTAATTATATCATGAATATAATATATATTTTATTTAGGTAATATATTTTTAATTAAATACATCTGTAATACATTACATGTAAATTGTAACATATGTTTAATTAACTCCTATTGGTTTCCACCAAAGAACGTATTGGTTTCCACCAAAGAATTTTTTGGTTGAATTCTTCCCAAAATTGAGGCATATAGGGTGAGGGAGGTATTTTGGGAGATTAGTTTGGCAGGTTTTGGATGATCCAAAGTGGCTAGATAGGTGTGTGGAAGTGAAGGGGGTGAGTGACATTTTATAGTG
This sequence comes from Viscum album, assembly GCA_963277665.1. NCBI lineage: Eukaryota > Viridiplantae > Streptophyta > Magnoliopsida > Santalales > Viscaceae > Viscum > Viscum album. The sequence continues at coordinate 761,317,607 of OY728121.1, forward strand.
GAGGTGAAGTGACATTCATGTAAATATAAAAAGGCAAACAATATTGGGAGGTATCCCTTACATCACGTAACACCAATAACAAAAACAAATTATATAAAATTTGGCATATGGTTGAATATTATCCAGAAAATAGATTTTGGGAATGTTTCTAGGTAATCTGGATTCTTAATATTAAATTTTAATCACTAAGTAAACACATTTTTTCCTCAATCACTGTAATTAAATTTACTCAGTTTCACTATTATTTTTGGTAAAAAACAAAGTTGTTCTTATTATACATTATAAATTATTATAATTTTAAATATGGAGTCAAATTTTACAAATTAAAATCACATAATTACAAGACATTAATTTTAAAACAAATCCTATAGATGGGATGACAAAGCGGGGTTTAAAATAAAAATGATCAAAAGTTTGTTAAGTTTTTAGATATAAATTCAATGTGAAAGTGTTTAAAATGAACTAATTTTTTTTAAATGATATAAAAATGGTCTAATTATAATTTATAACAAATTAAAAACATATTTTAATTATATAAATTATTTTTTTTGAAAATTCATTTTTCAATTAAAATTTAGTATTATTTACTATTCATCAAAATATGAAACTTCTTAGAGAAATAGAAAAAATAAACCAAGTTAAAATTTAGATATCCCTATTTAAAAAATGAAGTTTATTTTTTCATATAAAAATTATAAAAGTTTCCAAATTTATTTTTAAAATAGTTTCCCCACTAAAAGGCAATAAAACCACTTTTTAGAAAAAATTGAGTTTTAATTGTAATACAATATTTATTCTTATATTAAAACAATTAAATTTATTTAATGAATGTAAAAAAATTTATAAACATGTGTAAAAATAATATAGTTAGTTCTATTCACAGCCACCAATATAACGACTAGGCGATAGCCACCACATAAAATAATAATATTAACAGTATATTATTGTTCTGTACAACTCAGCCTTGCATGCAAAGTAAGATTTAAAAGAATTAATTATTGTGTGCTGAGTACACTATTGGACACAATGTAACTTTTAATTTAATATTAATATATAATTTATAAATATTAATAAATATGGAAAATACTTATTCTATTCTTACATTATTTGTTACATAGGTCATATATTATGTTTCCTTAAAATTTTTGATGTCAATAAAGCGAGATGTTGTGCCACATGATGGAATTTACAAGATTTTCTTCTAAAATGTAAAATTTATTTAATTAAATGAATATAAATTTTTGATAAACTCCCATATACCCCTTATATTTTCAGTGTTTTTGACCACCCCTTTGACATGTCTATTAAATTCCATCAGCACTTCTACTATTTTTTATGCCACCAAACCACCTTATAAGGAAAGTCTTACATTACAAATTAATAAAATGGATAGATAAATTAACTGAAACACGATTGGAAAGATCGTGTCATTTTTACCTTCTTGAATTTTGGAGTAAGACCAAAACTAAATGATGTTAAATTAAATTCAAAATAGAATAAATATATCCATTTTTCTCAGAAATGTGTAGTTTTCTAGGATTTGAAGAGAAAATGATCAATTCCTATAATTATTTAGTTATTCAGTCATTATATGACTTCAAACTAGGTTCACCATTTTTCCCTATTTGGGGATTCATTATGGGGGTTTTGGGTGTTATTTCATAATCATTCATGCCTGGTTCACCATTTTCTTCACTTAGAAACTACCAACTTACCCCACATCCATAATAAGGTATTGCTATTCTTTTCAAAGGAAAGTGGTCATTTGGGTTTGCAAGCCCAATAAAATATAGGAACTCACATTTTTTGAGTAGATGGGAGGTTGTATCATCAGGACCTTTGGGGGGGGGAGGGGATTATCTTATATTTAGAGACTCTCTTATATATTTCAGATTTGTTCATGAGTCTCTTCCAAATCTCGATATGCGACAAGTTACCATAATATAATTATTGGGTGTTGAATCCTTCTATTTGTTGAGGGAGTTCCATTAATGAGACCATATGTAGGTTTCTAAAGTTATCTATCTGTTTCCCATTATTTTTTAGCAATGGGTAGCTTCTTATATTTTAAGCCATATAACTAGGAACACTAGAGTTTAGAACTGTCTAGGATCGTGATTTGTGTTTTGAGGATGGGATTGAACCCATAAGAGGAATCCTACATAAACTTTTTATAACTGGAATCAAAATCCAAATATTTAATTTAAGTTTATTCGATGTAGATTAACATCATGCATTGAAGATATATATGAGGGCACTGAGGAATCTCTTATGGAAATCATTCCATAATAAGTCATCCTACATATCATACTTATAATATAAATCAAATTCATTGTAGTTTGATCATGCCTTAACCCATTGATGGGATGTGCAAGTGATTAATTTCACTGAGGGTTGCTTCCCTAGGGTTTACCAATATGGGAATTCCACTGATACTTACACCAAAGTGGATTCCCATGTATGTAGGTATTCGTATCATTCCACTCAATGAAGATTACGCACTGAGGTTACCCAGACATGGGAAAATTTATGGTGTGAGTGATACGATCATTACAGATCCCTAAGCCCCTGTGAGTCATCCTTTGTGTGAGAAACAAGGGATATAATGTGGTTAGAATCACTATATATAGACAAGGGACTAATGTATTGGGGTATCCCTAATGTAATGTTTGATTCAAAGTTAGGGACAAAGGAAGGTGTCCTATGTATCCTTCTTATAAAAAGAATTTGTGTCATCAGAGATTAATAATATTCTTTATCCTCTAATGGATGAGGAAAATTGACAAAAACACATGAGATCTTGGGTCCCATGGGTTATAGTTTCTAAGGCATGAAGGTACTTAATCAAGGTGTATTACCATTAGAGTTTAGGACTTAGTAAGGGATCCTAAAAATCCTATTTGGGTAGGAATCATAGTTCCCATAGTTCAATCTAATGTATTCCCAAGTGTGTCTTTTGGAAAAGGTTATCATATCCAAGTTTTCCTTCTTGGAATGTGTGACACATTATAGGTTCTTTTTCGGACATGATTTATATGCTAGGGATGTTCACTGTACATGTCCTGGTTGTCTGCTTGACATGTATGAGTTGTCTTGTTAACATGTCAGATATGTCCTACTGTTTTCTGCATGATCTGAATGAAATTTATGGGGGACACAACATGATAAGAAGGGAATTTTAAAGGTGCTTCAAATGACTAAACAATAAATTTCAGTATAATAGCACATGATTCAGATGACTTGTCTGATAGCCCTCACATGATCATTGTGAACTTGAATGAGGGTTTCATGTGATCTAGAGGAAATGTCTGGAGGGCCTTTCTTAACATGAATGATATGTCTAGAGGACTTCACGTGATCTGGATAACATGCCAGGAGGGATTTTCATGATCTAGGAGATATGTATAGATGTCTTTTCATGATCTAGATAGGTCACACAAAGTGCATGATCTTGATAGGTCAGGAAAAGTGCTTGATTACTTTTTATTGACATCAATGTTTCCATCTTCTCATAATTTATTCATATTTTTAAATTTTAATTGAATAAATTCCATAAACATTTTCTGGTATTTAGCATGATGAGAATTCACATGATAATTTTTACGTGAAAAAACTCCTTTACATAAATTATATGGTGCATTAGAAGTTCTTCACATGATAAGTTGGGTGATAACATGAATCATTTATAAATATCGCACAATATAATAAGTAATTCCCTAGGTTTACCTAGTGAATGTCCATTACAATTGCTTGGGTCTCTACTCTAAGAATTCTACTCTCTCTTATATTTTCCCATTAGTGTCTGATGTCACATGTGTCTCTATTTTTTATGTATAGGGGAAAGAATTTATAGGCCTCTCATCCCTAGTTCTACACCACAATTCATGGTTCATATATCACATATATAGTCTTGAGTTAGTGGATGGAGTATCGCATGATGCGCTTCACATATGCAAGTCATCTATAGTGTCATCTTTGTGTTGTATGATAAAAAATGGCCATAAGATCTCAATATCATCACTATATTTATTAGAAATGAGACTTGTCAAATGGATTTCACATGATCAAATTGACACATAAAAGGGCCTCTATAAGATCATGCTGAAATGTGTAGGAGTCTTTCAGAGACCCGAATGCATGTTGAAGAGGATTTAAAATGATTGAAGGAGTCTTTTCTAGGTTCCTTCATGAGATCTAGTTGGTGTGTCAAAGGGCCTCTTTTTTATCAATGGTGATCAAACAAGTCACATAACCACTTTTCAAAAAAATAGCATAATTTTTCCTTTCATGAGGCTTCCACCTTTTTTCTATTTTATTCTTTATTTTATAAGACTTTTGGCCTTTTACCATTGATTTTCCACTAGGGTGTCACATTATCAGTAAAATATTTTGATATGGTGCATGATCATCATCAAGGACGATAAATCTTCTTGGTGATAGTACACATCATGATCAAATAGACATATTAAGTGGCCTCTACAAGACCGAGATGACATATATGGGAGTCTTCACAATATATAGATGCCTACAGAAGAGGCTTCCATGTGATCAAGGGAGACTTGTCTATGGAAATTCATGAGATCTATATGGTTAATCGGAGAGCCTTTGAGAGATTAATATGGCACATCAAAGGGAATCAACATGAAAAATGGTGATCACTTGAGTTGCATGACCCCCTCACATGAAAATACTGTAACTTCGATTGAATAATTCCGACGCCTTTATTATCTTTATTTATTTATTTTAAAATGGGTATTTTTGTGATTTTCAGGTGTATCTTTGAAGATATGTTTCATGATTAGAATAACTTTTGGGGTATCCATTACATGATATCAAGGTCTTATATAGACATCTTTTCTAGAATATGAGGGATTGTTGGAGGGGTTTCCCATAATGAAGAAGGTTGTCTGATGGGAATTTATATGATCAGAAGGAATCACTAAATGGGATTTCCCTTATCATTATCAGATCATGTGTATCACATGATATAGAAATGTGATATTCCTACGGTCATGTGATCATGTGTCCTCCTAGGGTTTATGAAATTTTGATAATACAACTGCCTTATCTTCATACAGACTTGATTATCCTTCTTTCATTTTCTTAGAGAAGATAATACCAATGATTTAGGTGTTTCTTAGAACCTAAAATTGTTGATTCTTAATTAGTAGACGTTAATAAATTACCCCCTTAGGAGTGAGTTCTATTGGGATAAGTACTCGATTCTGATGAAAGTAATTTCCCACCTGAGTCCTTGAGGATTCTATTGATCAGTTTACCAAGAAGATTTTGGTCTTCTATGTGAACTTTGGTATTCCCTGGTTCACTTTATAAATTGGGGAGTGAGGGAGCTACTCATCCCACTAGCAACTCATAATCTATATCTCTTGTTAATTCTTTTATCTAATGATTGATTCATAAGATTTATTTGAAAGAACCACTATTTGGATTTCTTCACAAGATCTGATTATGTGATCTCACCATGTGACTTCCTCACACATTCACTTTATATTGATGAATTTCTCAAACAATCTATGAATTAAATCATAGAAATTTGGTTGAAACTTCATGTATGTTCTTAGTCACATGAATGTCCCATGGGATTCACATGATTTGATGTGTCTATCACATGATCGCTTGATCATTATGGATTTAACCTGAGAATCTCATGGTTAAATGATTTTGAGTTTTACAATGATTCATGTGATCATGAAATTATTTATTTTTCAGAAAATTTGTGAGATCTTTGATGGGTATTGCGATCACAAACCCTGATATGGGTCACATGATTCATGTAATGTTACCCAGGTAAAATATTTATTTTAGTTGATACCCCCTTTCATGATGTTACAACCTCTCATGTATGATTCATATTCTTATGTATATGGCTTATAATTCATAGAAATCTTCCAATATAGATGGATAGTGGGAGATGATTGCTAGGAATCCTTATTTCAACCCTTAGTATCAGCTATTCTCTGTAAATGTGGTTTAAATGGGGATTATCTTTACTTTAATTTAGAATTACCCACTTTCTCACCGAATTCATTTACATGGATTCAGTATCCTAGATGATACCACCAGTCCTTCACATGACTATAATGTTTTATACAATTGGTTTTCATATTATTTCTATCATATTTAAATAATAATTTTTTGAAGACAACCAATTGTCAATTGAACACCTTCAGAGGAAATCTCATATGTTGGATAACTCCCCTCGTGGTCCATATCATTGTGATATCAACCATCCACAAATTTTTCAGATCTACTGAAACATTCATGTCTCATCTTTGAATAATTATAGAAGTATCTCGAGCTCAAAGTTGGACATGATACCTAGATATAGCTTCTATGATGAATGGGAATGTACATTTTGGTTAAGGTAGAGTTTCTAATAATTATTTGATATGTTAAATTCTATTCATATTTATAAGGCATAATGGACTTTTTGGTTTGTCATGTACTATAATTCAAAACTTTTTAGAGAATTTATTAGTCGTTTGTGGCCTAGAATGAACTACTTTCATATGTTTCACAGTGAAGCATGGACCATCCATGGGATATTTACTAGTTGGGGGGAACACCTCCTCCCAAGGAGATTTATGAAGAATTACTTCCTACTATTAATATTTAGGATGACCCTAAAAACTCCAATATTGTAAAAGGAAATTCTCACCATTAAAAATGAGAAGTTAATGAAGGAGATGAGCACATTCTCTCTCATTTCATTCAAGGATTGGGTCAACATTTTATTTTATCACAGTGGGACCTGTAAAATGGATATACACACTTATAGATTCCCTTTCTAATAATTTTGAGATAACAGAAGATCTTATTGGTCTATTTTGGAATCTGATGAGAACACCTCATGGGGATACCGAGTGAGAACAGAGGTATCCCCAAGACTTCAGTTATTGGAATTTAAATCCTTGTTTTTAGTGGATGAATTTTACCATTTAGAGACACACTATTGGGTGTTTGAGTAGATAAATTGGTGATGGATACCCAACTGGTAGAGCAGTTGACTCTTAATATTATTGTACCATCTCTTTATTAACCTTATTTACACCTTGGTCATATGCAATAGGGAAACCTCCCTTAAAAAATTAGTGGCCCTTTCCAGTTCTTATATGGCCTAACATTATAGTATTTTTGATGTTATAAATATTATAACTCTAAAAAATTCCATCATTATTCATTCTCTCATAAGATATTGATTTTTTTGTCTAGCCCATGCCATTTGTTTTTAACAGGGTGGTTGATATGTTTATTCAGCATGATTGTTTCCACTTCACACCCTATTCTGCATCAAATAATATAATTATTGATAATTATAGCAGTTATATCAATGATTGGTCATATAAAATTTGTCTTCGAGATGGGGTTCTTGCAGATTGTGTAGATGATCTAATTATCTATGATCTATATTCCCCTTAAAAATATTCTTAACCTATTTTTGTATTCATAGGGTTTCCCCTATTCCCTCGGTAGGTGTGTGGTAGAACGAAACCCCAGTCCCATTTTCTAATTTTGGCCCATGTTGTCATGTGAAGATATGAATACTGAAATTATTCTTCCACTTATCGATTCCCCTATATTTATTTATTATGACTATTCCCAATCATGGGTGGAAGATTATATTAGTGGTGTATTGAATCGACTATTCTGTCAAGTGTATAAGAACCACACTTTATGAAAACCCTATCAATGGAAGAAACGAAGTTGATTTTGAACTTGGGGGAGCCATTAATGAAGCGCTCTAATCATAGTGATGAACTCCCCATTAGTGGGAAAGAGTTTATTGAGGATTTTGATGCTTTGATACAAGTGACAGAAGATGAACTGATTGAGAGGAGGGAACATGAGAATTTTTATCTTTCTTATTTGTTGGATCCACCAATATATTTGATGTCTGAATACCCTCCATCAACCATTCCTCCATATAATGTACCAACTCGAGTAATTTTATACAACCAAGTAACATGAAGCATACTACGGTAGCAAATCCATACCCTGATCATGGAGTCTCCCTTATAAGAGAGTCATGTCCATTAGGAACACCTTCACCTACTCTTTCATGATTTTGGGTTCAGTGGATTTGACTATTAGTCATTATATGATATCATGCTACAAAGTATACTAGTTTGGAAATAACTAACTGATAGTGGGAAGGAATTTTTCATATTTGATGTTAAAAGGTCTCTAACTGAGCCCATAAGGGAATATTTAAAGGTTCTTTAGCAGTGAAATAAAAATGTATATCATCTACATGCTCAGATGAATGTCTTGATTGCATAAATTATAGAATAGGACATGTAGATTTCTAGAACAAGATCCCATTTTCTGAAAACATCATCTTTATTAGTGACTACTCATAAAGGAGATGAAGTGATATCCTCCTTAATTGAGACTCTTCACCCTCATGCAATAGTATAAAAAATGGAGTATGTGGCACTTCAGCAATCGATTGATATGTCACACCAAAATTTTGATGATTTGGAAAACACAGATAACCCAATTTTATTGTGATATGACTATGAGTGTATATGTTTTTACTTATTTATTTTTGAAACCTTATGATAGACTCCATAATGTGGGAAATCCTCCATATATTTTATTTTATAAATGTATAAATCTTCTTATCCTTATGTGTTGTTCACATGATTTATTTTATTCATGATGTGCATGACATTTCAGTGAATTCACATCAAATAGATCACGAGAATTATCCATAATTTGTATAATACCAAGTAAACCCATTTTCCTAGATGTTAATACATGGATAATAATATATTTATCTTGATAATTTCTCATGAGTGTATACCTATATGAGATTCCTCATTGATAAATCCACTATATTTATCATAGGATCACCTATTTTATAAGGATAATTTGGGTGAAATATATGTCTTGGAGGGAGTGAACTCTAATTTCTTATTAAGTTAGTGGAATTATAGAGAATATATTTATTTTCAATTGGGATAAATAATTATCCCAACAATCTATTTATATTTTTTTATTTGCCTAAATTTTTTATGAGTTTCATATTGGGAAATCTTAGTGGGCATGGACTTGGATTTTACTTAGGATGCCCTCTTACGGGTTTTAAACCTGAATTGTTTTGTGAAATTTCCATTTTATAAGTGCTAAATATTTATTATATAACACAAAGTTCATATCCAATGACTAGAGAGTCAAATATTTTCCTATGATCCCTTTTTTGGATTTTAACCTGGTGAGTATTATGTCTCTTTCAATTGGTTGTTTTAAGGTCTTACAAGCTAGTCTGTCCCTGTTATATATTTTACGGTATTATAGATTGGACCATATACTACTGTAGTTTAATGACTTATAGATTATACCATATACTATTTTAGTTTAGGGTCTTCTAGCTTAGACCGTCTTCTACTATAGTTTAGGGTCTCCTAACTCATAAATTTTTCTGCTGTATCTTTGGGTGTTCATGATGGAACCTTACACTACTATTAGTGAGTAATGGGTACTTGTGAAGGGTTTTATAACCCTAATTCTGGAAGAACTAGTGTCCATTAAGTGGTTTGACACCATACATTCTTAATTGATTTTCCAAAAAATGAATGTTCATGAAGGGTTTAGGAACCCTATGTTCTTGGAGAAAATATATAGGATAAATTTCAACGATGGTATGTTGAACTATTTGTCCTCATTGAGATTCTAATTAACATATGGTGAAATATAGTGGATGATAATTACACTTTTATTGTACGAATATGGCTTGTGTATGTCAAAACACAAAAGTTTGAACCAATGAATATAGAATGGGGTAGACATAAAGAGGATGTCCCATATCACCCTATAGTGATGAGTTCCACCATGGTGTTAGAGAGGCTCATGAGGATTAGATTTACTTTCTTTTAAGGAATATATACTACTATTTGTTGGGTTAGAGGCCTTTATAAATGATCACAAGGGGAGTACATTCATGGTCAAGTATAGGTTTTCCCATTCTCTTACAAGGGCCATAAATGTTTTGTGAAGGTTAAAATATTTGGACGATGAAGTGGGATATAAGTAAAAGATCTATTAAATAAGGGTTTTGGAAACCTAATGTAGTTTATATTTTTGTTGGGAATATGGAGCCCCATTCCATGTGGTTTTGAGTCACATGGTGTGGGTCATCAAAAGGTTCAAGAAAGTAAAATCTCATTCCTTCTTTGAGAGAGGCTACAATACACTGTGATGTAACATCAAGGATATCAAATATTCTTGAATATACTAGTTATAGGGAATGTAAATCATGTTCCAAAAATACATAAGTTAACTAGAGGTAAAAATTGGTGGGTACAGTTCAACCGTTGTAAATAAAAAAATTCCACACTCCATGCAGTTAGAAAAATAACTCCAAGAATTAAGGGGGTCCTCTCCTTTAGGACCAAACATCCTCTAGGAAAAAGATCTTTGGAAGCATTCTAATTATCTAGAGAATACTTGAAGGGTTATTTTGGATTAGCCATTCCCTTTACCAATTTTCTATAGGGAAGAACCATGAGCAATGTAGCCTAAGGTCCATGGGGTTCCAAGATAAGGTTACCAACTCAAATAATTGGTTGTGTTAGCTCATAATTCAAAGAATTGAAGTTTATTTATGGGAAACATAACATTAAATAATGGATTGAGCACTGTAATAGTCAACTCGCCACTTAGTGAACACATTATTGCACCAAGTAGATGTGAAAAATCATTTCCCTAACTTTTTCATAGACAAGGAAGTCCTACATGCATAGCTTGAATTTTACTAATGCCATAAGGTGGGCCCCATGAGTTTTATGCCTTGATTATTTATTCCATAATTTTTAAATAAACTCTCGAGATAACTATTTTAGTGAGTGGAGACTTCAATTTTGATTAGGATTCCATTTGAAGGATTTTAAACTGACTAGTTTTATGTCTCTCGCATGGCTTAATTTAATGCTTAGTTTTCTAATGTTTCCCATATAGAGCATGTCTCATGTGAGATTTAAGAATCTTTTTCCTGGAGAATGAAACCAAGATGTATCATGGATAAGGAACCACTTCCAAATCACATGAAGTTAAACTACATCACCACATCCTAGTCACATGGCTGTAAACTTCTTGACCACATCCTAGTCACCTGACATTAAACTACATGACAACATCTTAGTTGCATTAAATTAAACTAAATGACATATAGTCGATCCAGAAAGTCCAAAAATTTCTTATAGCTGACCATAATATCCATGAATCTATCCCAAGGATGAATTTTTTACCCCCATAACAGAATGTGGTATGGAAATTCTCTATCCCTATGTATAAACCTGATTTATATATAGGACACCTTAGCTGACCATGATGAAGTATCTTGCCTATACATATGAGGGGGTAGGGAATTTTTTTTCTTCCCTTAGTGAGTCTCAACATCAGGGTCAGCTAAGGTATCCTACACATAAATCAGGTTTTTACATAAGGATAGGGAATTTCCATACCACATTCTGTTATGGGGGTAAAAAATTCATCCTTGGGACAGATTCATGAATAGTATGGTCTTCTCTAAGAAATATTTGGTCTTTTCGGACCAACCACATGTCATTTAGTTTAACTTAATGCAACTACGATGTTGTCATGTAGTTTAATGTCATGTGACTAGGATGTGGTCATGAAGTTTACATCCATTTGACTATGATGTGGTGATGTAGTTTAACTTCATGTGATTTGGACGTGGTTCCCTATCCATGGTACATCTTGGTTTCGTTGGCCAGGAAAAAGATTCCTAAATCTCACATGATCCATGCTCTACATGGGAAACATTAGATAACTAAGCATTAAATTAATCCATGCAAGAGTACATAATGAGAAATATGATGGTATGGTAGGCCCATAGAGCATGAAGTATCTTTTCTAAACAAGACCTCTTGTCCTCATCCACCATATACTAGAGTATAATTGATCTTCATATTTAAGGGATCTATTTTCTATTTTTGATGCATGATAGCAAGAAGAATGGATGGATTCAATTTTTTTCACCTGGTATAATTTCTTCAACTTGGTAGAATAGAAGTTAGTTCCATTTTCCTTCAATATCATGTGAGGGACACCAATCCTAGTGATGATATTAGAATTTATGAATTTAATGATATTATTTTTCATGTCTTACTTAATAGGAATTTCCTCATCCCATTTGGAAAATAAGTCGATAGTAGTAATAATGTACTTAAACTTCATAGTTTTGGTAAGAGGATATGGCCCCACAACATCAATTCCACTTATGAAAAATAGCCAAGAGTATTTAGCAATATGTAGTATCACTATGGGTAGGTGGATGAAGTTTTTATAAATACATCATTCATTACATTTCTGGGTGAATTCCACATAGTCCTATATCATTATTTGATAGTAGTAACCAGGAAACCTAATTTGGCGGGAGAGTTTTGTCCAAGACTAATGATTTCCATATGATTCTGCATAGATATTTTCCACAATGTATGGAATATCTCCTTCAACTATGAATCTGAGTAGGATTGCATCAAAGCCTCATTTGTAAAGGGTTTTCTGCTCATTTGGCTTATTCTAAAGGGAAAGTTTTACAACTTGGAATCAATCATATTCCCTTTTATCTTGATCTAATGTGATGGTCCCATTTTGTAGGTAATCAACTATATGATTCATCTATATAGGGGTTGGTATCAGTTCATCATGATCTAAGGTTGTGTTGACCTGATTGATTTCTTCCAGGTCAAAAATAATGACCGATGATATCATTCTTCAGTGTATGATGAAGAAAACCACTGCATCCTGATCAGGTTTGTCTTGGATTGTGGATGCATTATCTAGTGTGTTGAAACAATAATTTTATAACTAAGTTATGTGATGCAATGTTGGTTCTAAACGGAATTATATCATAATTCCTTTGATGTAACCAATGAGAGGAGCCAATTTTTACTTTTTGTTGGAATAATCTCTATTGATTTTATTTATCACCATGAATCCCATTTGATGTTTATGTAGGCTATCTATAGTTGTGGGGATAGTTCCAAGACAGTAATGATGTCTTGGTATTTTTCCTCATTAGTAGTGTAAACTTCAGATAGTTTGAAATAGTAAGGAAACATTGCTTTTTCTTAAAAAAAATCCCTAGACCAACCTAATTGAGATTGAATTTTTCTAGCATATTTCCCAATGAAATTTTGGATTCCCCATTAAAATATATCTCCCATGTTTGAGGAGTGTCACAGGAATTGAAAATATCTTTTTCTAGAAGTTTGGTGCACACTGGTATGATTTCCAGGGTGGGATGCATCGTAAGGAAATCAATCATGACCATCCCTTTAATTATCTTCCGTGACATGAATTGGATGTCATATTGTTGTAGAATAACTACCAATTTTTCCAAACACCCATTCAATATAGGTTGGTCAAGGGTGTAATTTAGTCGGTGAAAATGGGATACAAATCTGGATTTATGATGCTAAAAGTAATGCATCAACTTTTTCACTACGAAGATAAATGTGAGGTAGTTCTTATAAATGTCGGAATACTAGGTTTCAGTACATAGAATCATTGGATTGAGGTAGTAGAGTCTGTTTTTATTCCCCCACATCATTTTTCTGTGTGACTATATCACAAAGTGATCATCCCATGGTAAACACATATAATATAAGTATATTTCATCCTAATGGTAGAATCAAGACTGGTGGGTGTATTACGTACTACTTGATACTATGAAAGGCTTCTTATAAGACTTTATCACATGGGTAGGTGATTCCCTTTTCCATTAACTTGGCGTAGGGGAGGTATTTTGTAGCCAAGCTAGCTATGAAATAATAAATGTAAGAAAGGTTCTCGTGGAGCCTCCTCAGTACTCTATGATTCTGAGGGATATAAATTACTATTTTTGATCTAGCATTTTATGGACCGTCCTTGATTCCATGGTGGATTACCCAAAAAAAATGTAATTTCCTTTATTTTACACTTAAATCACACTTCAACTGATTCATCTTCAAACTGTTCTATCACAACTGGTTGAGTATTGTTTAAAGATTGGTGTGGTGATCACATCACTATCAAGAATTTATTACCAAGTCATCGATATAACATTCTGCTATTTATCCCAAGAAGGTATTTAATATATGATGTATGGAACATTGGTAAGTAGTTCTAGTGTTATTTAATCTAAAATTCATGGCATGATAGAAAAAGAACCCCTGAGATACTCTGAAGGAGGTTGATTCTTCATCTCTAGGGGAAAACATTATCTAATTACACCATGAATACCCTTCCATGAATGAAAGGTCTTGGAAGTTAGAAGTTACATTGATCAAAAGTTATATGATTACTAATGAGAAATATTCCTTTGGGAAGTGTCTATTAAGGTCCCAAAAATTGATATAAACACTGATATACTCATTATTTTTCTTAACAAGGATGATGTTGGTGAGCCATTTTGGGTTCTGCAATTCCAGAAAAAGAGTTTTCTTTGACCTATTTGTCAACTTCAAATTCTATATTTGTAGAATGAGAGGGGTGAATTCTCTTGGCTACCTACTTGAACCTCTATGGTCATTGGGTAATCACAGGTGGTGTTTATCCACATTTGGGTTTATCCTGAATATTTCTATATAATTCCAAGTGAGAAATATCAATGATTCTTAATAAATACAATATACATCTTCTATTCCTTGAGAGGTATGGATAAAGTAATCAATATAGGTTTTAGGACTTGAATGGTTATATTTGTCATGGACAAGTTCCCCTTGCTATATTCCAAAAATTTAGAGGGTTTATATTAGGATGAGGTTGTTCCTAGAACCATTTTTAATTAAATCCCTTCAAATGTCGCCATTATCATGCTTACCTAAAACATATATAGGTTTGATTTTTCTCAATATAACTTCTTTATAATCCTACTCAATAAAGGGATGAGAACATGGAAATCTAATAGTATAGTTTCCAATTTTTAAAACTGAACCACAAAAAATTCTATCTCAAAATACTATGGTCTCTTGGGAGCCTTAATGAGTTCCTATATAAGTTCTTTTGAAAGATCTATAGACTCTAGGATTGAGATTTCGACAGGAACGACCGCTAACTATTTCTAAAATGTCAAATTTTTGTGCCAAAGACTTGTGCTTCCCAAGGTGGGGTTACTCTATATTCCGTGGCTCAAGATTTGAGGTGTTTGAGGTGGATGGTCCAGGAGCTTTAGTATAGGTTGAAATATCATCTACTACAACTGGATTTGGCCATACTGGCCTACCACTTTGTCTAGGATAATCAATGAATCACACCGTTGTTAGTCATTTGTGTAAGATGTCCGGTCTTGGATGATTATTGGAGGAATTTGACGCACATCTATGTTTTTTTTGGTATTTCTAGATTTATTTGCCATGGGTCTTGGATGCATATATATCCTCCATAAGTATGGAACAAAATATTGGGTTTGACCATGCCCGTGTAATCCCCTATATCCTCAACTTCTACTTCCTCGACCTCCAACTCCCCAATAAAGTATGAGGAACTCACCCTCAGAGGTGTATTCATCATCAGAGAAGGGTTATTTTATTCGAACCATGTCAGCAAAAAAATTATCTCTTCATCCAATGGGAAAGCTGTTTGGTGGGGTGATGCTTGCTTTTTAGATGCTGAAGGAAAGAAGTCTGCAAGAGTTAGAGCCTATGCTAGAGTTGGAGCCTATGTTAGAGTTGGATGTGACTTCTACTCTTGTTTCTTTTCCTGTGTTTGATGATTAAATCTCACCCCAAGTGGTTTATTCAATGATTTATCCCTAGGTGTCTAGATCATCATTTTTTAGTGAAGTTTATCTCTTAGGGTGGTATAAGCTCAGTCAACTATCTTTTGAGTCATCCGATTATCAAAATTTATTCCATGACTGGTTGGAACCTCATTCCAATAACCCTCTTCTTCTGGTTGGGTGATGGTTACACAAGTCACCTATTCTAAGGAATTATCTAGTGTCACCAATCTGGATTAAAACATGCTTCAGAGGATTTTTATGAAGACAAAGTAGTCCTAGATGATGCGACCCAACCTTATATTGAAATAGAAATTGTTAGGACGATAAGTGAGGTTGACCTCATTAGGATTATTGGGCTCCTATAGCTTTAGTAGGTAATTTTTCACAGTTTTAATGAAATAACTTATGAACTCATAGTTTTATAAGGAATGTGGTTTATTCATCCATTTCTAAAATTTTCCACAATCCAAATCTCTTTGTGCTTCTAGAAGTGGGCAGTTTTGTTTCTACTATCACTCGATGAGAGGCATCAAACAATTTAGGTCCTGGCTGGGTTCTTTAATATGAATTTCTATTGGTTTGAACATAAAAAATGATTTTATGTCTTACTAATCCTTTTTCCCTTCACAAAGGGAAAATGATAATATTTAACTATGTTCTGATGAATTTAGTCTTCTAATAGTTATGCCATTTCTACAAACTCATGGATTCCTCATGGATACTTCATCAGGATCAATTTTTTTATTCTCATCCCAAATATTTTAAATTTGTGAGGTTCATTATTATCACCTTCCTTATCATAGATATGAACTAATAAAGGAATTGATGACGAAGGTCTTCTCATCCCATAATGGATCTTGATGGAAGGATTCTATACCAAATGAAGGCTAGGCCTATAAGAGTTTGTAAAAAACATCTCATCTTGGACACATCCTATTAATCTTAAGGGCCCATAATTAGGATGCATCAGGACACAAAGTGTGTGGGATGCTATTCAAAATATCCCACTCCATCCACAATTTAGAAGATAGGATTTCATAAATTGGGTGGGGGAAAGTGTCTTCTACCCATTCGATATATGGATTCTCTTTAGGTTGCATAGGTGTGTGTCATCCTTCCATTAGTTCCATTTTACCATCCATGTATTTGATTACATTAGAAGTTATGGAGGTACAACAGTTTGGACCGCCTCCCATATAAATGGAGTGGTAGAGGCTTGATGAGGTGAACATGTTTTTATATCCCACTAATTCTTGATCCATGCTATGAACAAATGATCATCCCAATAGGGGAGTGGTTATCATTGTAATGAAGTGAAGTCATGATAATACATGCCATCCTCATTTATGTCGACTGAGTTCCTAGATCCAGAGTTATCCTAAAGCTTAGATGCCACTCTTATAGTAGTATTAGATCTATCATGATGTATGGGATCAAGGATATTGACTTCTATTCAAAGAATATACATAGTGGGAATGTTTCCCCTCAGTAGTAATATATTGAGATCTATGATATTATGTATCTCATTCTCATATTGTGATAGTTATTCCTCCATGGATGGGATTTCAGATCCTTTGGTTGGAGAGTGGATGTAGCAACACCTGTCCCTTTATCCTTGGTTTTGTTCCTCTATAGAGATAGAAAATAATTATTGAGAGGTACCAGTTTTTTATCATTCTTTGATTACATTTAAATAACACCACAATTAGTGCATCTAGATCACCTACCTCTTAGGGAATGGTTTCTTTATTGGATCCCTCTCCTTATACATCTTGGTATACATCATTTTGTTTTTGTGTTTATGGTGATGACATTCACAAAGGTGTATCACTCAATGGTAGTTATCCCATTACCCCTACCCAATAGTTTGATTCGGCACCACTTAATCCTCCATTCAGGGTTCCATCAGGGTCATTTAATTGACCCCTATCCATCATGTACCATTTTGTATTATTAACCTAATGGGGTTTTATTTCTTTTGTCATACGTTCCACCTATCTTGGTCTGTGGGTGGTGACCTTATGGGAGTTTCTAGTCATATATGTTGAATGATCCCCATATTGAAAAGGTATGTCTCATAGTAGGAGGAACATATGGGATAACAAACATCAATATTTGCCTCCCAACTTAATAATATTGATTCCTTTAGGGGTAATGATGGTGATGGAAATACCCACAACCCTACGGTATGGGGACAATTCAGGGCCATAATTTGGACTTGTTGATCCTTTTGTTGAGGATTTGTTGATTGCAGTCAAGGATGTGAGGGATCTTTAGATGGATATTGAGGTATAAATCCCCCCAACCTTGTAGGAAAGTGTTTATTTGGAATCTCTAATGATTCCTCTAGGACCCTCTAAGGGAGTGATGAAATTGGTGGTGTCAATTTAGATAAAAATTCCCCCGAACCTTATGGGATGGGTTAGTTTGTAGCTATCATTTCTATTTGTTAGATAGCCTCAATGATTGGTGTTCCTAGGGGTGCAGGTGTTGGTAAAATAATCAGCATCCCTATGGCTCAGTTTTCTCTAGGATAGTTATATTGTGATCCGTTGATTTGGGGTAATTGTGCCCATGTATGATCCAGGTGAAATGGTTGCCGATGATGGGAGTCATTTTCTATAGAAACCTATCAGGTAGTCTAAAAATTCAGCTTTTATGACTGTAATGCATTCCCATTATTTCAATTGGACCATATTTGAAGTATTTTTGTAGCACTATCCCTATGTTCACTTTGTCTTTGCATCTTCAAAGAAGAGGAATCTCACTATATTGAACAACTGGACCATGCATTGCCTGGTCCCCTTATTTCCCCTACAACTTTAATATTACATGACACCATATCTAGGGAGTTGTACTATTCTAGGGACACAATTAAGTGAAAATATCTATACTTTCTCCATCCTTGGATACGTATATCTGATGAGTCCTTGATGATAAGTTGTCAAAGAGTTGTGGCGAAATGTAAAAAATCATATTGTAGGTTCTCACTATGACTTTCTAGATTTGGGTACATGGCCATGGAGATAGTAGTTAGTTTTATTTTACAATAGAGTATGTTTATGGTCTGAAGTTGACCCTCATATCCTGAATATGTGAGGTTTCGAGACTTCAAATGCTGTTGATTTTCCCTCATATTTTTTTAAAATAATGGAATGAACTGCTTCTCTATATCATTTGGGATATCATAGCCATAAGTGGTGATGATCCAGAACATGATTAGAAGGTAATTTTCATCTAACTCTCTCTCTATATCCTTTTAAGCCACTTTTTATCAGAATTATATGCCTCCACCTAGTCAGTTCATATAAGTTTATTTTCTTGGTTTCTTGCTGATCACGTTGAAGTGATATAGATAGTTGACGGGGTACTATATATGGTTGAACCTAGTGTTTAGAACACACCTCTCTGTATAAATGTGTCTATGTTTTGATCACCTATCTTTAAAATAGTGTTTAGGAAAGGGGAGGATTTCTTTATTTGAGAGATATATCTCCATTGTGAGGTTGACCATGACAGAAGTTAGGAGTAAAGTACGTGAGATCCATCTATACTCTACTATGAGGAGGAATTCTGAAGTAGTGATCTCCATCATATTTTGTTGAAGAGTTCATGTAACCTTGAGGTTTTATGGATATGCATCAAAAAACTTCAGAGAGATTGAAATTGAGAAGATTATGAATATGAGCCTCATTTGATGTCATGGCTAAAATATTCCAACCTACCTTTTGGGGATGAGAAGGTATATATGCCTGCTATGTGACAATATCCATAATATGTTGATAACCATCTGGTGCTACATGGATGTGATCTAACTTCTAAGAATCTACTAGAGTATTTTAGCTGGCATTTGATTTATTAGAAGGAATATGATATTTCTTGTGGGTGTTTTTTGGAATATTATGGCCAATACTAGATGAATAGGGAGTATAAGGCTGGTTGGAATATGAATTCTCTATCTAAATATGTTAATGTAACTCTATAATGGGAGAAGGTATATGATCCCCCTCTCGTATATCCTCTAATGGATGCTTGTGTAGTCATTCATCAGTGGAATTATGGATATGATCCTCACTTACATGAGATACTGGAATAAGACAAGATTCTTCATTGGTAGAGATATTAAGCTGATCTGTGGAAATCTATATATTTAACTAAAGAACCTATGTTTGATATGGGACATGAGACCATTCCTATGCCTTTAGAGTATGACACCGGTCATTTTTCACAAGAATGTGCACCTTTTCTGAGGCATGTTCCTTACTGAGTTGGTGAGCCTTGGTTAGAATGGGGATATGAGCCTAGTCCTATGACATCGACATATACTACCTATCATTTTCAATAGGAATTATCACCTATCCCGAGGGATGTTACAAACTAAGTTGGTGTGCCTTGGTTGGAATGAAAATATTATCACAGTGTTATAACTCATCCTTTACTAGAATATACCAACAATCTTCCTGGATGGGAGAAAGAATATGTGATTCCCCTAATACAACCACCTGTTCATATTGATTATGGTGATATGCATGTCTAGTTATCTGTATAGGAATATACACCTATCCCTATATCTATATTAGTGTCGAAATATGTAGATAGGGCTCTTCTGGTATTCCTAGAATGTAGTGACACTTTAGTAATGTGCATACAAGAATTTAGGCTTACACATTTTTTATCTCCAATATATACTAGAAGATGTCTCTAATTGAGTTGGGAATATAAGCCCACTCTTATCCTCCTTGTTTCATCAAAATATGACTCTCGGATTCATGTGTGTGGGAAGGGACATGTGCCTCCCCCATGGTTTTTGTAGAAATATGGGTGTAGTTTTGATTTGAGTGAGCTGAGATATGAGCTTACCTGTTAGATACCATCATAACATGACTATGTGATTTTTCAGAAAAATCAGGGATATGATCCCACACTTAGTTATCTATAGCTTTCCTCCCCTTTTAGACCTCCTTGGTACCCATGTATGAGTGTCTAGTGTTGAAATTTTTCATGTGGTTCTCTAAGTAGGTGACTTAGGGGAATTGGTGGGATAATTTTGGTGAATTTGGTTGATAGGATCCCTCCTATATGAATCCTAATCATGGATGGATCCATAGAGTACCCCTTGATCCACAATTCAAATATATGGAAGGTGCCTATTTCTATACTCTTGGGATAAGCTTCCAAAACGATTGGTGGTGGTGACAAGTGTCACTAGTTTCATTAGAACTTTTCCGGAATGCGATGGAATTGTTAGATTCAACATATGGAGAACATTATGTGAAGTCCAAAGGTTCAGGATCATATTATGTCAGTGATATTCCCAAACAGTCTCATTCACCACCTAAATATGAAGGCGTCAAGTAGGTGAGTTTGTTTTGTGACCTATGGTGTTTACTGTGGTAGATGTGGTTCTAGAACATTCTCTTGGTGAAGACATGGTATTGGTTTAAGAGGATTGTGAGAGCAGTTTCTACAGTTAGAAAGAAACCTTGGAATATGGTCACCAATCAGTGTATCTTCACAAGTATGAAACATGCTCAATCATCTATTCACAGGTAACAAAATTGTCCTCCCTTGTTCCAGTTTGGACATATTTCTATCGTAGAATTTTTTTCTATGATAATGGACTTACTTTGTGTGAACCCTAATTATAAAGGTTTTCACGTCAGTTGTAAAATTATCATTTTTATAAGAGCTCAAAAAATTGGTCTGATGGTTGGTCAAAAGATCATTTTTATTATTTTAAATATTCGCATTAGGTTCACTTCTTTTGTTTTTCTTGAAAATGTTGTGTGTTCTGGTTTTGGCAGACAATGTGCCTGATACCTATAATTATTTAGTTATTCTCTCATTATATTCCATCACACCTAGTTCACCATTTTTATTTTCTATTTGAGGATTGATTTTGAGGGTTTCAAGTATGGATGAAAAATCATTCATGCTTAGTCCACCATTTTCATCTCCTAGAAACTACCAACGACTCCCACATCTATAACAAGGAAAAGACCTGCTTTCCAAAGGCAGACATTCATTTTGGATTTCAAGTCCAATGATATTTAGTAACTCACATTGGTCAAGAGGATGGGATTTTAGGTTCATTCCACCCTTTGGTGGGAATTATCTCATATTCTGAGACTCTTTTATTGATTTAATAAATGTTCCTGAATCTCTTCCAAATCACGATATAAGACCAGTTACCCTAATATAATGATCAGATGTTTAATCCTTCTATATGTAGAGGGGGATTCCATTAAAGAGACTATCTGTATGTATTTTTTGTTCTCTATCAATTTTCCATTATTTATTTTCAAAGGGGATCTACATATATTTTGAATCAATATTACCAAGAACTCTAGAGTTTAAATTCATCTAAAAAGGTGATTGGTGTTTCGAGGATGGGATTGAACCTTCATGTGTTTTACTACATATTCTATTTATAACAATAATCAAAAACCCACATAGTTTTTTTATTTTCATGATGTGAAATTTATCATCCTACAAAAGGTACATATTGAGGGAACTTAGGAACTTGGTATAGATATTGATCCTTAAAAAGGAATCTGACATATCATGATTATAACAAGATTCAGTGTCATTATAGTTTGAGTTTTCCCCAACCCACAGGTGGGCAGTGACAGTTAATTAATTCAATTATGGGTTATTTATCTAGGGTTTACCAATATGAGAATACCTTCGAAACATACACTAAGGGTGATTTCAATATATGGAGGCTGTTATGTCATTCCATTGAATGGGGATTACATAATGAGGTTTCCCTAGATGTGGGAAAATTATGATGCGAGTGATATTCAGTATATATCCCTAAACCCACATTATTAATGACTAGTGTGAGAAACAAGGAATAACAATTGATCAGACTCTCTACATATAGACATGGGACTTATGTGCTAGGGTATCCCTAATGGGGTGTTTGATATTGAGCTTGTTCCATAGGAAGGTGTCCTACATATCCTGCTTATAACAAGAATTAATGTCTTGGTAATTCAATAATATTCTAGATCCACTAATGGATGATGATGAAGGATAAACCCCTAATAGAGTTTGGGTCCCATAGGTTAGAGTGTCTGAGACATGGTTAGACATACACCAAAGTGGATGTCCATTGGAGATCGAGAATTAGTAAGGCATCCTATATATCCTATTTATGAATGAATCAGGGTTATCATAGTTAATTATAATGTATTACCATGTGTGACTTTCAAAAAATGTTATCATGTGCTTGGATTTCTTCTTGGAATTTGTGAATCATTATAGGTTCTTTGTCTGACATGGTTGACATGTCAGGGATATCTGTCAGACATTACCTAGTCATCTTCGAGACATATCTGAGTTGTCTAAATAACATGTATACGAATTTATATATATATCTTGGTGTCTAACGCCTGATCTGGCTGACAAGTTTTAGGGCCATTTCATGAAAATACTAACATGTCTAAGGTGATTCATATGATTGAAGTAGACGTGTCAATGTACTATTGAATGATTCATATGAATTGTCCATGATCCTTTGAACGATCATCAAATACATATACGATGGTTTCAAATGATCTGGAATACATCTATAGAGGACCTCTCATGACATGAATGATACATTTGTAGGACTTTGCATGATCTGGTTGATATGCCTGGAGGGCTTCACATGATCTAGCAGACATGTTTTCAAGTATCCACATGATCTAAATAGGACATTAAAAGTTCATGTTCATGATAGGTCAAGAATACTTCGTGATTATTTTGTATAAAATCAATGTATCTTTCCTTATGTAAGTCCTCTATCTTTTTCATCCTTCATTTCATAAATTCCTAAATATTTTTCAGGTGTTAGGCCTACCAAGAGTTCACATGATCAATTCAACATGAGGAAACCCCTTCACATAACCTAGTTGCTGCAATATAATTCTTTCTTATGGTCACTAGAGTGATCACATGAAGTTCTTATAAATTCTTTATAATCCCTTAAGTTATTATATAGGTTTACATGGTTGAATAACTTTGTGATTTCATGGATTTGTACTTTGAGAATTCTACTACTGCTTCTATTCTCCTTTGAGTCTCTTATACCTTTTGTGTCTCTATTTGTTGTACTAAGGGGGTGGGGGATTTATAGGAATTTATTCCCTAGTTCTATGTCAAATTTCATGGTGTTATATTGAAAATATAGATTTGATTTGGTGGACAGAGTATCACATAATGTGCTTCACATTATCTTGGCATGGGTTATCCATAACATCATCTTTGTGTCACATGATAAACAAAGACAATGGGATCACTCCATCATCACCATTTTTATTGGACCCATGACCTATCCAAGGGATTCCTCATGATCACATTGAAATTTAAAAGTGCTTTCTTGAGACAAGGATAACATATTTGGGAGTCTTCATGATATCAGGATGTTAGTTGAAGAGGCTTTTACGTGATTGAAGGTGACTTGTATAGGTTCATTCAAGAGGTCAATATGGCTTATCAAAGGGAATGTGTGTGATCAATGGTGATAAAAAAAAGTCACATTACCCCTTATCATAAAAACAGGTTTAAATTTTCTTTACATGAGGGTCCCACATTTTCCATTTTTTATTTTTTATTTTATAAGTCTTTGAGAGTTTTCCAATTAATTGTCTATTAGGGAATCACATGATCAAAAATATATCTCATGATGGTGAATGAGAATCATCATGGGTATTCAATCTACTTATCAATGGTTCACTAAATGATCGAATCAACATGTCAAAGGGACTCCACAAGACTGAGATGACGAGTCTATGAGTCTTTGCGAGATCATGATGCTTGTTGAAGAAGCTTTCTCATGATCAAGGGAGACTTTTATGGGTCATATTATGAGATAAATCAATCTTGTTCCATAAAATTTGTGATATAAAGAGGGAATGTCAAAGTGCATCCATTTGATCAATGGTGATTACACAAGGCACATGTGGTGTCCCTAACCCGAACAACCACCCATACAGTGCTAACGAGTCGGGTGCCATTGGCCTTAAGCGCATCTCCCTGAACACCAAAGTCTTATGACTAGTAGTCAGGGTGTAAATAGGTATAGTGGGGTGGCCCTACTCTCTAGTAATAGATATATACAGTTCTAAGCATAATAAGTTAATATGAAGTGGAAATAAATGACTCAGCAAACTCAAACCAAATGCACTGAGAGGAAGTATATCCAATATCAATAAGCAAAATAAGTGATAAATAAATAGAAGCAGTAGTGGAAAGTAAATAGAACAGCATGAAAAACACAACTAGTAGCCACTAAACAAAATAAGAAAGGTATGAATCTATAACAGGTCATACATGTCAATATACAAAGGGTAACCCATAGTTAACCACTGTAGATTCATATATAAGCACGCATAAACTGAAAAGAAAACTAAACAAAAGTAAAACTCCAACTAAGAATGACCTCAAGGTCTATGAAAATCTCTATACCAAACTTTAATATGATCTAGATTCGGTGGACGATCCTTTACCTATATATAAATCCATAAATTCTACACGCATCTCTAAGGGTCCATGCAAGGTGTGAGACAAATCTTAGTAGGATACCACCTAGTGGTGAAAACCTAGTATATGCGTTTAATCAGTAATGAATATATAATTAAGTAAACAGTATGATGTAATAAATAAACACAACCTCCACTGGTGCTCGATAGCCACCAGGGAGTGTCACCTGATTCAAAAAATGTTGGGATCTCTGAAGCAAAAAAGTCTTTGGCCCAAGGTACCCTTGTAGTCACAAAGTCTTAGTGAACCCTTTGGTTCCACCTTAATAACATTTCCTGAAATCACTTGCCTTCTGACACCTAGTGTCTCAGAATACTAATGTCTTGAAGGCATGCACAAACAATAGTATCCCAGTTTCACAGACCCCCACTTGAAAGCTCATGCCAGCCCATGACACGACAAATAGAGGAGCAATGATGTATATCCTTAAATAAATATCCAGTACCATGGAATCAAGCACAAAGAGCCTTATCCCCAAACATGATAGCCTCATTTACATCAACTAAAGGCTCATTACCTTCCATATGGCTTTCTACGACAAGAACTTCCAAACCATAAATACCTAAAATGAAACTATCACAGGCCTCTACTCACATGAGTGGTCAAAACCATAACATCACAGAGTCAACCTGTGTGCACATGACTCAATCAGAACATTAGACATCACGTGTGAGTGAAAATGACCAAATAAAATCCTATTACACACCATCTATGGAACCTAGTTACTCTATGACCATGTCAGTCAAATCCGATGGCCATGCCATCCAAGTATACAAGGTCATGCCCATCCAGACAGTCGCACTGCCTCTAACCAATGTCCATGACACCCAATCATGTGGTTAAAACCACTCATAAAAAAATATGCCAAGCCCAACTAGTTATCATTATCACTTAATCCTGATGGACATTCCATCCCAACATCGGGACAATCCCATCAAAACCCCAAGGGTCTCTGTATAGGAAATCTCAAAAATTAAAGAAATATAAAACTCATATAAGCACTTTAAACAATTAATTCAATTTTAAAAAATTGAATTACAATAGCTACCATCAATGGAACATTAGTATAGAGGTCTTGAATTCCTTTAACAAGCTTAATCATGCTTAAAAAATTAAACAAAGTAGTTCAAATCAAAACAAATCAATAAAACCCATTTTTTGAACCCTCAGCCAAAATATTTGAAAGAGCATCGACCTATCACCAAGCCTCTCTTAAGATTATTAGGTGTAGGATATTCCCATGGAATCACACATGGTCTAAAATCCATGTCAATATTCTATAACAGGGTTCCACTCAAAACCTATCATTGCACTAAAAATACGCAACCCCAAAAGTATACAAAAAGTCAAAACAATGTATGCACCACCTACCTTATTATTGTAAATGTAGGCACATCTGATATCGAATTCCAGTTTAAAGAGGATTGACGTATATCAGAGTTTCCATATTTAACCCTAAAATTGGATCGAATGGAAACATCGGTCCGTAAGACGAAGGATCAAAGAAGAAGAGGTGTGCACTAGGTTGGCCTTACCAAGGTTATCCTATAGCTTCTGATGGATCAAAGATTGTTGGTCAGATGGAGAGATGGATCAAGAAGAAGAAAGGGGTGGCTCACCCCCTACTTTTCGTGTGACCAAGGAGAGGAAGAAAGGGAAAAAGAAGAAATATGGAATTAAGGGAAAAATGGTAATTTGCCTCATTT
The DNA here is from genome assembly GCA_963277665.1 of Viscum album. Lineage (NCBI taxonomy): Eukaryota > Viridiplantae > Streptophyta > Magnoliopsida > Santalales > Viscaceae > Viscum > Viscum album. Next base: position 761,344,592 of record OY728121.1, read on the forward strand.
ACAGGGCCACACGGTTTACCCACATGGTTTTACAAACCAAGATTTTACCATCAAGAAACCATTGCCTAAGGATAAAGATCTAAAAACAACCTTGAATGGTTTGACAGACCATTCAAAAACCATGTGCAGCTCTCTCTATTTTTTGCAGATGAGATCGCACGATTTCCCTAAACCGTGCGCCTACACCTGCTTCCCCAAAACTAGGTCTTCAAGCCTCCAATGCTCCTAGAACCCTTACCAACACTCAATTTAATATATTATCCTCCAAAATAACCCAAAACACCATTTAGGTCCAATAGAATTCTTGAAATTGAGTTCTGATCAACAAATCAAATAGTATCATTTCTACTAATTGAAAAATTCACACTGAGTGGGGATTTTGACCCGTTCCAAAAAACCAGGTGGTTACAATCTCCAAAACTTAACAAAGCTCATCCCTGAGCTATAAAAAAACATGTATATTTTACCAAACATATCCATCTCATCCCAGCAACCTGAACTACCCGGTCTCAAGGGTATAGGCCAACTTCTTCAATGGGGCTCCCCACCTTAGGAATTTCCTATCCCAGTCAATCCTGATCCAAATAGAAGATCAATCAAGGTCCAATGTACTATTTTTTTGACCCATGGTCCTCCTATTCCACTCCCAACACTCAATCAAATCATGTACTACATTGGTGCCCACCTCATGCCCATGACACCAATGGAACAATGACATCCCACATCCCATGGATGCTCAAAACAACATGGTTCCTTAAACCTCAATCACAATCTTACATCTTCAATGCCCGATGCCCAAGGCACATCAAGTTATCTCACATACCTCAGAATCCCTGGTACCCAAGGCACCTCATGTAACCCACATCCAATAATGCCAAAATTCCATGAACCTCAAACACAAATCCAACGATGCTCTGGATGCTAAGACCTCATATATATATATATATATATATATATATATATATATATATATATATATTCACGCACTCAAGATGGTGCCAACCCATAGACCAGCATATGGTCGGTCCATATAAAACTTGTGCACCTTGTGCACTCAAAACAAACATGCCTCAATAGTCCATTCAAAAATAGACACGCCTCAATATTTCATGCCAAAGAAAAAGGAAAAAACTATGACCACACCGATGGCGTACCTCTGATTATCATCAACTCACTATATTTCTCAGTCCCTGGTAGCTCCACGGCATGCACCTGGACTAATACACAAATTTTTTAATCCCATCCTCCCTGTGGTGATATATAAGCCAATAACCATTGACCCCATGATAGGGTCCCACTATCTATGACACATCCTTCTCATGCATCTGAACCTTGGCTACCCTCTCCTTGTATGAATCCTGAACCGTACTCTGAAGTCGGTGCCTACTTCAATCCCTATCTACTGGCTATCTAAGGTTGATTCCTACAGAACCTCTCAAGATTTATGACCTACCCACACACCCAACACTCCTTTGTAGGTAGCTCACATAGATTTCAGACATTCCATAATTTCCCATATTTAATGAAAACCACTGCTAAGCTTCCATGAGGTGGTGTTGCTGGGTCTTTGTCTAGACCACCCTACTGAAACTCATCCCAACCTATTTTCCTGCAATCTGAACCGTCACCTGAAGCATCCACCCAGCCCAAGAGAGACATGTATGTCAGGTTACCCTCATATATTAGTGCTTGATTCACTACCTCTGAGAATGAGGTCAACCAAAAAATGTTCACTTTCACTCTAATGGAATGCCGTAAGCCATATTCAAAGTGCCTCGCCATTGAGGTGTCATCGCTTACCATACCTAGTGCAAAGTAAGACAACATAGTGATAGTACATGCATAGTCCATGATATACATGTCGCCTTGCTAAAGGCTCAAGAACTCTTGAGATCTCTATACCCTTAGCATCTCAGGGAAACATTTCTCGTAATACCTATCCTCGAAGTCCTTCCAGGCCAGTCCCCCATGTCAGCAAGCCTAAACATGCACATCCCACCAGTGCTTAGTTGATCCTTAGAGAATATATGTCACCTGCTCTACCCTCCTCTATGGAGGCGTCTCGAGCAACTCAAAGATAATCTAAACACTCTCTATCCAGTTTTTAGCCACCTATGGATTACCCTCCATCTGAAAAAGTGACGGGTGCAATGACTGGAAATCTCGAGTAATATAGGCCATAGATGGCTCTATTACCTAATCACCTTGGTCAATCCTATGAAAAACTCGTTCTGGGCTAGAAAGAAGCTGCTCGTCGAGCCATGGCCTGAAATCTGTCAAGCCTGGCAGTTTTCCTTCGTGCACTAGATCTTGAACCTGATCCTGACCCTGATCCTATACTTGCAGCTCATGTTCTGCCTTCCCCTTAGCGATCTGAACCTGATCGTTCTCCTACAGTACTATACCATCACCCACCTAAAACAACATCAATCCGTATTGGAGGAACCTTCAGAATACTATAAATGTCCTGACATACCATATATATATAACCACATATTCAACACATATAAGGAAAGTAATTAAAAGGTAGAATATAACAACTACCCATACTCTCCCCATCACAACCATGCCCATGATATCCCATCCTCGTGGCCTCCTTACTCGGCCTCAACAGAGCCAAGTATCATAATATCCCCAGACCATTCCCATCCTAGTAACCAACATTTCCTCAAACCGATGACATAGTCACCCAATCCTGGTGATCCAAATAACCTCATTCATAATACCTGACTACTCCTATAAGATACAGTCCCATTCCTAATGCTTCATTAAATTTCACTTATATATAAAGATTGTAATATCATAGTTCACATTTCAAAATCATTTAAAGCATGGAATTTTATATTATTAACATGTTATTAACACATCACAAGGAATACATCCATATATGAAATTGAACGACCCTAAAAATGTTACTATCAAATTCCAAATAAACTACACCTTTCCTTACCGGGCCAAGGTAAAATTCTACCTTACCACACTGAGTTAAGGGCCATATATCACAACCAATAATCCTCAAAAAACAAGTGAGCCTCCAAGGTGGAAATCATATTTATCGTAATTTTAGAGAAAGAAAAATAGCATAACCCACCCAAGGTAACTCAATACATCTCCCATAGATGGGGCTTTAGGCACCCAAGCACGAGTTCAAAATCTAGTTCCAAAAACAACCTATCTCTAGTCTACTATAATCCCAAATATTAATACCAAGAAAAGACATAATACAAACTCCATTGATATCATTTGTAGTGTCCTTGACCTGAACAACCACCCGAAGAGTGATAATAGGCCGCATAACACCAGACTTAGGAATACCTTCTAAAATTACAAAGGCTACAGACTAGAAGCAAGGGTGTAAACAGGTATAGTGGGGAGACTATAACCTCTAGGAATAGATAATATTATTGTATGAGAATAATAAGATAACTTGTAGTGGAAATAAATGACATGGTAGACTCAAACCAGACCCATAGAGTGGAATCACATCCAATATCAATAAATAGCAGAAGAAATAAATAAACAAAATCCACTGCAAAAATTAAACAGAACATCATGCCCGAAACAACTTTTATCCACTAAACAAAACAAGCAAGGCATGCATCCATAGTAGGTCATACATGTCAATATACAAATGGGCGCCCATGGATAACCATTGTAGCTACATATATAAGCATGCTAAAACTGAAAAAAAACTAAACAAAATTAAGTCTCCAGCAAGGCATGACCTCAATGTCCCTACCAATATCCATGAAAAATCACACTATGATCCAGCTCTTATGGTTGATACTTTACTTGTAAATAAATCTATAAAGTCTATACACATCCCTAAGGGCTCGTGTAGGCTGTGAGATGAATCTCAGAACGATACCACCCAATGGTGAATACCAAGTATATGTGTTTAAGAAGTAATTCAAATATTTGAAAGTAAACAGTATGATGCAACAAATAAACACAACCACAACTGGTGTTCAGCATCCACCAAGGAGTGTCACCTGCTTAAGCCAACGTCGATATCTTAGAAGTAGAGAGAGTCATTGGCCCATGGCCCAAGGTACCCCAATAGTCACAAAGTCCTAGTGAAACCTCAGGTTCTAGCTCAATAATATATCCCATCACCACAAGCCTCCTGAAACCTCGTGTCTCAAAGTACCGACCTTATGAAGGCACGCCCAAACAATATTATCCCAGTCACATGGACCCCCGCTCAAAATCCCACGTCGTCCCTTGGCGTTAAAATCATAGGAACAATGATGTATTCCCTCAATTAAATATCTAATCCCATGGCCTCATGAACTGATAGCCTCATCCCCCAACCTGATAGCCTCATCACTATCAACTGAAAGCTCCTCACCTTCCACATGGATTTCTATGATAAGGACTCCAAAACCATAAATACCTAAACCACAACTATCAGGGGCCTCTACCCACAGGAGTGGTCAAAACCACCTCATCATGGAGCCAACTAGTGTATACATGACTCAACTGGAACTTCAGTCATCACATGTGAGCAGAAATAGCCAAATAAAAACCTAAGCCACACCATATGTGGCACTTCATGCCCTTGTGAACATGTTGCTGAAATCTGGTGGCCATTCCATCCTAGTATCCCAGGACATGCCCAACCTGATAGTTGCACTACCTCAAACTGATGTCCATGATGGCCAATCCTATAGTCAAAACCACTCAAGAAAAATCGGGTTGAACCCAACACGTGATCAGCATCACTCAATCCCAAGGGCCATGCCATCCCATCCTCGGGCCAAGCCCGTCACAACCCCAAGGGTCTCAACATATGTAATCTCAAGAATTACATAAATATAAAACACATATAAGTGCTTAAAACAAGTAATTCAATTTAAACAGATTGAATTTCAATAGCTACCAGCTACGACACATTATCACAGAGGTCTTGAATGACTCTAACAAGCTTAATCAAGCTTCAAAAATTTAAACATAGTAGTTTAAAGCAGAGAAAATCAATAAAAACTATTTTGGCACCCTTGGATAAAATATCCCAATTGGAAACGGCCTCTCACCCAACCTTTCCAAATTATATTTGATATAGGACATGCCCACAAAATCCCACATGGTTAAATAGTCAAGTCAATATTCTATAACAGGGTTCTGCTCAAAACCCACTATTTCGCTAAAAAGACATCACCACCAAAAGTCTATAAAAACTCAAAACATGGTATGAACCGACTACCTTAGACTCATAAATATAGGTATGTTCGATATCGAAGTCCAATTCAAAGAGGATCGATGTAGATCTGATTTTCTATCTTTAACCTAGAAATTGGCTCGGAAAGAAATAGTGGTCCGTAAGATGAAGGATTAATGAAGAAGTGGTATGCGCGGGGTTAGCCTTACCGAGGAGATCCGATAGCTTCTAACAGATCAAATAATGGAGGTTGGAATGAGAGTTGGATCAAGGAAGATAAAGGGGAGGCTTACCCCTATTGTGGGTGTGAACAAGAAGGATAGGGAGAGAGGGAGAAAAGGATAAATAAGGAATTAAGGAAAAATAGTAATTTTCCTCATTTATTAGGTCGTATAGTTTTCCAGGACGGTTTTCCAAACTGTATAGAAACTGTATGGAAGCCACTGCATAGAGATTCAGGTATACATCACTACCCCACACAGTTTGACATACCGTGTGGAAACCATGCCCAAGTCTTTGAAACTTTTGCAGATAAGCTCACACGGTCATGGGCCACCAGTCACACGGTTTCCCTAAACTGTGTGCCAACACCTGCTTCCCACAAACTAGGCCTTTGAGGCTCCCGAAACCCTTATGAACACCCAAGGCACTCTCATAGCCTCCAAATCAACCCAAAACACCATTTAGGGCCAACAAAAAACTTATAATTGTGTTCCAATCAATGAATGAAATAGTATCATACCAATTAATTGAAAAATTCAAACTAGGTGAGAATTATTTTCCATTACAAAAACCCATGTCTTTATATCACATAACCCCTTTGAATGAAAACCATATTAACATAAATCGTATAAATCCACTACATTTTTCAACATTATTTATTTATTTTACAAGGGTATTTGGGTGTTTTTTAAGTTTTTATTGCCTGATTTATGGAATTATTTGAGGAACTCACCCAGGATCCTTCTCATGATCATTGGGGCTTGTTTATATTCCTTTTGTAGATTAGAAGGACATGTTGAAGGGAATTCATGTGAGGAATCATTCTATTTTATGGAACTTTGTATGATCAGAAGGAATAGCCGAAGGGGATTCACATGATCATTATTATATTACAAAGAGAACATGATTCGACCACATGACATTTCTAAGGCCATATTATTGTGTATCCCCCTGGGGTTTACAAGATTCTCAAGGTCTAACCACCTAATCTTAATATGTCCATGATGCATATTATTTCCTTTTGTGGAGAAGACAAAACATATTCTTCGGGTGACTGTTGGATCCTAAAATTGTCGATGCCCATTTTTTGGGTTTATAATGTATCACATGAACCTTAATAATTTATTGGTGTTATTGTATTTTATTATGACCATTAAATACTATTATAGGATGGAATTCCTTGGAAATGTTTTGAATTCTCCACCTATGTTTTCCCTAACTAACTGAAGGATTCCACCTGATTCCTGGATGTGTTTTCCGTGAGTTGACACCCCTTTTTTACTCATCCCTTATAGTACATTGATTACTAACCAGACATGGTTCTATAGACTCATCTATTACCTCCACAAAAAATTATAATGCCTTGGACTATCTCTATAGATTCAAGTTGATGTCTTAAGGATGTAAAATACCTCCAATTATGTCCTTGGACTCAAATCGGGTCTATCTAGAAGCTACCTGGGACTTGTTCTTTGGGACTAATTAGAGTTTTTATAGAATTTAAATGATTATGGTACATCATTGGATTTCACTCAACCCCTTTTCTGGGAACATCTGATTATCTATGTGTGTTGGATTGACTGCTAAATTCTATATGCCAAAATGATTACTCTAGTGCTTCCAGGATAAGTTGGAAAGCATTCTAGGTGAGAAAATGGTTATGGGAATACTTTCTTGTCATATCCAAATTATTTTGGATTGATTATTCACTAAAAACATGGATATGTTCCCATTATATATGATTAATGGAACACCGCTCCTGGAAATCTCTCCCAAATGCTTGGGCTATGTAACTAGATCATGGATCTCTCATGTATTTTCGTCGGTAGTTTTTTGAGGGTTTGATACAATAAGGCTCTAGAAATAGTATTGGTTGATAGTATCTCTATTTGGTGAAAACTAAAATGAGGTGAATCCATAGTCAATCTCTCGATCTTCATCCCTGAGATAAGGTAGGTGCTTGTTGCTATGGTAGAGACTCGTGATGCCATTAAAAATGGTTATTGGAGAAGTCTCATTATTCACCACCACCCATCGTTGGATAGATAGTTGGTGGGGATTAATTTTGAGGATGGATTCACATATAACCACAATCATCATGATTGTACCATCCAGGAAATACTCTCACACAAAAACATTCGTTACTTGTTTCTGGATATGTGACATTGGTGACCACACCCTCATGTTTGATGAGTCCCCATATTTTTTAAAATATGAGGTTTACATTTATTATGGAGTTGATTCCATCAATTTTAGGTTTAAGGGAGTTTTGGATCCTTCTTAAAAATATCAATAAACATAAATAAGAAAACCCATTAGTGAAACATCATAAGTAAAAAAGTCAGGCTGAAATAATCACTTTCATTATTAAATTATTCTGGTTGGAATCACTATTTTTGTATATATGGATGATTTGAAACAATAGAACCAAATTTGGTTGTGTAATGATATAATATTTAAATTTTTCATGTTCAGTTAACCATTTTTGTTTCTTATGGTAACTCTGATGTTCTCCCATATCTATGGCGGTCCAACATAGGATGCTACTACATTCCTTTTTAACAAAGAAAAGTGGTCATTGGGGTGTTTTTATGGAAATGATTTAGAATTTTAATTGGTCGAGAGGGTGGAATCCTTGACACATCTCAAATTTTTATTGGATACTTACCAAATATTGGAATCTTTTATATATTTAAGACATTATTGTGAAACCATCTAAAGTCCTAGTGTGGGACTAGTTACCCCTATACTATCTATAATTTACTTACATTCATTGATGTGAACATCTTTATATATCAACGGTTCTCTATATTTATTCTTGATTTATTAGTGATGTTTAAAATTAAAGGGTTGTGGTTTAATGCTACACAACTAGGAACCATAGATTTTATCACTATCTAGGAATGTGGTAGGTATTTTTGGTTTTAGGAATAGATTTATGACAAGGGTCTTACCACCTATCCATAAAAAATGAATCAAAACCCACGTAGTTCAGTTCCATTTAATGGGACACGATGTGCCTTTTATTATCATGTGAAATTAATTGACACATGTAATTTAATGTCATGTGGTAAGGAAGATTAGTCAAAATGTTTTTATTAGTGTTTGGCGTGTGAGTTACAGATCAAAGGCCCTTTATGGTTGTCCTTAATGGGAATATGGTTTAATGAGAATGGGTCTCATGAAGAATGTGACCCCACAAGGGAAATGTTATATGACCAAGAGGGAATGTTGTATCGAACCACAATTTCACTATATATTTTCTTTATATAAATAATAGCTATCTCAAAACATAGAAAATAATATAGAATGAGACACTACATATTATATGAATATTACTAATGAAAAATGTAAGAAGAATAAAGCCACCAATAAATAAAAAGATAACAACTAATTAAAAATTATTACATTTAGAGGATAAATAAAAAATATGATTAAAAATGATTTTTCTTTCTCAATTAACAATATAAAGTATTAATAAATTATTACCGAAACTTTTAAATGATTAATATTATAATATATAATGTTAAATTTTTTATATTAAAAATTGATGTGAAATAACACAAATAACACATAATGTTTGAAAATGTCATTTTTTAATTAAAAAATTATTTATATTTTATATTTTCATTTAAAATATAAATTTTAGAATTTTAGAATTTTAATTTTATGAAATGAACATAATTTTTAATTTTAAATATTAAAATAATCATAGAATTTATTTTTTTATTAAAAAAAAGAATGATTTTAGGTGAATAATGAAAAATACTGTTTCTATAATTATTGGGACTTTAATGGAATTATTAATATATTAGTATGACTTGGAAATATATTAAAAACATTCATAGAAAAAATATGTATTTTATAAGTGGTATTTTAAAGTTAAAAGTATTTAATTTAGATTACAAACCTTTGTTTGATATTTTAGAAATTAAATTACACTATTCTCTAAAACTGTTTTTAATGCATTAATTATTATTTTTAAAAATATTTTACCACTTTTATATAGTAAATATAATATAATGAATTTAAAATTTTTAATTATAGGTTCTATATTATTTAATAAGAATCAATTTTTTTGTCGTCATAAAAATGAATTACTTAGGTAAAAACTAGCTATCGTGGTTAAAGCCAAATGGTGAAATGGGTAACCAAAGTTTTAAAAGTACTAACATGTTAAAACATGTTTATAATTGAGTGTTTGAGGTGTTTTGTACAAAAAATTATCTCCGATACTTTATTTTCCATTTTATAGTATTCTTGAGAGGTGAAATATTTTCTAGATTTATGTTAGGATGAAATAATTACCAAAATGTTATTCTCATCACTTATAAAAGGGGATAAGACCACACCTTCAAGATAACTATAAAGTTCAGTTCCCTATGAGAACACAACCCTATTTTATTTATCCCAAATCCTGTATCACTGACTTTAGTATCATATATCAATAGGTTTTCTTAAGTCCTCCCTTTCCAAGGAATTTTTGAAAGAAATCTCAAAGTCCTCAACTTAAGTACTAACTTTTCTCTAACATTGTTTCTTTTATATCATTCCATTTCAAATATATTTTTCCAAATATCATATGGTAACTTCATTATTTATAGTATAATTAATTATTTATATTATGGGATTAAAAATTTACCCATTTTCCACATTTACCTTTAAGAAAAAAAGAAAACGCCATTCATGCATTTGTGTGGACTACTACCTCCATGAAGAAATGTTTCTCATTTTTCTTCTATTTTCCTAATTATTTATTAAAAAAATATTAAATATGATTCCACACCTTAAATATATATAAATTATGTCATTATTCTTATGTAATAATGATACTCTTCCAAAACGTACCAGTTTCATATCCATAATCATCTCTTAATTATGGAATGTTCATGTCTGGGTTGGTTTACCACCTAATTGAAAAATGATTTAAAATAATATAATGGATGAGTATGAAAACATGATTACTCATAATATATGGTATAAATAATTAAATCATGATTTTATTCTATTCTATAATCGTAACATTAATATTAACCCCATTAATTATGATGCCAATGTCTGTTCATTAAAAATCACAAAAACATGCCCATCGCCGATTTCATCTAAAAATAACATAATAAAAACTAAAAAAGAATTAAATTATTAAATTATAAATAATTATATATCACCAATTATGGTGCCTTTTATGATATGTTAATTATTAACTTTAGGGAGAAGAACATATAGCAATACTACTATTGGGAAACTAGTTCAAAACGACCATGATTACTCTCTCCAGATATTAAAAAAAGATAATAAATAACTAATATACATATAAAGAATAACTATAAATGATGTTTATAAAAGGTTATATATATTAATAAGGTCCGTAAATAGCTGATTAAAATAAGTTTTTTATAAGAGGTTCAGGTGCTTTAGTGGTTGTTAGGAATTATGGTAAGGGGTTCTTTTTCTCAAATTTAATTTCTAGGGACATACTTATTATTTTAAACCATGATATAATTCAATGGTGTGATTATTTACTAATGATTTCATTTTATCATATTCATTTAATTCATAGGGTTTTACATGTTCTCTAAAAATTTCATTTTCCCTTGACTCAATTATTAACCCAAGGGTTTATTATTTGTTAAAATGACCTCATCTCTTCTTTTTGGTTTTGAACCTCCATTTTCCATTTATGTATTAATTGTATGATTTTGATAATGTCATTATATATTACTAAATATTTTATTAATATCATTTTTCTAAAAAATTTAATTTCAATAAAAAGTTTTAAACAAATTTTTAACATTTTGCATATGGTTCATCTTCGTAGAAGCATTGAAAGAATCAATTTTTAAAAATTTACATGTGAACCCATATTTCATCCATTTTATCTTTATTTATTTGAAAATTACTCTCATAAATTTCTTGTTTTATAAAAAAAATTTAATCCTCCATATTCTATAAAATATTTCTTTTTCAAAAAGAAATATTTTTATGAGTTCAATGGTATTCCTTTTTTAAAATGATTTTTCTAATGCTCTTAAATAGTGTTTTTAATCTATGTCATGATATTGTAACATATTTTATACATGATAGAGGATATTATAAAAATTATAATATTCTAATTATTCTTAGGGATGGGTTATGAAATGTTCTCTTCTATCAGAGGAGTTATTTTTAACTTACTTTGTCTTTCCTAACCATCCACTATGAATAGGAATAAATTCTCATCCAATGCATTTACTTTGTATATACATTGTTTTTAATTATTTGTTTGAAGGGTTTTCACTAATATTTCATTAATCAATTAATTGTGGAAGTTATTGAATTAATTATATTCCTCTTACACTACATAGTGTTAGTTTGTGGTATGTTTACATAGAAATATATTCCATTCAAAAATTTGGGAAATTATTAAATTAACCACATACCCATTACTCTATTCGGTGTTAATTTGAGGGATACTTACACTGAAATCTATTACATTCATTTATTGGGGAAATGTTGACAATAATGATACTTTTAATTTTAATATAGATGTTATTTATTATTAGTTCATGTTTCTAATGTATTGTCTAGTTTATTCATTGCTTCCTAAAATGAATTAATGAGGTGTAATTTGTGACTGGTGGGGCCTATAATAGACCCTTGACACATAGATATATATCGTGAGACAAATTATCTTGGGTATTTTAGTGTATACCTACCTATAAAAAATATTTCCCAGACATATGGTATAACGGCCCAAGACATAAACTTCTGAAATTAGTACAAAAAATATCTATATTTAAAAAAAGTAAACAAAATATACATACCTTTAAAATATGAGTATTTTTCTAATTTAGGTTTTGGGGGAAAAAGGAAAAAAATTACAACATATAAGATCTTAAAAAATTAATAAAACAAAATGATATTTTGGATTCACTTGTGTTAACTACTTAAGGAGTCTAAAATCCTTCAAAACATTTAATGAGACTGTGATTTTTTTATAAAATTTAGGATGAGAGTAAAATTTCATAGTATGTGGTTTTAAAAACTTTTGAAAATTAATTTATGAAGACTATTTCAAAAAAATTGAAAACATTTTCGTATATATCAAATATAAAAAATTAGATATATACTTCTTCAAAATATGACCATATAATTTTCAAGATATATTAACATAGAAAATACTTTTAAAAAATCATTGAAAATACACATTACTTTGAAAAACCTCTTTCATTTTAAAAATATAATAACTTTAGAAAATAAATACTTCTTTAGAAAACTATTTCATTTCAAAATATAATATATTTTAAAAATATACTTGGACATAAATTTTATTAATAAAAACACCTAGTGATTTTTCAGAAAATACTTTGCAAGATTATAAAACATAACATTATGTTCAGTTTGGAACACTTAATTTTATCTCAGAGCTACTCGATTTGGAGGTTTGAGTACACTCCCTGGATCCCTATTATATTTACAAATTCTAAGTGCATATTTTGTTTTATAAAACAATTTGATCATGATCCCATTTTATTTTCATTGGAGTTTTTTACTTTTTAAAATATAAAAATGGATAATTATATATATATACACACACACACACACATAAAGATATATATATATATATATAAGTGCCTATATATACATCCATAGAAAATCATTCACTGAGTAGAAAGAAACTAAACCACATGGAAATAAAATTTTGTAAAATATATAAAAATTATTAATGAAAATCATAGTGCATGGACATACCTATAAATACGTAAAACATCCATAAATTTTGAATGTATTTTTTTATATTAAATTATTTCTTTAATATATCAACACCTTTAAATTTTTGTAATATATCTTAAATAAAATTATAAATTTTTAGACATGGGTTTTGAAAATAATAACTTTCCATTATATATGGGTATTTTAAACAATAGATAAATCATAAAATACTTTTCTAAAAAACTAATTACCTTACACAGGTATTTTCCTAATAAAAATAAACATAGAGTTAAAATTTTAAAATAAAAATTTTTCATCCCAAATATAATTGTGAAAATATATATCCATTTCATAAAAAGTGTTTTTCATAAAATAAGTAATAGACTTTGAAAAATTGAATTCCCAAAAAATAATTACCTTAAAAATAAAATTTAAAATATAATCATATATAATTTTATAAAAATATAATCCCCTTACTTGAATATTCATAATTGACATATATAGAATTTTACTTTTTGAAACCATGTCAAACCCCCCATCCCCTAAAACTATACTCACCCTCACACAATCTTCAAAGCTAGAACAACTCACATATTTTTTTATTAGGGAGTTTGATAGTGTAGTTGGATGCAAATCCTAAGGGACAAGATTCTATTTCCCAAATTTTTAATAAAAAAATCAATGATTTATTTTATTTTTTAAATAATATTTAGAATGACTTCTAAATAGTTGTGAATATTTCCATACATTTTTCATTCACACAAAGAAAAATAATATTATGTCCTCATTTTCTTTTAAATTTTTTTATTCTCTAACCCTTAAGGAACATTATTTATCAGGTGTATATATATATAACAAATAGAAAATACATATAACATACATATATATAATACATATGTATGAAAATTATATTTTGACATAAATTTTTTAAATTATATATATTTATTACATATAATGTTTACCATATATGTATATATACATGTCATTATGTAAATGAGTTGGTATATATATATCTTAGTTTCCGCCCTATATTTTTTCCTTCCCTTACACGTTACACACTTCACATATATATTTATATTTTTTTATTAATTTTACTAATTCCAAGATAAATATATATTTATATTCACACACACACCCATATATATATTCTAATATATATATATATATATAATTCATATATATATTTAAACATATAATATATATATATATTAACATATAAATAACATATATTTAAACATATATATGACATGTATATATATTTCAATGTTTATATATATATAATATATATATATATATGTGTGTGTTCCTCACACCACACGTCACACACCTCATTTTTTTGGGTTCCTTCCACCATACGCCAGGCACATCACATTATTAAGGGCTATTTCCCCCACACACCTCACACCTCACACCTCTCTCCACTTTTCTTTTTATTTTTTTAATTCATTTTATTAAATTCCTCACTTCTCATGCGTCTCATATATATATATATATATATATATTCATATTTTTTTATAATATCAACCTCTTATATATGTGTGTGTCCATATATATATATTCCAAATATATGTTTATATGTATATACATATTTATAAATTTCACACACATATATATATACAATTTTATAAATCCCTATTTAATATAAACTTAATCTTAAATTTTATTATCAATTACACACATGTGTTTACATATATACACATTAATATATTTAAATATACATACATGGTTATAATTTCAATTTATATCATATATATATATATTAAAAATTTATATATATATATAAATATTCTTATATATTTACCAAAACCTTAAAAAAATACATACCATAAATTAAACCTTTTTATTATAAGGATATATATATATATAGTTATATACTCTTATCATTTTTTTGTATAAGTAAAATATAAAAATACTTAAAAATTAATATGAAATCTTTGATTTTTTATAATATTTTACATTGTAAATATTGATATCAAATTAATATTTTACCAATATTTAAGTTAACATATTCCTACAGATTAACAAAGCATTATAATTATTTAAATTTATATATATAATTTTATTCAAAATTAATCATAAATTGAAAAATATTAAATTTCAAATAAAAATAAATTTTATTTGAAACAATAAACACTTATATTTATTTACAAAGTATGTTTTAAAAATAATATCTAGTGAATAAGAGAAAAAATATAGACTTTTATAATTTTATAATTCAAAATAATATTTACTTATACTGCAAATTGATTACTTATCGATTTTCATTTTTCAAAAATAATTTTTAATAATCTTTTATGATAAATAAATATTATAAAAAAAGTAACAATTACAATTTTCTAGGATGTTAAATTCCTCCCCACTTAAAATGAATTTCTCCCTCAAAATTGTTTCATCGTACCTAAGGAAAATTTTTAATTTTACTTCTCAAAATTTTAGGAAAACTAAGATTATATAATATCTATATACTTAAGAATTGAATATAATTTTAATATCCTGGAACCTAAAAGGAAATATTCTTACTATTAATTTATCTTTAAAATAAAAATGATTAATTTCAGATGTTATATAAACCATTCATCTCACACACACTATAATAGCTTGAGACATGCACTTCCTGATCTAGTATAAAAAATAAGGTAAATATTTTTTATAAAAATAACTAAAAAATATATGTTCCTTTAAAAAAATGAGGATTTTTTCTAGTAAATGTTTTGGAGGAAAATTAAATACCATTAAAATATATCATAGTTTAAACAATTAAAAAATAAACAACAATTTTGACTTCCCTTACGTTATCTCCTTAATGATGTTAAAATATTTTAGAACTTCTAATGAGCCTATGAAAATATTTTAAAACATAGGGTAGGAATTAAATTCCCTAGTAAGGGGTTTTAATAAATAGTTAAAATAATTTTATAAATACTCTTTAAAAAAAATTTGAAAACATTTTCATATATATAAATTATAAAAGATTTGATAAATACCTCTTAAAAATATTACAATAGGTTTTTCAAAATATATAACAACAGATAATAATTTTCAAAAACCTTTGAAAATACATATTACTTTGAAAATTCTCTTTCATTTAAAGATAACTTTTGAAAAAATATAGTACTTTGAAAACCTATTTT
Organism: Viscum album; assembly: GCA_963277665.1. Lineage (NCBI taxonomy): Eukaryota > Viridiplantae > Streptophyta > Magnoliopsida > Santalales > Viscaceae > Viscum > Viscum album. The sequence goes on from OY728121.1 coordinate 761,360,798, forward strand.
ATTTCAAAATATAATATCTCTTGAAAATGTGATTAGAAATAATTTTTCTTGATAAAAGAATCCAGGGATTTTTTTAAAATAATTATCATGATTATAAAATGAAACCTTATGCCCACTTTGGAACATTGTCAAATTTTTTGGCCCTACCCATCTTAGAGGATTGAGTTTACTCCTGAAATTGCAATCTTGTTTACAATTTCTTAGTGCATAATTTTATTATCAAACATTTCATGCTTGATATGTTTTTATTTTTCACTGATGTTTTTAACTTTTTAAAATATGAAAATGAATACTTATATATATATATATATATACATGTGTGTTTGTGTGTGTGTGTGTATATATATAAATAAAAGTGAATATATATATATATCCATAGATAATAATTTATTTATAAGTAATAAACTGAACCATATGGTAATAAAGTTTTGTAAAATATGCATGGATTGTTAATGACATCTGTATTTCTTGACCATACCCAAAAAAGGTGAAACGTCCATAATATTTAAATTACATTTTTAGTAAAAAATTATATATTTAATATTTCAAACAAACATTAATTTTTTTGAAAACAATCTTAAATAAAATTATTATTTATGAGACATGGGAGTATTAAAATAATATGTTTCCCATAAATATGAGCATTTTAAATAATATATAAATAATAAAATATTTTACTGCAAAATTAATTCACCGACATATAAATTTTTAATAAAAATATACATCGAATAATAATTTTGAAACCAAAATTTTCCACCCAATATATAATATTGAAAATATAGATACCATTCATAAAAAGGGTTTTTTGATAAAATATATTATAACTTTGAAAAAATGAATTCCATCAAAATAATTTCATTACATTATATAGTAATTTGGAAAGTATAATCAGATATAATTTTCTAAAAATATAATCACCCTATCTAAAACTTTTAACTAGAATTCATTGAAATTTTCCTAATTGAAACCATATTGATCCTCATTTCCCAAAGACTAAACTCACCCTCACACTATCTCTGTATCTTAGAAACTCAGGTAATTTTTTATTAGTGAGTCTGGAAGAGTGTAGTTGGATTCAGATCCAAAGGGAATGACTTCTATTTTTAAGCCCCAAATATTTAACAAATAAATAAATTATTTATTTAATTTTTTAAACCCTATTTGGAAATACTTCTAAACAGTGGTGATTTTTCCCATGCATTTTTCTTTCCCATTAAGAAAAATAATATTTTGTTCTAATTCTATTTTTCTCTTTTAGTTTTTTATTCCTTAACCCTTAATGAACATTATTTATCTTGTGTGTGTGTGTGTATATATATAATAGAACATAATATTTATATATATATATAATATTTATGAAAAATATATTTTAATATAACTTTTATAACTTATATATGTTTATAACATATAATTTTTTCCATATATATATATATCAATGTTTGAATAAGCTGGTATATATATTACGTATTTTTTCCTCTCTTTTTTTCTTTCCCTTACATGTTACAAACTTCAAATTAATCTACTTAATTCTAATGTGTATATATATATATACATTTATATTTATCTATATACACCTATATATATATTCTAACATGTATTTCAATGTATATATAACTTGTATATATGTTTCAGTGTTTTTATATATGTAAAACATTAGACACACAAACACACACACACACACATATATATTATTTCCTTACACCACACACCACACACCTCGCATTTTTTTGGGTTATTTCCACCACACACCTCATTTTTTATGGGTTCCTTCCCCCACACACCATGAACCTCACACCTCTCCCCACTCTTCTTTTCTTTTCTTTAATTAATTTTTTAAAATTCCTCACTTCTCATGCACAATATATATATTTTTTCATATTATTATTTTATTATACAATCAACCTCTTATATATAAGAGTATATATAGATACCTATTATATATATATATATCAGGCACACACACACACATTTATATATACCATTTTAGAACTCATTTTTTATATTAACATAATCTTTAATTTTATTATCAATTATACACGATTATATATACACACTTACATATAGGTATATATATGCTCATCGTTATTATTTCAGTTTACGACACATATATGTTAACTTATTATATATATATATATATATTCTTATATTCTTATATAGTTGGTAGAACATTAAAAAAATATTGTCCCTAAATTAAACATTTTTTATTAAAATGAAATATATATTTTTTATATACTCTTATCATTTTTTATATATAAGTAAAATATAAAAATACTTAAGAATTCAAATGAAAAAATAATTTTTTTAATATATTTAACATTATAAAATTTAATGACAAATTAATATTTTACAAATCATTAGGGTAACAAATTTTTAAAAATTAACCAAGATTTATAATTATTTAAATTGAAAATAAAGAGGTATAAAAAGTATGTTTTAAAAAGAATATTTGGTACATATGACCCCAAATATATAGTTTTTACATTATTACTTTCAAAATCATATTTTCTAATATTAAAACAATATTACATATATATTTACATTTTTTACCAAAATAATATTTAATACTTATTTATGGAAAATAATTATTAAAAAACAAAAAAAACTATGGTTAGAATTTTTTGGGATGTTTCATTAAACCCCGCCCCCCCTTAAAATTAATTTCTCCATCAAAATTATTTCATCATTCATTAGATAAATATTAAATTTTACTTCACATGTTTTTTTAAAACTACGATCATACTAAAAAATCATCTAGAATTTTAATTTCTTAGATCCTTGATGGAATAATTATAACTTTTAAATTATCCTCAATGGAAAATTTTATAATCTCAAAAGTTATCTAAAATGTTCCTATGATATAAAATATAACTTCTAGATAACCACAATTATAGACCCATTACTAAACTTCTGGGATATTTAAAAAAATTAATTGAAAAAAATCCAAAATTCTTTACAAAAATGAGGATATCTTTTAGACAAGGTTTTCGAGGAAGAGGAAAAACCTTTACAACATATTAGAGTATAAACAATAAATAAATAAACAGCCATTTTGATTTCACTGGTTTTATTCTCCTTAAAAATGATAAAATCAATTAGAACATCTAATGAGTCTGTCAAAACATTTTAAAATATAGGGTGAACATAAAATTTCAAAGTAAGGGGGTTTAGAAACAAGTGAAAATCCTTTTTATAAATACTATTTAAAAAAATCTATTTTTTTCTTATATATCAAATATAAAATATTTGATAAATACATACTTAAAATATGATCGTACGCCAAGAGGCACACAACCTTACTCTATGGTTATATATTTGGGAGTAAGGTCACATGAACTTACTCTTCCAATATATTAATTCTTTTTGAAGCCTATCTATCTGAATTTGGGAGGGAGGTAGAATCATAGGGGTTTACCCTTGACTAAGGTTAAGAAGCACCTTAATAAGTGATTCATGAATGAAATTTCCTATGAGAGAAGTTCATGTTAGTAAAGATCACCCCGAAGTCAATTTTTGTTGAGACATCCCATAAAAAGTTCCACTATCGAACACAATACCATTACAACATATGCTAATGTGATAAGGGAAAATGTATCAAGGCGTCAGTATAATTTAAATTTTATAAATGATACTTATTTCTTAAATCTCATTATTATTATTATTTTATTTAATAAAATAGACATAAATATAAATTAAATTTTATAAATAGATTTTTGGATAGAGATAAATCAAAATTGCATCTTCGAAAAGTATATACACTTTTATAATAATATAAGGTATTCTAAACAATGTTTATTTTCTAAACATGGTCTATAAAAACCCTATTTATTTAAATATAAATGATAAAATAATTTTCTAATTTCATAGGAAATTTTTTTGTGTTAAAAAGTCGATTATCTCATAAAAATATTTATTTTTCAATAATTATTTTTTTATTTAAAATTTAATATTATCCTAATTAGATAATTTTCTTATAAAATAATTATTATATTTCAAATCAACGTGTCAAAATTAGGATAGAGTGAAATTGTTATAATTTTCTTAAATTTTTTATTTTTTAGTAAATTGTAAAAATATAATATTGTGGTTTTAGTATTTTTATGACTTTATATATATATATATAATAGTGATTTAATAATTTATTAACTGAAATTACTGATAAATAATTTTTTATTTTATTAATATTAAGTATTATAATGGATTTAAATCAATTTCCAAACCTATAAACTACTTTGCAACCTTTAAAATGGAAATTATGATTTTTAAAACTATATTTAGTTTTGGAAAATGTACTTTTCCATTTCTAAAATAATAAATGGATTTTGGTTCTAATGGATTAAAATATTATAAAATATTACTAAAATTTCTAAAACCATGAGAAACCCCCTTGGGTAATCCATTTTATTTTCTTTTTCACAACCTATAATTCCAAGACACATGTTTAGAAATTGTTAAACAATTCCTCATGTTTTAATTTAAATACTCATCCATTTCCCCCATTTCTCTCCAATCTAAATCCATTAGGCAAAAAATAATCTCATTTTCCCTCTCTAAATCCCTAAAAAGGTATCTCTAATCCTCTATGGTTTCCCTATCTAGGATTTAGGAAGTTACTTCCCAAGCTCAGGGCATTATCTTCTTATTTTTTTCAATTGATGTATCTCTCTTGTGGAATGTATTATAAAAGTTTAGTTATATTCATTTCATAAACTTATTATGATTGCATTACTTCCAAAATAATTTTTTAGAAATGTTAGTCCTTTATTTTCTCCCGCTATTCTCATTAAATAATCCATATTATATAATCGTCAAGCTAGATAATTCGTTTCCTAATTTTTCTCTCTTTTATATGAAATATTATAATGTTTTAAATACTCCACCCATTTCTCTATCCATGGTTACTCCCCTAGATTTAACCACTATTAATTTCTTTGTAACTTCCTCATATGAAACCTATACTCATTTCTTATGGGTTAAATTTTTTTCAATGCTCATATCTTTAATAATTTATAAATTTAATGAATTTTACATGAAACTCATACACTATTTAGCAGGGGTTATTAATTAATTTTGTTCTTATGATCTATACAAAACACATGAATTTAGAAATTTGAAGGGTGAACCCTGATAGTGGTCTAATTCATTGCGTAAAGAATTAATTTCAATATATGACATGATGTAGGATACCTTGGGGAATAACATTGGTAATTATGTTTGGTGGCACCTTTGTGATAAAAAATAGTGATATTATTATGAATGTATCATTTTTACTATGTATCCACATTTCCATGTTATTATTCATGATTACTTTACTATGATATTCCTTATTTTCTTTTGATCACACCCAATTTTTAGGCCTCTTGATCAGATGATAAATATTTCCTTTGCAATTCCCTTAATTGGCAATATTATCACCAATTTCTTTTAATTTTTGTCCCTAGTATATAATATTCAGTAAAAGTAACCTCATGTGAATATATAAAGAATAATTCAAGTGGATCGGAAGATTTATTTTCATGTATTATATTTCTAATTTCAAAGAAACCAAGCCTCATAATATCCTCCATGTTATTAATTATTGTACTATGTAATGAATGTTTTACATATTAAAAATTTGGCATGCCATAGTTTGTAACAGATATAGGTTTTGTTATTTTTTTGAAATTAGGACTATAAAATATTATTAAGAACCCTAGGGATAATTTAAAATATTGGAAAACATAATTAAATTTTGGTTAAGTATAAATAAAGTGGTTTACAAGTAATGAAATCCATTTATGGAAACTAAAAGTTGATTTGGATATAAAATAGTTGCACCAAGGGATAATAACAAAAAAAGGTTCATTAAGTATTAACTCGATCATCACTTGGTTTAAAAGAGGCCTTACTGTACACATAGTTTTACACTCCTATGTGATATTCTCTAGTTAATCACATGATTTTTACAAACCATTATGAAATTTATATAGATAACAAAAAAATGATTGAAGTGAATCATCTTAGAATCATGATATTACAAAAAAAAAATTGGATTTAGAATTCATTTACAATTATTATTATATTTCCAATAGTATCAATTTCCCCCCCTTGGTTTTTTTTCAAGAATAAAAGGTAGGAAATAAAAGGACTCATGTAAACAATGGATTAAATTGAAAACGTGAGGATAAAATACGTGATATGGGGGGTCTAGAGTTGAAAAATATATGATGATGATGAATATTTTAAATCATGTCATGAATAACATCCAAAACCATTTGGATCATCTAAATTCACTAATGAAGGAACAACTAGTATATAAATCCCTCACACATTAATGAATTTTTTTCATCATAACCTATGATATACTAATTTTGAAACAATGAATGAAAATTATAAAAAAGTTATTTTGTATAATTTTTTGTTCTGAGATCGAGAAAATTATGTTAGAACTATATCTATTAGAAGGAAATGTTTATCAGTGGTGGAAACTGATCAACAACATGAATCCAAGGGGAGATGTGGATGCCATATAATGTGAAGACTTAAAAAAATTACTTTTCAATATGTATTTTCCACATACCCTCCAAAACCTGATGTATAAAGAATTAATTGAGTTAAAAAAGGGAAAATGAATCAGTGGGGAATTATGAGATGAAATTTACAAGGTTCGAGTAATATGATTTAGGCATTATCATTGATTCTGATAATAATATTGACTAATTCAATGGTTGACCCAGACCCCACTATGGAAAGAATTGGAAATATGAGACTTTGGGAGTAATGAAGTGATTGTAATATATGACCTAAAAGTTGAAATGGCATTCATAGATTTCAATTGGACTCATGAATAGAATAAAAAAAAGATAAGTATGGGAAATGTTTTTTGGAAGGAACCCAAATGGGAATAATTTACAACATCCCATGTGTAACAAATGTGGGAAGAATCATTTAAGTAATTATCTTAAATTATGTGTAATGTTATTAATGTGTTCAATATATGGAAATATAGATTTAAAATATCAAGAAAATATGAAGCCTCAAAATTTTAATGCTAATAAAAAAGAAAATAAGTTGAAACTACAACTTATCATGAAATTATTCATGTGTGGGGATCATTTAAATTTCTCTAATAAACATCCAAATAATAAGATAACTTAAGAAAGAAGCCCTCAATCCCAAAAAAGGACATGGGAGAAAGTTCATGCTTTTAAAATCACAACATCTAGTGTTGAGGATCCAAATTATTTTTGGGTAGGTACACTCATCATATAATCAAATACATAAAGTGTATCGGTTTATTCTAGTTATATGGATTATTTAATTTAGTTCAATTTTTCTAAGAACATCATGTTAATCATGAAACTACTAGTCATGGAGTTATATGGTGAACCTCTTAGAGGAAATCTTCAAGAATCAATGAAATATTGTGATTCTTCTATTAATCTTGTCCAGTTCAATCACTCATAAAATAATTTAGTTTTTTCAATGATGGATTTTTACATAATATTGGGGATGGATATGTTTACAAAGTATAATTCCAAGATAAACTGTATAACTAAGAATATTTATGTTATCTTAAAGGTACAACATATTTATCTTCAAAAGAGAAATATACTAGATTGAAACTTACCTTGCACCACCTTATATTTATTTCTTTATAGAAATTATTGGTGAAAAAGAATAAGAAATAGAATGCATAAATGTTAGAGATGTACCCATCCTTTTGGAGTAAATTGATGTACTTCCTGAATATTTACATGAACCTACCTCTAAAAGATAGGTGGGGTTCCTAATTGAGCATACATGAATAGAAGACAATATATAATACACCATATAGAATGGAAAATACAGAGTTAGAGGAATTAAAGAAGAAACCACAAGACTTCTTGGGAAAAGTTATTATTCGACCAATCATGTATCATTTGGGAGCACCCTTTCTCTTTGTTGAAAAGTGATATGGGTCAATGAGATTATGAAATGACTATAGGGATCTTAATGGGATAAAACTAAATAAAAAATACACTCTCTCAAGGACATATTATTTGTTTGACCAACTTTTAGGGGCTCAATTATTCTCCAAGATTGACCTCTAATCATGGTATCATTAGTTGAGGGTGAACATTGAAGATATCCCAAAAAACCATCTAAAAAATTTATAAGAAATATGAGTTTGTTGTTATTCCCATTATATTTAATTCTTCTCTGTCAATGTTTTTGGATTTTATGAATGGAGTCTTTAAATTCCACATTGATAATTTTGTGGTCATCTTTATTGATGATATTTTGATATATTTCAAAAAAGTTTCAGGGAGCATGAGTATCATCTAAGGATTATATTAAACACTCATAGGAAGGAGATGTTTTTTGGAAAATTCAATATATATAAGTTATGATTATAAAATGTTTCCTTCATAGTTCACATTGTAACTAGTGAAGGAATCTCTATTGATCCCCCAATGATGAAGTTCATACGTTATTTTCATTGTCCCATAATAGTAACTGATATTCATAGTTTCCTTTGTCTTGTAGCATACTATAAAATTTTGGAATTTTTTTTTCATCTTTCAAATTCACTAACCAAGTTAAATCCTAAGGGAGTTTTGTTTATATTTTCTAAGTAGTGTGAAGAAAGATTCCAGGAATTGAGGAAGTGATTTGTTAGGTCCCTTATGATATCTTTACCCTCTCTTAGAGAATTATTTCTTAGTTATAGTGATGAATCTCTTAAAGGACTCATATGTGTCCTCGTACAAAATTATTTGGTTATCACTTATGAATATCTACATTTTAAGCCTTATGGATAGATTTATCCTACTCATGACCTAGATTTAGCTGCAACATTTTTTTAATAAATATATATAGAAACTATATTTATGGAAAAAAGTGTGACATATTCATTGAACACCAAATTTTGAATTATATATTCACAAAAAAGTAACTAAACATCAAAAAAATATATATGGTTGGATATTCTTGAAATATATTATTTTTCCTATCATTATTACCCTCTAATAGAAAACAAATTCACAAGTTTATTAAGTATGAAATATCCTAGTGTTATTATAATGATGATGATTGAAGAAGATCCATTTATTAAGGACCTAGTATGGCTAGACATGGGAATCAGAAGGGAAGGCACATATTCAATAATGTTATAACAACCCTACCCTTTATTACACACTTAACATAATTTATTACATCAAGCCTTTCCTTGATACAACAAAGAAGATCAAGAGGTATAGTGTATTTGGGTATTAGGAACATTACATAACAACTTAAAATAAAAACCACAACATATTATTAAAAACATCCTTTACATGACCACTACATTCCCTCGTACTTAGAATTACAAGGGATAACCTGAGGACATCCATAAGATAAGGGTGAGCTATAAAGCTCAGTAAGGGAGTAAAAAAAGAATCAAATGAGTATTACAATACATTTTAGTCAATATGGATATCAATGGAGTGAAAGATAAACATAAACATAAAGGCATGATAAATCCTGATAATCATAACTTGGAGATGTGGAAACAACACTGAACTATGAATTAGCATGAGCCAAGTCTCATTGCAAATAGAGCATGATTAAACCCTAATTTCACATGAATAACTAGTAAACACTCTTTTCAATTGAATTATCATGATTAAAAACCCATTTCACATGACTGATCTTGATACTATACTTTACCCAATGCATTAGAGCACTATTAGGGCACACCCTTCTTTAAAATTTCATTTCATGCATAAGTGTGCCACATAGATCATATAACTGGGAATAAATCAACATAAAAAGTTGTTCCATGAATAAGTAATGTGGAATAAATAAATTAAAGTATCATTAAATATGTATATATGAATAATGGTGAATACCCTTGATAGAGACAAGGGTATGGTATTCACTACACAATGATATTGGTTTGGAAAAACATGGTGCAATTTCAGCAGCCTAATGACCTAACATAAGAATTCATAAAAAAGGTTGATGAGAGAGAAATGGGTGTATCATCATATGTACATTAAATGGATAGTAATCGGGTAATATAGATACATGTCCCAACAAATGTAATGGAATTAAGATACGTAATACAAAATAATTTCTTGAATGTAATGAAGAGAGAGAAATTTTGTACAGAATTTCAGCATGGTAATGGGTGTACATGGGGGGCCTTAATGAGAGGAAAAAGGGGTCTCAAATCATTCAAACATAAAGAGGGAAGTATGGGGGAGGGTGGAAATCATACCCCAATATTTTTAATTGAAATAAAAAGGATATAACAATATAAAGAAACTTGGACAAAATTTAGAAAGGAAGAAGTCCCTTACTTGGATGAGTGATCACAAAGGCTTGGGAGGGGCTTGAGAGAGACTTATTGGGAGCTTGGGTCACCTTGGAATGATTCTAGAGAGAGTATATAAGAGTCTAGATTAACTCCAATATCTTTAATTGAAGAGGAAGTCAGATCTTGGGTGGGTTTATATAGTAAAGGAGATGGAATTCTTTATTATTTTTGTTTGGGACACAACACATTTAACTAATCAAAACCACAAACCATCCCATTGTTTTTGCCCATGGTTTTTTCCAAAGGTGGGTGAAAAAAAATATTTTATAATTCCAATGGCCTAAATTCTTAAAATAATAGGTTTTCTTCTATGGAGGTGAGTCACACTCTCAAGGAAATCAATTTAAAAAGTTGAAATGTTTTATAAGTCTTGAAGGGTCCACTAAAGCTTTTTAAAATAAATAAAACAAACCTAATATCACTATATTTTAATTTTAAAACATATAATGTCCGAAAATAATGTTTATATTATTTTATTACATAACTATTGGGTAATTATGATTTCATAAAACACATTATATATTTAAACGATATTTAATTTTTACTAAAAAATTCGACTATCTCAGAAAATTATGAAAAAATAACCATTGGATAATTTTGATGTCCTTATTCCAAAAATAATGTAAATTTTATACAAAAAAGTTTTTAATTATTATAATTTTCACTTTTAAAATAAAAAACCGATATTTATCGAAAAATCATTGGTTTTGAAAAAAACAACTTTCAAACCTTAATAAAAAATACAATTGCATTCATAAAATTATACGACAATTTTTACATAATAAAAATTAATTTAATAATAATAATATTTTTATTAATATATTATTTAATTAAAAAATCCATTAATTTATCAAAATATATTCCTTAGTTGAACATTAGCATAATAAATACTATTTGTGCTTTAAAAACAATTTACAAAGTAACAATAATAAAATGAAAGAATATTCTTTATTATATAAAAAAATAATGTTCATAATAATAATTCTAGGGATTTGTTACATAACCCCTTAAAACACGCACACAAGACCTTAGGGTAAGGTGCGTGATGGTGACCGACTCTTGGGGTGGCTCATATAACATCGCTCAAGTGGTAATCTCTATCAACTTCTACTTCTCTCATAGACGGTTCCTATCAAGCTTAACATATTCTATATCGTATTGGGCTTGGTCAAGAGAAAATCCCAATGACACCACCTCCTTTCCAAGCACCAACAAATTGGCTTCATATAGGGAAATTCTACTAGATGAGGCCATCACTATCTTTGTTTGAGTAAATTGGATTTTTAAAGCCCTATATTTATACTAATCATGTGATCACTGTTCAATGAATATATTAGAAACTGTTATAATTCCTTATGGTATTTTAAAATCCAAAAGATAAAACCAAATAATTGCATACAATTTACATAACTATAAGAATAAATTTAAATAGACCAAGATGAATTTTCATTAATGAATATTTTGGTCATTAAAAGTATCCCCCTTAAGAAATTTTTCCCTCGAAATTCCCCTTTCCCTCACTAAAATAGATGTGGGTAACTCTACTTCCTCACATCATCGAATTCCCAAATCACTTCTTCAAACTTGTGGCTTCTCCAAAACACCTTGATGTGGGCCATTGTCTTATTTCGTAGAAGTTTTCTCTATGATCTAAGATCTTCACTGGTTGCTCCTCATAAGAAAGATCATCTTCTAGCTGGACTACCTCAGAAGAGAGTACATGTGAAGGGTCTGTTCTGGACTTCCTTAAGAGGGATACATGAAAAACATCATGTACTTTGGCCATGGTAGGTGGAAGTGCCAGTTGGTAGGCCACATCCCTGACACGATCAAGAATCTTGAAGGGGCCGAGGTACCTAGGAATTAACTTCCCTTTCATTCCAAACCTCATGAACTCCTTCGATGGAGATATGCGTAGAAACACCATGTCTCCAACATTGAACTCAATGTCTTGTTGATAGTTATATGAATAACTCTTCTATCGACTTTGGGCTGCCTTGAGATGATGTTGAATGGTTTTCACCTTCTCCACCATTTCTTAGACCATTTCAGGTCCTAGCAGCTAACGCTCACTGACTTCATCAAAACATGCCAGTGTTCTGCACCTTTTCCCATAAAGGTCTTTATATGGTGCCATTTGGATCCTCGAGTGGAAGTTGTTATTGTATAAGAATTCAACCAGTGGAAGATATTGGTCCCACCCTCCTTTGAACACTATAAAACATGATCTTAAAATATCTTCTAATTTTTAAATAGTTCACTCATATTGGTCATCAGTTTGAGGATGATAGGTCATACTAAAGCTCAGTTTAGTGCTTAGAGAATGTTGGAGACTTTTCCAGAACATCGATGTAAATATCAGATCACAATCGGATACAATAGATTGTGGCACCCCATGCAGAATTGCCAATTATTTCATGTTAATCCGTGCAAGTTGATCCAATGAGAAGTCCTATCGAATTGCAATAAATTGAGCTGTCTTCGTAGGAAAATCCACAATAACACATATAACATTGTTTCCTCTAGATTTTCTTGGAAGTACAGTGACAAAGTCCATGGTAATGTTCTCCCACTTCCATGTTGGTATGGGTAGTTGTTTCATCAACCCATTATAATTTTTCCCTCATCCTTAACTAGCTCACATACTAGGAAATTTGGTGTATATTCAGCATCTCCCTTTTTATATTGTCCCACCAAAAATTTTCTTGGAGATCTTGATACATCTTTGTGCTCCCTGAGTGAATATAGAAGGTTGAGTTATGTACATCATTCAAAAGATCCTTCTTTATCTATGAATCAGATGGTACACATAATCATGACCCAAATCTCCAAATTTTATCCTTATTAACCATAATCTATGATTATTTCTTATTTCTGATAGCTTTCACCCTTTTCAGAATTTCCACATCCTACCTTTGAGAATCCATTATTTTCTCCATGAGGGTCAGTTGAGCAATCATTTGAGAAAGGATAGATGATGTTCTTCCCTTAATGATTCCCATGTCCATCCTCTAAAGATCTAAGAAGATTAGATCCTTTTCAATTTTCATTAATGATAGAATTGTTGGATCCTTTCTACTTAGAGCATCTTCCACATTGTTCGCTTTCCCAGGGTTCTAATGGATGGAGAAGTCATAATCCTTGATGAGTTCTATCCATATTTATTGGATCATATTAAGCTCTTTGTGTGTGAATATATATTTGAGTCTCTTGTGATCAATATATATCTCACATTTATCCCCATTGAGACACTGTAACTAGATTTTCAATGCAAATATCATTGCCACCAACTTCAGATCATTCGTGTGATAGTTTTTCTCCTGGATTTCCAACTGTCTTGAGGCGTAGGCTATCACTATATCATTCTTCATCAACACACAACCCATGAACTTCTTCAAAGCATCACTAAATACCACAAAAAATCTACACTCGTGGTTAATGTGAGCATGGGTGCAGTGATAAGCCTTCTTTTAAACTCCTTGAAGCTCTATTCACATTCATCATGTCAAGAAAAGTTTAATCCCTTATGAGTTAGCTTGGTATGAGGGTAGGACAATCGTGAGAAATTTCTCACAAATTGGTGATAATATAAAGCTTACCCCAAGAAGCTATGGATATTAGTTACCGATGTTGGCCTCATCCCTCCCTCAGTTGTAGTTTACTTGGAGGGATACACTAATATCCCATTTCTTGTGATGATATATCCCAAGAATGAGACCTCCTTCAAACATAATGTACACTTTCTATAATTTTCAAAGAGTATATCCTTCCGTAAAGTCTCTAGTAAATTTTTTGATGTTTCTCATGATCCTGCTTGGTTTTTTAGTATATTATAGTATCATCTATAAAGACTACCACAAATTTATTAAGGTAATCTCTAAAGACTCTATTCATCAATTCCATGAAGATTTTTGGAGCATTAGTTGGTCCGAAATAAATTACTATGAATTCATAGTGCACGTATCTTTTACGAAAAGCAGTCTTGGTGATATCTTCTTTATTCACCCTTACTTGATAATATCCTGACCATAAATCCACCGTGGACAAGTATTGTTCTCCACAAAGATGATCGAACAAGTCATTAATTCATAGAAGAAGATACATGTTCTTTATCATGATTTTTTTAATCTCATGATAATCAATGCAAAGGAGCATTAACCCATCCTTCTTCTTGATGAATAGAACTGGTGTACCGCATAGTTAAGCACATGGGTATATAAACCATTTATCCAGATTCTCTTTTAGTTGTTTCTTCAACTCCTCAAGCTCTACAACAACCATTCTATATAGAGTCTTATATATTGGAAACACCCCAGTTATAAGATCAATTGAGAATTCCACATCTCTTCTAGGAGGAAGACCAGGTAATTCCTCTAGAAACACTTCAGAAAATTCCCTCACAATAGGCATGTCTTCAAGGATGGTTGCTTCCTTAGACTCAATCATTTGATCCAGATATGTGTGCTTATATGGAAATAATATCCAATCTTGATATGATGAAGATGAAGAAGATTCATCTTCCTCCTTGTGCTTAAACAGAATCAGGGGTCGATTCTCCACCTGGAGATTGATTTCCCTCTCATGGAAATGTATGTTATTTCAATATAGGGAAAGCCAATCCATGCAAAGAATTACATCAAATTCCACTATATGGAGTATGATGAGGTTCGTCGGGAAGTTAAATCCACAAATTATGATAGGGGAGGAGTTAAATTCCTGGGTTTAAATGATTTCCCCATTTTCCTTACTCACTGATATCTTCACTTCCATGATTTATGGTTGTGTGGGGATTGTTCTACTAAACTTTTGAGATATAAAATAATACATAGAACCAGAATCAAGAAGTTCATTTGTTAGTCTTGAATGAATAACTAGCGTACTAATCACCACATCATTGTCAGGGTCCACTTCGGCGGTAGTGATGTCAAAAGCTCACCCTTGCTTCCTTAGAAGTTGTTGGTTTCCTCAGAAAACCCTTGGATTAGGGAATTGATTTTCAATATGCTCTGGTTCTTTGTAGTTGAAGAAATGAACAATGTGTTGAGAGTCGAATGGAGTTTTCCACTCCTCTTTCGTAGCCGTGGGTTTTTCTTGTCAGCAATTAATAACTAGTTGTGCTTCTCTTCCACACCTAAATCATTTCATCATCCCCTTCAAGAAATTTCCAGGGTTGTTCTTTTTGCAACTTTAGAAAGTGGGGTGCTGGATTTTATTAGAACTATTGGAATTATCCATCGGACGACCAAAACTGAAGTCCACATTACACTTCTTATCCCCATGATACACTTGAGATTCCCCAATCTCCATTTCAACCTTGAGGGCACATCGGAAAATTTCCTCATAGCTTTCGAAGTCCTGGATTGTCTGGGCTTTCCGCAAGTTAGGTTTCATCCCACCAATAAAGCAGTCAAACTTGCATTCAGGGTTAACGACAAAGCCAGAGGCATATCATGCAAGCCTTGTAATGTTTTCCTTGTATGATCCATGTGATTCGTCCTCTTTTTTCTTGAGGTCAAGGAAGTCCCTTTCCATCTTAAGATAAAGGGTGCACAGAAAATATTTATCAAAAAATATCTTCTGTAAATCCTTCCATTCCAACACCTCGATCTCCTCCTCAAGCTTTGAATTTTTGATCAATGTCCACCATTGATCCGCTTCACCCTTCATATAATAAGCAGCCAGGAGAACCTTCTCTTGTTCGGAACATTAAAGGATGGATAATATATTTTCCATGGAGTTGATCCGTTGTTTGGTGATTGAGGGATCAGATGATCCAATAAAAGTCAGAGGCCTTTATCTCATGAAGCTCTCAATAGAAACTTGTTAATTCTTAGGGGGGTTGAACATTCCTCTTGGCCCATGTTTTATTCAATGCTTTAGTTAACTGATAGAGTATCGTGACAAACTTCGTGATTCCTACTCTCATCGGATTGAGGATCTCATTAGAACAGTCATCGCATTGATCTTCACATTAGTTGTTAGAATGAGTCCTTCTATTACCAGGAATTGGCTGGAATAAAAGGAAAGTTAGGTATAACACATAAAGGGTAATCCAAAGAAAAAAATGGATGACTTATAAATTAATTTTATTTCCATAACTTCTGAATCTATAGGCATCAATCTATATTATCCATGATCTACTCTCTAACATATATTCTTAGGGGATTTTTTAATTCCCTTAATAATGGTTCATACTAAGCTTATGAATTTACCAAAGAATATCCCCTAGGAGTGTCGTAACCAAGAGTGTAGCATGACCTTTTGTCATGTACCAGGATACCTTGGGTCAAGCCCGAAACTCCAAGTCAGAGTTTTCACTCCTAGGTACATCTATTCTAGAGATGCCTCTACCTTCTCATATCCAGATAGTGATATATTTTCTTGATAAACCACATACTCAATAATCACCAAAACATAGGGATTTTTTATACTTAGTCAATTCTCTTAGTCTTTACTTGGGTTTTCTAATCCTAATCCCAAAAATAACTAATCATATCCTCTGATACCAACTATAACAACCCTTCTCTTTATTATACACTTAACATAATTTATTACATAAAACCTTCACTTGACACAACATAGAAGATAGAGAGGTATAGTGTCTTTGGGGATTAAGAACAAAACATAACAACATAAAACATAAACCACAACATATTCATTAAACCTTCCTTTACATGACCACTACATTCCCTCGTACTTAGCATTGCATGGGAGAACCTGAGGACATGCATAAGAAAAGGGTGAGCTATAAAGACCAGTAAGGGAGTAAAAAAAGCATAACATGAAGACTAAAATACATGTTAGTCAATATGAATATCAATGTAGTGAAAGTCAAACATTAACATAAAGGCATTACAAAGCATGATAATCACAACATGGAGATGGGGAAAGATCACTTAACATTTTATTAGCACGAGCCAAGGCACATTCCACATGGAGCATGAGTAAACCCTCTTTTCACATGAATCATGGGTAAATACTCATTTCACTTGAATTAGAATGAGTAAACACCCATTTTACATGACGTATCATGATACTATACTTTACCCAATGCATTAGAGAGCTATTAGAGAGCACCCTTCTTAAAAATTTCTTTTCATGCATAAGTGTGCCACATGGATAATATAACATGGAATCAGTCAACATCATAATTTTTCCATGATTAAGGAATGTGGAATAAATAAATGAAATTACAATTCAATATGTCTATAATCTTAAAGTATAATACCTTTGATAGAGACATGGGTATGGTATTCACTACACAATGATCTTGGCTTGAAAAAACACAGTGTAATTTCAGCAACATAATGGAGTGACATAAGAATTCATAAAAAAGGTTGATGAGAAAGAAATGGGTGTCTCAATGTATGTACATGAAATTTACAGTAAGGGGGTCATATGGATACATGTCCCAACAAATTTAATGGAATTTAGATACATAATACAAAAGAATTGCTTGAATGTAAATGAGGAGAGAGAAATTCCTTACAGAATTTCGGCAAGGTAACAGGTGTACATGGGAGATATTAATAAGGGAGAAAAGGGGACTCTCATTATTAAAACATAAATATGGAAGTATGGGGTTGGTGTTAAATCATACCCCAAAATTTTTAATTGAAAGCAGAAGGATATAACAATATAAAGAAACTTGGATAAAATTTAGAAAAGAAGTAGTCTCTTAATTGGAAGTGTGATCCAAAAGGATTGGGAGGGGCTTGGGAGAGACTTATTGGGAGCTTGGGGTGACTTTGGAGGATTCTAGAGAGAGGAGGGCCGAGGTTAGATGAACTCCAATGGATTTGAGTGAAGATTAAGTGGGACATTGGGTGGGTTTATATAGGAAATGAGAGGGAATTCTTTCTTATTTAGGTTTGGTACAACACACATTAAACAAATTAAAACAACCCAACAGCCCATGGTTTTTTGTAAAAGGGGAGTTTAAAACAATATTTTATAAGTTTAATGGCAGATATTCTTAAAATAATTGGGTTTTTCTGTGGAGTTGAGTCACACTCTCAAGGAAATCAATTTGAAAAGGTGAACTGTTTTATAATTCATGAAGGATCTACTAAAGCTTTGTAAAATAAATAAAACAAACCTAAAATCACATTATTTTAATGTTAAAACATATATTGTCCGAACATAATGTTTATAGTATTTTATTACATCACTATTGGGTCATTATGATGTCATAAAACACATGATATATTTAAACGGTATTTAATTTTTACCCAAAAATTTGACTGTCTCAGAAAATTATGAAAAATTCACCGTTGGATAATTTGGATGTCCTCATTCCAAAATTAATATTCATTTTATCAAAATAATTTTCTAAATATGTGAATTTTCACTTTTAATATAAAAACTGACATTTATCGAAAAATCATAGGTTTTGACAAAAACACCTTTCAAACTGTAATAAAAATTACAATTGTATTTATAAAATTATATGATCATTTATACTTAATAAAAATTAATTTACTAATAATAATATTTTATTACAATATTATTTAATTCAAAAATCCATTAATTTATCAAAATAGATTCTTTAGTTGAACATTAACTAAAAAAATACTATTTCTGTTGTAAAAACTATTTAGAAAGTAATAATAATTAAATAAAATTATATTCTTTATTATGTGAAAAATTAATGTACATAATCATAGTGATGGGGTTTTGGTACATAACCCCTTAAAACACCCACATAAGACCTTAGGTTAAGGTTCATGATGGTGAGAGACTCCTGGGGTGGCTCGGATAACATCACTCGAGTGGTAATCTCTATCAACTTGCACTTATATCGTAGGTTGTTCAGCTCAAGAATAACATATTCATGCTCGTCTTGGGCTTGGTCAAGATAAAATCCCAATGAAACCACCTCCTTTTTGATCTCTGAAAAATGGGCTTCGTACAAGGCAATTCTACCGGATGAGGTCATCACTTCCTTTGTCTGGGTAAATTGGATTTTTTAAAGCCCTATGTTTATACTAATCAGGTGATCACTGTTCAATGACTATATTAGAAATGATCACAATTTTTAATAGTATTTTAAAATCCAAAACATAAAACCAAATAAGTGAATACGTTTTACATAACCATAAGAAGGAATTTAAATAGACCAAGAGGAATTTTCATTAATGATTTTTTCGGATGTTACAACTATACCAAATGATTTCTCAACCATAATTACTAGAGAATAATATGAAACCTCAAAGTGATGATCCTTTGAAGAAAAAAAGATAGTGGCTATGAAAAGTTGTAAGTATCCCCAACTGAAAATTGATCAAGATAGTGTAATAATATTTTGTAAAAGTTTATGTATTCTATCTATTCCATAGATAAATAAGGTATTTATAGATGAATCTTATAAATCTATATTCTTAATATATCCAATGAGCACTAAAATACATAAGGATCTTTGTGATCATTATTGGTGGGATAATATGAAAAGGTAGATTATCAGTTACACAATATGGTTCTTGGTATGTTAGTAAGTGGAGGTGGAGTAATAAATTCCCAAAGGTGTATTGCAACCACTACCCGTAACTTTATGGAAGTGGGACAACATCACTTGGTACTTTTTTGTTAGAATTCCTAGGAAATGCAAGTGAAACAATTCTATATGGTTAATCTTTGATATACTGAAAAATTATTCCAAGTTCATTTCCATAAGAGTTGATTTCTCCCTAGAGATCCTTGCTTTCCTCTATATTCAAGATGTATTGAGACACCATGGAGTACAAATGTCAATTGTTTCTAACCAAGAAATGATATTTACATCTATGTTATAAAGGATTCTTTAAAATGAATTGAATATATAAGAAAACCTGACTGTAGAATATCATCCATAAATTGATGGGTAGTCAAAGAAGACAATTCAAATATTATAAGACATGATATGGGCTTGATCACTATAATTTCTAGGGAGTTGGGACCAATATCCTCCACTTTTGGAATTATCCAATAATAATAGTTATAACACGAGTATTCAAATACAAACATTTAAATCCATCTTTAGAAAGATGTGTAGAACTATAATTTTTTAGAAGAAGTTGGAGAAGGTAAACTATTGGGAATATACAATAAGTTATTCATAAACACATCAAGAATTCCATGATTTGATAGAAAATTTATGCTAAAACCAAAGGATGTACCTATAATTTATGGTTGGGGATCATGTTGTTATCAAGATATCATCATATAAATGTGCTATTGTATTTGGAAATAAGGAGAAACTAAGTCTAAGGTACATTGTACTAATCGATATTATAGAGTTTTTTGGATCAGTTTCTTATCGATTAAAACTACCTTCAAATAGTTCCAATGTCCACGACATCTTCCATGTGTCTCTATTGAGAAAGTATATGTATCAACCAATAGATATATTAATATTAATAGTTTGGTATTGGAATGTGAATTTTCTAATAAAGATGAACCAATTAAGATTCTTGATAGAAGGGAATAGGCGTTTAATAAAAAGGAAACATGAATTTTAAAAGTCCTATGGATAAATAAAAAGTTTTAAGAAGCTACTTGGGATCATAAATAAGTGATTAATGAATAATACCCCCATTTTATTTGAAGTATGAGTCAAATTTCATGGACAAAATTTATTAGGTGGGGTGTAATGACCTGAAAATTATTTCTATAATTAAAAATATAGATTATTTTTCATAACAGTAATTTTATTAATTTATAGAATGGAAGTACATTGAAATTATCTTACAAAAATAATATTACATCTCAAGTAATAATAATAATTACTACAAAAAATGCTAGTACCAGTATATATAAACCAAATAATAGTGACCAAACAATGATATAATCTATTGTATAAGACTCTTATAATAAGATTAAACAATCCATGAAAACTATTAAATGTTAAATAAATTTTTGGAATATAATTTAAATTTTCAAATAAACTGTAAAAACCATTGAGAAAGAATTAGTAAATAGTGATTCATAGTAGAGTATATATAGGGTATATACGGAAAAGTGACCATTGGGATCCAAATGTTTCCTCACCATTGGTCAATATGAATGTTGGTCCAAATAACCATTGGAAACAATGATCATTTGTAATAATGTTACCATTATAATTATTGTTTATAATGTGTAATGATAAATTAAAATTAATATAGAAAGAAGCAAAAATGACCTCAAATAGTAGAGTCAGGCCTTTTGAAGCCCGTTTTTTAGAACATATAGTATGGTAGCATCACTAGGTTTGACCTCTGACTAGATAGCCTATAGTAGAAACATAACTAGCTCTCAAAACATGTTAAAGTAGATACATTTTCCTTTGATTCTTATAACTACAAAAAAATTCCATTTAAAAAAGAAACTCATATACTATTCACAGAACTCTGACCTTCCAGGTATGACCCTCAAAAGATTGGGAACTCAGGGAGGGGCTTGATATGATACAACTTATAGTGCTTAGATCTGTTAGTAAATAACTGGTGGGGGAGAATCTATAGGGTTTATAAATATTCTATTTTAGGAATTAATATTTTATGACCAGTTAGATTCATCATTAAATTTTAATAATTATTCCTCTCTTGTATATAAGAATAATATAATGCAACCCACACAAATGAATTTCTATAAGGTTCAACCTCAATGTGGGATCTTAATCATCGATAGGTTTCGGTTTAATTAGGACACCTTGATTATCACTAATATAAAATTTAATACAAGATAAGGTAAGTGTATATACTTTAATCATGAAAAATTATAAAATGGATAGTACAATGTTAGTACAAGTGAAATCCTTTAATATACTATAGTAACTAAAAATGAATAGCATTGGTTATCCTAATACCATAAGATTTGGAATATAAAATCTTTACTCTTGGATGAATCATATCTTCTTTGTGCATTAATATTAATCTACATGAAATAAAAAATCTTCTTCTATAATTTCCTTGAATTATAGAACAAATTGAGTGAAGTAGAAGAAAATTATCCATCCTTTAAATTAGAATAAACAAATAGTACATGAGAGAATGCATTAAAAAATTACTCTTCCCCATATTGAGAATTACATTTCTTAATCATTGATTGGGAAATCATCTTGTTCTGAAATATTTTGAAGACAAGAATGTAGTATATTTCAATTTAACTAAAATTATGTCCCTTTGATACAAATCCATATAATTATATCTTAAAGTTCACAAGTAACATTTTATTCAACATTTATTACCTTTATATATTCATTCATTCGTGAATTATATATCCGTAACAATTTATAGAAACTCTCTTGATTCTCGACTATATAAAATCTACCTAAAGAATAATAACTTCTACCATGATAAATAATTTCAAATATTGAATTTGAAATCCCATAAAAATATCATATGATACTTATCATATAAAATTATTCAAAATCTCATAAATCATGGATTGAATCATGGATTTAAAAATTAACTAAGGATTTTTGTGAACTTAAGCACATTGAAGAACCATTTTTATTACTTCCACTTTTCTTTAAAATTTTAAAAACCTTAAGTATAACAATTTTTATTTTATCATATGATATTGAAAGTCACACAAACAATGAATTCCTACGCTTATCATGAAATTATCTTCATACATATTTGTAAATCACGTGATTTCTCATTAAGTCTAACACATAATTCTTATGAATTGAAGGAATGAAAAAATGTTATAGGATGGCTAAAAGTTATATGACCTAAACTATTTTATGATGCCTAAATAATCAGATTCTGACATTGAATCCCATGCTCTTACAAAAAAAATTTGTTGGCATAAAATTCATAAGATATATAGATGGTTCGTTTTAAAAAATTTCAATACATCTCAAATATTATAGGATATAATAAAATTTCTGACACGTGAAAAATATCTTCTACATAAATGATTAATTTTTTCACTATCCAATTTACTTCAATTTAAATTGACTTACTTTTCTATTTTTTCGTATATTTATTATCCATACCAAATATTTCCTGTATAGTTGAATTCTCTTACTCTATGAAAAATTCATTTTCAGGTAGATGAATTTCATTTAAATTTTTTCCAAAATGTATTATGCATGTAATATATCATTGGTTTTATATAAAATATATTACAAATTGAATATATTTCCTATACACTACTAAAATATCTTACGTGTAGGATAAATTCCATTTTTATTTCTATAAATATCATCTTCTGAATAGTAACTCCCAAAGTATATCAAAACAATAGATAACCTTACAAAAACCTTTCATGATATTTCTATATAACTCAAAAAACTTCTCAAGGATTAAAACATATTTATTATATTGTTTTGATTATAAATTAAACATATAAAACAAAATCAAGAGACCTACCATTAACAAAAAAATAATTTTTGTGATCATGTATTAATTGAATAATAAAGAACAATCATCCATCAAACAGAAAAAGTTCATAAGAAAAAATTTACAAGGAATTTTTCAAAATCAGGAATTATGAAAATATTAAGGATTCATTTTCTTGTTATTCCAAAAAATTATTTATCAAAAATCAAAACACATGATCAATACTATATAATTCATGAAAAATTAATCCTTTCACATAGAATAAAAGAAATCCATTTTTAACAAATAATGGAACATATTTTTTCCCAAATATTTGATATATTGTAATCTTATAATTATTTTCATATTTAAAAATATAATAATGTTGAATATTTTAAGGAAAATTTTTACCTATGAGGAATAATGTTAATGTAAAATTTATAATGTCCCTCCTTGATAGTAAATCATCATCACTTCAAGAGTGTGATTTCTATTTTTAATTTTCATTTGTTTCAATGTGAAGAAGTATCTTATAATTGAGAAGAATGGTATGAGATTATAAATAGGTATTTATATCAATGCAAATTACCAATTACCATGCAAAATGTCATAAAATAACATTTATTTCATTATTCTATGTTTAGAGTTGTCCACAACCAATATTCTAATTAAAACTCTAAAAATTATCAAGTTGAGTCTCAAAGCCCAAAATGAAGATTATACCTATCCCTAGAAATATACCATATTACAAACATAACCATTATGTTTGAATTTATATTCAGTAATACAATTAAATGTTACTAATTATTAATATACATAAGGATAAAAATAAAATATTATATGTATTTTCTAAAAACATATATCAAAAATAAAAATGACAAAAATTAATTTCAACCATTATAAATATTATTAAAAATATTAAATGGAATTTAATAATAAAATTGAGTTCCTATATGTATATATAAAGGAAAATTCGTGGCTGGGTATGTATACCGACCATGCATAGTAGAAAAATGGTATCTAGGGAGAAAAGTCATAGTTTTTAGAACTATGTATTCTTGTTTTTCATTCACTAAAAAACCATCCTAAAAAATATATTTTTTACTTTATTTTGGTGATTTCAATCCAAATTCTTCCCTCTATTATGAACTTATCAGTTTTGGGGGCCTTATATGTTATTTTGGGAGGATATATCCATTCAAAACACATAACACATATATCCATTGGTAGATGGATTTTGGATCAGTAGTAAATGGAAACCATATCTATCATCTTCTGGTTGTTCTTGGTTTTCCTTTTTTGTGATCCTTACGAAATAGAATTTGGATGAAATTGGATGATTAATATTGGATAAATTTGGTACTTTTTATTTATAGGGGGTTATGAAGGATAAGGGGACAAAGAATCATGTGTTTTGAATTATGATTTTGTGATGTCTTTGTTGGAACCACTTTGTGTATAAGGTTGTATTTGTTGTCAATAGTTTTCAATGAAGATAAAAATGAAGGAGATCAAGAAGTACTCTAATGAAATGGAGGAATGGAAATACAGACGATTGTTGTACTGATCATAAGTTCAAAGAACATGTGTCAAATGTGACACATTGTTTACAACAATGAAGAATGTGAGGTATAATCCATATGAGGATGATTAAAGAAGAATGGGGTTTTGTTTAAGACCATGAAATTCCTAATGATTACATGAGAACCATGCAAGAGACTTCTTGAATAATTGAATCATATGTTTTTCATGAAGTAGATAATGATGATTGAAGAAGAAGATAGTGTGCAAGGGATTGGAATTCTGATATGGCCATGCAGATATTGAAATTATGAGATGTCCATGCACATCACATTGTCTTAGAAGATGTGGATGCTAAAGCTATTCCTTCAAATAATACATATCACGATAGTGGAGTTTGTGATGAAAGCAAAAGAGTTGCTGAAGGATTCAAATCACCGAGAAGAAGTGTTTTTGAGGTGATTGTTCTTGTAGACAAAGCAAACAAATTACATAAAAATTTATTGATAAAGGAGATTCCTTGGTGGCATGTCGAGTTCAAGGGTTGTGGTTAATGATCCATGTTTTATTCAAGAACACCAACAAAGGAATGGATGATCTAGAAGGAAAGAAGGTCGCGCAAGTATTGGTAGGGTCGCACAAGTGAGTTGTGCGACAGAGGCTAGGGGTGATGAGCTGCGAGTCGAGACTTGTGTGGAAAGGGGTGACTTGCGTGCCTCCGCATAGGTTGACCAATTTTCCTATAAATAGATGACCGCCCCTCCTCATTTCCCACAAACTCAACCGTTAGAGAAAATAAGATCTCTCGTCGTGCAGGTGTAGGAGTCACGCAAGTGGTGAGTGGTCGCTCAACTGGTTTGGAGAGACTTGCGCGCCACCTCTTAGAAGGTGCGCACCGGTTGATGGCCACGTGCCCAAGGTGATGTGGTCAAGAAAGGAAGTGAGTCGCGCAGGTTTGAAGTTCAAGAAGGCAGTGTCGTGCAGGTGCTTTGGTGACACTTGCGCACCAGTTTGGACTTTCGCACCGAAGACTTGCGCGCCATATTGGGACTTGCGCGCCGTATTGAGACTTGCGCACCGGGCTTCAAAAGGAGTTCCAGGTGTTGTTGGAGCATGCCCGCATTTCTAGAGCTGCACGAGAGCTAAAAGGTTGCCTGGTAATTTCAGTGAAAAGTGAGATTAAAGAGGAAATCTAAATGATAAATGCATGATCTCATGCATACATGGAGAACTGATTCTGAAAATGCCAGTTAAGCTGAGCTTCACTTACTGATTAATCACATCAGTGGTTATGATTCAGGAAAACGAAGACAACAGGATCTAGTGTATTAGTCATTTCACAAAAGAAGATGGTTTGAACTGAAAAGAGCATCAACGATGAACCCTAATTCAAGCAAAGTCTAATGATGAACAGGAGATAAGACATCAATTCAAATCTATTGAAGATACCTTCACGTCTATAAACTGAGCGGGAATTCACCAACGACAGTGAGCTAGGGGGAGTCAATGGGAGTGACCCAAGGGACGCAGTGAGCTATCCCTGAACCTTTGTAAAGGCCGTGAGCCTGGGAGAGAGTGACTGTTCCTGAACCATTGTAATCCAAAACTAATGAAGATTAGTGGAATTTGGTAGGACCGAAAACTTTTCAGCATATACTCTTTGGACGTTGCCCTTAGTGGTGAACCAAGTAAAATTGTTCTGTTATCTCTTTGCGTGTGAATGTTTCATTGCTAATCATATCCATCATATAGGTTTAAGTAGTTCCTACCAATGTGGGAACAAGATACACAACTTTAAGAAGAAAAATTTGACACCATGATTCACCCCTCCCCTCTCAGGGTGTCCTGGGGTCCTACAAGTGGTATCAGAGGGAGGTTAACATATGTTGGATATTCTCCAGTAATTCTATTGAGAAGAGGATTTGAGTTACTTTCCTAAAGTCAACCATGAAGAGTAGTTTTGATGAAGATTTAGAGAAGAAATCTATATCCACAAAGACTTTCACAAATAGGAAAAAGAAAGAGAAGAAGCTGATGAAGAAGTTCCTCATGAACAAAGAAGATACCGTGTCTTGTTCTACATTCCATTCCAATAATGAAGAGACGTCGGGCTTGGAAAGTATCGAGCAGGTGGCTCAGAATTCTTCCAGAGGAAAGTATGAAACTCCTAATTCAAGCTTTCAGGAAAAAATCAAAACATATATGCATGATATTACTGAAGAAAGGGTTGCTATTATTTGTAGCCTATTCCAATCTATACCGTTTCAGATCACTCTATTAGAAAGGGAAGATGACAATATGGAAAAGGGGTTGGAAAGAAAAGTTCTGGAAAGTATGAAGCTCACCAAACAGGTTAAAGTCTTTGAAGAAAAAGAGGAAGTCAATAAGACTCTAAAATAAAAGATCCATTCACTTTAAGCTAAGCTGAAAAAGAGCAAAGAAGTCAAGAGTTTGTGTTTGGAAGAAACTTGCATGAAATTCGGGGAACTTGACTCGTTGTTACAAAACCAAGTTATGATGCATGAAGATGGGGTTGAAATATTGAAGAAGACTTGTGAGGAGAAAATGATCATGATTGAATATCAGAAGTTCATCCTCAATATTGAGAGTCAAAAATTGGAAGCCTAGTTAACTAAGATTGAGAATACAGAAGAATGAAATGAGTGATGCTTGTACTCAATGTTAGTTGGAGGAATCTAAAGATAAAATACCTCCAACATGTGACAAGAAGATTATGAAAACTCTAGATTATCCACATCAAGAATCGGTTGTTGAAGGTAGTCAATGCTCACTGGAGGATTCTATTGTCAAAAGACCTCCAACATGTGATAAGAAGATCATGAATTCACTCATTGATCTATCACAAGAAATTGAGGAAGTGAAGGTACCATCCAAACCATCTTGTACACAGGTTTCTAAATGCGTTCCCACAATTAGTGCAGGCTGGAAGAGAAATTATAAAAAAGTATGGATGAGGAAAGGTGAGAATAATAAACCTACCACCATGGCTAGGGTGGATGGGAAGAGAAAGGAGGAAGTTGGTTCCTCTAATAGAGCACAAAAGATTAAGAAGATGGCCCAACAAACTCATACAGAAGATACAAAGAAGAATAGATTTGTGGGTCAATGTTGGTGATGCAACAGATTTGGGCATTGTGCACTAGATTGTTGGTACAATCCCTTTAATGGAAAAGCACAAAGAAAGCCTGTATCAAAGGGAATAAATCTAGAGAAGAAGAAGCAACATCTGCAGGCCCAGAAGCATCTATTTACAAAAAAAATATTTTGAATTCTTGATAACATATGTGATGTATGCAGGGACAGTGGTCACAATAATTGTTCATTCCATTGTCAACAGATATCCAGAGCTGATATGAACAGATGACCTCAGTTACCATCTAAGTATGAAGCGAGTTCCTTGGGAAGAAATTAAAAGAATAGTGCGAAAACACATTTCCCTATGAGGATCTCAAAAAGGGAAGATGAGAAGACCCAGGATTTTAGATCCATGAAATTGAAGGGTTATTCATCCAAAAGAAAAACTGAGTGGGATGAAACTCAGATGAACCCATGAGGAAGATCCAAACTTGCTGCAACAGTTCTGAATGACATATTGGTCATCTGGCCAGAACATTTGAAAATAATGAGGAAACTTGAAGATGAAAAGGCCAAGGCTAGTGCTAAAGGAAAAGAAAAACTTTCACGTGATGAAGATGAAGTGAAAGAGATATTGAAAACCAAGAGAAACACATGTGTCAAAGAAGTTCTGTGTGAGAGATGCAAGAAATATGGTCACATTGCAAAAGGTTGCCTAACCTTAATACCAGAGAAAGAAGTAGTCCTTAAAAGGAGTAAGAATTTATCATTCATGATGGTTGTTAATAATTTTGATTCCCCACACAAAGTAAAAGACAATGTGAAGAAATCCATGCCACATCAACAGATGTCAGAACATATGTTCAAATGTGCAGGCATGAAGATTGGGGTGAATAGAGGAACTTGGTTGAGAAAAGAACCTCAACCATGTAGCTCGTGTTGATGAAGCAAGGAGGAACCACCTTATTCCCTTAATCATTTGTGTATTTTATTTTTTCTAATAATGCAAGGAATTGAAGGTGAAGAATGCTCTCAGGGGGAGAACCTGAGAAGTAGTGAATGTTGTCAACTCTTGATAGCAAAGCTAAAGATGTTTCCAACCTTGGAAGATTCTTCAATTGATATTCAACGATTAATATGGTGAAGGATCGATCTTGATGAAGATGATAATGAGTGTTTCCCTTGAGGGGGAGAAAAATGAAGAAGCTTCCAAAATCACTCTTTTAATCAATATCAACTCCAGATGGACTCAAATGCAGTTACTCAATGAATTTCTTGAAGAACATGTCAATGGAGAAGGTATTCCATTTCTCAATCTCTATCCCTTGGTTACTCAGATCAAAGATCATTCTACAAAGGGGGAGTAACTGAATTGATCAGTGACATAAGAAGAATGGATGTGCCCCAAGGTTACTTATCCTTCCGATAACACTTTAATGTTTTTGATCTATTTGCTTATGTGAGTGCTGAAGTTTCAGGTTGATTATTCCCTATCACATTTTATTTTCTTCTACCATAAATAAAAGTGGTAAACCCTTGAAGACAATTTACATTTGTTCTCATCTCATGCAGTATCATGATCTGTGAATTATGGAAAACCTTATTGTCTAAATCAAATCCTTTTTTTTCTGCATCAAGCATTGATCAAGTAGAATTAGTGTGAAATGATTAATGAAACATTTCATAAGTATGGATTGATACCCTCCCTACCATGAGATTTTTATTTCTTTTAAATAAGGGGGAGAACATGAAATGAAAGTTTGAAAAGAAAATTTGATTGAAGAGAAGATTCTCATTTTGACATTGATGAATTCATTTCAGAAGATGTATAAGGTATTGACAACAAAATACAAAGGGGGAGATTTTTGGAACCACTATTTGTATAAGGTTGTATTTGTTGTCAATAGTTATCAATGAATATAAAAATGAAGGAGATCAAGAAGTACTCCAATGAAATTGAAGAATGGAAATACAGACGATGTTTTTACAGATCATAAGTTCAAAGAACATGTGTCAAAGGTGACACATTGTTTAAAACAATAAAGAATGTGAGGTATAATACATCTGAGGATGATTAAAGAAGAATGGGGTTTTGATGAAGACCATGAAATTCCTCATGATTGCATGAGAACCATGCAAGAGAATTCATGAATAATTGAATCATATGTTTTGCATGAAGTAGTTAATGACAGTTGAAGAATAATAAAGTGTGCAAGGGATTGAAATTCTGAGATGACCATGCAGAGATTGAAAT
Source organism: Viscum album (assembly GCA_963277665.1). Classification (NCBI taxonomy): domain Eukaryota; kingdom Viridiplantae; phylum Streptophyta; class Magnoliopsida; order Santalales; family Viscaceae; genus Viscum; species Viscum album. The sequence continues at coordinate 761,391,273 of OY728121.1, forward strand.
TATGAGATGGCCATGCACATCACATTGTCTCATAAGATGATGATGCTAAAGTTGTTCATTTAAATAATACATATCATGATAGTAGAGTTTGTGATGAAAGCAGAAGAGTTGCTGAAGGATTCAAATCACCGAGAAGAAGTGTTTTTGAGGTGATTGTTCTTGTTGACAAAGAAAACAAACGACATAAAAATTTGTTGACAAAGGAGATTCCATGGTGGCATATCGAGTTCAAGAGCTGTGGTTAATGATCCATGTTTTATTCAAGAACATCGACAAAGGAATGGGTGATCTGGAGGCAGTACAAAAATAGCAGATACACGGTCACACCATGTACTTTATGGAGAGGAAACTTGCACGCCATATGATTTTCAAGATCAGAACATAGAAAATTGGCAAAGGGAAGAGTGCCGTGCAAGTTTTGGGTTGGTCATGCAAGTGACCTGCGCACCGTGAAGAGACTTGCACGCCAGTTCCTAGAAGGGTCGATGTAACTCCCCGACCCTAGTTACCCAGAGTCGGTGCATTATTACATTACATTGGCATGATCACAAGAAAGATCAAATCTCGAAAGACCGATTGGTTTAGTAGACTTAGAAACACAAGATATATTCATAAAATTTTACATTACATCACAAAGTGAAAAACTACTACAACAACATAGTCTCCATATTCCACACTCATATCCCCACATACTATCCCTGCAGGTCAGTCATAACTTACTTCTTCACATCCTGGGAAAAATAAAACATTGAAAGGGGTGAGCTCAAACGCTCCGTAAGGGTAAGCAATATAGCTGAAACTTTTATAAATAAGCATAAACATTTAAGGCAATTTATAACTAAAAAAAACCTTTTAAACTTGAACTTCAACATAGTATGGAAAAAATAAAATGAAATAATGACATTTACTTATTCACATGGATATTCTACTAATCGAATAATCACATGCAATATCAATAACCACTTTCATAATGATGGAATGCATAATGCTGAACTTTAATTTCTTTGTCAATGCCTCGTCCAAATACCTTGGGGCTAACTGTAACCGGAACCCAACCCGGAGTGCCTCTAATAACCGGACACCAACCCGGAGTGCCTCTAATAACCGGACACCAACCCGGAGTTCCTCTAATAACCAGAGACCAAACCGGAGTTCCTCTAATAACCGAAGACCTAACCGGAGGGATTAATTTTACCGATCCCCAACCCAGAACATACTTTTATAACACATTCATCTGAATGAAAGGTTGAAATATAACATAAACATTCGGATTAAAAATAACTTATAAAATGTCAATACTTAAAACAAAAACAATGAGTGACATAAGAATAACTTATCCACAGTCAAAAATATCACAAAACCTTCAATAAAATAGGGATGTTTTGTAACATAATAAATCAACTTCAAATAAGCTTAAAATCCATCAAAGGATGTTGACATAGATGAAATCAAAACTATTTTAGAGAAATATCTCTATTTTTTGAAATCATTTTAAAAGTAACATAATTATAAAATAATATATTCAATTTGAAAATATTATTATAAGATTGTAAGGGAAGATTTGACGATTTTATAACGGCGGAAAATAACTGAACCCACCGTATAAGTTAAAAAAACATTCTTATCTTAATTTTGTCGAAAAGGTTAAAAAGCACCTTGTTTGGAAAACGACGGAAAGATTCTTTTATAAACCACTTATAAAAAGTCAAACATGGGTATAAATGACCTTAACCCATATTCTTGTATATAGTAAAATGTTTTGATATACATTTTTATGAAACATGGATGTGGATGATAAAGATATCCCAATAGATTATTACGTATAAAAAACCTCGGATAATGAAAAGATTGCGAAATAAACCCTTATCTTGTACTTTTCCTTGGTTGGGGTAGGTTAACCTCCTGTATAATGGTGAAATAATTGTTATTAAATTATTCAATAATCATATACATTAATATGATATCATATATGATCTTTTAACATTGCTTTGTTAATAATATCTTAGAATTATCGTCGTTTAGGGTAATAACTTACTCGTTTTCTTTTATATGTTTTGTTACGTAAGCCATATTTTTAATGGATAAGTTGTATATTATTCATATCTAGAATGATATCAAGTCCTTAAACATCATTTTTTAATCATCAAATGATAATTATACTGGAATGGATACGGTGGTGAATGAATCTCATCGCGTTCGTAGAGACGGTAGTCCGTACGTACACACGAGCGACAATATCATTCTTTTGATATTAAAATAATATATAATTTAATAGTATATAATATATACAGAATAATTATCATGTTATATTTATTATTTACATGAGTTACACATCATTATTATACCCATCCAAATAATAATATATTGAATAACAATTACACCACGACGTGGAGACGGTAAGTCGTACGTACGCACGTATGGTGACATGTTATTAAAAGAGTGGATAGAATACTGAATATGGTTGTACCATATTTATAATAACATCACAGTATTTATAAGATACTGGAGTTATTATTTTAGAATGGTAAAAACAAAGAAAGAAGAAGTGGAAGAAGAAAGGAACTTGGAAAAGGGTTGTGAAATCATTACCTCTTCTTCGGGTTCTTCCTTTTGATTTGATCAAAAGGGCTCCTTAGGCTGGCTTTCTGATAAAACTAAGGCCTCTAGGTTGTAGTGAGGTAAGTTGGGAGAGTATTTGGGCAGAGGTTTGCCGAACCAAAAGGCTTTGAAGGTGTGGATAAATGAGAAGGAGGAGTGCCTTTTTATAAGAGGGGTGAGGGGTACCTTTGGAAAAGCTAGAAATATTAATTTATAATAAATTCATATTCAGTTTCTAATGGCTCCAAAGTTGATTATTCAAAGGTCAAGGTGGGAATAGGTCGAAAAGAATTCAACCAATAGAATTTATACAGGTTTGGGTACATATATTAACCTTATCTTTAAGTATTAACTCTAGGTTAATTAGTTTCACTTTTACAATGTCTCTTTGTATTTTTATATTATATGGTTAATAAACTTACCATATACATCCAATAGACCCTAAAGTGGTCTATTAATGCTACAAATATCATGATATAAGTATCTTGGCCGAACCTTAGATTTTTAGGAATTTAATATCAATTAATAATATAATGTTTTTTAAAAAACTCTTTTATGTCAATTTTGACACTATTCAATAGTTGATTTTTGTGAAACTCATAACAGAATGATTACTTCGAAAAAGGTTAATTAAATCCATAATAATATGTAATATCATCCTATAAAATTATTTTAATTCATTAAAAGTCTCAAATTATATTTATTTGGGTATTTATAATATCAATTATTTTAATTTTTCACAATTATGGTAATTACTGCATCATCATTGTGTCATAAATAAATTAAATTATTTAATCTCTAAAAATTTAAAATAAATTATCATCATGTAGGAAATCTTTTTATCTTTATAATTAATATTTATAGTTGAAAATCCAACATATATAACCCTATGTAAAAATTGTGTTTCTAAAAGATATATACTTATGTCATTTTTGTACTTATTTTAACTTAATTAAAATAAAGTGTCCCTATCACCTACAAGTGGCTCCATGGGGTCCCAAAATTGACCCAAAGATTCCTATGGCCGAACATGTATCAACCAATAAGGCGAGGACACGTTTTAGGGTAATTTAGTATTATTATAATATTATTTTTTAACCCTTATTTACCAGATTTACCCTTAACCATGGTAAATAAAATATTTACCGCAGTAATTATTCAAAATGTATAAAAATAAAAGTTACCTATTTACACAATTTGAACATCCTGATTCCAAACATAGAATCCATTTTTTGAAATTAAAAACACAGAAGTGGCAGAAATTAATTTAAAATTAATTCCCGTTGTTAAAACAAAAAGCGTGTTTTTAAGAGATAATAACTATCAAAAGATTGACACTTGTTTATGTCCGGTTTAATTGTAAAATTATGTCCAATGACCAAAATTATATTAAATGGTAAAATTATATTCTAATTATACTTTAAAACCACTCAAATTCATAATTTATCACTATTAATTATTTTTATTAAAAAAGTTGTTTTTAATTAAAATTTAGTAATTTTCACTATTCATCAAAATATTAAAGTTATCCGAAAAGTACCAAAATTTCACCTTAGGCTAAATTCGATATTACGAATCCAAAAATGAAGTCCATTTTAAAAAATATATATATATAATTTCAAAAAGTAGGTATTAATATTCATAACGGCTAGTTTGATTGGTTATGGTGTGTTAGAACTCGGTGTTGCGTACAACACACGCTATCACATTATTCAAAGAGAAGCGTATCGTAGAAGCTTGGGGTGTTACATTCTCCCCTACTTCAATAAATTGCGTCCTCGCAATTTGAAATTGTTCTTCAAAAATAAAAGGTTGAAAATAAAAAATATCTTTGTGGGAAAACCCACATCGAAAATTGGGTTACTAAAATTTAGTCTTAATATGAGGAAAAGAGAAATGAAAGGGTCACTGCCAAATTGTGATCTCGATTAGGAGAACATTGGTGGAAATTAGAGAAATATAATTGGAGGGAAAACGGAAATATTTATAGGTAGTGATTGAGGTCATCAATCACAAACAAGTTTAAAATTGAGGGCCTTAAATTCATCAATCTACGATAATTTAAAATACCATCGATTCAACAAAACATAAGGTATTAGGATAACACATTTTTGACGTTTCAAAATATCTTAGTTGAAATCCCACATCTAAAAATGAATTAACGAGGCCTCTATTTAAAATAAAGAGTGGAAAGTATGAAGATTACCGAAAATAACACATACTGGGGTTCCATGTAGGAAAATATGGATATGGAAGAGAAATCTAACCATCAATTATCTGATGGATAGTGGTAGAAAACATGGATATGAAAAGGCCAACAATCCCAAAGCCATAAATTAGTGATGATTTAAGGTACCATCTTGGACAACATTTTTGTTCTAAGTTTCTTTTTTTAATGTTGAGAAATTTATTTATGAGATTGGCTAAGATCATAAGGAGATATAATTACTTTATAATTAGAGTTTTATCCATTAATAAATTTCTACCACAAACTCATCTTTCACTCAAAAAGATAATAGAACGTAAAAAAATTATATTTATAATATTCATACAGGGTTCCAAAATAAACGAATTTATAATTTATCTACCAGATATTTTAATAAAAACTACATTATTTAATCCAGGACATCTCGTGGGCCAGTGGTAGGTGATACACCCTTGTCTCCCTTCGGTTGCAGGTTCAAGTCTCGTTGCCTTGACGGACGTGACGAGTTGTCGCCCGACCTCCGGGTTGTCCTTTTATGGCAATCCAAAATAATCCAAACTAGAACTATCCAAAATACATATGTCCAAACTCACAGTCCAAAATTTATAAGGAAGGTAAACATAATGTAGATCCTTTTTACCCCGTAATAGAATATGAATACCTTCATCATGTATTCTTTTAATACACTGAAACATCCTGAATTACCATATTCCTTATTGATTACATTCATTCTCCCTTATTCCATATAGAATGCTGGATATACTTCATCAATCCAAAAATGTTTTAATCCCCAATAATGATGGAATATACAAATCATTAATCAGCTTCAAGGTAGTCAAGAATATCCAATATAATTTATCCAAATCAATCATGTATTATTCTAAAATCACTACCTCGGTATCAGAACCATATTATGGTTTATCTTTCTCTCAACCATATATTTTCCAAAAAATTAACCTACTATTGAGTCACTTTTCTTTGTTCCACACAATCTCAAGTCCTTAATGAAATAGTACTGTAGTACAATCCTTATATACTCCATAATTATTATAACAAGTACAATGTTGATACAACACTCAAATGACATAATCAACATAAGAAATCTAATCATTCCCCTTCATCTGTGGTAGTATCATAACCTGATTATTATCCAATAGCATCATTTGCGGCATAGTCTGATGACTAGGACATAGGTTCGCGTAGTGTCCAAACTTCTTGCAAATGAAGCATTGTACATTTGAAACCATTTTCTTACCCGTGCAGTCACGTACTTTGTGCCTTTTTCCTCCACACTTATAACAAACTCCCATTCCTTTAAGACAAGTTCCAGGGTGTTTCTTCCCACAGTTATCACATACGGGGAAATTCTTATTTTCCCTCTTCCCTTTATCCATCGTTCTCTCTTCCATCCTTTTCTTCTCTTGCTTCCCTTCAAGGCCATAGGACTCAGTAAAATCTTTACTTATCTTATCAACACTTGATATTATTTCTTCATATGACGATAATACATGGGAGACTATTTCTCTTATAAATTCTGGTTTAAGACCATGAAAGATATGATCCTTCTTTCTCTTTGGATTATGTGAATTGCTGGAGTTATCATTCCTTCTACTGGGCGCCATTTCTAAACAATGTCATACACTAGATTAGTTTATGAATAACAATACCTAATCCCAAACTTGTAAGAAACATAACATAAATTAAATATTTTTTGGATATAATCCTTAATCATAAAAATTTCTCCTTTGAGGACGTAAATCCACATAAACCCTTCATAATGGTTTGTAAAGAAAATGAGAGTTATCCTAAGCATATCCCCCGTGAGTGTCGTAACCAAGAGTGCAGCAAGGCCCGTTGTCATGCACCAGTTCCCGTTCGAGTCTAGTTTAAAGCGGTGTTTTCGGGTTTTACCCCTAGGTACATCTGTGCCAGAGCCACCTCTACCTGCTCGTATCCAGACAGGGATGTATTTCTCAGAAAACTCACAAAATCTCTACAATACCAAAATTCTAGGAAGTTCTTCTATACTAATACTCAAAGTTCATCTTAGTTCTACGTGCTCTAATCAGAGTTTATCTAAATCTAGCTTCCAAGGTTTGTACTAAACTTCCTCTAATACCAACTATAACGCCCCGACCCTAGTTACCCAGAGTCGGTGCATTATTACATTACATTGGCATGATCACAATAAAGATCAAATCTCGAAAGACCGATTGGTTTAGTAGCCTTGGAAACACAAGATATATTCATAAAGTTTTACATTACATCACAAATTGAAAAACTACTACAACAACATAGTCTCCATATTCCACACTCATATCCCCACATACTATCCCTGCAGGTCATTCATAACTTACTTCTTCACATCCTGGGAAAAATAAAACATTGAAAGGGGTGAGCTCAAACGCTCTGTAAGGGTAAGAAATACAGCGGAAACTTTTATAAATAAGCATAAACATTTAAGGCAATGTATAACTCAAAAAACCTTTTAAACTTGAACATCAACATAGTATGGAAAAAATAAAATGAAATAATGCCATTTACTTATTCACATGGATATTATACTAATTGAATAATCACATGCAATATCAATAACCACTTTCATAATGATAGAATGCATAATGCTGAACTTTAATTTCTTTTTCAAGGCCTCGTCCCAAGACCTAGGGGCTAACTGTAACCGGAACCCAACCTGGAGTGCCTCTAATAACCAGACACCAACCCGGAGTGCCTCTAATAACCGGACACCAACCCGGAGTTCCTCTAATAACCGGAGACCAAAACGGAGTTCCTCTAATAACCGGAGACCAAACCGGAGGGATTAATTTTATCGGTCCCCAACCCGGAACATACTTGTCTAACACATTCATCTGAATGAAAGGTTGAAATATAACATAAACATTCAGATTAAAAATAACATATAAAATGTCAATACTTAAAACAAAAACCATGAGTGACATAAGAATAACTTATCCACAGTCAAAAATATCACAAAACCTTCAATAAAATAGGGATGTTTTGTAACATAATAAATCAACTTCAAATAAGCTTAAAATCCATCAAAGGATGTTGACATAGATGAAATCAAAACTATTTTAGAGAAATATCTCTTTTTTTTAAATCATTTTAAAAGTAACATAATTATAAAATAATACATTAAATTTGAAAATATTCTTATAAGCTTGTAAGGGAAGCTTTGACGATTTTATAATGGCGGAAAATAACCGCACCCTCCATATAAGTTAAAAAAACATTCTTATCTTAATTTTGTCGAAAAGGTTAAAAAGCACCTTGTTTGGAAAACTACGGAAAGATTATTTTATAAAACACTTATAAAAATTCAAACATGGGTATAAATGACCTTAACCCATATTCTTGTATATAGTAAAAATGTTTTGAAATACATTTTTATGAAACATGGATGTGGATGATAAAAAGATCTCGGTAGATTATTACGTATAAACAACCACGGATAATGAAGAGATTGCGAAATAAACCCTTACCTTGTACTTTTCCTTGGTTGGGGTAGGTTAACCTCCTGTATAATGGTGAAATAATTGTTATTAAATTATTCAATAATCATATACATTAATATGATATCATATATTATCTTTTAACATTGCTTTGTTAATAATATCTTAGAATTATCGTCGTTTCGGGTGTTAACTTACTCATTTTCTTTTATATGTTTTGTTACGTAATCCATGTTTGTAATGGATAGGTTTTATATTATTCATATCCAGAATGATATCAAGTCCTTAAACATAATTTTTAAATCATCAAATGATAATTATACTTGAATGGATACGATGGTGAATGAATCTCATCGCGTTCGTAGAGACGGTAGTCCGTATGTATGCACGAGCGACAATATCATTCTTTTGATATTAAAATAATATATAATTTGATATTATATTATATATAAAGAATAATTATCATGTTATATTTATTATTTACATGAGTTACACATCATTATTATACCCATCCAAATAATAATATATTGAATAACAATTACACCGCGACGTGGAGACGGTAAGCCGTACGTACGCACATATGGTGACATGTTATTAAAAGGGTGGATAGAATACTGAATATGGTTTTACCATATTTATAATAAAATCACAGTATATATAAGATACTGGAGTTATTATTTTAGAATGGTAAAAACAAAGAAAGAAGAAGTGGAAGAAGAAAGGAACTTGGAAAAGGGTAGTGAAATCATTACCTCTTCTTCGGGTTCTTCCTTTTGATTTGATCAAAAGGGATCCTTAGGCTGACTTTCTGATCAAACTAAGGCCTCTAGGTTGTAGTGAGGGAAGTTGGGAGAGTATTTGGGCAGAGTTTGGTCGAACCAAAAGGCTTTGAAGGTGTGAATAAATGAGAAGGAGGAGTGCCCTTTTATAAGAGGGGTGAGGGGTACCTTTGGAAAAGCTAGAAATATTAATTTATAATAAATTCATATTCGGTTTCTAATGGCTAAAAAGTTGATTATTCAAAGGTCAAGGTGGGAATAGGTCTAAAACCATTCAACCAATAGAATTTATACAGGTTTGGGTACTTATATTAACCTTATCTTTAAGTATTAACTCTAAGTTAATTAGTTTCACTTTTACAATGTCTCTTTGTATTTTTATATTATATGGTTAATAAACTTACCATATACATCCAAGTGACCCCCAAGTGGTCCATTAATGCTACAACTATCATGATATAAGTCTCTTGGCCTAACATTAGATTTTTAAGAATTTAATATCAATTAATAATATAATATTTGTTTTAAAAACTCTTTTATGTCAATTTTGACACTATTCAATAGTTGATTTTTGTGAAACTCATAACAGAATGATTACTTCAAAAAAAGTTAATTAAGTCAATCCTAATATTTCATATCATCCTAGAAAATTAGTTTAATTCATTAAAAGTCTCAAAATTATATTTATTTGTGTATTTATAATATCAATTATTTTAATTTTTCACTATTATGGTAATTACTGCATCATCATTGTGTCATAAATAAATTACATTATTTAATCTCTAAAAATTGAAAATAAAATATAAACATGTAGGAAATACTTTTATATTTCTAATGAATATTTATAGTCGAAAATCCAACATATATAACCCTATATAAAAAATTGTTTTTCTGAAAGATATATACTTATGTCATTTTTGTACTTATTTTAACTTAATTAAAATAAAGTGTCCCTATCACCTACAAGTGGCTCCATGGGGTCCCAAAATTGACCCAAAGATTCCTATGGCCGAACATGTATCAAAAAATAAGGCTAGGACACGTTTTAGGGTAATTTAGTATTATTATAATATTATTTTTTAACCCTTATTTACCGGATTTACCCTTAACCATGGTAAATGAAATATTTACCGCAGTAATTATTCAAAATGTCTAAAAATAAAAGTTACCTATTTACACAATTTGAACATCCTAATTGCAAATATGGAATCCATTTTTTCAAATTCAAAACACAGAAGTGGCAGAAATTAATTTAAAATTAATTCCCATTGTTAAAATAAAAAGCGTGTTTTTAAGAGATAATAACTATCAAAAGATTGACACTTGTTTATGTCCGGTTTAATTGTAAAATTATGTCCAATGACCAAAATTATATTAAATGGTAAAAATATATTCTAAGTATAATTTAAAACCACTCAAATTCATAATTTATCACTATTAATTATTTTGATTCAAAAAGTTGTTTTTAATTAAAATTTAGTAATTTTCACTATTCATCAAAATTTTAAAGTTATCCGAAAAGTACCAAAATTTCACCTTAGGCTAAATTCGATATTATGAATCCAAAAATGAAGTCCATTTTAAAAAACAAAATATATATAATCTCAAAAAGTAGGTATTACTATTCATAACGGCTATTTTGATTGGTTATGGTGTGTTAAAACTCGGTGTTGCGTACAACACACGCTATCACATTATTCAAAGAGAAGCGTACCGTAGAAGCTTGGGGTGTTATAATCGAAAAATTGTGTGCCTACCATTTTTCAAGAACACAACTTCAAAATATGGCAAAGGAAAGAAGGTCGTGCATGTATTGGTTGGGAAATGCAAGTGAGATGCGCGACAGAGGCTAGGGGTTATGAGCTGCGCGTCGAGACATGTGCGCTGAGGGGTGACTTGCGTGCCGCCGCGTAGGTTGACCAGTTTGCCTATAAATAGAGGACCACCCCTTTTAATTTCCCATGAGCTTAACCCTTAGATAAAATCAGAGCTCTCGTCGCGCAGGTGTAGGAGTCGCGCAAGTGGTGAGTGGTCGCTCAAGTTGTTTGGAGAGGCTTTCGCACCAACTTTTAGAGGTTGCATGCTGGTTGATGGCTGCACGCCCAATGTGATTTGGGCGAGAAAGGAAGTGAGTCGCACAGGTTTGAAATTTGAGAAGGCAGTTTCGCGCAAGTGCTTTGGTGACACTTTCATGCTAGTTTGGACTTGAGCGTCGTATTGGGACTTGCGCGCCGTATTGAGACTTGCGTGCCGGGCATGAAAAGGAGCGCCCAGTGTTGTTGGAGCGCGCCCGCCTTTTTGGAGCTGCACGAGAGCTGAAAGGTTGCCCGATACTTTCGGTGCATAGTGAGATTAAAGAGGAAATCTAAATGATAAATGCATGATCTCATGCATACATGGAGAACTGATTCTGACAATGCCAAGTAAGCTGAGCTTCACTTATTGAGTAATCACATCAGTGGTTGTGATTCAAGAAAACGAAGACAAAATGATCTAGTGTATTAGTCATTGCACTAAAGAAGAAGTTTTGAACTGAAAAGAGCATAAAATCTTATCCCTGATGCAAGAAAATTCTCATGCTAAATAGGAGACAAAGACTTCAATGCAAATCAATTGAAGAGACCTTCACGTCTATAAACTGAGCGGGACTTCACCAACGACAGTGAGCCAGGGGGAGTTAATGGGAGTGACCCGAGGGACGCAGTGAGCTATCCCTGAACCTTTGTAAAGGCAGTGAGCCTGGGACAGTGTGACTGTGCCCGAACCATTGTAATCCACAACTAGTGAAGATTAGTGGAATTTGGTACGACCGGAAACTTGTCGGAGTATGCTCCTTGGACGTAGCCCTTAGTGGTGAACCAAGTAAAATTGTTGTGTTATCTATTTGCATGTGAATGTTTCATTGCTGATCATATCCATCATACAGGTTTAATTAGTTCCTACCAATGTGGGAACAATATCCACAACTTTATGAAGAAAAAGTCGACACCCTGAATCACCCCTCCCCTCTCAGGGTGTCTTGGGGTCCTACAGTCTTCATGTTTAGGTAGGTGGATTCTTCTAGACTCTATTTTGTGAAAAATATCATGGTCATGGATTTTTTATTTAATTTTTTTAAGGTAATGTCCCGGTCAACTAAGAAGAATAAATTTATTAAAAAATAAGCGAGAGGATTACACAAGTTTGAAATATGAAATTTTGTTACAATCCTTAGTAAGGAGAGGGAGGAGATCATTCGGTAACTCATCAAACCACGTAATGGCCTGGTTGATTTCTTTGTTGAAGAGACCATCTTCCACCGTATTAGCTTCATGATAGATATGGGTAGCAATATACCTGATCTCCAAAAGCGAGTTCAGACAGATCTTCCAACTTGCTGTAAGGGGCCAAGAAATGTGGACATCCCCATTCCAAATAGCTTGGACGATGGTGGTGGAGTCGCAATCAATCAAGATATTGTTCCAGCCTTTATTTTTTATGAATTAAATGGAAAGGATGAGATCCATCATATTGACTTCAAGGGAGGAGGTGATCCCGTAGCTACCATAGAAACAACCATGACAGTGACCTGTGGAGTCTCTGAAGATTGCCCCACATCCCGCAGGACCAGGATTTCCTTTGGAAGCCCCATCTACATTGACCTTGATCCAACCAGGAAGAGGGGCTTGCCAGAAGACTTCAAGAAAGTGCTTTGGCTGAGGATATTTTCCATCAATCTTCAGACGCCGCAGAATAATAAAGTCACTGATCTTGTTGTCACAATTAAATTTCTGGATCAAGGCTCCATCCTTAATAGAAACCAAAATTCTCATGCGTCCTGCAATGATATTGGTTGAGTGATTATTGTGAATAATAGCATTTCTGTTATACTATATAATGTGTAGGATCTCTGCCACGGTAGTTAGGAAGAGGTATTTGATTTTTGGTGAGAACTCAAGATCCACACAGTGTTTTAGCTACGAGAGGATATTGTCATAAGGAGGCCATCTGCAATCAAAGATGTCAGCAATAAAACTCCACACAGCAAACGCCTTAGCACAAGATAAAAAGAGATGATTGATATCTTCATGGTGTTGATGATAGAGAGGACATTTTGAACAGATATGGATGCCATAGGATTAGAGACAGGTCTCAGTAGGGATACATTTTTGCACCAACTGCCAAATAAAATTAAGCCTAGAAGGTTTAATCCAAGGTTTTTTGAAGAGTTTTAACCAGGAAAAGTCGGAATCGGAGTCAGAGAACTAATGATTGTAAAACATTTTGAGTCAAGGATACCATTATAGGCCGGTTCCCAAACTATAAAGTCATCATCACTTGAAAAGGGGTACCCATCAACCACTTGCATGATTGAGTCAGGGAGGACTAAGGTTCTGGAATGCATCACCTCATTTATCATATAATTAATGATATCAGGTGTAGTATTAGGAGGAAGCATGGAGATAATTAGGGAGCCAGTCCAGTTATCCATCAAAAAGCGAATGGTGGAGTCCAGACTAACCAACCATCTGGAATTATTCATGATTCAGAAAAAAGAATCCCTAATAGAGGGACAAAGGGAATATTGGACATAGTTTAGATTTCCATTTTTAAGCCTCATAAGAAATTTATTTCTAAGCAACTCAAGGGAGTCAGAGGTGTTATAGATCAGTCTCCAAGTGAGTTTGGCCTGGAGTGCCTCGTTGAAAAATATGAGATTTTTAATATCAAGGCCACCCTTCTCAAGCGGGGTGCAGCAGGTCGACCAAGGGATGGTGACAAGTTTCCTTTCCATAATGCTACCTGTCCAGAAAATGTTTCTAATATAATTATTAATTCTCTTGAGAAGACCAAGAGGACACTTATAGATCATGAGGGAATAAACCAATTTTGAGATAATGGTTGATTTCACAAGGCAAATCCTTCCAGCCATGGACAAGGATTTCCCTCTCTAGAAAGTAAGCTGATTAATCACTTGATCAACCACAGTGTTAAAGTATACCGCTTTCGGTCTTCCCCAAAAAATGGGAACCCCAAGATAAGTGAATGGGGGGGAACCCTCTTTGATGCCAAGATTATCAACAATGTGGCCTTTTGAGGAGGTAGGGAAAGATTTCCCAAAGAAAATAAAGGATTTGTTCCAACTAATGGCTTTCCCCGAGACCTCTTCATAGTGGGAAAAAGCTTTTTTAAGGTTAAGTACATTCTGTTTGATTCCATTGAGGAAAAGAATTATGTCATCAGCATAAAGAAGATGGGTTGGGACAGTTAAATTTCTAGAATCCGAGATGGGTTTCAGTTTCCCTTTGGAAATAAGAGAGGATAGGAATCTACTAAGGTAGTCTTCCACAATAGCAAAACGGATGGCAGATAGAGGGTCCCTTTGACGAACTCCTTTAGAGCATTTAAAATAACCTTTGGGAGAGCCATGGACCAGAATTGAAATAGTGGAAGAGTGGAAGAGAGATTGAATCCTATTAATAAAGATATCATTGAAGCCAAAGGCTTGAAGGGCTTTAATGATAAAAGTCCAATAAATAGTGTCAAAGGCTTTTCTAACATCAATATTAATGGAAATGTTGCCTCCTCGGGAGACTTTGTTTAACGAGTTGGTGCATTCCAAAGCAAAGAAGATGCAGTCTTGTATGGATCTACCTTTGTTGAAACCAAATTGATTCTAGGAGATAATTTTGTTACAAAGGGAGGAAATCCTATTGGAAAGAAAAACGGGATTTTATTTGAGTGTCTTTTCAAATAAAGTAAAAAATTGATTTTGGGTGTGTATTAGATTTTCTATAATTTAAGGGAAATAGGAAAAAATGATGAAATGGTTGTGTTAAGTTGAATGGATTTTTATATTAAAATGTTTATTAATGGGATGGTAGGGAGTTTTATCAAACTGGATTTAGAATTACTAATTGAATGTCAGGTTTTTTAGGGATGAAGAGGATCTTAAATTCCAATTACGTATAGGTGGATAATCAGTGTTTATGGGGATGTTAGATAAGTTTTAGTTAGTCCATCCAATCACAAGTAAGATTTTATATTTTGGTAGTTAATTTTCCATGATTGTCTTAGATTTTCCTCAGTTTTTTATGATAATTACGATTTTCTTTTATATAGTTAAATTAATATGTTTATTTTAGTTTTGATAATATATTTTTTCATTGGTTATATATACAATAATGGTATTATAGAATGTTTTATAAATCTATTTATTTATGTTTTCTTGATGTTTACATTCACGGTGTGTATCAGAAGTATTGGGGATATTATACTAGGTTTTACACTTAGGGATGAGTCATTCATATTGTTGGATGGGTAGATTGTATATAGTGTGATATGGTAAAGGAAAAAATGTCTCACTTCAAAAGTGGGGGATAATAGCCGTTAGATAAAAGTAGAAAAGATAGGGTAGTTATCTCTATATTGGTTTATTCAGGGAGTTTTTGGGGAGACTTGATGGATCTATTGTTTTATTTATCTAGGTATTTGGGTAATGTGTTTTGATACAAATAATACATCAACCATGTGTATTTAGGAATTTTTGGGGTGTTGTAGTGGTTGGAAGAGGTCAAAATTAAGGATTTGGAGTAATGATTGGTGATATAAGAATTTCCAAATGATAATATTCTGATGGCAACTTCATTAAGAGGCCAATAGAGTTTTTGTGGCAAAGGAAGTGGCCCTATAGCTACCACTAGAACCCTATTAGAGGGGAATTGGGACACCAATGGGTTATACTGAAGTTCCTATGGTATCCCACTAAATTTTCATTTTTAATTTAATTTACAAAATTTAAATGAATAAAAAATAGGAAGGGAGGGGCTATTTGACCCAAAACAAGAAATTCTCCCCTCTCTCATTTCACTCATACAAGAGGGGATTATTCTTATTTGAGATTTGTTCTTCATACCATTATTTTCAATGAGTAAATGTGGGTAATTATAAATGTCTTTCATCATTTTTTTATTTTGTCTTAGTTGTGATGGTTTTGATTAAAATATCAATTTTAGGTTCAGTTCTACGGAGTCTGGATTTTCTCCCCCATGGGTTGAATCAATTTATTTATATTGATGAGTATGATACTTCTAGTAGAAGGTAGGTGGAACCAGGATACTTCCACTATTTATAAGAGTTCCTATATATTTGGATTTATGGGCAAGGGTATGGTCATGTGAGAGAATAGGAATTGGACTGACTATAGTCTACATGTGTCAGGGGATGCGTAATAGGGATAGTATATTGTAGTTATATGTGATAAGTTTTTATTTACAAAAAATATATATGGAATAATAGTTGATTGATGAAGGTATTTCATGGAAACTTTCCATGTACTGTCAAGTTATGGTTCATGGGATGTGTTACTTGATGAGGGTCATCATAAAAATGATGGGTGGGACATGTGCAATTATGAGGTGATGTGGTTGTTTAAAATCTTTTGAGGTGGTGTTGAACTCTTTCGGTCGTGGTTTTTGAAAAATTTCAAGTGTATGTGGATTTAGGTGGTTATTTTTTCTAATCATCATTGAGGATGAGGTCTTTGGGGTCCATGTAAAAATAGAGGGACCCTGAAATTGGTTTTGACCGCTAGATGAGTGATGGTATCGTCAATAGATGAGTGGAATAGGGGGATGATCATCATCATCAGACAAGAAGAGGGATAAATTGTAGTTGTGGCCATTGGATTAAGGGGTGGTCATGATCACTGGTTTGGAAAATATTCTCATTTAATGTGTGGATTCTATCAGTGCTGGTAAGTTAGACATGGTAAATTTATCATGGTGTCTAGGATATTTGTGTGATCCTTATGAGCGATTCTAATTAGTGGAATCGATTTTGTAGTATCAGATACAGGGATCCAAGTTTTTGGACATGTAAAAACTATGAATGTGTTATTTTACTCTGTCACTAGCCAAAGAAGGTAGGGAGACCACATGTTTCTTGATGAGAACCATTTAGAATATGTTATGTCATTACATTGGATGTTATATATTCAATTTCCATTTTAAAATATATGTGTGGATATTAGTAGGGACATATTTAGTGGTGTCCCATTAAATTCATACATAGATCTTGTATAGTTCCTTTAACACATATGTGGATTTCATTCTCTGTAACATGGGAAAGAGAAAGGTCCATGTGACTGGTGCTTATTGGTTGTATATGTGATGCATCTCTAGATGGGATGTTAATGGGTTTTTTAGATAGACCAGGAAAAAATCATTTCTATTTTAATGTTTTTATCTATACATTTTGGGCATGTTTTCATATCATTGGACTATGGGAGATACAAATTACACTTGTATAACCTACGTGTCATTGTCGATGTTCATTTTTAATGGATTATGTTATGTATCTTTAGTGTTCATCTTCTATCTATTATTCCCATTTTTATATAGATATGTCGATTTGGATACCATTTTTATTTCATCTATATTTCTATGGATTTATATTTATAGGTTATGGTATCTCAATGATCATATCCTATAGTGTCAATATTATTCATCATCCCATGGAAAAATGGGAGGTGCACCTGAGGTCTATGGCACTCCACTTCAGTCATGGTTAGGGTGAACCAGGTTAAGGATGCTACAAAGTGGTATTTGAGAAATGTTGAGTGAGGTTTTGTGAGGTAGAGATGGGACCCAGTGGATAAAAAAATTTCCAAATGGTTTTTATTTCATTATTTGAGTATGCAGTTGGAGGATTAATAAAGATTATAATTGTAAACAAAACTCATGTAGTCAAGTAGAAAACTATTGTTTAGGGGGTTACCATGTTACCGAGGTTTCACAAATTGCATTGGGTTTTCACTATTATGATTTTTTTGATTTTTTATAAAGATGTGTATTTTTATAGGTATATTTTGATTATGGTTGACACTTGGAGTGAAAAATAAAGAGGGTATGTGTGTTAAGTTGTAGGCACATAGGGATAACATGATTATTCTTGTCTGAGATTGGTTATTTGGTTCTAAAAAATGGGTTTATCTATTTATGTTTCAATAATAAACTAAACCAAGTATTCTTGGATAAACAAAGTTTTCTAATTTAATTTTTATAGTATTCAATATTTATGATATTTGAGATATGGAATATGTATTAAGTACTGTGGTAGGTTTTTAGTGATATTCCAACTTGATTACCTCGGTTAGAGTTCTTAGAAGGTGCAGATGAGCATGCACCATGGCTTTTACCAGTTGGTCCCCACTATAGGTAGAGATATGGTGGCACCGAGGAATGAGTGAGTTGGGGACCTTGAGAGATGATATGAGAAGGAGTTTTATGTGGTTATTATTAGTCATCTAGGGAATATGGAGAAACTAGTTAATCTAGGATAACTGTTCGCTGATTTTTAAGGGATAGTTTGGTTTTTATTATCCAGATCATTGATAGAGGGACGTGTGGAGTTGATCTATTTATTTCAAGTCACACTATCCTCTATAGTTATAGAGGAATGTTAAAACATAGATAGCCAATTTCGGGATTGATTCAGTCTATACCACCATTGATTAAATTGAGATGACACTAGGGTATAGGGTGAAGCTTGGAACATACACGATTATGTGACCAATGAAACACTGGTAGGATATATAGGTAATTGTTAATAGATATAGAGGATATATTATAATTATGTTAAGGTGAGGTTATCTGATCAATTTTTACCTAATATGCTATGGGAAGATTGATCCCATGAGTTCATGAACATGGAGTAGGGGGATTTTAATCATGGATTAGGTAGTTATGTTCAAGAATTTTCATTGAATTTTGTTAAAATTAGTGGGCCATGAGATCTCCAATGTGTAGAAATTTTATTATTTCCTTAAACAAGTTTTTATTATATAGGTAAACATATATAGGTTGACATAATTTTCTAAAGAGGTAAACTTGGAATTGACGTTGGATTGAATCTGTGATAATGATCATGTTCACTTCTTGATATTGGTGCTAGGTCGAAGAGGAAGTGGAGTTTTGAGTAGCCAAAAATATGAGTGCAAGGAGACCTAGTAGGGGGTCAGAGTTGGGTATCATATTTTCCACTTTAGAGTGTATTTTCATTGAACTTTTTCAAGTATGGTAATTTGAGTCATATTTAGACACAATGTGATCAAATACCTAAGAAGTATTTTCCTCATGGAAAGATATTAAATCATGATAATTTTTACTGAATGATTTTGTAGTCAGGTGGAGGTTGGGAATCTGATTAGATTTGGGCATCTTAGATAGGAGTAGGATTAGTACTAGTAGGTAGTAGTTTCAATTCATCTGTACACTCTAGTTATTGAAGAGGATAGGGTCATCAATAGTGTGGGTAGTTTTTTGGTGAATATTTTTAACTTATATGGAGGTAATATATCTATTAGTTGAGGTTTGGGCTAGTTTAATGTGATTGGTGCAGCCTTTTGAGGATACCTAGTGAGGGGGTCAAAGTAGGGCATGATATTTTCAACTATAGAGTGTATTTTCATAGAAATGTTACAAATTTGGGATGTTGGGTAATATTTAGACATAATGTGATCAACTAAGAAAGAAGTGTTTGTCTTATGGAAATATGTTAAATCTAAAAAATTTTAACTGAATGATTTGGTAGTCAGCTGAAGGTTGGTAATTGGGTTAGATTTAGGCATCTGAGATATGAATAGGTTTAGTACTAGGAGGAAGTCTCTATAATTCTTCTATGAACTCTATCAATGGAAGTGGATGGAAAAATTAATGGTGGGGGTAGTTTCCTTTGTAGAGTCTGACTTTAGAGGGAGTTTATTCAACTAGAAATCAAGGGTTTGTCTAGTTACATGTGATTGGTCCAATATTTTTTTAGGATAAAAGAGATTAGTTGATGTTCAGATTTATTTCATAATTGCATTAGTTCTTATTTTTTATATTGGGTATTGGTTCACAATTTGTGTTATATGTATAGGCCAAACTTGGTAATAGTTTGTTGTTGAGAATTAGGTATGATGTTTGAAAATGGTGTTCTTGATAACTGGTAACTGTGGTTTTAGGGAGATGGTTGAGTATGGTGCCACCTTTCTGTTAAGTTTCTTGGTTATGATGTGACCATGGAGTTGATTCCTATGGTGTAGAATACCCATTGTTGGAATCAATTATTTTCCATATGTTGGGCATGCTAATTAGGAATAAAAATATACACTCGAAACCTTCTAAGTGTTCTGTGATTGTGATGATTTTGGTACTCCAGTTTTAGTAAGAGTTGGTTAGTGTGTTAGATAAAGAAATATTTTGAAAAAATTTTATATGGTGGTGAGGTTTTAAGGATTAATGTGTTTAGGTGTGGTTTTTACATCTATGAGTTTACTAAATGTGTGTATTTATACCTATTTAAGGTTTTGGAGGGATTAGAAGAGGATCAAAGTTAGTTTTTAGAGTAGAGGATTAGCAACAGAGGAATATGTAAATGAAAATATTTATATTGAAACCCACTATGATGATACTAGAGTTTTAGTGGAAAAGCTAGTGTAGATTGTCGCTACCACTAAATCCACATTGAAGGGGTATGAGGACTCTAATGGGTGCCACCATTGTATCATTTCAAGCTACCCAAGTCATGGTGCTCTCATACTATTTTTCAAAAAATATTATTTTATTGATTAAAAGGTAAAAATTAAATAAATAGAGAGGGAGAGGCCAATCGACCCAAAATTATTTGGGCATCCTTCTTCTTATTTCTCTTCTCAAATAGGGGATTCATCCCATTTGAGGTCCATTCTCATTTTTCTGTAATATGGAGTCTCTATGGGCAAGTGTCACTATTGGTCAGAGTAGGACACTCGAGAGGGGTTGAATTGAGTTATTATATTTTTTTTCACAAAAATGGTTATTTAAAAATCACCCAATTTAGAATCAAATACAAGAAAGTTAACCAAAGTATTATATTTATAAAATATTTGATCGTTTGAAATATTTATCGATGATTGATTAGTTTTATGTTAAAAAAAAATATGGATTATTATTTTATCTTGTGATGTCAGATTACTAAATAAAATTCTTGTAAAAAACTATCTAAAATTAACTATCATAGAGAAGTTAAGTTTTCTGAAATAAATACAAAGATAGTGAAAACAAAACATGAAAACAAATACTAGAAGTAAACAAGAGGTTAAGTATCAAGATGATACTTAATCCTCTCCACTTTGGGATTACCAACCACTAAGAAATTTATATTAAATAAACTTGATCCCCACCCAGGATCGGGGTAACAACATTATACAAATTGTCCTGGTCACAAGACATCTTCCATAGTATATGTGGGAGTAAAAAACAAAAAAACCAACATGCCACATAGGGACCTCATCCACTTTTATCCATGGGAATGTAAAGTATTAAAATATAGGTTTATGAAGATATCTATGTATCTTATAGTTTATCATAGGAGTTGTTCGGTGTTTATAAAATAGATATACACACACTGCTCAAAATGTAAATAATTTTAACAAAAAGATAAATGTATTGAGAATAGGTTTAAAATGATTTGGGTGATATTTTATGATGCTTTATGACTCTTTAATAATGATAGAAGTCAATCTAGAGTCGTTTTCTAGAAAAATACATCAAAAGATAGATTCACTTTTGCTTTTGTCTTCTGTTCCCATTGAGGTAGAAGATTCTTCGAAGTGTTTTTGTCTTTTAAGTTATTACTGCATAGATTTTTGGTCTTTTGTTTCTTAGTAGTATCTTTGTGGATGCACATTAAGAAACTCTTGTGTTTTTCTCTAAGGTTCATGAATAGCTCACTATATTTCTTTCAGGTCACCTATTTCTCGCTATATTTATTGTGGATTTAGATATTCCCTTTATACAGGCAATAAGCATGTTCTCTGGTACCTCGTACCTCATACGGGTCTCTGACATCATTTAATGATGTCTACAAAAGACAGAAAAACCCATCATTATAATAATAAGTACTAAGAATCATAAATATGATCATCAGAGATAATTTTGTATTTCAAAGAAATATCATTAGTGACTCAGCCTTTCTGAAGTTCAGTCTTTTGGTGACTCATGCGGTCTATGATCCATGTTATTAGTGAGTCATCAAATTTGTAGTTCATTCTATTGGTTGATTATTTCTTTCAGTAGATCAGTCCATAAGTGGATCACTTTTTCAATAGATGAAACTTCCCTCATTTAATCGAGCTGTTAGTGGATGATGCGTTGGTAGCTCGATTGTCGGTGGGTGTTACATCAATTGTTCAGCTATCGATAGCTCATACAAAGAAAAAATCGATGTTTTGGTCATTCTTTCTATTGGTAGGTTATACATCAGTTGGTGAATCGGATTATTGATAGCATATGTCGTGAGTATCTCATGTATCAGTGACTTTTCTATTATTAGGACATGTATCAGAAGCTCATACTTACTGGTGTCTTACAGTTTACCAAAATATATAATTTTATCTTATGATAAAAACACTAACACCAACGGTTAAAATTATAATTGAACATGATTAATCATAATGTATGTTAATGAACCATAATTAGCATAGTTAAGCATGATTTTTGAGCATTAAAACTAGATGAGGCCAATAATCTCCCCCTTTTTGATGATCATAAATCATGGAATTATATACCACAAAAAATATTTATGATGATCCGAACTTTGTCAATTATATGTTCCTTTTTAATCTTAGGCTTAATATTGAGTTCCCCCTAAGAGAGATGCCATATTAGTTCTCCTCCTTTTGGGATTATCAAAAAGGAAACACCGAATGAAAATTAAATAATAGATACAGAACTAATAAGGATATGAATTCATAGAAGGTATTCCATTAATCAAGAAGTAAAAAGGGGAAAAATAGTACATCAAAGCCCTATCAAAAAGTGATCCAATTACTTCTTGGGCACAACAGATTCCACCACTTCCTTGAATTTATCAGAAGTATAGGGGGAGGGGTAGAAGGATCAATTATGGGAGTGGTGGAAGGAATAGAGTGGATATTGAGGAAAGGAATTGGAACTCTTATAAAGACTGAAGGATCAAGGCTGGGTTCAGACAATGAAGTAGGAACTGTGAGTTCTTGTTGGATGACAAGTCTAATATGGCTGAGAGCTTGATTAGGGTTCATGGTCAAAGGTGGGAAAAGGGAATAAGAATAAGAGGTATAAGTATGATGGATTGGTCTGATAAGATTAGTAGGAGAAGTAATAATAGTTGTGATGTGATGATGCAGATATGGTTTGAGTAGATTGATGATGTCTATGATGAACTCACCACTATATATTGTTGCCTTTGAAAATTTCTCTTTATTCTATATAAAATTTAAAGGGTAAGAGTAAAATCTTTCAACTAACTAACTTTCCCTTTTAATGACTAAATATCTAGAGGTATCCACAAATTCTCCACTCAATATTTGAAATGACTAGTCAACTAGTTTTTGGTGTAAATAGTTTTAAAATAAAAGTCTATCTTATTGGAAATTTCCTTTTGAGAATCAGTTTCTTCTTTTGAATAAAATATCACCATGTCATTCACGTGGTCAAAGTTCTTACTAACCATCGACAAAATATCCTAGTTTGTGCCACCCATAACAGTTTTAAGTTCCTATCAAATTACACTTCTGACCATCTCTACATATGGTAAATTAGTGACAGGAGAGGTTGAGATGGATTCACCTTGCGCTATATTAGTAATATTTGATATCATGTGAGTTAAATAAAGATTTGGAGTTGGAGAATCAGTTTAAGAGTGAGAATCATTCACTGCAACTTTGACAACAGACTTCAAAAATGGCTAGATCAAGAGTTGGACGAGAAGGAGAATCATAATTAGAATACACTATAGAGGTATCTTAAAATGCATCCATAACTCTATCCAAAAACTCTTTAAATTCAATTGTAAACTTTTTATTGGATGAGATCATAGAAACAAATTAATTTCTCATTTCTTGTTTTTCTTTGACAATTGCTTCCAATAGAGAGATCAACCTTGGATCAACCTGTAACAACCCATTATTTTTTCAATGGAAATTCCATTCTTATAAATATTTCATAATCATGTGAAATCACAACATAATGAACTACTAAGTGCTATGTGACCTTTAAACATAATTTTTTCACTTTTGTGATGTGATTTTTGAAAATCTGACATACATGGTTGCAATAAGTAAGTTATTTAGAGTCCGATAAAAAACATAATTTTTAGTGAATAGTAACCTACCCTTATAAATTGCAACATAACCTTGTGAATAGTGATATACACTAATGAATAGTAACCTTACCTATGATAGTATATAAATAATAATCAAGTGGAAGTATAATATATAAATGTTTTGGAATAAGTAAATAAATGTTTTAAAACTATATTTTAGAATAAATTATGATTTTAATTCAATATTAAATTAATTAAATTTATAAAATTATTTTTTAATAATGGAATTCATATTTTTATTCTACACGTTGAAAAAATTTTAGGGTTATTTTTTGGTATTTTTCTGAAATACTCAAATTTTTTATGAATGGGGAAATACGGTAAAATATCGTATATACAAATTACCAGTTAAATACACTATTTATGACATCATAAGTGATTTAATACCACATGGATCGAACTCACATGCATTTATTACAATTTTTGTCCATGGAATCATCACTATTTTAGGTCTTGAGGGAAATTAATAAACTAATGATTAAAAAATTAGGAAAACCCTCCTCTCCACCACTATAAAAAACCCCCATCACTACCTCTTCTCTTCACTCCTCAAATACATGAAGATCCTCAAATTTCTTCACAAATACCCTTCCATAGTCACTTACCACGTCCAAGAAGCTCTTGGTGTTTCCAAAAGACCGAAATACCTTCCCTTAAGGAGGTTCTCAAAGATTTTATTTCAAGAGGTAAAGCACCTTTCATTTTCATTTAGTTTCATTTCAATTTATCTTATTTTGTTATCCACTCTTAAAAACCTATGTAAAAATGACCATGACATATATAGTATCATGTATACACTGAAATTATATCATTTAATGGAAGAACCATCATCAATATCCTTACTCTCCCTCTCTCTTGTTTTATAAACGAAATTAACGTCCACGAGGTTCCAATTTATAATCTTCAGGGATGATGATGTTTTGTTATTCAATTTCTCCTTCATTACTGGTTATGAAACCATTTTTATGATTGAACCAGACCATAATATATGTATTATAACCTAATTAATATTCATGAACCAGTATACATACATATTATTAAATCGAACGACCAAACTAGTTCCTAATAATCAAAATACCACTAAAATAATCTACGTGAATGTCATAAATATTTTGTCTACTGATTCGTCCTATTTCGATGTAACCAAATGCTATAAATGACCATTTAAACATCTAGATGTTCATAAATAATTTTTAATTTTAATTTTTTATATTTACAACCATTCCACTTGAACCCCATTACTTAAGAACAAGTTAACCGTTTATGAAAATAAGGAAAACGAACACTCTAGAACGAAGAAATTCAATATAATATCTTATCAATAAGTTCATAAATGAAGTAAACAGAATTATAAAATAAAAAATACAAGTCCAATAGTTTCTGAAATAAGTTATTTATAAGTCTAATTTTATATTTTAGGACCTCAAGTTCAAGAGCGGAACATATTCGGACTTAAGGTAAGGGTTTTTCTACCCGAACCTCTATTTTACAAGCCATTATGAATGAATTAAATGTAAATGTTCCCTCAAATAAACCATATTTGGGATTATGGGATTATCCATGCATAGGATTTCAATTTATGATAAGTATTTTGTTAAGTTAATATTATAAATTATGATTCATATCCTAAACTAGTTTATGACATTATCTAGAAATGGTGCCTAGTGGAAAAAAAGGAAACCTCATGAACACACATATCCAAGGTAGGGATTGCCCATCGATGAAAGATAATGATTTTGGGTATGGTACTACGACTGGTGTAGAGAAGGTTATAACTGTATATGGACAACTTACTCAGGTTATGAACAATAACCTTACCCGTATAGAGCATCCAGATCCTCCACATGGAGGAGCATTGTTAGATAGTTTTTTGAGACAAAAACATCCACCATTCAATGGGACTACAAACCAATTTGTTTCAAAATAGTGTATAAGTTCCCATGAGAAGATATTTCTTTCTTTGGGATGTAACGAAAGAGAGAAGGTCGTCATGGCAGTTTATCTTCTATCGGGAGATGCAGATAAATGGTGGCCATTAATCCAAAACAAAAAGGAAGAGGAAGAGATAGAATATATAGAATGGAGAGACTTTAATGAAATATTCCTAGAGAAATACTTTTGTTGTGAACAACGAGCGGATATGGAAATGAAAATTCTAAATTTTAGGCAAAAGGAAGATGTGAATGTTGCAAAGTATGAATCTAACATCACAAGGTTATCAAAGGCATTCTATGGACAACATAAAAATATTAGGAGCATGATTTATTGATTATTTTATGGGCTAAAGTCATTCCTATGATGGGAACTAGTCTCCCAAAGTTTCTTATCATATGATTATATAGTTTCATATGTTACCAAAATGGAAAAAGAATTCTCGAAGTCTTATGACTTTAAGGGAAATCAAGAGAAGAAGAGGGAAATAGAAAACTCTGGAAAAGGAAATAAGTAAGTAGGGATGAAGGAAAGAGTTGAATTTACACCCTTCTCCAATTGTGGATAGAAACACCATGGTTTTTTCTTAAAGGGAAAATTATTATGCTACAAATGTGGATAGAAAGCCCATACTGATGATGACTATATGGGGAGAAAGCCGATAATAATTTTCAATGCTATAATTTTCAAAATATGGGACATTATGCTAATGATTTTCTAAAGCGTTAAAGAAACATGCTATAGGAAAGGCCAAGGGATAAGGGACAATCTTTTTCAGTCACAACTACAGAGGTTGAAGTTCCTAATGAACTGGTTGAAGGTACATTGATCATTTCATCAAACATATTCAATGATTTATTTGATTTTGTATTGTTGCATTAATTTATATATTCCCAGTTTTCCCCAAAAATTTGACATGTCCAATTTAATTTAATAAAGGAGTTATCAGTAAAAACTCCTAGTGGATGTATTATTGCAAAAAAGGAATTTTTATCGGTCCCCATCATGACACATAAACATGATTTAGTTTCTAGCCTTATAATCATAACAATGATTTAATTTGATATAATTATCAGTATTAATTGGCTATAAAATTATGATGTGAAGTTCTATTGCAAGAATAATGAAGTTACAATTATTGAGAATGGTTTACAATACCTTATCTTTAAAGTAGAAACCTCACCATATGATTCTCATCTTGATCCAACCCCAGTAGCTCTACAGAATTCAGTTATTAGGGAGGAAGGGAATGAAATAACTATGGGTGAGGAAAATAATGTTCAAATAGAATATATACCTATTGTTCAGGAATATATTGACGTCTTTACAGACCATTTACCTAGACATCCTCTAGAGCATGAAATTGAGTTTTCTATTGACTTAATTCCTGGTTCAAGGACCATATCAAAGACCCTTTATAGAATGGTCACGATGGAGTTTGTGGAACTAAAGAAACCACAAGAGGAATTAATTGATAAAGGTTTTATTATCCCTAGAGTTTCTCCATGGGGATCCCCTTTTATTTTTGCTAATAATAAATATGGATTTATAAGGTTTGCATTGACTACAGGGAGATCAATGCTATAATAATAAGGAACAAGTATCCCCTACCTTACATTGATGATTTATTTGATCAACTTCATGGAGCACAATATTTTTAAAATAATGATCTTTGATCTGGATATCATCAGTTTCCTGTGAGGAAGGAAAACATTCCAAAAACTGCATTTTGAACTAGGTATGGGCATTATGAGTTTACTGTAATGCTTTTTGGACTGACTAATGCACCATCTATTTTCATGGATCTAAAGAATAGAGTTTACAAGGAATACCTTGATGAATTTTTAGTGGTGTTTATTGATGATATCTTGGTATACTCTAAAAGATATGAAGATCATGAAAATCACTTCCACACTATTCTGAAGACATTTATAGGAAATGAATTATATGGGAAGTTTAGAAAGTGTGATTTTTGGCTCCAATCAGTTTCCTTTCTTGGCCACATTGTCTCTATGGATAAAATATATGTATGTCCTGAAAAGAAAATGAATATGCAAAAATGGTATACTCTAATGAATATAACTAAGGTACATATTTTTATTGGTTTAGCAGGTTATTATCGGTGTTTTGTTCAGAACTTCACCCATTTAGCCAACCCAAAGACCAAGCTTACATGAAAAGGGGTTAAGTTCATAAGGAAAAGAAGATTTGAATAATGTTTTAATGAATTTAAGAGAAGATTATTGAATGCACCAATCTTGACTCTACCATTACATAATGATGGATTCGTGAACTTTAGTGATGAATCAAATAAAGGAATCGGTTGGGTCTTTATGTTGAAAGATAGAGTGATTGCCTATGCATCTAGGTAGCTAAAAATTCATGAACAAAAAAATATCCAACTTGTAATATTGAGTTAGCAGCAGTAATCTTTGCTATGAAGAATTGGATACATTACCTCTATGTCAAAAAATGTGAGATATATACAAATCATAAGATTTTGAAATATATCTTCTCATCGAAATAACTCAACATGAGACAAAGGAGACAGATTGAGATACTCAAGTATTATGATTTCACAATGCACTACCACCTGGGGAAGGGAAATAATGTGGCATATGCTTTGATTAGAAAGGACAAAAGAATTATGAACAAGATGAGAGTTGAAAGGGACCCTTTGTTTATTGATCTAGTAAAGATGGATATGGGAATTATCATGGAAGGTAACACATAACAAATTTTTCAAATGGTTTCCAAAACTTCTTTATTGGAAAGGTTAAAAAGTTCTCGGGCTGATGATAAAGAGTTTCAAAAAAAATTAATGTTGTAACTGATGTGAAGTAGATTGACTTTGAATATGAAGGTGGCATATTGAAATCCAGAAAGAGACTTTGTGTTCCCTCTATTTATGAGCTAAAGATGGAACTAATGGATGATGCTCATAGATTTAATTTATCTTTGCACCCTAGTATTAAAATGGTGTATAGAGATCTAAAGGAACATTTTTTGTGGGAAAACATTAAGATGGATATTGCTGATTATGTGTCAAGATGCATGGTTTTTCAATAGGTGAAGGATGAAAGACAACATCCTGTAGGATTTATACAACCCCTTTCTATTCTTATGTGAAAATGAGATGATATTACTATATAATTTTTTATGGGGCTACCAAAGACTTCAAGAAATAATGATGTGATATGGGTCATTGTTAATTGTCTTACAAAATCAGAACATTTTCTTACTATAAGAGAAAAGGTGAAGATTATCCAAACCCATATGAAAACAACTCAAAGTAGGAAAAAGAGATGTGCTGATAACTGAATAAAGGATTTTGAATTTGAAGAAGGAGATCACATTTTCTTAAAGGTATCTCAACGGAAGGGTATTATACGATTCAAGTAAGAAGGGAAAATTAAGTCCCAGGTGCATTGGACCTTTTGAAATTATGGATAAAATTGGAACTATATCTTACCATTTGTCAATGACACCAAGTCTCTCCAAAGTTCACAATTTTTTCCACATATCAATGTCAAGGAAATGAATGTCATACCCAATTCATGTACTCACCTATGAAAAAATAGAACATGATCCTGATCTATCTTATTGTGAAGAGCCTATCAAGATTCTTGATACCATAGAACAAGTGTTGAGAAATCAGATAACTCATATGGTAAAGGTTCCTTGGAGGAACCATAATATGGAGGAAGCAACTTGGGATCCTAAGGTGCTTCTGTTGAAGACATACCTGGATATTTTTAGGTACCATTTTATGAATTTAGAGGACGCAATTTTTGTGAGGGGATATTGTAACGACCCAATATTTTTTCAATTGAAATTCATTTCTTATAAATATGTCATAATCACATTAAATCACATCATAATTAACTACTAAGTTTTATGTGACCATTAAACATAAGTTTGTCACTTCTGGGATGTGAATTTTGAAAATTTGATATACATCATTGCGATAAGTATGTTATTTGGAGTCCAATAAGGGAAAATTAATATTTGGTTAATAGTAACCCACCCATATGAATATTAACATATCCTTATGAATATTAACATACCCTACTTAATATTAACCTTACCTATGATATTATATAAATAATAATCAATTGGAAGTACGATATACTTATGTTTTGGAATAAGTATATAAATGTTTTTAAACTATTTTTTAGAATAAATTATGATTTTAATTAAATATTAAATTAATCATATTTAGAAAATTGTTTTTGAAAAATGGAATTCAATTTTTGATTCTATACTTTGAGAAATGGTTAGGGTGAATTTTTGGTATTTTTTTGAAATACTCAAATTTTTAGATGAATAGTGAAATATGATAAAATACCGTATATACAAATTATCAGCTAAATACACAATTTATGAGATCATAAGTGATGTAAGAACACTTGGTTAAAACTCACATGAACTCATTACTATTCTTGGTCATCGAATCATCACTATTTCTGGTCTTGTGGGTAATTAATAAACTAATGATTAAAAAATCATCAAAACCCTCTTCACCTCCACTATAAACCCCCCCCCCCATCACTCACTCTTCTATTCACTCCTCTAAGCCTTGAATCTTTTCAATGTTCTGCCCAAATAAATTTTCCAAGTCACTTGCCACATCTTAGAAGATCTTTTTATTTCCAAAATACCTAAATCTCTTCCCTTAAAGAGGTTCTCAAAGAGGTTATTTCAAGAGGTAAAGAACATTTCTTTTTAATTTAGTTTCATTTCAGTTTATCTTATTTTATTACCCTCTCCTCAACTCCTCTATTAAAATTACCATGATATATCAAGTATCATCTATATATTGGAATTATATCATGTGAATGGAATAACCATCATCAAAATACTTACTCTCTCTCTTCTTTATTTTATAAAAAAATAAACGTCCAAGAGGTTCCAATTTATAACCTATGTGGACGACGGAGTTTCATTCTTCAAATTCTCCTTCATTACTGGACATGAAACCATTTTAATGATTTAATCAGACTATAATATATGTATTGTAACCTAATTAATATTCTGGAACCAGTATACATACATATTATTAAATCGTATGGCCAAACTTGTTCCCAAAAATCAAAATACCGCTAAATTAATCTAAGTGAATGTCATAAATATTTCATCTAATGATTCATCCAATTTCCATGTAAACAAATGATATAAATGACCTTTAAAAATTATATATGTTAATAAATAATATGTAACTTCAATTCTGAATATTTACATCCATTCCACATGAACTCCATTACTTAAGAACAAGTGAACCGATTATGAAAATAAAGAAAACGAACACTCCTAAACAATGAAATTAAATATAATAACATATCAATAAGGGAATAAATGAACTAAACAGAATTATGATAAAATTAATAAATGAATAATAGGTTCTGAAATAAGTTATTAATAAGTCTAATTTCATATTCCGGGTTCTTATGTTCAAGAGCAGCACACATTCAGACTTAATGTAAGGGTTTTTCGACCCAAACCTCCATTTTCATGTGGGTTACATTTATTATCTAGTTACCTCGATGAAAATCTTATATATTATTATGTAATCCACATAAATTATGTGTGATATTTCTACATATTTTTACCAACCAGAATATTTCCTTATTTTATGGTTGGTTACATGATTTAAAAAGAACTTTGAAAATTATTTCCGAAATACAAGCTCGATTCATGGGAATTTCTCAAATTATTATCTATTTTAAAGGGAACTCTATAATATGTTTTTGTAAACCATTATCTTTATAAAATCACTCATTTTATTTTGAAAACAATACCTTGTTTGAATTCTAGTTTTAAACAAATATTTTTCCAAAAGAACTGTTTTTTTCAAAATAAAATAGTATTTTTCTCAAGAATTACTTAATGGTTTTATAAGACTATTTTTGTCTGTTTCAACAGTCTTGTTGATTATTATGTATTATTGGGATTAATCAATTATGATTTAATCTACCATATTTAATTGGATGGTTTATGACAAGTTTTATTTTGGATGTGATGTCTTGAAACCCATCACCATATTATTTCGAATGGTTGGTTTTTATGTTTAATGATTGGGGAAAGTTATATGCATTTCATATGCTAGTTTCAATATGAATGTATATATTGATTATGTTTATCCCCGCTCATATGAGGAACTAATTGAAATTATTATGTGATGGGTGGCGCCCGCTATAGCCCCTCGATGCATCGGTTGGTTTCATGAGACAAATAGACGTGGAATTCACTAAGGCCTTTCCCAATTCTATATATGGTTTTGGATAAGGCCTTAATCATTTTTAGAGGTCTCAGCCGAGGCCTTGAAAAAATGTTTCAGAATATCCATCATATTCACTTACCTCACTATGAATATACTAATTGTAAGTTCATGTGGTTATTCGACTAGTATAGTACCCTTGATTATGTTTTATTATGGCATTATTTACTCAGCTCATATTCCTTCCATATTATGTTCAAGTTTATTTTTTTAAAGGAATGTGTTTTCAGTTATTCACTATCTATAATGTTTATGTTATCTTCCATTGTATTTATTACTCCTACTGAGTGTTGGAGCTCACCCCTTTCCTATGTTTCATTTCCCAGGATATGAAGAAGTAAATTATGAATGACTTGCAAGCATAATCTAGGAGTCATGGATGTTTATAATGGAATAAATTAGTGTTTTTGCCTTTAAAGATGTAATGTTGAACTTATTTATGTATCTTATTTCCAAAATCTACTAAACTACTTGGTCCTTCGGGATACATATTCCTTGTTAATATGCCAATATATTCAAATAAGGCATTGGCTCCGGGAAAATAGGGTCAGGTCCTTACACAACCTGAGATGAAACTCTCTCAATAATCAACACAGAATATATTTCACTAATTCTATAAATTGGTGTGGTGGATATGTAGGGGTTGATCGAACAGAATCCCACAACTCTTCCTTGAAGACATTAAAATCAGCTTTGAAAATATATTAAACTAGTTTTGAACCAACCGTATGTGTATGTGTATTCCTCTCCTCTACATCAGGATAATCCCAACCAAGTGTGTAACACCCAAAGGTTTTGAAAATAAATATAGAATTCGATTTTATAATCTATCCATTAAACACAACTTTGCCTCTACTATGTTTTGAATTTCGAAAAATGGTCATCTAGAGTTGTGTTCAGTAAGTCATTTAGAGTCTGATAGAACAAACTTGATTTTTGGTGAATAGTAACATACCCATATGAATAGTAATATGAATAGTAATATTAATAGTAATATGACCCTTATGGATAGTAAATAATATTATTATTTTATCTTCTTAAGGAAATAATATAATGAGATCTTAATTAGTTTTTCGTTGAGAAATAAAACTAATTGCACATTAAGATTGTTATTCTTCGAATTAATTGTGAACTTATTTAAAAATTAAATTAATAATATTTAGAATTTTTTTCTGAAAAATAGATTTCAATTTTTAATTCTACATGTCAAAAAATGGTTAGGGTGAATTTTGGGAATTTTTCTGAAACAATTGATTTTTCAGTGAATAGTAAAAAATACAGTTTTTTGTTTCTGTGTGTTAATGACATAATTAATGATGTAATAATGATGTAATAAATCTGGTAGACTTGTGTATAGTTAAATAATATGTGAGGTGTCCCAAGTGTCTTTAACCATGGGTAAATACCATTGGAAAGCCCATGGTTTTGCAAATACCACCCATGAGTTGTCCCTTGGAAATTATTAAAATAATCCCTCACTTTTCCTATAAATACCAACTCTTCCCTTCATTGAATTAATTCCCAATTTTCCCTCAATGAAGATCTGGCTTCCTTACCTTCATAGTAGTCCTTACAAGGTTTCCTCAAGCCCCCAAGGTCCCAGCCTTCAAGTTCTAAGGGTTACTCTACAAGGTAAGAAACTTCTCAATTTCTTTCTTTTTTCCTTTCAAGTTCTCTTTGATGTGGTATATCTCTCAATTTTCCACACCATGTTCTTATTTTTCTTGTTATTCATGATCTAATCTATATTATGATTAATTTATGGATAGTTTACCCATTTACCCTCTCTTTTTAATATTTCCTAAAACCATGTTGTGTAGCCGTTAGGCTGCAGAATTTTTGTAAGCGATTTAAAAATTATTATTTTATTTTGAGTTCTTTATTTATTCTTTATTCATCTCTTATTACCCAAGAGGAATGAAATTTCCAGAATCATCTATATTCTGTATGTTCTCATGTTCATGAGAAATTCATCATCAATCTTTTTCATTTCCCCACTTGTTTAAGGAATTAAAAACATTGTCTGTGATGTGTCGAATTACCGACATCGTAAACGATGTGATTTCAATTTGCATTAATTCTTTCCAGTCTGGTCATGAAACCATTTATATGGTTGAAACAGGTTATTAAATATGTGTTATGACTCACCCATGGTTCTTTAATTCTTTGGTACTCATGGTTCAAATTTATAAAACAAAATGAGGTTGTTATTATCAAAGAACCACTAAAACGATCTAAATGAACATCATTAATGGTTTAACTAACAAATCATCATCATGGTATATAACCCAAAATCATTATAAGATAATTTATATCTCCATAATTTCATTAATAATATTTATTAAAAATTCTGGATGTTTAACCATGTTTCAAATGAACTTCCATTCATAGAAACAGGTAAACGAACCATGAAAACCAAGGAAGAAAATGCTTCCAAAACATGAAACTTTAACCAATTGAACCCATATAAAGGGCCATGAATGAACCTAATAATGTTATAATAAATCAATTTCATGTATAGTGGGTTATGGAAATATTAATTAATGAATATAAATTTGATTATTCAGGTCATTAAAACAAACTAAGAACACACTTGAGCATAAGGTAAGGGGTTCCTCATCTCACTTTCATTTCTATGAGATTTCCATTGTTCACCAATTATTCCTTATATTTGGTATATGTGTACTTAAATTTGATATATAATAATATTATTATATTTATATTCATGTAATTCACTAATTCACTTGATGGTTATTATGTTCTGGTCATACGGTTCGACCAATTACATTGTGGTAAGGGACTTTGTCTCAGCTGCTGTTTTCGTTGTGACTATCTTTGTATTGTGCACCTAATAATCCTTATGTGGTGTACCTACTACCCATTTCAGATCAATTTTCATTTGAAATTATATTTATATTAAATATCCATAATCTCATGTCATGGATATGTTTATTGTCTAAACTGTATACCATTTTACATACAGTGTTTATTTGGAAAGTTATTTTAATTATGGAAATATTGATGAATCTGTATACTCTACTCTATACAGATATTGCAAGGGAATATTGCTCTTGTATTGAATCAATGCATAAAGAATGATTTGGACATGAAGTGGCGAGTGGGCCCGCTATTTCCCCTCGATGCATCGGTAGGTCTCATGAGACAAAACAGTTTGGCGACAAACCCTTCGAGTTTGATTCCAAAAAATCAGAAGGGTTTCTACCCATAGAACTAAACCGTTTTTACGGTATTATGGTTTCATGTGCTAAATACATGACTTCCAATTAATAAGAATTCTATTTATTCATTATCAGTTATTATTATTATCCATGAGGTTTTCACTATGAAAACATCTATGGATGCAGTTTCTTTCTCAGTTTATTAATGGCATTAGTTATTCATTTATTCACTATGCCATTATGATTATGTTAGATTGTTTGTGAATCACTTATTATTGTACTCATGCTTCCACTATTTTTAACCCTTACTTAGCATTTGATCTCACCCCTTTCATTGTCTATATTCAATAGGTGATGAAGAGAATATCTTTTATCAAGTTCCTGGGGATGCCGTTTTTAGTTTTTGTTATGTATTGTATTTTGTAAACTTTTACAATGTAATTTGAGTAACATCTATGTATCTAGTTTCTTAAAGACTACAAAACTGATCATTCCTTCAGGATTTTTATTCCTTATAACCATTCCAATATCAGAAGTAATTCACCGCCTCCAGCCTAGAGGGGTCGGGGTGTTACAGTTGGTATCAAAGGAAGTTTAGTAGAAAACTTATAAACTAAAGTAGGAAATGTATAGTAGGGAACAAAGCCCTAAGGTAGTATCTAAGGATTAAAATACAAGAACGTCCTGGTATTTTGGTAAGGAATAGATTATGTGGATATTTTAAGCAATACTTCCCCGTCTGGATATGATCAGGTAGAGGAGGCTCTAGCACACATGTATCTAGGGGTAAAATCCAAAAAGACCGCTTTGAGCTAGACTCGAACGGGAATTGGTGCACGACAACGGGCCCTTCTGCACTCTTGGTTTTGAAACTCCAGGGGGGATATTCTTAGGATAATTCATATTTTCTTTACATTCCATTATGAAGGAGTTAATGTAAATTTTTCCTCAGGGGAACCATGTTTATAAGATTAGCTATGCATAGGATTTCAATCTATGTTGAGTGATTTTCTATTTGAGATTCAAAAACTAATCTAGTGTGTACCATTATTTAGAAATGGCATCTAATGGAAGAAGGGGAATAAATACTCATGGGAAAGGTTGGTATCTCTCTACTGAGTAAGTCAACATAGTCAACGTTGGATCAGATTAGATCATGACCATATTGGGACAACTTACTCAAGTTGTAATGCATAACCATTCAACACCTGTGTTGGATTGTTTCATGTGGCAGAAGCCCCCATCTTTCAGCGGGACTACTAATCCAGTGGTTGTTGAGTAATGTATCAAGTCCCTTGAAAAGATATTCATGGTGTTAAGATGCAACGAAAATGAAAAGGTAGTACTGACAGTATATTGTCTCAAGGGCGATTCTGATCAATGGTGGTCCCTGATTCAAAATACCACAGAGGAAGAAGAGATAGAGGGTATGGAATGGAGGAATTTTAAGAAAATAATCTACGAAAAATATTTCCCTCGTGAGCAACGAACTGAAATGAAGAGGAAATCCCTTGTCTTGAAACAAAAGGAAGAAGACTGTGTTGTAGAGTATGAGGCTACCTTCACAAGGCTAGCCAGGTATGTCGTGGATTACATTCGTGACTTATCAGAAAAGATTGATAATTTATTTGAAGTTATTAAGACAATTCTTCGAAGGGAATTGGCTTCTCAATAATTTTCATCATATGATGAAATTGTATCACGTTCCATCAAAACAGAGAAGGAATTTTCTAGATCAAATTTTTTCAAAGGAAATCAAGATTGGAAGAGGCATTATGATAACAAAGGAAAAGGAGAAGTGCAAAATAAGAGAAAGGGAATGAATATTTTCCCATTATGTGAGAACTGTGGACAGAATCATCCCGGGAAATGCTTGAAAGGCAAGGGAGTCTTCTATAACTGTGGAGAAAAGGGTCATCGATCTGATGAATGCAAGGGTAAGAAACAATTCAATGATTTTCAATGTTACAATTTCAAAGATATGGGACACTATGAAAATGAGTGTCCTAAGCGCCAAGGAAACATGCCTTAGAAAAATCCAAGAGAGCAAGGGAGAGCCTATGTGATTACAACCGCGAAGGTTGAAGTTCATAGTGACGTGGTGGAAGGTACTTTAATTGTTTCCTCAAACATATCCAACACTTTATTTGATTCTAGATCATCTCATTCATTTATATCCTATTATTTATCCAACAAAATGAGATATGTCCAATTCGATTTAAGAAAGGAGTTGTCAGTCAAAACTCCCATGGGATGTATCATTGCAACAAAGGCATGTCGACTTGTCCCCCTCCAAACACCAAAAATTTATTTAGTTGTTAACCTTATCACCATACCCTTTACTGAATTTGATATAATTCTCAGTATGTATTGGATATCAAATTATGATGTGAGGATTTATTTCAAGAAAAAGGAAGTTACAATTTTTTAAAATGGTGTAGAATCCCTTGTCTTTAGGGAAGAAACTTCACCAACTGATTCGTATATAGAACCACCCCCAGTAACTCTATTGAATGAAATACTTCTAGAGGAAGATAAACCAATATATATGGGAGAGGAAAGAAATCTTCAAATTGAATATGTGCACATAGTGAAAGAGTACATTGATGTATTTCCAGAGGATTTACCTGGACATCCTCCAGAGCGGGAAGTTGAGTACTCTATTAATTTAATTCCTAATGAAAGACCTATATCAAAGACTCCCTATAGAATGGACACTGTGGAATTAGTAGAGCTAAAGAAACAACTAGAGGATTTGAGTGAAAAAAGTATTTATTCGACCTAGTGTTTTTCCATGGGGATCCTCTGTCTTCTTTGTCAAGAAGAAAGATGGATCCATGAGGCTTTGTATTGATTATATCGAAATCAATGCTATTACAATAAAGAATAAGTATCCTCTACCCTGGATTGATGATTTATTTGACCAAATTCATGGATCTCAATACTTTTCGAATATTGAACGTCGATTCGGATATCATCAACTATGTCTAAGGAAGGAAGATATTCCGAAGACAGCATTTCGAACCAGGTATGGGAATTATGAGTTTACAGTGATGCATTTTGGATTGAAAAATTCAACCTCTGTTTTCATGGATTTTATTAATATATTTTTCAAGGAATATCTTGATAACTTTTTTTTGGTATTCATCGATGATATCCGGGTATACTCAAAAATCTATGAAGATCAAGAGGATTATTTGTGAACTATTCTGAAAACTTTTAGAATAAATCAATTATATGGGAAGTTTAGCAAGTGCGAATCCTGGATTCAGTCAGTTTATTTTCTAGGCCATATTGTCTCTAAGGATGGAAAACTAGTTGATCTTGCAAAGACAAAGGCAATCCAAGAATTTCCCACACCAACAAACATAACTGAGGTACGCAGTTTTATTGCCTTAGCAGGTTATTATCGTTGTTTCGTGCAGAATTTTGCCCGACTGGCTAACCCGCTAATGAAGCTCACACGTAAAGGGGTTAAATTCTTTTGGAAAAAATATTGTGAAGAATGTTTCCTAGAACTGAAGAGAAGATTAGTCAATTATCCTATATTGACTCTACCATCAGGGAATGATGGGGTTTTTATTTATAGTGATGCTTCATAGAAAGGACTTGGTTGTGTCCTTATGCAAAATGATAAGGTTATTTATTATGCACCATGACAGCTGAAAGTTCATTAGAAAAACTATCCTACTCATGATCTTGAGTTATCTACTATAATCTTTTCTTTGAAGATACGGAGACATTATCTCTATGCTGAAAAATGCGAGATTTATACTGATCACAATCGTTTGAAGTATATTTTCTCACAGAAAGAACTGAACATGAGGCAAAGGATATGTCTTTAACTACTCAAGGATTATGAATGCACAATACACTACCACCCAGGGAAGGCAAATAAGCTGGAAGATGCTTTGAGCAGAAGGGATCATGGAGTTTTGAACAAGATGAGAGTTGAAAGGGATCATATTTTCATGGATCTAGTAAAGATGGATATGGGAATAACCATAGAAGGTGAAAAATAAATGCTTTTTCTAATGGTTTCCAAACCATATTTACTAGAAAGGATAAAAATTTCTCAAGCTGATGATGAGGAGTTTCAAAAGAAGATTAAAGCTGTGAATGATGGGAGATTGAGTGACTTCGTATATGAAGATGGAATTTTGAAATTTGGGAAGAGACTTTGTGTTCCCGATATACCTGATCTAAAAAGGGAATTGTTGGATGATGCTCATGGTTCCAATTTCTTTATACACCCTGGTATCACTAAGATTTATAGATATTTTAAGGAACATTTCTGGTGGGACAACATGAAGAGGGATATTTCTAATTTTATGTCAAGATGTATGGTTTATCAACAAGTGAAAGCTAGAAGGCAACAGCCTGGAGGAGTATTGCAACCTCTTCCCATACCTGAGTGGAAATGGGATAATATCACGATGGACTTTGTCATGGGACTACCAAAGACTCCTAGAAGGAACGATCCAATATGGGCCATTGTTGATCGTCTTACAAAGTCAGCACATTTTTTGCTATAAGAGAAGATATATCACTTGAACGTCTATCAAGAATATATATTAATGATGTTATGAGACGTCATGGAGTACCCCTATCGATTTTTTCTGATCTTGATCCACATTTTACATCCAGATTCTGGAAAAGTCTTTAGAAGTCCCAAGATTCTGATCTTCGTTTGAGCACTGCCTACCACCCACAAACTGATGGACAATTAGAACGGACTATTCAATCCTTGGAAGGCATGTTGAGGTCTTGTTCACTTGATTTTCAAGGCATTTGGGGTTAGTATTTACCTCTTGTGGAATTTTACTACAACAATTGCTTACATTCAAGTATTCAGATGGCTCCCTATGAAGCATTATATGGGAGGAGATGTCGTAAACCAACTTGCTGGGATGAAGTTGGTGAAAGAAAGCTCCTAGGACCAGAACTTGTTGAAGAAACAACGGAAAATGTGAAGATTATCTAAAACCATCTCAAAATACCACAAAGTAGGCAAAATATCTATGTAGATAACTGAAGGAAGGATTTGGAGTTTCAAGAATGAGATCACGTTTTCTTAAAGGTATCTCCATGGAAGGGTATTATACGATTCGGAAAGAAGGGAATGTTAAGTCCCAGGTACATCGGACCTTTTGAAATTATGGACCGAATTGGAGTCGTAGCTTACCGTTTGGATATACCGAGAAGTCTCTCCAAGGTTCACAATGTGTTCCATGTGTCAACGTTAAGAAATTACATGCCAGACCTAACACATGTAATCACTTATGAAGAAGTAGAACTTGATCCAGATATATCTTATTATGAAGAGACAATCAGGATTCTTGATACTAGAGAACAATTATTGAGAAATCGGACGACTCACCTGGTAATGGTTCTATAGAGGAACCATGAGATGGAGGAAGCAACATGGGAGCCTGAGGAGCTTATGTTAAAGACATACCCAAATCTTTTTAGGTAATATTTTGTGAATTTAGAGGATGAAATTTTTGTAAGGAGGGGAGAATGTAACACCCCATGGTTTTGAAAATAAATATAGAATGAAATTTTATAATCTATCCATTAAACACAACTTTTCCTCTTCTATGTTTGGAATTTTGAAAAATGGTCATCTAGAGTTGTTTTCAGTAAGTCACTTAGATCTGATAAAACAAACTTGATTTTTGGTGAATAGTAACATACCCATATGAATAATAATATGAATAGCAATATGACCCTTATGAATAGTAAACAATATTATTATTTTATTTTCATAAGGCAATAAGATAATGAGATCCTAATTAGTTTTTCAATGAGAAATAAAACTAATTTCACTTTAAGATTTTTATTTTTTGAATTAACTATGAACTTATTTAAAAATCAAATTAATAATATTTAGAAAATTATTTTTGAAAAAATGGATTTCACTTTTGAATTCTACATGTTTAAAAATGGTTAGGGTGAATTTTGGGAATTTTTCTGAAACAGCTGATTTTTCAGTGAATAGTAAAAAATACAGTTTTTAGTTTCGGTGAGTTAATGACATCATTAATGATGTAATAATGATTTCATATATCTGGTGGACTTGTGAATAGTTAAATAAGATGTGAGGTGTCCCAGGTGGCTTTAACCATGGGAAAATACCATGGTCAAGCCCATGGTTTTTCAAATACCACCCATGAGGTGTCCCTTGGAAATTATTAAAATAATCCCTCACTTTTCTTATAAATACCAACTCTTCCCTTAATTGAATTAATTCCCAATTCTCCCTAAATAAAGATATGGCCCCCTTACCTTCATATTAGTCCTCCCAAGGTTTCCTCAAGCCCCCAAGGTCCCAACCTTTATGTTCTAAGGGTTACTCTACAAGGTAAAAAAGTTCTCAATTTCTTTCTTTTTTCCTTTCAAGTTCTCTTTTATGTGGTATTTCATTCAAGTTTCCATACCATGTTCTTATTTTTCTTCTTATTCTTGATCTAATATATATTATGATTCATTTCATGATAGGTTACCTTTGTCCCCTCTCTTTTTAATATTTTCTAAAACCATATTGTGTAGCCGTTAGGCTGCCGAATTTTTGGAAGCGATTTCAAAATTATGCTTTTATTTTGAGTTCTTTATTTATTCTTTCTTAATCTCTTTTTACCCAAGATGAATGAAATCTCCAGAATATTGTATATTCTTGATGTTCTCATGTTCATGAGAAATTCATTATCAATATTCTTCTTTTTCCCACTTGTTCAAGGAATTAAAAACATTGTCTGTGATGTGTCGAATTACCGACATCGTAAACGATGTGATTTCAATTTGCATTAATTCTTTCAAGGCTGGTAATGAAACCATATATATGTATGAACTAGGTTATAATATATGTGTTATGACTCACCCATGGCTCTGTAATTCTTTGGTACTCATGGTTCTAATTTATAAGACAAAATGAGGTTATTATTATCAAAGAACCACTAAAACGATCTAAACGAACATCATTAATGTTTTAACTAACGAATCATCAGCATGGTATATAACCCAAAATAATTATAAGATCATTTATACCTCCATAATTTCGTTAATAATATGTATTAAAAATTATGTTTGTTTAACCATGTTTCAAATGAACTTCCATTCATGGAAACTAGTAAATGATCCATGAAAACAAAGTATGAAAATGCATCCAAAACATGAAAATTGAACCAATTGAACCCATAGAAAGGGCCACGAATGAACCTAATAAGGTTATAATAAATGATTTAAATGTATAGTAGGTTCTAGAAATATTAATTAATGAATCTAAATTTTATTATTCAGTTCATTAAAACAAATGAAAAACACACTCGAGCATAAGGTAAGGGGTTTCTCATCTCACTTTCATTTCTGTGAGATTTCCATTGTTCTCCAATTATTCCTTATATTTTGTATATGTGTACTTACATTTGATATATAATAATAGGATTATATTTATATTCATGTTATTCAATGATTCACTTGATGTTTATTATGTTCTGGTCATACGGTTCGACCGATTACATTGTGGCAAGGGACTTTGTCTCAGCTGCTGTTTTCGTTGTGACTATATTTGTATTGTAAACCTAATAATCCTTATGTGGTGTACCTACTACCCATTTGAGATCACTTTTAATTTGAAATTATATTTATATTAAATATCCATAATCTCATGTCATGGATATGTTTGTTTTCTAAACTGTATACCATTTTACATACAGTGTTTATTTGGAAAGTTATTTTAATTATGGAAATATTGATGAATCTGTATACTCTA
This sequence comes from Viscum album, assembly GCA_963277665.1. NCBI lineage: Eukaryota > Viridiplantae > Streptophyta > Magnoliopsida > Santalales > Viscaceae > Viscum > Viscum album. The sequence continues at coordinate 761,434,635 of OY728121.1, forward strand.
CTCTATACGGATATTGCAAGGGAATATTTCTCTTGTATTGAATCAATGTATAAAGAATTCTTTGGACATGCAGAGTCAGGTGGGTCCCTCTATATCCCCTCTATGCATTGGTAGGTCTCATGAGACAAAACAGTTTGGCGACAAACCCTTCGAGTTTGATTCAAAAAAATTAGGAGGGTTTCTACCCATAGAACTAAACCATTTTTACGGTATTACGGTTTCATGTGATAGATACATGAATTCCAATTAATAATAATTCTCTTTATTCATTATCTGTTATTATTATTATCCATGAGGTTTTTAATATAACAAAATCTATGGATGCAGTTTCATTCTCAGTTTATTAATGGCATTAGTTATTCATTTATTCACTATGCCATTTTGATTATGTCAGATTGTTTGTGAATCACTTGTTATTGTACTCATGCTTCCACTATTTGTAACCCTTACTGAGCATTTGATCTCACCCCTTTCATTGTCTACCTCCAATAGGTGATTAAGATAAGATCTTTTATTAAGTTCTTGGGGATGTTGTTTTTAGTTTTTGTTATGTATTGTATTTTGTAAACTTTTCCAATGTAATTTGTGTAACATCTATGTATCTAGTTTCTTCAAGACTACTAAACTGATCATTCCTTCAGTATTTTCATTCCTTATAAGCAAGAAAATATCACATGTAATGCACTGGATCCAGTCTAGAGGGTTCGGGGTGTTACAAAGAGTCATATACCCTAAGTCCCTCCTCCATACAGGTACCACAATATCATCCATGGGAGAAAGTACACTAACCTTTTCTCTTTTATCTTGTCTACCACCCTCAGCTAATGGAATATTTCTTTAATGAAAAAACTCCCTCACTGGAGTAAAAAATACATCCCTTATAGCCTGAAATTCCTCTTGAACATGGACATTCGGAGCTCTCTCTTCAACCAAAGCTAATTCAATACGAGCCTCGGGAGCTACATGAGGTTCCTCAATCGATTAATGTTGCAGTTATGCTAGAGGAACATCAGCAGAATGTTCATTCTTAGTAGTCTCTAATGTAAGATCAACAGGTTCAGCCTCAGTACCATGATCATCACTAGAATGTTCTAATACACTTTCTGATTCATCATTTTCTACATCTTTCCTTTTACTTTTTACCTCTCCATCATCCTCTTCAGATTCCCCATCATCTTCTTCATCTCCATAATCATCCCAATCTTTGTCTTCTTATTTATTTCCAATTAATTAGTCTTCACCGTATTCTTCTTCAATACTAGATATGATTGCATACTCATCATTTTCTGACTCTTCTGTCTCATCTGTATCATTCTCAGATAAAAGTGGTTCCTTAGAAGGTAGTGGTTTAAGTGGACTTGTATAACCATAATACATCCTCACCGGATTGTCTGTAATATCCAGATCACTCATATCATATATAGAAGACTCATTTTAGGGACCTTCCTTAGCCACATCCTCATCATAATACTCACCAACTTCATCTGGTCCTAGACCATGATCAACCATGTTCCTCATCCTTGAGGGACACTCAACAAGATCAAATTTGTCATACAACTTATCATTATCGTCAACCCACATCTTCTCCTAGGGATTCCAATTAATTTTCAGCCTTTTGTAGATAAATTGTTTGAGACTTAAACCATCACATGTAGATATTTTCTCCTCACTTTAATTTAGTAAACACATGGCCTTCAACAAAGCAAAGATAATTCTAGGATAAAATAAAGAGTTTTTTTCTCAATGTTCCTTGATCATCTCACTGTTATGAACCATCAAATATTTTCATTAGTTTACCTTATGGCCTTTATTCAATAGATATAGTAAAAACACATCCTGTAAATAAGATAAGGAAAGTCCCCTTTACTTGGAAACATTTGATTCTATATGAACTTGAACAAAAGTTTGCTCTCACCATCAAGTTCTGTAACAACAAGTCACCCGTATTCTCCATTGCCAGTCAGCTTAGCTAAATATGCCTCATAAAATAAAAGATAACTTTTGGTGGGATCACTCCCCTGATTGTCATAACAAACACCCCCATGGGGTACCTTTAGATATTCTTCCCAAAACTTAGATAAAAATTAAAATATTTTTTCCATCCACTATCAACTTTATCCAAAATACCTCAGATCCTTCAAGCAGAATCCTAGGTTACAGGTAAAAATCATGTACCAGTTTCAAATAATATAACCTCTCATTGTTATAGAACCACTACAACCACCCTTTGTTTGAAATAAATTCAAAATAATAGACTTACTCGACAACATCCATTCTGAATGTACTTCCTTCTCAAGGGTCTCAACATAATTTGTGAGTTCCAAATGAACTGGCGGCAGTTTTAGTTGGCTTGCTTCACCTCTTTTCCTCTTAGACGGATGCGACTCATCCTAAAATCATTGAGGAATTTTCTTTACATGATCCATTAATAGGGTTTTAGGATTTTGGTTTAGGTGAGAAATGTAGTATCTAGAGAGAGAAAGGTTCGAGGGTAAGAGTTCGATAGAAAGAGTGTGAGGGTAAAAAGTATTGGATCAACCCATAATTTTATCATTTTGGGATTTGAAAACATAAAATACTAAATGTGGTTTAAAATAAAATAAAACAAATATAAAATCAATGTTTCAAATTCCTTATAGATTAATAAAATAACGGTTGGTGAGACTTGTCAGTGAGACATCATCAGTGAGTCCCATAAGGGAGACATCATCAATGAGACATCATCGGTGATACATCATATATGAGACAACATCAGTGAGACATCATCGGTGAGAACTATCGGTAGGTCCTATCGGCGAGTCGTCAATAGTAGGTTCTCAAAAATTGATTATCCCTAACCCATGTCTGATGTAACTCATCCTCTCACAATTTAAAGGTTTTGTAGAAATATAAACAAGATGAAGTATTGTGACAATTAATTCCATATTTATATCACCTTTTTAATAATTATCCCTCAAAAAGTGATATCCAACATGAATATGTTTTTTTCTAGAGTGATAAATTGGATTATTATAAATATTAATCAATCTTGTGTTGTTACAGTTTATAGGGACATTCCTAAACTGGTATCCATAATCTAGAAAAGTGTGATTCATCCACAAAATCGTAGCACAACAAATTCCAACATCTATGTATTCATCTTCAGAACTATATAATGTAACATAATTTTTCTTTTTTACTACACCATGATACTATAGACTTTCCCAAAAAGTGACATGTTCTAGAGGTTTTTTTTTCAATCTAACTTACAACCACCAGAAACTACATCAGAATAACTAACTAAGTCAAATGGTTGTCTTATGAGATAGAAAAATCCAATGGTGGTAGTATACTTGAGGTACTTTAAAATTATTTTTTCATCACATAAAGGTTTTATTGAAAACGTGCACACATCCAGACAGTAAACATAATATCAGACTGGCTAGCAGTCCAGTAGAGTATACTTCCAATCACCCCTTTAATTAGTTTGATCAATAGATTTTCCATTTTCATCAAGATACAATTTATAGGTGGTACTAATTGGAGTATCGCTATTTTTTATTCTATCAAATCCAAACGTTTTTAAAATATATTTATCATACTTACTATTATTTAAAATAATACCTTCTTTATTAAGAAAATTTTGAAATACAAGAATGAATTTGAGTTCACCCACTAAACTCATCTCAAATACACATTGCATTATTTTTAAAAATTCAAAACATAAATAATTTTTAGAATACCCAAAAATAATTCCATCAAAAAAGATTTGAACAAGTGAAACATCATTAGAAATTATTTTTATAAAATGAGTAGGATAAACTATACCTTTTATAACAACTTTTGAAATTACAAAAGTGTCAAGATTATCATGTCAAGCTCTTAGATCCTATTTTAAACCAAATAAATCCTTTGATAATTTAAAGATATTAATTGGAAAATTGTGGTTTATAAAATAGGGGGTTTTAGAAAAAACTTCCCCAACTATATACCCATTTAGGAATTCACATTTTACATCAATTTGATATAGTTTGAAATTGAGATGTGCGGTATATGCTAGTATAACTCTAATTGCTTCTTGTCTAAAAATAGGTGAAAAACTTTCTCCATATTCAATTAATTATTCTTGACTATATCCTCATGCAACTAGTATAGTCTTATTTCTCACAATGGTACCAGCTTCATCAACTTTATTTATAAACACCAAATTAGTGCCTATAGTAAAGGTGTCTTGGGGTATATCAACAAGTTTCCAGACATTATTTACTTCAAATTGATTTAACTCTTCTTTCATATCCATTACCCAAAATTCATCATTGATTGCATCATTGATGTTCTTAGGTTTAATATGTGAAAAAAATTCTTTATGTTCAACCTGGTTTCTTATAGAATCTATAGTATGTGTTACCTTATCTAAGTCTCCAACTACATAATTTAAGGGATGGTTCTTAATGATTCAAATAGATCTAGAAGAAGAAGGGATAGTTATTTTAGGTTCTTCTATACGTTTGAGTTCATTATAATCAAAATCTAGAAATTTTCTAGAATTGGGGTATTTTACTTCCAACTTAACAGTAGAGTTATAAGGTTTAGTATTTATGTTCATAATGGGTAGATCATAGTCAATATTTTCTAGGTAGTTTTTAGGTTCATGTAGATACATTTAATCAAATTTGATATGAACATATTCTTCCAAACACTTGGCTCTTTTATTAAATACCCTATAGTATTTTCAAGAGGTTGAATAACCAAAGAAAATTACTTCATCGCTTTTGGAGAAGAACTTGTCAATATTATCAATTCTATTAAGGATAAATACTTTCAAACCAAAAACATTAAACTAATTAACCTTAGGCTTCTTATTGTTCCATAACTTGTAGGGGGTTTTCTTGAGGATAGGTCTAATTAAAACTCAGCTAATTATATAAAAATCGGTATTCACAGCTTCTTCCCAAAAGTAAATAAGTATGTCATACTCATTTAGCATAGTTCAGAAAATTTCTTATACAATTTTATTCCTTTTTTCTAAAACACCATTCTAATGGGATGTCCTAGGAGTTGAGAAGGTTTGAATATGTCTATTTAGTGAGAAAAAATATTCAAGGTCTTTATTTTCAAACTCACAATCAGGGTCACTTCTTAAGGTTTTAATTCTAAGAACACTTAAGTTCCCCAATGACCTAATGTACATGGTGAGGTTGGAGCAAGCTTCACTCTTGTGAGACAAAAAAAATTCCAAGTTTACCTAGATAATTCATCTACTAGAACATATAAATAATTATTCCCATTTAAAATAGATACCCTTTGAGGTCATAATAAATCCTTGTGAACCAACTCAAGAGGTTGAGAAGTTGAAACTTATTTCATTGGTTTGAAATATATTTTGCATTATTTACCTATTTTATTAGGATTATGATTTTTTTTCATTTTTAAACTCAAGTTTAGGTATATCCTTGGCTAGTTCACTAATAGTAATAATTATAAGGTAGGGAATATTACAATTTCCTAGTCTCCTATTCCAAATCCAAGACTCTTTATGAAGGGCACATAAGAAAGATACATTTTGAGAAACTAAAGAATATAAATTCATAGCATAAACATTTTCATTTCTAAAATGAGTGAATACTAAATAATTCTTATAATTTAAAACATTACATGGATCATATTAAGATTTAACATTAAAACCATATTCACATAAATGTGAGATGCTGAGAAGATTGTGATTAATAAAATTAAAAAAAGAAATTTAGAAATAAAAATTGAGTTTGTGTTACCTATTTGGCCAAGGAAAATTATTTTTCCATTTGAATTGGCACCAAAGGTGACATGCCCACAATCAATCTTGATAATATTATTGAATCAAGAATTATCCCATGTATTGTGTGTTAAAAAACCACTATCCAGGGACCACATCCTTTTACAAGAACTCTTTAAATAGTTTTCTTATAGAAATAAATCAAACTGGGAAAGATTTTCCTACCCGTACTTGCTTGGGTCTAGTAAAATTAGTAATTAACCCTTTGGGAACCCACATTTTCTTTATGTATTTCCTATAATGAGTTTTAAAATTATTATAATAGTAAAATCTATTTATTCCAGAAAAACTAAATGCTATAAAATATTTTCCATCATTGGAAGTTACAATAGATTTTTCAACTAAGGGCACAAAACCAAAAAAATTGAGGTATAGAAACAAAATTGTTTTTAACAATATTTATTTTTCTAGGTTGATAACCAACGCCAGTATTATATTTTGTAGTAACCTGTTTACCCATAATTTGAACTAAGGTATATTTACCATTTATGAAACTCTCTAAATCTTTCTTTAATTTCTCAATATACAGTTTAATTTTGTTATTCCCATGAATCAGTTGACCATTATTTTCCATTTCAATAGTAAGTTCAGATTCAACAAAAGTAGTAAGATCATGTTGTTTCTTAAGAGATTTATACTTATACTTTAGTTCATTGTATGTGTCCTATATAATTCTAAAATATTCAAAAATATCTTCATTTGTCATATTTTCATTATCAAATTCATCTCTAGAATAATAAGAATTAAATTCTATAGATTTTAGGGTTACTTTAGAAGTGTTTATCATGAAACACATATTTTCTTTTTCAACGTTCTCATCACATAAAGATTCTATGTCATTGGAGAAATCCTCTAAATCACTCTAGGAGGCCTTCATTTCCATTTTTACTTTCTATATTGTCTTCATATTTCTTTTGGAACATTAATTTAGGACAACCAACCCTTACATGTCCCCTTCTCTTACACTCATAGCATACTATTTCATTGGTGTTATCACTTCTCTTCCAGTCCTTTTTTCAGTCACCCAAGTTGTCATATTTTCCTTCGTAACTGGGATTCCTAAATAACTACTTCTTTCTATATAATTTTTTAAATATCTTGGTCAACTGAGCCATATCCTCATCACTGTCACTTGATTATTCTTCATTACTAGAACTTTCATCATGAAGTTACACATTCTATTTTTTTTGGAGGAAGTGGTTTTCAAATCCACTAAATTCATCTTTGGTTCATCGTATTCCTCTATATTTTCCTTCAGTTCTTCATCATACATAATTAGTTTACTTATAAACTCCTTTACAGGTAGAGTGTTGAGGTCACAGGATTCCCTTATTGGCACTAAGGTTCCTCTCCATTTTTCTGTTAATCGTCTTAGAATTATAATTACTTGTTCATTATATGTGATTATCTTTCCTAGGGAGACCATAATATTTTCAATTTCATTGAACCTGAGATAAAATTTCAGAAATAGGCCCATCTGGATTCATCTTAAAGTTATCATTTTTAACAGTAGTTGTTTTAAGTCTCATTTATTTGACATTAGGTGTTCCTTCATGTGAAATATCAAGTGTATCCCAAATTTCAAATGTTATTTTACATACAGAAATCCTATTAAATTATTCATCCCATAAAGAGTAGTATAAGTAATTCATATCTTTATCGTTATTATTATAAGTTTCCTTAGTGTAATCATCCAAAGTGTTCCTACCAGTAGCAAGGATTTTATATTCATCCACAATTGAAGACCAGATTCAAAAACCCATACTTTCCGAATACATTTCGGTTTTAATTTTCCATTTAGAATAATTTGTCCCATTGAAATTTGGAGGTATGTTTGTAGCATCATATTCTTACATATTATAAATATTAAAGAATGAACTGGATTTTTAAAGAACTAAAAATTTAGATCCAACAAAAATTTCGATATCTTTAAAAGCACAACTAAAATCATAGATGAAAAGGGGTTTGAAAAAGCTCTTAAATACCCTATGATACAAAATGTTGGTCAGAGTAGGAAACTCAGGAGGGGGTGAATTGAGTTCCTATAAATTTTTTCTATCAAAAACAATTATTTAAAAATACTTCAATCTAAAATAAAACATAGGATAGTTAACCAAAGTAATAGATTTATAAAATATTTGATCGCTTGAAACATTTATCAAAGATAGATTTGTTCTAAATTAAAAAAATATAGATTATTATTTTAGCTTTTGAAGTGAGTATACTAAATCAAATTTTAATACAAACACAATCTAAGACTAACTATCAAGAGAAGTTATGTTTTCTGAAATAATTACAAAGTTAGTGAAAAAATCATGATAACACATAGAATAAGTAAACAAGAGTTTCAATCACAAGATGAGACCTAATCCAATCCACTTGGTGATCACTTTCCACCAAGAAGCTTATATTAAATAAACATGATCCACTCCATTGATCGAGGTAACAATGGTATATAAACTATTTAGGTCACTAAAAATCTTCCACAATATAATTTAGAGTAAAAAATAAATAAACAAATAGGCCACAGGGGACCTATTTCACTGTTATTTGTGGGAATGTAAATTATGAAAATATAGGTTGATGAAGATATCTATTCATCTTCCATTTTAGCATAAGTGTTAGTGTGTGTGTATAAAATAGAGATACACACACTTCTCGAAATGTAAATAATATGAAAATGTATAGAAATTTAATGAGAATAGGGTTTAGAATGCATTATGTGGTGTTTAATGCTTCCTCATGACTCTTTCAGAATGATAGTAGTGAAGTAGGAGTCATTTTTCATAAATTTACAGTAAAACAGAGAGTCACCTTTCCTTATGTCTTTTATTCCTAGTGAGGTAGAAGATTCCCAGAAGTGTTCTTGTCTTATAATTTGTTATTATAGAATTTTTTGGTCTTTTGTTCCTTAGTAGTATCTTCGTGTATGAAAAGTTGGAAGATCTTGTGTTTTTATCTAAGGTACACGAACAAATCAGTATATTTCTTCCAGGTCACTAATTTCTCAATATCTTTATTATTAATCTAGATATTCCCTTTATACAGACAAGAATCATGTCCTCTGGTACCTCGTACCTTGTACTGGTCTCTAACATCATAAAATGTTGTCTACAAAATATAGACAAGCTCATTAATATAAAAATTAGTACTAAGTTTCATAAATATGACTGTTAGAGATAATTTTGAATTTAAGAGAAATATCATCAGTGACTCGGTCCTTTGGTAGGTCAGACTATCCATGACTCATGATGTGGGTGAGTCATGTGGTGAGTGAGTTGTGTTTTTGGTAGGTCATTCTATTAGTAGATCATTTCTGTTGGTATATCAGATTATCGGTGGATCACTCTGTCAATAAGTGAAACTTACATCAGTCAATTGAGTTGTTGGTAGATGATCTGTCGGCATCTCAGCTATCGGTAAGGGGTGAATTATTAGCTCAGCTATAATTACCTCATACTTAAATAAATTCTGAGTTTCTTCCTATCTCTCTATTGGTAGGTAATACATATGTTGGTGACTCAGCTTATCGGTAGCTTATGTCATCGGTAGCTCATGTATCAGTGACATGTCTATTAGTTGTACAAGTATCGATAGCTCATTCCTACTGCTGTCTTACACTTAACCAAAATATGTAATTCTATAATATGATTAATACACTAGAACTGAAGGTTAAAATTATAATTTGACATGATTAAACACAATGTATCTTAATAAACCATAATTAGAATAGTTAAGCATGATTGGTGAGCATTAAAACTAGAGGAGGCTAACAATCACCATTATTCTTCATCTATTTTTTGTTTCTTCATCATTGGTATGGTTTCTGATTAAAATCCCCATTTTATGGATTCTCTCAGGATTTTCAATTTATTCCCCCTCATGTCGAATCAGGATATAGAATCAGATGATCAGGTTATTAATATTACAAGGTTAGTGGTGGATATTTATTTATACTATTTAAACGTGTTCTTACATCTTTGTACTTGAAAGTAAGGGTAGGATAATGTGACTGAACTGGAATAAGACCTTCCATACTTTATGGGGGTGAAGGGAATTTTCCTTGGAGTAGTCTAGGGATGTTATGTGTGTATATGGATTGAAATATTCTATGGTCTTGTTTTGTGATGGTCAATAGAATAAATTCTTTCATTGGTAAGATACGTTGTGTTATTGTGTGATGATTCGTGATAATGTTCGTCAGAAATACGTTTGGCATGACATGTTTTACTGTGAGGTTATGTGGTTCTCCATCATGAAGTGGGGAAGTGTTCACCACTACTGGTGATGGGGATTGAGTTTTACTAAGAATATATGGTAGTATTAGGTTGTTGATTTCACTCACTACTTAGGATGAGGTTTTTGGGAATATTGTTCATATAGAGGGACCCATAGAGTGGTGTTGAACATTGAATGATTGCTGGTATCCTTTATAGATTAAAGTCTTATAGGGGTTATGATCATAATTAAATGAGAGGAGGGATATATAGTATGTGTGTCCCTGTGATCAAGGGGTGATTCTGAACACCAATTCTAATGAGAATCATCGTATATATGGATTCCATTGAGGATGATGCGATATATATAGTAAAGAGAGTATAGTTTCTGAGGTGTTGAAGTGATCCTTATGGAGGTTTCTAATAGGTGGGATCAGTTGAAGGGATTTTAGTTAGAGAGATTTAAGTGATCATATGTGTATAGATTGTAACTACATCATTCCACTCCAAAAATGGAAGAAGAAGGTAGAGTGATCACCCCTGGATTGATGAGAATGAAGCAGAGTGGTTTTGGTTACTATATTGACATTCATGTGTTACAAATTTTTTTCACCCATATATTTATGGATATCATCTCCAGAAATAAGTTGTCTTGTCCTATTGGGTTCATACTTATATCCCACATGGGTACTCTAGGACATGTGAAGACTTCATGTCTCATGATTCAAGAAAGGGAAAGGTCCATGTGACCATAAATTAATGGAAAAATTTGTGACAGATTTTTAGGTTGTATGTTGACCATAGTTAGAGGTGGAATGGGTGAATCATCAATGTTGTGTTGGAGTTTCTCTCAATACGTTTTTGTCATCTATCTATATAATCATCCAAAGGGTAGTCCAGTTTACTCTTATATGACTCCCATGATATTGTAGATGTTCATTTTTTATATACTATGTTATATATCTATTATGGTTAGCTCTAATATATTATTCTATTTTTTAAACAGTTATGTTGAGTTGTCTATCCTTTATGTTTCTTACACTATTGATATTGATTTATATTCATAGGGTATAATTACTTCAGGATCACATATTAGAACCTTATCTCTAGTTAGAAGCCTTTTTAATATGGGAGGTACACTAGTAAACTATATAACTCTGTTCCAGTCATATTGGGGGTGAAATAAGATGAGAAATCTATAAAGTGAAATAATTTTTGAATTAGTACCCTATGGTTGGGTCAATATTCATTTGTTTTAGAACACTTAATCTTATGTTGGGTTTTATAATACTTGTGGTACATGTTTTAAAACGGTTTTTCGTGCAACATATATGTTATCCAAAATAGTATTTCCATGGTTTCATTGTTCTTCTATCTTATAGTTTGTGTATTTCCATTATACAGAAGCCTATTTTTGAAATTTCAATTAAAATTTGGCATCAGGAGTGTGGCTTAAAAGAGGTAAAATTAGTCCCCAATGGTATTATTAAATACCTAAATATTTATTTCCATACTTTTTTAATCATGGGGACATTACTAAGGCCGAATAACATTCTAAAATTACTATGATGGGTGGTAGTCATAGAGATAGGTTGAGTTTGAACTCATCATGTAGTTATAAAAAATATTAGCTAACCAATTTTAAAAAAACATGAGTTATTGGGAGTGTTGTTAAACCAAAAGGTTAGTGAACCACTTTTATAGTTTTTTTAGACTCATTGAACATATTTGTATGGGGTGATTGGAAAATTAGTTTTCATGCATTGTGTAGGTATTAATTGATAATTATTGAATCATAGATTAATTATTTTGAAGAAATGCAACATTTTGAATGTGAAATTCATTTTTAGTGTTAGTTATCATATCCAATAGAAGTTATACTTCTACCCTTTCATCTCATCCCACCATGGTTGACCCTACTTTGGTTAGAAATGATGGTATAAATGGTGGCTTGGGATGGCTACGGTGGAAGTTTATGATCCAATGAGTGGTCCTTCATCAATAAAATTCCTTCTATAGTGTGGTTGTTGTTTCTCATTATCCATATAATGGTTTTGTTCCTCTCTTCTCCTACCCACTCTATCTACCAGAACCAACACCCAATCCCCCATATATTTCCTATCATGTTGGTATTTAGAGAGGTTTCATTATAATTATATATAAATAAGAGGTCGGTCAAGTTAGTGTGTTATATTCATTTTATTTCTTTTCTCTATAATGTTTCCTATTATACTTTGGTTTTTATTTCTTATGATGTTTTAATGGATATTTTTTCATTATAGTTGAATTTGGGATAGTGGTACAAGGTTTTTATGTTATTAGTTTTTGGGGGCCTTTGTGGAAGCATTCTAGTTTAGTGGACATCAGTTCCTTTTAAAGATATTTTTTAGAGAAGCATCAATGATTTATTTTGTAGGTGTTTTTATTTTTTCCTACTGATGATGATGTTGATTCGGTTTTAATAGTTTTTGTTTTAAAGGTTCATGGAGTTTCAACCCTAAAAAGTTCCCTTTTGGAATTGAAGGTGGTCATACTAATGGTAGATGTGGTTTATATTGGTTTTGAATGGATGGTGTCCAATTAGACTTCATAGGGCCCGTTCTTTCTCTTCCCAAATCTAGAGGCATGTAGCTATAACAATAAGCTCAAATTCAACCTACCAATCTATCCCCCATCGCATACTAAATTTTATTTTGTTTTTTTTCAATTAAATATTTAATTTTTTGTTGTTTTGTTGGTTGAATTGAGGTGTTTTTATTGACAAGTTTTAGTTATGTGTGTATTATGATGTTTTCCATTTAAAATTTTTTTCATGAAAAAAAATACAGCGGCTGACCATAGATGTTTTTTTTTGGTTGGGGTTGATAGTTTTTATTTAGGAATTTTAGAAATATTCCTTGAAGCAGATATCCTAGGAAATGGTGTGAAGAATCTTCTAAGAATGAGATTAAAAGTAACCAATAATTGGATTGGGGATTATTATAGAATTAGGAAAAGTATTATCATATTACTAGTGTATATACACCACTTTATCAGGCTCAGGTGGATAGGTTATTCGAATTTCAATGATAGAATAGTCTTACCTCATGAAGAAATTTAGGACCTAAAGTATATATATATTTGTAAAATATAATAAATAATATATTTTATTTCTTGGATACTCTAGAAAATGTGAAAGTAAAGTTGGAAGTATATAGTTTTCAAGGACTCACAAGTGATAGGTGGGATTTAGATAAACATGCTAAGTTACAAGAAGGGTTGTATTTAGAAGGTTTTAAGAAGATGTTTTACTAATATTTCAACCTTTTCACATTTCATGTTTCAAATATTACTATGTTTCTTGAATGAAAATAGGGATATATAAAAGTTAGAAAGTATTCTAGTCAATTTATGACTTCATACTACTCTTCACCAGAATTGGAAGCCAGTGATTCATTGAAGGATTGAAGACTTGAATCATAATTTTAATCAGATATATGATTAAAATGAGTGATTTTTTTCATAGACTAGTAGGTTGAGGTTGTGAATATAGTAGTTATGGTAGATAATGATATTCTGTGAAATATATCAGGTATGAGTTTATTAACTTATCTTGGTAGGTGTAGAAACCTAAGTAGTTAGAAAAAGAGGTGAGATAAATATTATCATGGGATGTGAGAATCACATATCTGAGGCACACAAATGTGTCACTCTATAGAATAGAGTGACATGAAGATAAAATGTTTTCATAAAATTTTACTGGACCACTTGAACATCGATTTACTATGAAAACTAAAAATCGTTTATGGTATGGAATTCTTAGAAACTTGAAAAATATAGTAGTAGTCCACATAATACATCTATGTTAGAGGGATCCAATCATACACAAGTATCATAGGACCTTTTGGTAATGTTCTAACAGACCGGTTCACCCCAGCATTTTCATGTCATAGGGAATTAATTGATGACTACCTAAGGTACAATATATACAATATTATAGTAGGCCCAATTATCCTAGATTGAGAGGACTTAGGGTCATTTTTTTAAAATGGATTAGTGTTAAGTTGATATAGAGGTATGACCGTCTATTATTATAGTAACATTGTTGATTTATTTTTCTATTTTTTCCCATTATTTGATAATGAATTTACTCATTCATTTTTTATTGTATGTCTAGTAGAGAATTTGGGTTTATTAGAAGAAATGATGATACATATTATGTGTATTCAAATACCATTGACAGAGTAGTATAGTAATAGATTCAAATGTATATCATGAACTATTATGATATAAAGTGTTAAATTATATTGAAACATCACTATTTACTATATTTTTATGTCTGAAATCATTATAGGCATAAACAAGTTGATTTTTTTATTTTTCCATGTATTCCATTATGGTTGGACCATAATTTTCTCAACTCAAGAAGGTAATATACTTATGTTTAAAAGGAGAAATTGATGTAAATATTGGTTTTGATAGACATGTGATTATAATTATTGATATAGTATCTTACTAAATTGTGTAAATTTTATGTTTAGGTATATTGGATTTCCAAATATAGTGATCCAATACCAATAAATGTTTCCTGATGAATTTTTTAGACATCATACAAAATGGGAGGTACCATTTTTCAATGATTTTTTTCTAGGGGAAAGTTCCATATCTCTACCCTTATGTTGTTCAAAACTGTTATAACTAAGAGTGTTGAAGGTTTAATTGGAGGATTTGAAAATTAAAGGGTTTATTAGAATAAACTCCTCAAATTTGATAGATTTTATTCTATTTGTGAAGAAATAAAAATTAAATTTCTGAAATGACTACAGGTGGTTAAATTAAGTAACCATAAAAAATGAATATCATATTCCAATAATTAATGACTTATTAAATAAAATTGTTACAAATGGTTTTATAAGATTGAATTGAGGTCGATATACCACCAACTCATAGTGATGAAAGAGGATATACAAAAATCAACATTTTAGAGTAGGTAAGAAAAATATGATTATTTATTTATTTCCTTTTTCTATACTATTGGTCTATTTTTTTATGGAATTATTGAATCATATATTTAATTAATACATTGAATTTTCTTATCATTTTTCTAATCAATGACATACTTGTGTCATCAGAATAAAAGTCTAATCATAAGAGAAATTTAGATATTGTTCTAAGCACACTACATGATCATCATTTATATAAAAATTTCTCCAATTCAACTCTTTAGATTGATGGAGTGAAATTCCTCATTCATGTTAACTATGAAAAAAACATATCATTTCACCTAGAAAATATTGAATCATTTGTGTCATGGAGATCACTCAAAACATATTTCAGGTACAAAATTTACTAGGATTATCTAGGTATTGTAGATATATTTTTTATGATTTCTTATTCTTATCTTCTCTAATGATGTCTTTAAACTGAAAGGATGTACCATAATTTAAGACTCTATAATGTTAATGTTATTTTAAAGATATTAAATACAATTAAAATAATCAATAATTCTTACATTTTTTTGATCTAGATAGTAGATAAATTTTCTATTGTAATGGTTCTGGAGTTGGGCTTGGGTTTGTCCTAATGTAAGGTAATCATGTAGGTACTTATGGAATTCACATTTTTTGGTAGAATGAAGAGAATTACCCACACATGGCCTAAAACGGGAATTATTTTTTCATGCGTGTAAATATTTTTGTCAATATTTTTATGGAAAAACATTTTTAGTCTATGTAAATCACAAAATCATGAATTATACCTTATTGTAGTGTGTTTTTAATTTGGGGTATTTTCAATTGACATAGTACTTGTAACATTTTTACCCCAAGGTAACATATATACACTAAAAATGGAATACGATTTTTGGTG
Organism: Viscum album; assembly: GCA_963277665.1. Classification (NCBI taxonomy): domain Eukaryota; kingdom Viridiplantae; phylum Streptophyta; class Magnoliopsida; order Santalales; family Viscaceae; genus Viscum; species Viscum album. Next base: position 761,450,493 of record OY728121.1, read on the forward strand.
ACCTATGTTGACAATCACATGGAAATGTGGTTCAAGAATCTAAGGAGGAATTATAACTTATGAGCCTATTCATGGAAATGATATTGGATTTCACTAAGAAGGGTGATAGGATGGTATTATAAATTATTATTTGTATAATAACTTTGATATATAGGATGAGGGAATCCAATATCAAAAACATGGAATGTGTGACTAGAAGGGACTCCTTAAATGGTGAGGGGGCCTCGAATGAATGGTGAAATACTTCAGATTTAACATTATACATCTAAAATTGCTTATTGTTCCTTCCTCGCTATTATATGAAGTTATGAAGTAATTTTAATATTCTGATTTACTATTTTTTTAGTGCTAAGAAAATTAACAATGACATGAAATTATAGTTTTTGTATCCAAGTATAAAGAGATATGTGGTGAGATGTGTTATAAATTTCCTTGTCTATCAGAAGGTAAATATAGAAAATAGAATGATATTAGGAATGCAGGAATCATATCCTTTTCCAGTTTATAAGAGTATCCCTATTTCAATGGATTCTATTATGGTATTTCTAAATATCTTGTAGAAGTATGATTTTATTTGGGTATTCATGGATAGACTACCTAAATTTTATCATTTCATTTAGATTCAGGAAAAATATGGTAGAAGATTTAGAAGTGATGTTTATGTTAGAGAGAGTTTAACATAATGAATTTTTGACATCAATTATTTTAAATAGGGATCATTGGTTCACTTCTAGGATTTTAAAGGCTTTTTAATATTTTATGGACACCTAGTTTCTATTTCACATTACTTAGCGTATTTAGATGTATAATCAGTCTAATTTGACCATCCAAATATTGGAGGGAATGCTTAGAGAAAATGTCATTGATTTTTATAGATCATTAGAATATCAACAGCCATTAGAGGAGTTCTGATAGAATAATAGTTTTATAAGTACCATTTGGATATATCCCTTTGATAAATTTATGATAGGCCATGTCATTATATCATTCATTGGTAGGAAGTGGGAAAAAATTACTTAGTAGTATTAAGGATGGTTCAGAAGAAGATGAAAAATATTTCATTATTTTAGAAATGAATGGATACTCGTTAGACAAAGAAAATCACATATACTAATTTTCATAAATAACCATTAAAGTTTTCTAAAGTTTATAATTTGTTCCTAATAATATCACCATAATTGGGGAAAATATGACTTTGGTAGTTGGGAAAGTTGACTCCTAGATACAAGTGATCATTTGATATTGTAGAGAATATTGTGGATGTTGTATTCCAAATAGAACTACTTCCCTACTATAGTGTTATGAATCATGTGGTCCAAATATCATATTTGAATGTGGTAATATATTTCATGGTTGAGTTATTACATTAGTACACATGTTTTGGAGACATGGTAGCATGCATAATGGGATATAGGATTAGCAACCAATCACGTATCTAAAATGGATTGATATTTTCTATAATAACAACGCACTCTAACTTCCCATATAATATAAGTGAAATGGTTAAAATTATTATAGAGATCAATCTAACGTATGTAATTTCTATTTTTGATATATATTGATGTTTAGGGTTTTGGGGTGAAATTGGCCATTTTGGATGGGTTTTAGAGGGTTTATGGGTAAGTGGATGGTTAAGGGACTATGAATTCTCCCTAGATGGCCAAGAAAGTGAATTTTAGATATCCATAAGAAAATTAATTATATGGTGCATGGTCAATGGGACCATGTATTTTGACTATTCATAGTGGAAAAACCATCTTGGAGATGAAAGGTGGAGTTTACTAGTTTATATAATGAACAAAACCCTGAGATATTTTCAAGACCACATCATTATTCATAAGAAATATAAAAAAATCTCAAAAAAATTAAATAATAATTTCCTATATCTACTTGAATTATAGGATATAAAAAATGGCCATTGTCATATCCACTATTTCATGGTTTAGTGCTAAAACATTTATTGTTTGTTTCCCATGTTTTGGGAAGTAGATATTGGAATTTCATTTGAAAAACCACATCATGATAACAAGGAAACCATGAAAAGGATCTATTAAAACATCATTATTGTATAGAATATGGTATGTAATGCGTTTATTTATTTTATCAATTCGTTTATAAATAACGATCATTGTGGGAGATTTATTAAATTAATTTTTCATATCAATTATTATTACGAAGAAAAAAAAATCAACATTGGCTTAGTTTTTAACCAATTTAAAATATATTTTTATAATAATAAATTTTAAACAGTAATTTATTTTATGACATGGGTTAAAAAAACTGATATTTAATATACTAATCAATGTGATTTTTTTGAAAAAATGACACATAATATAAGATTACGGGGAAAATAAATATTTTTATTTCAAATCAGTTAATCATAAACTGAGTTAAAATTTATCATTTAGTGTAACTTTTTATAAAAAACTGATGTTTGAGTTTCACTAATATAATTTAATTATAAAAATACATGGAATAATTTTTATTTTATTTTTCCACAAAGGTTATTAAAATATATAATTTGAAAAATATACTTTCAATAAAATAATTTTAAATGAAACTAAACAAAATCCATTATGGTTTAAATGGTTGAAAAAACAACAGTATAAATTCATAGATATTATATTTCAACAATGGTTAATTTATTATAAAAATAAAATTTTCAATCAATAATATAAATTCATCAAAAAAAATGAACTGAAAATTAATTGAACTTGTAAAATAATTATCAAAAAAATTATAGGAATTTTATCTCTTTTAAATTATATGATTTAGTATTATAGAAAATCTACTCAATATCAGTAAATTATTGAGAATTTAATATCTACATAATATAAAATATAAAATGATTTTTTTTTGTAAAAGTAACATTTTCCAAATCAATAATTGTTCTAGTTTTAATTATTTAAAAAATAAATCACAAAAAAATACACACACTCAATGTATTTTTATTCATGATGGGGCTATATTTTTAAAAATAGTTCTAAACTAAAACAAATTAATGTAGTTACTAAAAAAACTACTTGTAAAATCAATATCACATATGCACAAACATATTTGATTTTTTCTTTCCATTTTTCTCATCAACTTTTGTTATTTATTTAATGTAATATTTGAATTTTAAGTTAATAATTATAAAAATAAAATAATAATCTATAATAATATATTAGAATTAAAATTAGATAACTTATTTCTCCAAAATTACATTAAATCTATCACACATACCACTTAGTATATAGAATAACCAATAAGTTGTGTTTTCCAGGGGACAGAAAACACACAACATACAATGGGTATGGAAATATAAAAATTTCAAATTGAAGTATAAAATAATTTATAGTCTTATGAATTATGAAATTTAATATTTTCATTCATGCCCTATAAGATATTGAAGCCTAAATCACTTTATTTCCTCATTCTAAAATGTTTTTAAATATATTTGATTATGACTTCATGATTAAATATATGCCCTACTGAAGAAATTATTTGTGGATCTATGAATCCATACATGGAAATTGTGTCGTTTTGGAAGAAAAGTGTATAAATATAACAATTCAATCATAAAAATTCATTAATTATAAATTAAATTAAATTAATGGAATGTGATGAAATATTATCATTATCTTACAAGGGAAAAAGTTTCATCAGTCTAATGCCTAACATATTAGAAACAACATGATCCATAATATCTTTCACCATTATTTTTAGCTGAAAATCAAGTCCATAAATTTTAAAATTATCTATATTTGATAATAATCCCTTAATATAAAAGTACATATAGTAAATTTAGACAGTCATTTGGATACATAAAAAAAATATTTAAACATGTTGAAGCTGAATGTTGTTCTCTATGAGAAATTTATTATTTACATTTCATATAATCTGATAAAAAATAAAAATAAAAATATATATTATGGTAAAATTAATTAAAAAAAGATATTAAATAAAAATAATAATTTATTCATACCATCATGATTATCTATCACACAATTAAATATATAAAAATTAAATACTAATTGGACCTTATTAGTATGGAATGATTCTCTTATTGATGCTTCTATAATATCTGGTACCATCACCCTTAGCTTACATAACTCCATCTATAAGTGATGTATGGTATCCCCAATATAATGTTTGACCTCATATGATACAATATGATACAAGTCATCCTTAACATATAACTCATAGTATATGGTAAATTGTGTATGAGGTGGTGGAGTGTGATTTTTAGGTTGAAATTTTTTTCACATGATAGTAAAAAAAATTGCACCAATAATCTAATCCTAGCCACCAAAAACTCACCCTTCTCTCAATCATAATTTTTTTACTTCATATTTTACTCTTATATACGTCCTCCCTCAGTGAATTACTAGGATGAACAAAAAATTTATATGTGATAAACCCACCTTAATTTCTGATACATGACTTGGGTGTTATTCCTTTCATAACACAGTTTCAAGTATGTCTTTCCTGCCCTATAAAATAAAGTTCCCCTATTTACTCTACAATTGAATAGTATCCTATAAAGAATATTTAAAAAAATTATTTTTTAAAGAAAATTATAATGGATTTAAAAACATTTAACAAGATTTTTAATATATTATTTTCAACATACTTAAACTCTTCAGTAACTTATTTACCTTGTTTTTTTATTCATTTTATTTTCTATTTTTTTAGAGAGCTTTGGGAGAAGGGGTAATTATTTATATATTTTTGATGACTTGGATCTCAATTTCACGAAATATTTGGTAATTATTTTATCTTTAAATATCACATACCCTCCTTGAGATAAACTGTGAAGGTATACATTCTTCACCTTGATATCTCGATGAGATTTCCTTAATGAATTTTATTTAATAATATACAAATCATTAATAATAATTTTTTATTAATTATAAAAAAATATTTATGAAAATGATATTTCACTTATAAAAAAATATTCATTTTCCCACTTTTAACAAATTTATTCTCTATACCATTATGAAAAAAACTATAAATTTGGTGTGTCTTTTACCCCCCAAATAATAATTTTTGAAGTTAATTTTGATTTATAATGCATCTATGTTTTTTTATTAAAATAAAATCATATCAACCTTACATAATTTCTATAAATAAAATAAACATTTTTATAAAAAGTAGAGAAATTAAAATTTAATATATATAAATTAGTTAACAATTTTCATGAAAAATAAAATAATAATTAATTATTTTCCGACGATGGTCTCCCATAAAAAACTCATGTATTTTAGTTGACATTCATCCAATCAAAAATTAAAATGATTATTTTTCTTGATTTTTTAATGCCATAAAACTCACAAATTTTTTATCATTTCAAAAATTGGAGTTACTGTTATCATGAAGATAAATTGGTTTCATTTCTACCTTTCCAAGAGAAACGGATAAACTTGGTAAACATTTACTACTACACTCACTAAGTCTGGAAGTCTTCTCCTACCCCATAAAAGCAGGAAGATCCCACACATACTAATAAATAAGCTCTTGTATATGATAATTGGGAGGTGCATGTCAAGAAGAATTATATGTCTCAGTGGTAGGTTCAAATAATTTCCTGTAAATAAAATTAATATAAAAATATTATTAAATAACATTAAAAACATGTAAATATTCATTGACATATAAATTGTAATTAAAAATGGAAAAATTATAATAATTATAATTAAAGTTGAAAAAAAATTAAGCAATATTAATAATATATAATCAATTCATAATATTTATAAGACATAAAATGGAATATAGAGAAGACAACTTATCATAATTTATTTTAAAACTGATATAAAAATAAAAGTAATAGTAATATCCATATGTAAAAAATCTTTATATTATGTAATCTGTTAGGAAATGTTGTTAAAATTGTTAATCTAAATAATACTACTAATAAAAATAAAAAAAATAATATTTTACATAATTTGGTAATAAAAAGTTGAAATTTTAATAATACCTTCAGACATTAAATGATATATAGAAAAAATTAAAAATATGTGATATTCAAATTAATAAATAAATACAAATAAAATTAATCTCCATGTAAAATTGAACTCCCAACATTATAAAATCGATTTTACTTAGTTATTTAAATATTTAACCAAAGAAATAATATTAATAAGAATATTATACTCCCTATATTTAAAATTTTGAAAAGTAAAAGTTGAAATAGTTATATAATACCTAAAATATATAGAGATTATTGAAGGATTTTTTCACTATATTCCTTTTTCATGATCGTTCAATATAAAATGAACCATGTCTATTCCACGGTCATCAATATCCTTAATAATCCTATCATGGATGTAGCAATCCCACACTACTCAATAACACATTCAACATTATCAATTAAATAGCATTTATTTCCCTTAAAAATGATAGACCACTAGTCATCTGATGGTTCAACAACACAATTGTTTTTCATGTGTTTCAACGATAAAAGGATAATCAGTGTATCCAAATATAAATATATCTACTAGTGTAAATCTAAAATATTCATGTTTAACACTATTATTATTGTTATCCCATTTACATTTGAATATAGGTTCTAGAAATTTTTTTTAATCAACCTCTCATATATGTCTAGTAAATCTAAAATTTATTATCGATATAGGGTTTAATTTTTTTATTTTCACTCTAAAAATTCATTTCTGAAGTGAAATCCATTACTCTTCTGTGCCCAACTACACTTTTTTGTTTATTTCCTTCATATATAATGACAACTAATAATTTCAAACCTGAACCATGTTTCTAAATTTATACAAGGACCACCATCTAACCATCAAAAAGTTTTTAACACAAAAAATTAAGTATTCATGTTCTCATTAAAAAATGTGATAAATATTTGTTTATTATCTTTCATTACCAACATATATTTATTATTCGAATAACAATATTTCATCATATTAAATTTTTTTTGCATATATGATTAAACCTCAAATGGGCTATTTAGGATTTATAAATATTCCTATATTATTTTTTCACATATCATCAACTTTATTTGTATTTCATAGATCCAATATCCTATAATACAGAATCACACAAGGAAATATGTTGGCAGAATGATGTTCCCCATATCAGAAAATTAGTGCTTACAAAACTCAACCACCTCCTCAGAAATATACTTTTAAATAATTTTTGTCTCAAGTCAATGTGGATTATTAAAGTAAACCTCTAAAATATTTATAAACTATTCAAAAGGAGATATCCAACATGATTATATGGTTCCACATAACTTTATTTCTTCCTCCAGTTGTACAATTAAATGTTTAGTGATATTGATAAAAGGTATGGGAAAATAAATTTATATTTGACAAAGTATATCATTATCTTTGTTCATTAAAATGTTTACTGAATTTGGATATATAAATTTTCTATAAATATAACTAAAAAAGTATCACTCCCATATGCTTGTCATTATGAAATAGATAAATGGTATTCAATAGAGTGAAACTCATAGTAATTATTACATCAAAAATTATAATAAATATATTTCATTCCTATTAAATTCAAATTGAATTATGGTAATTTTTTTTCATATTTGAAGTATTTCCCTTAGGAACATTAATACCATGCAAACACTGAACAAATTAACACACTTTATCACTCTTTGATAATGTATAGTAATCCAAAGTTAATATGTTCATTTTCATTTAGTATTGGGGGATATATTCATACAAATTACTATTGATAGTGTGTCTAATATTGAACTCAATACATCCTTTTTCAAGCCTTTAATTTATAACAAAAATACAGTCAAAATACTAACAAATACTCATTTCAACATTCATCATATCAATTTTTTTTTACTTCATGAAATCTATTATAAGGAAGCCTATAAATGATTGAAAATTTATTCCACATATTTCAATAATTATCAGATCTTTGTGTCTTTCCAAATGTTAAATAAATTTCATTAACCCTTTCAAAATATAGATTGATCGAAAAATGATTTGAAGATATATGAAATTATTTTGAGTCATTAGATTCTTTTTAAAATATTTATTTAAGTTATCCACACATAGAACCCCTGGATGAAAAATATACACTATTTTTCTCCCACATTGTAGTTTATGACATGAAGTCCCTATTTACAAATTAGATATGATTTATATCCCTTAACACCATATATAGAAAAATATAAATATTCCATTAAATCATTTATAATGATCATTATCCTAGATTAAAATTAAAAATAATTTTTTTAGGAAGCAGACACTATGATACATTCCATCTATAATAGTTTCAAGTTGTAAATTAATGGTGTCAAGTAGAAATTAGTAGAATATATTATATTTTGTTCTATAAATAATTAAACACAATATAACAAAATTCTGAATAATATAATTTTTTGGGATAATTTATAAATTTCGAACATAATATGCCATAAAGTATGTTTTTTATGGAGGGACCAATATGAATTGATTCAATCTATATACCATCTAAGTATAATATTTCAAAATTTATTTCTAAATATCGTAAACAATTATTCAATTTTATTTTATTATAGGAAACCATCTGGATGATGTAGTTCCCAATAGTTATTTGATCACATACATTCCATCATAAACTTTTTATAAAATTGAATTTTCAAATAAATGATTTAAATGAAAAAATTTAAAATCTTACAAAATTTCTTTTATAGTTGGTTTGGTAATTTTCTTAATATATAATTCAACATGAGATCCTTTTTTAACATATTGAAAATCCCATATGGATGATTAATGACTGTAGTTTTATTTTTTAAAATGTATAATTAGGAATCAAAGTAAATGTTGGATTAAGTCCTCTGTGATTAGTGATTAATAATTGAAATAAAAATAGGAAAATAATTTGAAAAATATTTAAGAAAGTTAGTGATGATGGTTGGATAATTTTTATGAATTTATTTAATGGATTTGGATGTCATGATTAACAAATTATACTTGTAATTATAATGATTGGTGAATTGGTCTTCAGTTTAAAGACTTCTGTCAATAAGGACACATTTTTTATATCTTCTTGAAGAAGAGGAGAAATTATTGAATACCATGGAGATATTTATTTTCATGTTTAATTTTAAGACCATGAAAAAAATCATTTTGTGTAATCTCACAAACATTACTGGATTTTTCTCTAGATCTTTTATAGGTACTCATTTTTTTAGTTTTGAGTACATTTTTCAGTTTTATCTTGAGGTGTGTCTGGGTGGAAATTTAAGCAAAATGAAGGAAGGGTTGTGCATGGTTGGAGTATAGTTAGGGAAAACCATGAACCCTAGCCTAAAAAACCATAAAACCCTAGACATAGGGGAATTTGACTTTTGGTGCATGGTTTTTCAAACCATGAACCCTCTTAGGAGTAACTATGCACCCCTATCAAATAGGGGCATGGTTTAGCTTCATAGTTATGAAAACCATGTGCCCATGCCAAGAAAATCGTGTGAAAGAATTAAAGTCTCCTGAAATCTTGTCTTTAAATTACCTAAACCACCTAATTAATCCGAAATCACCCCCCCCCCCCCTCATTTGACCCTCTGGGGCCTTTAATGATTTTGGAGCTCTCCAGATGAATTCCAAGCCTTCACTACCTTCATTCTTCATGATTTGAATCCTAGATCAAAGATCCACACCTCTCCCAGAAAGTGAATCCTACCTTAGTTATTTTCTCATTCTTCTATTGTTCTTATCAATTTCTGTCAATGATGTAATATTTGATTGGTTGGATCTAAAGTTGTTTGGTTATATCTATGTATATGATTGTATATATAGATGTATCTTTATAAGATCTTGATTTATTTAATCATTATTGGGGGTTTTAGTTCCAGAAATAGATCGACATTGTTGTGCAGCTCAATTTTGGGGATTTTCATTGGGTGATCACTCATCAACAAATCGAGGTAGGAGGTTTATTATTCAAATACCATAGACATCATATCAAATAATTTTATTTTATTTCATAATTTGTATTGTTCATTGAGAAATTTCAATTTCTAAATTTTATTAATTAATGTTGTAAATTAATGAAGTGTGGATTTGGGGATTTGATTGAATAATAAAATTGTAGTATTATGATAATTAATTGATGAATTAATTATCAAGGTATTTAATTGTCTAATTGGGGATAATTAATTTTCGAGTTAATTATAAATTCTTGAATTTTTGAATTTTTAATTGAGAATAATTAATATGTGAATTAATTATTGGATGTAAAGTTTGTGAGAGGATTAATTAATTGTGGAATTAATTAATGTAATTAGTGTTGTTAATTAATTTTTTAATTAATTAATGAAATATATATTATTAATTAATTGGTGATTTTTTTAATGGAATAGATGTGGTTAATTAATTTTCAAATTAATTAATGGGGTTGTATTAAATAATTTATGAATTAATTAATGGAAGTTTGTGGTGGTTAATTTTGATAAGAAGATTAATGTTGATTAATCTTGGTTGACATAACAATGTGAAACCATGTGATAATGAGATATATGTAATAATGTGATATGTTATGATATATATGTAAGATTGAGAAAAGGGTTTCTTGAGCTAACATTCTAGGCCCGTGAAACATATGTATGATTTTGAAATGGGGGGATATACATGACATTCTACAACCATGATATAAATGAATGATTGAAAAACAGGGTGATAGATATGTTGTTCTACCCCCAAGTATTCTAAATGGTGTGAGATAGAGACTAATGCACCAAATACTCATGGGGAGATAGACATGGAATTCTACACCAAAAACATTGGTATTGGACTATGGTTCCAAGTGGCCAAAATAATGAAATTGAAGTGGCACGGATAATGTAGTCAGATGTGCTATAATGAAATGTGAATTGAATAAGTAACATGGTTTAGAACTAATATGGGCCAAAGCTGTGATTGAGGTACATGAGTCCTTAATAACCTGGAGGTTTATCTGGTTTAATAAAGGTTAATTGATAATGTGATAAATGTTTACTTATTCATGGTAATTATTTCTATATAAAATTATATATAATTTTTTTGAATGGATTTTTTTTAGACACTGTTGGTAGTGGCCTACTAAGTTGTACTCACATCCTACTCAGGTTTCTGGATCAGTACCTGAATATATTTCAAGGATATAGAAGTAAATACTTCCTAAAAGAAAACATTTTATGATTATAGATTATATGCATAATCTTTTCAATTTACATTAGGTATTTTACAAGGTTGGAATTATGTATTACGATTCTTAAACTAACCTAGTGTATGTCATTGTTTAGAAATGGTGCCTAGTAGAAGGAATGAGAATTCCAAGAATATTCATGATCAAAATATTAAGAAGGATCATATCTTTCATGGTATTACGCCAACATTTAAAAAGGAAATAGCCTCCCACATATTCTCATCATATGAAGAAATAGTATCTTGCATTAATAATATTAGTAAATAATTCCTTGAGTCCTATGGATTTGAAGGGAAGTAAGAGAAGAAAAAGATGGGAGAGAGAAAGATGGATAAAGGGAAGAGGGGAAAAAGGATTATCCCATATGTGATAACTCTAGAAAGAATAATCTGGGTAAATGCTTGTAGGGAATGGGAGTTTGTTATAACTGTGGAGAAAAAGGACACCAAGTACGTTATTTCATGTGTAAGAAAAAGGTTTCAAATGTACAATGCTTTATCTACAAGGAGTTGGGACACTACACGAATCAATGTCCAAATCATCAGAGTATACCCCAAATACCGCTATTGGATAATATCAAGTTATGATACTATTAAAGATGAATAGAAATGATTAGAGTTCTTATGTTGTTAAAGTATAGTGTCATTTGATTATTCTATTAATGATGTACATGTTATAAGAATTATAAAGTAGATAAGGATTGAAATGTAGTACTATTTCATTAAGGACATTAGATTGTGTGGAACCAAAAAAAATTACTCAATAGTAGGTTAATTTTTTTGGAAAATATATGGTTGAGAGAAAGATAAACCATAATATGGTTCTGATACTGAGGTAGTGATTTTGGAATAATATATGATTTATTTGGATAAATTATATTGGATATCGATGACTACCTTAAAACTGATTAATGATTTGTATATTCCATCATTGTTGGAGTTTACAACTTTTTTTGGATTTTAGGAGTATATCTAGTATTCTATGATTTACAGAAGGAATAAGTAAGTACATACCTATTCAAATATGGCTTTCTGGAGATTCATTTTATTTCCACATTTTAATAGAATACACGATGAAGGTATTCACATGTTATTATGTGGAAAAAAGGATCTTCATTGTGTTTACCTTTATTATAAAGTTTGGACTATGAGTTTGGAAAAAAGTATTTTGGATAAGTCTAAATGTTGCAATTGATTAAGTTTGACATTGGATACTATTGTTAAGTTTAAATCATTTCTTTAGATTATTTTTGGATTGTTTTAAAAAGGACAACCCGGAGGTCGGGTGACAACCCGTCGCGTCCGGAAAGGCCATGTGACTTGAACCCGCAACTGAAGAGCGACAGGGGTGCATCGCCAACCACTGGCCTATGTGATGTCCTGGTTTTTATAATGTAGTTTTTTTAACTGGTCTGACAGATAAATTATAAATTCATTTTTTTAGAACCCTATACGATTAGGATAAATAGAATATTTTTTAATTCTATTATCTTTTGGAGTGAAGGATGAGTTTGTGGTATGAATTAGTTGAAGGATGAAACTCTACTTGTTATGTATATTTTTTTAATCTTATTAAATGAATAAATTAATTCTAAAACGTTTGGGAAGGGATATTAAAACAAAAAATGTGTTATCCAAATATCTTATGTTTTGTTAAACCGATAATATTTTAAATCATCATAGATTGATGGATTTGAGGCCATAAATTTTACACTTGTTTGTGATTGATGACCTCAATAAATCCCTATAAATATTAACGTTTTTCCTCCAATTATGTGTCTCTAATTTCCAACAATGTTCTCCCAATTGAGATAATAATTTTGTGGAAACTTTTTCATTTCATTTTCCCTCTTATAAAGTCTAAATTTTATTTACCCAATTTCTGATGTGGGTTTTCCACAAAGGTATTTTTCTATTTTTAACTTTTATTTTCGAATAACCATTTTAAATTTTGAGGATTCAATTTATTGAAGTAGGGTAGAATGTTACACCCCAAGATTTCATAGTATGTTATCTCTTAAAAGTAATTAAATAACTTACGCTACACGCAACAACGAGTTCAAGCACACCACGACTTACCAAAATAGCCGTTCCAAAAGCAGTTATGAATAGTATTAACTGCATTTCTAATTTTATATATATCTTATATAATTTTAACATTCTTATTTTGTGTTTCTTTGACATAATATAAGGACAAATTCAATTTTTTAGATAAAAGAAGTATTTTTCAAAAAATGCAATTTTACCGCCTATTTAATGGAGAATCATTTTTAAAACAAATATTTGACACTTTTATATATTCAATTTGATGAAATTAAATACTTATTTAGAATTAAGAGATAAAAATTTAGTTTGGATAAATTTTTGGTATTTTTCTGAAAACTTTCAATTTATGATGAATAGTGAAAAACACTGCATTATTGGTTAAAACCAACTTTTTATATAAATAATTATTTATTTAATTTAAATTTATTTTAGGCCAAAATAGATTCATAATAAGTATATAAGTTCAATGTAATTCATTGGAGTCATTTTATAATAAGTTTAGATATATAAAAAATTATTGATGTTTTTACCGTCTTTAACCCACCTCCTGGGAGCATTTGCAAATCTGCATAAAACATAATTTTACTGCTTATATCAGTTGAATTTCAAAAATCTAAGACACACAATTAATATCAGTAAGTAAAATGTGGTTCAATAGAATGAAAATAATTTTTGGTGAATAGTAACTTTTGACTTTTATCTACCACGGTTAAAAGTAAATAGGGTAATTAAGGGTAAAAATGATATCATAATTACCCTAACACATGTCCTAATTCTCTTGGATAATTATAATTCAACCAAAAAACCATAGGAATAAAATATGATCCTCTTTGGTCCACTTAGATTAGATAAGGATATTTATTATTATTTTATCTAAAGAAGAGTTAAAAGAGTTAAATTCAAAGTTTAATAACTAAACCATTTCTAATATAGGGATACATACAATATAAATTCGACTATAAATATTTATTATAAATATAAAAATATTTTCTACATTGTGGTATTTTATTTATAATTTTTGGACATTAAATAATTAAATTTATTTATGACACAATGATGATGCTGTAATTACATTATTAATGAAAGAATCAAATAAATGGTATTATAATTATTAAAATAAATATAATTTCAAAGTTTTTATGAAATAAAAAAAATTTCTAGGTGAATATTTCATGTTAGGGTTGATTCAATGTATCTTTTTCGAAGTAATCATGTTGTGGTGAGTTTAAAAAAAACAAATACCAAATAGTGTCAAAATTGAAATAAATTAATTTTTAAAGCAAATACTATATTATTTGTTGATATAACATTCCTAAAAATATAAGGTTTGGAAAATGGATTAAATAATATTATATATGTCATTAATTAACCACATGGGGTTCTATTGGAATTTTATAGTAAGTTTATTAACCATATAGTGTAAGAATACAAGAAGACATGGAAAAAGTTAAACTTTTAACTAAGAGATAAATCTAAAAGATAAGGTTAAAATGGTAACATAAACTTGTCTAAAACCTATTGGTTTAAATTATTTCGACCCATAACAACCTTATCCTAAAAATAATTCATTTTTGAGCCATTAGAAACCGAATATTATTTTATTATAAAATAATATTTGAAACCTTTCTTAAAGCGACCCTCGCCTTTATTATAAAAGGGCACTTACCCTTCTCTCAAACTCACACCTCCAAAGCCATTTGGATCGTCCAAACCCTAGCCAAATATCCTCCAAACTTCCCTAAAATCAACCTAGAGTCATTACTTTTATCACAAATCCAACCTATGGAGCCCTTTTGATCAACTCAAAAGGAAACACCCGAAAAAGAGGTAATAATTTCACCACCCTCTTTCAAGTTCTTTTCAACTTCCGCTACCACTTTATTTATTGTTTCCACACTAAAATAATAAATCCATAACCTCATATATAATTTTATGTAATTATCAATATGGTACAACCATTTTCATTCTTCTATCTATCCTCTAAATGAAAATGTCACCATACATGCGTACGTACGGCTTATCGTCTCCACGTCGTGGTGTATTTTGTTATTCAAACACTTCATTATTTGGATGGGTATAATAATGAGTATAACTGATGTAAATAATAAATATAACATATCAATTATTCTTTATATATGATATACCATCCAATTACATACTATTTCACCATTAATATAATGATATTCTCGCTCGTGCATATGTACAGATTATCGTCTCCACGACGCGATTTGATTCATTCCCACGTTCACCATTCAATGATGATTATAAAAATATATATTATTAATATGTATGTAATATATAACATAATAATTCTACTGTATATATATATATATATGTATGTATCTACTTACATATATCTTATTCACTTACTTCTATTCAATACTTTATGAAAACATAAACAGCGTTTATGCGTACGTACGGCCTACCGTCTCCATAAATAGTGCCTTCCATTTAATATATATATCTATTATAAATTTTTATATTCTAAATATATATTATATATAAATAATATTTTATATTTTTAAGTATTAAAATCATGATCTAAATGATATGATCAAGAACAACAAGTTAAAACACGTACGATAAAGAAATCGATAAATACGCAAAATGTTATTTTAATATGGAAATCATTATTAAATGGGTAGTATAAAGTCATAAATGAATCATGTATGATATAATAAATATGAATATGGTTCTGTTATAATTTAATAACATACTATGGTCATTATACAAGAGGTTAAACGTACCCTCGAACAAAGGAAAGTGCAAGGTAAGGGTTAATTCCACAATCTCTTTATTATCCGAGGTAGTTTTTACATAAGTATCCGCTGAGAAATATTTATTATCCATGTAAATGTTTAATAAAAGAGTTATCAAGTGGATTATTTTAAGGTACTTTCTTACTAAAACAAAATTTTAAATGTTTTAATGATTTATTCTTATAAATCTTTCTCATTAATGTCCATGTTTTCAAAATGGTTTTAAGGATTTATTTATATGGACATGAATGTTTTAAAATGTTAATTCCTTTCAAAAGTTTCAATGTGGTATGGGACACTTTGATTTAAAACAATATTTTAAATTACATCCTTTATAAATTATCTGACTTTTAAATTATTTCATGAAAAAGGGATATTTCTCTCAAATAATTTTACTGATCATTTTCAAATATGTGAAAATCCTTTATAAGATATTTTTCTTGATAAAGGTTGATTTATTGTGATAGAAATATTCTATATTCTGTTGAAGGTTTTCGATATATTTGACTATGGATGTGTTATTTTTATACCATTCATGGTTTATGGTTAAAGTATTGAAATTCTGTATGCAAGTTTTAATACGAATTCTTATGTTATGTTTCAACCTTTTCATATGAGGAATGTATTGGACTTATTAAGGGATGGGTGAAGCCCACTATATCTCCTCGGTTCATCGTTAGGTCTCATGAGACAATTAGAAGTGGAGTTGGTCGAGGCCTTTCCCAATTTGACATATGGTTTTGGCAGAGGCCTAAATCATTTTTAGATGTCTTGGCTGAGGCCTTGAAAAGATGTTTTAGAATGTCCAGCATTATACATTCCCTCGTTATGAAAATATTATTGATGGTTCATGTGGTTATTCGACCAGTAGAATACCCATGACTATGTTTTATTATGGCATTATTTACATAGCTCATATTTCTACCATAAAGTGTTCATGTATATTATTTGTAAAGGCATGTGCTTTCAATTATTCACCATGCCTATTGATTATGTTATCTTCTAATAAATTGTTTACCCTTACTAAGCATCTATGCTCACCATTTCTTATGTTTTATTTTACCAGGATTTCCAAGAAGTGTATTATGATTGACATGAAGGGTTAAGCTAAAATGGAATAATAGGGTCCATAAAAAACTATATATGCCATATTTTATGTTTGAAATTGAATTGTGAAGTTGATGTATGTAATCTATTTCCATGAATGCTAAACTGATCGGTATTTTGGGACTTGATTCCTTGTAATCATGCCAATGTATTAAAATAATTCATCGGCTCTGAGATTTTAGGGTTGGGGCATTACATTTGCTATCAGAGGAAGTTTATAAATAACCTTGGAAACTAGATTTAGAAATGCTCTGATTGGAAAAAATTACCCTAAGATAGACATTGAGGATTGGTATAGAAGAATTTCCTTGAATTTTGGTAATGTTGAGATTTTGTGTATTTTCCAAGTAATACATCCCTATCTGGATGTGAGAAGGTTGAGGCTGCTCTAGCACAGATGTACCTAGGAGTGAAAACACTGACATGGAGTTTCGAGCTTTACCCGTGGTATCCTGGAACACAAAAACGGGCTTTGCTGCACTCTTGGTTATGACACTCATGGGGGATATCTTTAGGATAATTAACATTTTCATTACAATACATTATGAAGGATTTAAGATTAAATACTTCCTAATAGAAAACATTTTATGATTTTATATTATATTCATAATATTTTCAATTTACATTAGATATTTTACAAGTTTGGAATTATGCATTGCGATTCATAAACTAACCTATTGTATGTCATTTTTCATAAATGACGCCTAGTAGAAGGAATGAAAATTCCAAGAATACATAGGATCGAAAGATTAAGAAGGATCATATCTTTCACGGTATTAAGCCAAAATTTAAAAGGGAAACAGTCTCCCAAGTATTCTCATCATATGAAGTAATAGTATCTTGTGTTAATAAGATATGTATCGAATTCTATGAGTCCTATGGCTTTTATGGGAATCAATATAAGAAAAGGATTGAAGAGAGAAAGATAGATGAAGGGAATATGGGAAAGAAGGATTTTCCCATATGTGATAACTGTGGAAAGGATCACCTTGGTAAATGATTTAAGGGAATTGGAGTTTGTTATATGTGTGGAGAAAAAGACACCAAGTACGTGATTGCATGGGTAAGAAAAAGTTTTCAAATGTAAAATGATTTATCTGCAAGGAGTTGGAACACTACGCGAATCAATGTCCAAATCATCAAAGTATTCCCCAAATGCTGCTATTGAATAATAATCATGTTATGATACTATCGAAGATGAAGAGGAATGGTTAGAGTTATTATGTTGTTAAAGTATTGGGTCATTTGAGTATTGTTTTAATGATGTGCATCTTATAAGAATTATAAAGTATATGAGGATTGTATTATAGTACTATTTAATTAAGGACATGAGATTGTGTGGAACCAAGAAAAGTGACTCAATAGTAGGTTAATGTTTTTGAAAAATATATGGTTGAGAGAAAGATAAACCATAATATAGTTCTGATACTGAGGTAGTGGTTTTGGAATAATATATGATTGATTTGGATATATTATATTGGATATTCTTGACTACCTTGAAACTGATGAATGATTTGTATATTCCATCATTTTTGGGGTTTACAACATTTTTTGGATTTTAGGAGTATATCCAATTTTCTATGTTTTATAAAAGGAATAAGGAAGTACATACCTATTCAAATATGGTTTTCTGAAAATTCATTTTATTACCCCATTTTAAGAGAATACACAATGAAGGTATTCACATGTTATTATATGGAAAAAATGATCTTCATTGGGTTTATCTTTCTTATAGATTTTGGACTATGAGTTTGGACAAAAGTATTTTGGATAAGTATAAAGGTTGGAATCGAATAATTTTGACGTTGGATGCTATTGTTAAGGTTAAATAATTTCTTTAGATTATTTTTGGATTGTCATAAAAAAGGACAACCCGGAGGTCGGGAGACAACTTTTCGCATCCGGCAAGGCCGTGAGACTTGAATCCGTAACCAAAGAGCGACAAGGGTGTATCTCCTACCACTGGCCTACGTGATGTCCTGGTTTTTATAATGTAGTTTTTTTAAATGTTCTGATAGATAAATTTTAAATTCATTTTTCTGGAACCCTATATGATTATTATAAATAGAATACTTTTGAATTCTATTATCTTTTGGATTGAAATATGAGTTCATGGTAAGAATTGGTTGAAGGATAAAACTCTATATGTCAATTATATTTTTTCCTCGTATTCAATGAATAAATTAATTCATAAACATTAGGGAAGGGATCTTAAAACCAAAAATGTGTTATACTAATACCTTATGTTTTGTTGAACAGACAATATTTTAAATCGTCATAGATTGATGGCTTTGGGGCCCTCAATTTTACACTGGTATGTGATTGATGACCTCAATCACTCCCTATAATTATTTATATTTCCCCCAATTATGTGACTTTAATTTCCACTAATGTTCTCCAAATTGAGATCATAATTTGGTAGTGACTTTTTCATTTCCCTTTCCCTCTTATGAAGACTAAATTTTATGAACCCAATTTCCGATGTGGGTTTTCCACAAAGGTATTTTTCTATTTTTAACAATTTATTTTAGAAAAACAATTTCAAATTGTGAGGACACAATTTATTGAAGGAGGATAGAATGTAACACCCCAAGATTTCATAGTATGTTATCTCTTCAATGTAATTCAATAAATTGCGCTACAGACAACAACGAGTTCGAGTGCACCACGACTTACCAAACTTTCCGTTCAAAAAGAAGTTAGGAATATTATTAACTGCATTTCTAATTTTATATATATCCTATATAATTTTAACATTAATATTTTGTGTTACATAGACATAATTTAAGAACAAATTCAATTTTTCAGATAAAAGAAGTATTTTTCAAAAAATGCAATTTTATCACCTATTTGATGGAGAATCCTTTTTAAAACAAATATTTGACAGTTTTATATATTCAACTTAATGAAATTAAAATTTTCTTTATAATCAGGAAAAAAAATTTAGTTTGGATAAATTTTTGGTATTTTTCCGAAAACTTTCAATTTTTGTTGAATAGTGAAAAACGTTGAATTATTAGTTAAAACTAACTTTTTATTTAAATAATTATTTATTTTATTTAAATTTATTTTAGGTCAAAATAGATACATAATACCTATATATGTTCAATTTAATTCAGTGGATCCATTTTATAATAATTTTAGATATATAAAAATTTTATTGAACTTTTTAACGTATTTTACCCACCTCCTAGGAGCATTTGCAAATTTGCATAAAATGTAATCTTACCGCTTATGTGAGTTAAATTTCAATATTTTGAGATACATGGTTAATATCAGTAAGTAAAATGTGGTTCAATAAGATGAAAATAATTTTTGTGAATAGTAACTTTTGACTTTTATTAACCACGGTTAAAAGTAAATAGGGCAATTAAGGGTAAAAATGATATCATAATTACCCTAAAACGTGTCTCAATTCTATTGGATAAGTATAATTCGACCAAAAAACCATATTAATAAAATAGTATCCTCTTTCGTCAAATTGGATTAGATTAAGACATTTATTATTATTTTATTTAAAGAAGAGTTAAAATAGATAAATTCAAAGTTTAATAACTAACCCATTTTTAATATAGGGTCACACACAATTTAAATTGGACTATAAATATTAATTATAAATCTAAAAAGATTTAGTATGTCTTGGTATTTTATTTATAATTTTTAGACATTAAATAATTAAATTTATTTATAACACAATGATGATGCCATAATTACCCTATTAATGAAAGTATCAAATAAATGGTATTATAAATATTAGAATAAATGTAATTTCAACATTTTTGTGAGATCCACCAATTTTATAGGTTAATATTAAATTTTAGGGTTGATTCAATGTATCTTGTTAGAATTAATCAATTTTTCATGACTTTCACAAAAACCAAAAACCAAATACTTTCAAAATTGACATAAATTAATTTTTAAAACAAATACTATATTATTGGTTGATATAATATTTCTAAAAATATAAGGTTCTGCCAAAGGGATTAAATAATATTATATATGTCATTAATGAACCAATTGATATTCTCTAGGAAGTTTAGGTTAATTTTATTAACCAAATAGTGTTAGAATACAAGAAGACATGGTAAAAGTTAAACTATTTAACTAAGAGTTAAATCTAAAAGATAAGGTTAAAATGGTAACCTAAACTTGTCTAAAAACTATTGTTTGAGATTATTTAGACCCATAACCACCTTATCCTCTAAATAAATACTTTTATAGCCATTATAAACCGAAACTGATTTTATTATATAATAATATTTCAAGCTTTTAATAAAGTGACCCTCGCCTCTCTTATAAAAGGGAACTTCCCCTTCTCTCAAAATCACACCTCCAAAGCCATTTGGCTTGGCCAAAAACTACCTGAATATCCTCCCAACATCCCTCACATAAACCTAGAATCAATAATTTTATCATAAATCCAACATAAAGAGCCCTTTGGATCAACTCAAAAGGAAACACCCGAAGAAGAGGTAATAATTTTATCACCCTCTTTCAAGTTATTTTCGTCTTCCACTTCCTCTATCTATGTTGTTTCCATACCAAAATAATAACTATATTAACTCTTACATACTGTGATGTTATTATACACATGGTACAACCATATTCCTTAATCTATCCATCCTCTAAATTAACAATTCACCATACGTGTGTACGCACGGCTTACTGTCTCCACGTCGTGGTGTAGTTTGTTATTCAAACACTTCATTATTTGTATGGGTATAATAATAAGTATAACTGATATAAATAATAAATATAACATGTTAACTATTCTTTATATATGATATACCATCCAATTACAGATCATTTCACCATCAATATAATGATATTGTCGCTCGTGTGTACGTACGGATTATCGTCTCCACGATGCGATGAGATTCATTCCCACGTTCACTATTCAACGACGATTATAAAAATATATATTATTAATAAAAATGAAATATATGAAATAATAATGATACTATATATATATATAAGTATTTATGTACTTACATATATCTTATTCACATACTTCTGTTCAATACGATATGAAAACAGAAACAGCGTTTATGCATACGTACGACCTACCGTCTCCATAAACGGTATCTTCCATTTCATATATCTATCAATTATAAATATTTATATTCTAAATATATATGATATATAAATAATTTTTTATATTTTTTAAGTATTTAAATCGTGATATAAATGATATGATCAAGAATAACAAGTTAAAACACGTACGATAACGAAAGCAATCATTACCCAAAATGTTAATGTAACATGGAAATAATTATTAAATGGGTAGTATAAAGTCATAAATGAATCATGTATGATATAATAAATATGAATATTGTTCTGATATAATTTAATAACAAACTATTCTCATTATATAGGAGGTTAAACGTACCCTCGACCAAAGGAAAGTTCAAGGTAAGGGTTAATTCCACAATCTCTTTATTATATGAGGTTGTTTTTACCTAAGTATCTACTGGGACATACTTATTATCCATGTCCATGTTTCATAAAAAGAGTTTTAAAATGGATTATTTTAATTTACTTTTTTACTAAAACATCGTTTTAAATGTTTTAAAGATTTATTCTTCTAAACCTTTCCTATTAATGTCCATGTTTTCAAAATGGTTTTAAAGATTTATTTATATGGACACGAATTTTTTAAAATGTTAATTCCTTTCAAAAGTTTCAAAGTGGTATGGGACACTTTCATTCAAAACAATATTTTAAATGACTTAATTTATAAATTATGCAATATTTAAATGATTTCATGAAAAAAATTATATTTCTCTCAAAGAATTTTACTAATCATTTTCAAATATGTCAACTTCTTTTATGAGATATTATTCTTGATCAAGGTTGATTTATTATGATACAAATCTTCCATATTGTGTGGAAGGTTTTGTGATATATTTGACTGTGGATGTGTTATTTTTATACCATTCATGGTTTATGGTTAAATTATTGACATTTCATATGCTAGTTTTAATATGAATGCTTATGTTATGTTTCAACCTTTTCATATGAGGAATGTATTGGACTTAGTAATTGACGGGTGGAGCCTACTATAGCTCCTTAGGGAATCGGTAGGTCTCATGAGACAATTCAACGTGGAATTGGCTGAGGCATCTCCCAATTTGATATATGGTTTTGGTCGAGGCCTAAATCATTTTTAGACGTCTTGGCCGAGGCCTTGACAAGATGTTTCAGAATGTACGACATTATACATTCCCTCATTATGAAAATATTATTGATGGTTCATGTAGTTATTCGACTAGTAGAATACCCATGAATATGTTTTATTATAGAATTATTTAATCAGCTCATATTTCTGCAATAAAGTGTTCATGTTTATTATTTGTAAAGGCATGAGTTTTCAATTATTCACCATGCCTATTGATTATGTTAACTTCTGCTAAATTGTTTACCCTTAATGAGCATTTGAGCTCACCCCTTTCTTATGTTTTATTTTCCCAAGATTTCTAAGAAGTGTATTATTATTGATAGGCAGGGTTAAGCTAAAATGGAATAATGGAATCCTAAAAGAACTATCTATGCTGTATTTTAAGTTTTCAATTAAAACGTGAAGTTGATTTTCGTAATCTATTTCCATGACTGCTAAACTGATCGGTCTTTCAGGACTTGATTCCTTAAAATCATGCCAATGTGTTAAAATAATGCACTGGCTCTGAGTTTCTAAGGGTCAGGGCATTATAATGGGACTTTTATAACCATTTACGGGGGGAAACCCAGGAACCAAGGGTGGGATTATTATAACTATTTTTCATTATTACAGTTAAATATTATTTTTCCTTAAGTGACACACTTATTGTGTGATGTAATTATTGTTTCTATTATTTGTTAATAATTGACTCACGGCTTGGTATGATGTGATATTTGAGTATGAGTCCATCATTCTAGGCACACAAGATTGTTTTTTGAAATGCATCATTTTAGGTATGCACCGAAAAATGGGTTTTAGTTAAGTTATTGAACTTGAATTGTTTGTCTTTATCTTATAAAATTGAAATTAAAAACTTTCCTAATGTGAAGTAAAAATTTGAAAATTGTAAAATGATTTAAAATGTGAAGAAATGGATTTCTAGATAAGAATATTGAATAGTGAGATGTGTTCACCTTTGTTAATGAGGACCTAGGTGTAAGATGGTCAAGGGTAGTGATAGCGCCTTAGTTTTGACTACATGGCAAGGTTTGGGAAAAACACTAGTTGTGTCTTGTTGTGTTTTCCTCTTATGTAATGTGATTAAGTTGTTTTATGATTACTAAGATGTATTTTTTGTAATTTTATATTATTTCCTTCATGAAGATACATGTTGAATGTATGAAAGGAGGGTATGGTTGGAGATGCTCCACCAATAGTGGAACCTGTTCGTTAGAGTAGATCACTCAAGAGGGGGATAAATTGAGTATATATACAAATTTTTATTAAAATTGGTTCTTTAAAAGAATACCCCCAAATAGTGTAATCAAAGTCAGTTTGTATTGAATTTAAAGAATTCTGAAATGTTCAATTAATTTCTTAGAAGATTGATTAGTTCTCAGCTTTACCACTCTAAAGATTAGTCAAACTTTTGAAACTAATCTGCTGATTCAAAATAGATATAAACACTTTCTAAAATAGCTATCAAAGTTTATTTTATCTTAATGTTAAATATATTAAACACATTTCAGATTAAAACACAAGACAAATTACACGGTGGATAAAAACAAGAGGTTCAGTCTCAAGCTGAGACTTAGTCCTCTCCACTTGGTGATCATATGCCACCAAGAAGTTTATATTAATAAACTATTGACCCAAACCCTGGATCAGGATTCAAAATAGCACACAATGCATTCCACGTCACACTTGACCTCTACCAAACTTATAAATGGGAAAATAAAAAAACAGATCACACAGGACCTCTTCCACAGTTCTAAGTGGGATACAAGAGTGAAAAGGGATTTAGTGTGAGGATATTTTAGTATCCTCCAATTATGATTAGGATACAATGTGTGTGGAACAAACAGAGACACACACTTCTCAAAAAGTAAACACAAGATCACAATAGAGTTATAAAAGAAGAATTGATTTTAGAAATCTCTGTGTGTTGTGCAGTAAGGCTCTGAACTCAATGGATGTAGAGAAAATGATATTAAAGCCCTCTTTTGGATGTTGGATCCAAAACAGAGTATTGTAGTCTCTATAATCTAGCTTCCAGGAGTGAAAAGGTTTAGCTCTTCTATGTGAGGTTGTTCAGCAAGCTTTAGTAGATTTCTGCTTGTAATATTAAACTCCTTGTATACTCACGCTTCGAGTTCTTCTATTTGCAATATCTTTCACATTCACACTACCAGATTTTTTGTTTTTCTAGTGGATTCCCAGCATGTGTCTTTTATGGTTGAGCTTGTAATCCTTTTATACTTCAAGGTATAATAGGCGTGAAGGTCTCCCCACGTGTATATACCTCTTACTGTCTACGGATACCTACAGTCAACATTAAATAATGTCAGAAACATTTATTTGTCTAAATATGACCATTAGAAATAAATTTGAATTAATTAATTTGACATAGTTATTTATGACTATCAGTGAGTTATAAGTATCATTCGTTCATCATCAGTTTTTCACCATCGGTTTGTCATCATTGGTGTGTCCTCATTAGTCTTTCAGCATCAGTTTTTCATTGGTCTGTCATCATCGGTCTGTTAGCATCATTGTGTCGTCATCGGTGTGTTGAACATCGGTGTGTCGAGCATTAGTGTGTCGAGCATTGGTGTGTCGATCATTGGAGTGTCGAGCATCAATGTGTACAACATCAGTGTGTCAAGCATCGGTGTGTCAAACATTAGTGTGTCGAGCATCGGTGTGTCGAACATCGGTGTGTCATCCATTGGTGTGTCAAACTTTGGTGTGTCGACTATCAGTGTTTCCAACATCGCTGTGTCAAACATCGGTGTGTCTAATATCAGTGGGTCCAACATCGATGTGTCGAACATCAGTGTGTCGAACATCAGTGTGTCGAGCATACTATCAGTTTCAGGAACTCTGAGAAACTTATAAATAGTATGACTTACACATAACATTACTATATTAAGTGACATCCAAAAATACATGTAAAAATACAATTGTAAACATATTGATTCATAAATATAAATTATTAACTTATTAAAAAATATTGTTCTCTATGAAATAGTTGAATCTGTAGATTGAAAATATTTGTGATTATGAAAACTACTATAGCATAGAGGGTCCAACAATCTCCCCCTTTTTTATAATCACAAATTATGGCATACATATAAATATAAGGAATAATAATAACTGGATAACTGGACTTATCATATACTTCACTGAATGTGGTTAGTCAATATAACCAAAGATTTCCCTTTTTTGGGTTTTTAAAACAAAGATTCTCCTCAATAAATGTATTATGTGGAGTACATGGCATGTGTCCTATGCCAAAAAATTTCTACCTAAAATTAATAATTTATGAAATTAATAATGTGCACCTCTTCTTCTCCCCCTTTTGGGATTAGAAAAAAATAAGAAAAGTAAGAAGATAAATATATAAAGAAAAGAGATAGAGAGAAGACAAAAAAGGTGTTACATTAAGTAGCAAAAGAGTACAATCAACAATAGGGGACAAAGCCCTATCAAAGACACAATCCATCACTAATGGTTTGGATTTTTAAGGGATTTTCATTTATCTGAAGGATCCGGAGTAGGATGAGAAGGTTTGGGAGTGGCAGAGGCAAGTGGTGGTCTGATGATAACACCTGGCAAAGCAACACCTATTGGAATAGTTGCTACAAAGGTAGGCCTTCTCTCTGACAACATGTAATTGGGAGATTGCTATGTAATGACTGGTCGAATCTCATAAAGAGACTGAGAGACAGTCATTTTAGTAGGAGGCTAAGAGGGAGTAGCAGTGGAATCAGCAGGAGGAACCACAATTGTTTTGGTTTGGACTTGTAGATATGGCTTAAGGAGGTTGATGAAATCATAAATGATTTCACCACCATATTACATAGCTTTTGAGGTCATCCTTATTCTCTATGAATTTATTCAGCAAAGGGGTAAAATCCTTCAATTGGGTAACTTTCTTCATGAAAGCTTCTTTGACTGGAGGAGTTTTGAGATTTTCTGCTAAAAACATGAAGCTATTGATGAGATAATGCTAGGAATAAATATTAGTAAAGGACTTAACTTCTTTCTCTATAATCTATTTCTAAGAAGTAGAGGATTCATTTGTGCACTACCTTACCATATTGTACACAAGGTCTGCATTTCTATGTACCTTTTCTAGAATTTCTTTGTTTGAAACACACTGATGATTTTGGAGTTCCTCTCTCATCACAACCATGAGAGATTCCAAATCAGCAATAGCACCTTTCCCACTCCTATAACTGGATGGGCCAGTAATCATTTTTCAAAGCTCCCCTTTCAACTTCTACAGATCTACACTTAGTAGATGAGTCACTAAGTTCCTAATAACATTCAGTACACCACTAAAGGGGGTCTCAAAATCATAGGTTAGAGAATTTAACTCATTTCTCATCTTCTTTACTTCTTCTCTCAACACGTTAATATGTCTAATGATGGTTTCTACTATAGTAATGATATTTGGTTGAATCTCCTAGATCACCATTCTAGAAATCTTGGCTATATCGGCATCTGAAATACCTATTGTAGTGGAGGATTCACTTATAGATCCAACAGAGGATTTCACAGTCTCCCAAATATCATTTTTTAAGTGCTCCAAATCTTCCTTAGTGACATAGTCAAAAGGCACGGTCTATGTTATGGGCTCCACTACTGGAGGTGAAACTAGTGGGAGAGGTGAAACAAGTTTTTCTTTAGTTTGTGCTTGTGGAGCATGAGGAGGAGGCACCCTCTCCTCATCTGAGTCATAATCCAACTGAAAAAAGAATGTATCATGGATCATTATTAAATTCTCAAATACAGGTCCAGTCTCTTGGCTCAACAGTGTTAATCTGGATCCTTCGTCCCTGAGGCTCAGGAACTACTTCATCTTCATCAAATTCTTCATCCTGTCCTCTATCCATATTAATATTTCTGGGTACTTGTATCAACAGGGCTTGAGGTTCTGCATGTGCACTAGCCACTTCAACATCTCGAGACACTTTATCAATTTGAAGCACTAGATCCCCAGCTTCTTCCTCATGGCTACCAGCTATAAGTTCATTAAATTATTGAAGGATTTATTGATTTTCATCATTAGGATGGGGTGATTTGTCCTCATGAATATCATCTCAAATATCAACATCCACCTATTCAACATGCTCAGCACCATCACCAGATCCATGTACCAATTCCTCACTGGATCTATCAACAACTTGTTTTCCCACTTTTAAATAATCACTTACATTCTCATCATTTTGTTCTTCATCATCATCATCATCATTAGACTCCTCATCTAATTTACTTACATATTATTCAGCTAAATTAACCTAGGTCTTTTCCTTATCCTCATCACCTAATAAAGGTTCTCTTGAGGGTAAGTCCAAAGGTGGAGTAGCAGATCCATAAGACATATCTTTGAAGCTTTCAGCAATAGCAGGATCACTCCTATCATCAAAAGGATATCCTTCTTCCCTTTTCACTTCAGTCTCTGCTTCCTCATTATAATAAACAGGATTCTCTCCGGGTTTGAGATCTAGATCAACATGATCCTTTGGTCTGGTAGGATGGTCAATTGGATTTAATTCCTCATACATCCTTTCCTCATCTCCTACCGAGAATTTCTTCTATGGGTTCTTGAAGATCTTCACCCTTTTACAAATATATTTTTGAAGGAAGAAACCACTATATGCACTTATCACTTAATCTCCATCTTCCACACAACATAAACTTTTTAACATGGCAGAGAATATCCTGGGATAGTACAAACAAGTTTAATTCTTTGATGGATTTATCATGTCAGATACATGCACCATTAGATACCTACACAGGTTCACTGTTATCCCATTTTTCAATAGATAGATCAGGAAAAATCCAGATACTTCATAGCTGAAAATTCTCCCTTCCTTGGGAAGATTTAATGTTATATAAACTTAAAAAGTAAACTTGACTCTCCATAAAATTCACTTGAAATAGTTCTCCTAGATTCTCCATTTCTAGTCTTCTCCTTCATATCATCTTCATAAGAAAATAAATCTGAGAAAGGTGTAATATTACCTTGATAATCATCCTAGACACCTCCATGGGGAATCTCTAAGCATTTAACCCATTACTGAGATGAAAAAGTTGTTTCCTTTCCCTTTACCATTGAATTCATACTTTCTTCCTCAGTTTCATCAAGGGATATCTCCAAATGTTGATAAAACTCATGTACTAGTTGGGGATAATAAGGTCTTTCATTGTGAGAGAACCATCTTATCCACCCTTGAGATTCCAGCACTCTCAATAAAAATGACTTGATTGATAGAAGCCACTATGTAGACACTTCCTTCTCAGTATTAACCAATCAGCTTTAAAAACATGGTTTTTCAGTCCAACTGGGCTCACTCTTCTGACGTTTAATAGATGGATATTTGGTCACCCCTTCCATAGCATTCTTGGTCCTTTCCATTTTGGGGTTCCAGATTCCAAAGGAGTTGAGAGGTTGAGGGTCAAGAGATAGGGTGACAAAAGGTATCAGTTTTTACGGTAGTGGGACGGTGAAAGGTCAGAAGGGATCGAACTTAATATATCATTTATGGATTGTAAATTGTAAATCATAAAATTTAAACTCGGAAAAAATTATACAAAACAGCTTCATTTTATTTAAAACAGAGAGAATTACTAAAGAATACTTAAATACATCGGTATCATTGAATCAGTATTACATGATCGGTTTCAAGGATCAGTTTCACAAGATTATTTTCAAGGATCGGTTTCACAACATCAGTTTCATGGTCTGTTACACAAGATCAATTTCAAGGATTAGTTTCACAAGATTGTTTTCAAAGATCTGTTTCACAAGATTGGTTTTAAGGATCAGTTTCACAAGATCAGTTTCAAGGATTGATTTCACAATATTGGTTTCAAGGATTGGTTTCACAAGATCAGTATCAAGGTCTGTTTCACAAGATCTGTTTCAAGGATTGGTTTCACAATATCGGTTTCAATGATTGGTTTCACATGATCAGTTTCAAGGATTGTTTTCACAAGATCGGTTTCAAGGATTAGTTTCAAAAGATTAGTTTCAAGGATTGGTTTCACAAGATCAGTTTCAAGGATCGGTTTCACAAGATCTTAGAGATTTATCATTCCTAGTTCATGTTTGTTATATTTCATTCTCTCAAAGTTTAAGGGTTTAGTGAATATATCAGCAATTTGATGCTCAGTCTCGATAAAGTGAAGAGTTAAATCACCTTTTTTATAATGATTTCTCAAAAAGTGATGTCTTACATCAATATGATTTGTTCTATAATGAGAAATTGGATTCTTATAAATGTTAATAGCACTTGTTTTGTCAGAGTTTATGGGGATATGTCTAAATTGAAATCCATAGTCTAATAAGGTGTGTTTAATCCACAAAATTTGTGCACAACACCTGCCAGCAACAATGTATTATGCTTCACCAGTTGATAATGCAACTGCATTTTTATTTTTACTACACCATGATATTAGAGACTTTCCCAAAAAGTGACATGTTCTAGAGGTACTCTTTCCTTCTAACTTACATTCACCAATTTCAACATCTGAATAGCTAACTAAATCAAAAGGTTGTTCTTTAGGATTGAATATTACTAAATTAGTTGTATACTTGAGGTATTTGAAAATTATTTTAACAGCATTTAAATGTGACTCCTTTGGGTTTTCTTGCAATCTAGCACACATAAACACACTAAACATAATATCTATCCTACTAGCAGTTATGTATAGTAAACTCCCAATCATTCCTCTATAAATAGTTTGATTAACTGATTTTTCATTTTCCTCAAGATATAACATACATGTAGAACTCATAGGGGTTTCACTACTCTTAATGATATCAAATCAATATATTTTCAAAATATCTTTCGTGTACTTACTTTGATTTACAAGAATACCTTCTTTATTTTGAAATATTTTAAATCCTAGAAAATATTTAAGTTCACCCATTAAAATCATTTCAAACTCACTTTGCATTATTTTTGGAAAATCATCACATAAAGTATTTTTAGAAGATCTAAAAATAAGATCATCTAAATATATTTGGGCTATTAAAACTTATTTTGAAATTATTTTTATAAATAAAGTAGGATCTTCAAGTCCTTTTGTAAAGCCTTTAGAAATAAGAAAATTACTCAAACTTTCATACCAAGCTCTTGGAGCTTGTTTCAAACTGTATAAAGAATTAGATAATTTGAAAAACTGATTTGGAAAGTGTGGATTTGTAAAACTTGGAGGGTTTTCAACAAAAACATACTCAATTATATAACCATTTAAGAATGCACTTTTTAAATCCATTTGATAAAGTTTAAAATCCAAGTGCAATGCATAGGCAAGTAAGATCCTAATTACTTCAAATCTAGCAACTGGTGAAAAGGTATCTTCATAATCAATTCCCTCTTCTTGATTATATCCTTGTGCAACTAGTCTACAATTGTTTCTAACTATATTTCAACTTCATCTACTTTATTTATAAATAACCATTTTGTTACTATGGTCAAATTATCCTTTGGTATATCTATAAGTTTCTGAATATTATTTCCTTCAAAATGATTAAGTTCTTTTTGCATGGCCATTACCCAAAACTCATCATTGATCACTTTATTGATATTTTTAGGTTCAATCTATGACAAGAAATCTTGATGTTCAACCTAGTTTCTCATGGAAGATCTCATTTGTGTTCCTCTATCTAAATCTTCAAAAATAGCAGCTAGGGAATGATTTTTAAGGGTCCTAGTTGGTCTAGAGAAGGTAGGACTTGATATTTTAGGTTGGTCAGATTGATCTAGTTCATTGCAGTTAGGATCTGGAGAATTTCCAGAACTGGAAGTTTTCATGGATTCCTTCACATGATGATTTGAGGTTTTATCACTAATGTCTAGATTGGACATACCATATTCAATATTTTTTTCATGAGGTCTCGGGCTCATGTGGATCTACTTCATCAAACATGATATGTACTGATTCTTGCACATATCTAGTTTTCTTATTAAAGACTCTATAGGCTTTTCTTGATGTCGAATATTCAAGAAATATTCCTTCGTCACTTTTGGAGGAAAATTTATCTAAACTATCTATAGTGTTTAGAATATAAACTTTGCATCCAAACACATTAAAATAACTTACTTTGGGATTTCTATTATTCCACAAATCATAAGGATTTTTCTTAAGGATGGGTCTGATTAAGACACTGTTTATTATTTATGAAGCTATATTAGCAGCTTAATCCTAGAAGTAAATGGGTAGGTAATACTCATTAAGCATAGTTTGGTCAATTTCCTATAGGGTTCTATTTCTTCTTTCTACCACACTATTCTTTTGAGGTGTCCTTAGAGCAGAGAAATTATGATTGTTTCCATTTTTTAGAAAAAAGATTCAAAATATTGATTCTCAAACTCTCAAACATGATCACTTCTTACAGATTTAATCTTAAGTCCACTTAGATTTTCTATAGTCCTAGCGTACTTGGTAAAGTGTGAAAAATCTTCACTTTTCTGAGATAAGAAAAAGGTCCAGGTGTACCTAGAGAAATCATCTACAAGAACATAAACATAGTGCTTTCCTTTAGGACTAATAACTCTAGATGGTCCAAAAACGTCCATGTGAACCACCTCAATAGGATGAGAAGTATTTAGTTCTTTCTTTAGTTTGAAAGAGATTTTATGTTTCTTTTCTTTTTGAAAAGGATTATACAATTTATTGTTTGCAAACTCTAATTTAGGTAAGTCTTTAACTATACCTTTTCTAGTTAACTTCCTAAGAGAGTGTATATTGAAATGTCCTAGTCTTCTATGCCAGAGCCAAGACTCTTTGTGAAAGGTATTTATACAAGAGACATTCAATGAGGCTAGTGTGTTTAGATTTACAGCATAAACATTATCATTTATAAAGGCAATAAATACTATGTAATTCTTGGAATCAAAACCACATGGAGTTAATCATTTTTGAATATAACATTAAATCCATCATCACACAATTGAGATGTGTTGAGCATGTTATACTTTAATCCATCAACATATAGTACGTTAGAAATTGAAATTGAGTTAGGGTTACCAATCTTGCCTAGGCCAAGGATTTTTCATTTACCATTGTCCCCAAATGTGACATGTCCTCCATAAATCTTGATATGACTTTTAAAGATTTAATAATCCCCTATCATATTTCTTGAACAACCACTTTCTAAGTACCAAAGCTTTCTTCAAAATCTCTTTAAGAAGATTACCTATAAAATAGTTCATCCAAGAAATGACTTTGGTACCCATATTTTTCTAGGTCCACATACATTAGTGATATAATCTTTAGGAACCCACAATTATCTTATGGGATTTTTATATGCAGAATATAGTGTGTTTAAAAAATAAAATCTGTTTGGTCCTGAAAAATTGGGTGCAGTAAAAGAATTCTTAGAACTAGAACTTGTTGTAGAATTATGGTTTATGAAAAAGGTAGGAGATTTTTCAGATTTTGTTACAAAATGTGATTTGGATAAATTCATTTGACCTGGTTGATACCGATCCAGGGAGTATACTTAGGAGCTATTTATTTATTAAGAATTTGAGTAAGAGTATTTTTCCCATTAGTAAACTTTTCCATGTCTTTCTTCAATTGCTCATTAGAAATTTTTAACTCATGGTTCTCCTTGAGCAGTTGAGAATTTTTCTATTTTTCAGTTGTAAGTTTAGAGTTAATAGTCACAGTAAGAGCATGCTATTTCATTAAAGACTTATACATATCTTTCAAATCATTTCATGTTTATTCTATCATGTTGAAATATTGAAATAATTCATCATTTTTCATATTCTCTGACTCACTTTCAAAATAATAAGAATTATGTACAGGAGAGTCTAAGCTTACCTCAGTTGTGTTTGTCATGAAACACATATTATCTATATCATCTGTATCACTTTGAGAAGAGGAAAATTCACTTGAGCTGTCCTCAGAGGCACTCCAAGTAGCCTTCATTGGTTTCTTATTCCTTATATCCTTATTTTCATATTTTTTCTTGTATTTAATCTTTGGACATTCAACTTTGACATGTCCTTTCCTTTTAAATTCATATCATATTATCTCTTCTGACTTATCATTTCTCTTCCAATCCTTTTTCCAATTTCCCTTGTTATCATACTTTCCTTTGTAATTGGGCTTTCTGAAAAACTTTTTTTCGCTATAAAATTTCTTGAATCTTATAGCCAACTCGGCCACTTCGTCATCACTTTCTGAAGCTATGTCTTCATTGCCGGAGGTTTCAATAGTAGCTTGAACTTTCTCCTTGTCTTTTCTTTTAGATGTAGTTGTCTTGAAAGCTACAAACTTTCATTTGGGTTCATCCACTTCCTTATTTACCATCAATTCCTCTTAATATATCATTAATTTTCTAATAAATTCCTTCACTAGAATTTTATCAATAATTGAATGATTCCCTAATAGACAAAAATTTTCCACGCCATCTTTCTGGTAAGCATCGTAGAATCCACATAATCCATTCTTTGGTTGTTACTTCTCTTCCTAAAGAAATCATGGTACTCACAATTTCATTGAACCTAAGATACATATCAGAAATAGAGTCATCAGGAATTATCCTAAAGTTTTCGTATTTAATAGTATAAATATTTAATCTCATCTCTTTAACATTAGATGTTCCCTCATGAGAAAAAGACTGAGTGTCCCAAATCTCAAGTGCAATTTTACAAGTACAGATACATTTAAACTCTTCATCTCCTAGTGCATAGTAAATAGCATTTATTTCTTTACAATTATTATTATAGGTGGTCTTGGTAGGTTCATCCCAAGTGTTTCTAGCAATTTCAATAATTGTATATTTACTTTCAATAGCAATCCATATTTCAAATCCCATGCTTTCTAGATGTATTTTAATATTAAGCTTCCACTGAGAATAACTAGTTCCATTAAATAAAGGTGGTCTATTTGTATCATCCCCTTCTAATGTATTTTACATGATATAAATTTTAGAAGAATTTTAAAGAGATAAAAATTTAGAAATAATAGAAATTTTGAGATCTTTGAAAAAAAACTATAATCATTGTTGACAAGATTTGAAAAACTGACAATAACTTTCAATTATGTCCCACTGATACCAAATGTTGGTCGGAGTAGATCACTCCAGAGGGGGGTGAATTTAGTATCTATACAAATTTCTATTAAAAATGGTTCTTTGAAATAATACCCCCAAATAATGTAATCAAAGTCAGTTTGTAGTGAATTTACAAAAGTCCTGAATGTTCAATTAATTTCTCAGAAGATTGATTAGTTCACAGCTTTTCCAATCTAAATATTAGTCAAAAATTTTAAAGTAATCTAGTGATTCAAAATAGATATAAACACTTGGTAAACTAACTATAAAAGTTAAGTTTATCTTGATGTGAAATGAATTAAACCTATATTAGAATAAAACCCAAGACAAACTACACAGAGGATAAAAACAAGTGGTTTAGTTGTAAGCAGGGACTTAGTCCTCTCCACTTGGTGATCACCTTCCACCAAGTAGTTTATATTAATAAACTATTGATCTACACCTTAGATCGGGATTCACAATAGCACACAAGGATTCCATGTCACACTTGACCTCTACCACATTTATTCATGGGAAAACTAATAAACAGATCACACAGGATCTCTTCTACAGTTCTACATGGGATATTAGAGTGAAAAATGTATTGAGTGTGAGGTTATTTTAGTATCTTCCAGTTATGCTCAGTAGACTGTGTGTGTGACACAAACAGATACACACACTGCTCAAAAAGTAAACACAAGATCACAATAGTGTTATAAAAGAATAATAGAGTTTAGAAATCTCTTTGTGATGTGAAGTAAATCTCTAGACTCAATGGATATAGAGAAAATTATATTCGAGAACTCTTCTAGATGTTGGCTCCAAAATAGAGTATCGTAGTCCTTGTAATATAGCTTCCAGGTGTGAAAAAGTCCAGCTCTTCTATGTGAGGATGTTCAGAAAGCTTCAGCAGATTACTGCTTGTAATATTAAACTCCTTGTATACTCAAGCTTTAAGTACTTCTATTTGAAATATCTTGCACATTCGCACAACCAGTTTTTTTTGTTTTTCTAGAAGGTTCCCAGTGTGTGTCTTTTAAGGTTGAGGTTGTAATCCTTTTATACTTCAAATTCCTATAGGCATGAAGATCTCCCCATGTGCATGTAACTCATACTGTCTACGGATAGTTTTGCAGACAACATTAAATAATGTCAGAAACATTCATTTTTCTAAATATGACTCTTAGAAAATAAATTTGAATTAATAAATTTGACATAGTTATTTATGACTGTTGGTGAGTCATAAGTATTGGTCTGTCATCATCAGTCAGTCACCATCAGTTCTTTATCATCGGTCTGTCATCATCGGTTTGTCAACATCGGTTTTTCATCGGTCTGTCATCATTGGTCTGTTAGCATCGGTGTGTCATCATCGGGGTATCGAACATCGGTGTGTCGAGCTTCGTTGTGTCGATCATCTGTGTGTCGACCATCGGTGTGTCTAGCATTGGTCTGTCAAGCATTGGTGTGTCGACCATCAATGTGTCGAGCATCACTGTGTTGAACATCGGTGTATCGAGCATCAGTTTGTCAGGCATCGGTGTGTCGACCATTGATGTGTCAACCATCAGTGTGTTGAGCATCAGTGGGTCGAACATTGGTGTGTCCATCATCAGTGTGTCGAGCATACTATCGATGCCGGGAACTCTAAGAAACTTATGAAGTGTCTGTATTATACATAACATTACTATATTAAGTGATATATAAAAATACATGTAAAAATACACTTTTAAACATATTGATTCATAAATATAGGTTATTGACTTATTAAAAAATATTGTTCTGTATGAAATAGTAGGATCTGTAGATTGACATTATTTGTGATTATGGAAACTACTATAGCATAGAGGGTCCAACAAAACCTTAGGCACCGACAGTGCCGATTGATGAAGTAGTGGAATATTTATGAGTGAACTTCTCTTTCTTCATGAAATTCAAGGAAATAGATCAAGGGAGGTTTTTCAAAATCATGTCTGACATGACGAGGGACTTAAGTTGCATCACCCTCCGAATTTTACTGTAGAGGGTGGACTTGTGGGAGCTGAGTCAGGGATTTAGTCTACCCAGACTATATATGATCACTTGGAGACTCCTGTTGAGAATAGATTTAGGCTGTCTTCTTATATATTGTGTGGTCAGGCGAAGCGTTGGTATGAAATCCAGACTCAGGATGAACAGTCAAAGACTATGGAGTTGAAGGACTTTTAGGAGAAGTTCTTTGAGAACTTTTATCTGAACCTCCCTATGATACCAACTATAAAGACCCAGCCTTATTACATATATAATCTTGAATTTAGTCAAGAAAACACTTCCTTTTACATTGAGGATCTTTTCTAGTTTAGGGATTTAGATTATTGGGACATAATACATTCCTGACATTACACATTATTACAGAGTGGATACCATAAAAATAGTTTCAATTTTTTAAAAATTTAAAACATTAAAACATAACATGGATTCCATCTTTGTCTTACACATCCATTAACTTGTGAAAATAATTTAAATCTTGGGATGAGCACAAAAACTCAGTATGGGATATAAAAAGAAATAAAGAACACATTAGTCCATGAATACTTGTAACGTATGAAATGTTTTTCAAAATACATACTAATCACCTATATATATATATACTTACATCGTGAAACATGAGATTTCCACAATACCTAAGAACATAAGTAGAACCATAAAGGTATCTTGGGGCATTACTTACATAATATCTTAACCCTATCCACAACCTTATAATTTTTAACCCTCACCGAAACCTTACAATTTGGGTAACCATCGCAATTACACTTGTAATAACCGTATGACCGACCTCATACTTACACATACCGAATGAATTGGAGGGAAATATAGGTCCCACACATCATCATAAATAATTCCCAGGATCTAGAACATAATCATACAACATGTATTTTAGCATAAAAACATTACTTTTGAATTTTAAAAAATAGAATTTTAAAAGAGGATTTTAAAAGAAAAGTCCCTTATAAATAGCATATAATTGAAGTGAGAGTTAATAGAGTGGATTGAATGTGTATATAATATTTAAAAATATGTAATTAAAAATAGTATAATCAGAATTCTCTACACAAAATATTTAAATACCACATAAATAATGAAGAATAAGGTAAACCCAAAGGATGGAAATCGAGTTAAGAATTCCCTTACCTCATGGTTTTCTTATTTAAAACTTGTTTGAACATCCTATATAATGATTAAAAGAGTATTATTAGTATTTTAAAGAATCATTTTAATGTTTATAACATCTTATATGATCATTTCATAACATCATTTCACACCTTAATTGTTAGTATTTTGTTCCTTGAACTGTTTTGGGTGAGTTCCTTACATGATTACCATGATTGGTTCATGATTGATGTTCTTATCGATTGGAAGTGAAACTATAGAATTGGTATGGAAAGGTATTTAAATATTTCCAGTTCTATAATTTATTCAATTTATCATTTTGATATTTTATATGATTATGATTCCTAAATTAAAACCTTAATGATGTTCGTTTAGATCATTTGAGTGGTTCTTTGATAATAACAACATTATTTTGTCTTATAAATTAAAACCATGAGTAAAAAAGAATATCAGAACCATGGATGAGACATAATACATATATTATAACCTGGTTCAACCGTATAAATGGTTTCAATACCAGACTTGAAATAATTAATGGAAATTGAATTCACATCGTCTACAATGTCGGTAATTCGACACATCACAGACAATGTTTTTTATTCCTTGAATAAGTGGGGGAGAGGAAGAATAATGATGATGAATTTTCCAGGAACATGAGAACATCCGGAATATAAATTATTTTTGGAGATTTCATGCCTCTTGGGTAAGAATATATGAATAAAGAATAATAAAGAAATAAACTCAAATTAAAAGAATAATTGTGAAATCCCTTACGAAAATTTGACAGCCTAACAGATATGTAACATGGTTTTAGAAAATATTAAAAAGAGAGGGGAAAAGAGTAACCCATCTATAAATAAATCATAATAAATAATATATCAAGAATAAGAATGAAATAAGAATATGGTATGGAAACATGAAAGTTATACCACATAAAAGAGAACTTGAATGGAAAAAAGAAAGAAATTGAGAATTTTCTTACCTTGTATAGTAACTCCTAGAACATAAAGGTTAGGACCTTGGGGGCTTGAGGAAACCTTGGGAGGTTCAATAATGGGGTAAGGAGGCCATATATTGGTTTATGAGGAATTCAGAATGATGTTAATGAATTAATGGGTTGGTATTTATAGCAAAAGTGAGGGATTATTTTAATAATTTCCAAAGGACACCTCATTAGTGGTATTTGCAAAAACCATGGGCTTGCCCAGGGTATTCGACCTTGGTATAAGCCATTTGGGACACCTCATATGTAACTCCTTGAACCCAGTTACCCAGAGTTGGTGCATTATTACATAACATTGGCATGATCACAAGAAAGATCAAATCTCGAAAGACCGATTGGTTTAGTAGCCTTGGAAACACAAGATATATTCATAAAGTTTTACATTACATCATAAAGTGAAAAACTACTACAACAACATAATGTCTCCATAGTCCGCACTATTATCCCCTCATAATATCCCTGCAGGTCATTCATAATTTACTTCTTCACATCCTGGGAAAAATAAAACATAGAAAATGGGTGAGTTCAAATGCCCAGTAAGGATAACAATATAGCGGAAACTTTCATAAATAAGAACAAACATTTAAGGCAATGTATAACTAAAAAAATCCTTTTAAACTTGAACTTCAACATAGTATGGTAAAAGTAAAATGAAATAATGCCATTTACTTATTCACATGGATATTCTATTAATCGAATAATCACATGCAATATCAATAACCACTTTCATAATGATGGAATGAATAATGTCAGACTATCATAACCACATAGACAAGGCCTCGTGCCAAGACTACAAATAAGATTTTTCCAAGGCCTTGTGCCAAGACACTATTTTGTCTCATGAGACCTACTGATGCATCGAGGAGCTATAGCGGGCTCCACCCGTCACTTATTAAGTCCAATGCATTCCCATATGAAAGGGTTTAA
Organism: Viscum album; assembly: GCA_963277665.1. Classification (NCBI taxonomy): domain Eukaryota; kingdom Viridiplantae; phylum Streptophyta; class Magnoliopsida; order Santalales; family Viscaceae; genus Viscum; species Viscum album. The sequence continues at coordinate 761,490,844 of OY728121.1, forward strand.
ACATTACATAAACATTCGTATTAAAACTAGCATACGAAATGTAAATACTTCATCCATAAACCATGAATGGTATAAAAATAACACATCCACAGTCAAACATATTACAAAAACATCAATACAATATAGAAGTTTTGTATCATAATAAATCAACTTCAAATAAGCATAAAATCCATCAAATGATGTTGACATAGATGAAATCCAAACTCTTTTTAGAGAAATATCTCTTTTTATTTTGAAATCATTTAAGAGACATATATTTATAAAATAAAACATTTTCTTTGAAAATATTCTTATAAGCTTGTAAGGGAAGCTTCGACGATTTATAATGGTGGAAAATAGCTACACCCACCGTATAAGTTAAAAAAACATTCTTACCTTAATTTTGTCGAAAAGGTTAAAAAGCACCTTGTTTGGAAAACGACAGAAAGATTCCTTTATAAACCTCTTATAAAAAGTAAAACAAGGGTATAAATGACTTTAACCCATATTCTAGTAAATAGTAAAAATGTTTTGAAATTCATTTTTAAGAAACATGGATGTGGATGATAATTAAGTCCCAGTAGATTATTACGTATAAATAACCTCGGATAATGAAGATATTGTGAAATAAACCCTTACCTTGTACTTTTCCTTGGTTGAGGGTAGGTTAACCTCCTGTATAATGGTGAAATAATTGTTATTAAATTATACAAGAATCATATATATTAATATGAAATCATATATGATCTTTTAACATTGCTTTGTTAATAATATCTTAGTATTATCATCATTTCGGGTGTTAAATTACTCGTTTTCTTTCATATGTTTTGTTACGTAAGCCATGTTTGTCATGGATAGGTTTTTATCTTATTCATATCCATAATGATATCAAGTCCTTAAACATTATTTTTAAATCATCAAATGATAATTATACTTGAATGGATACGATGGAGAATGAATCTCATCGCGTTCGTGGAGACGGTAGTCCGTACGTACGCACGAGCGACAATATCATTATTTTGATATTAAAATGATATAAAATTGGATGCTATATCATATATACAGAATCATTATCATGTGATATTTATTATTTACATGAGTTACACATCATTATTATACCCATCCAAATAATAATATATTTAATAACAATTACACCACGGCGTGGAGACGGTATGCCGTACGTACGCACGTATGGTGACATGTTATTCAAATAGTGGATAGAATACTGAAAATGGTTGTACTATATTTATTATAACATCACAGTATATATAAGATACTGGATTTATTATTTTAGAATGGTAATAACAAAGAAAGAATAAATGGAAGAAGAAATGAATTTGAAAAAGGGTGGTGAAAACATTACCTCTTCTTCAGGTTCTTCCTTTTGATTTGAACAAAAGGGCTCCATAGGTTGGATTTCTAATTAAACTAAGGCAACTAGGTTGTATTTAGGCAATTTTAGAGAGTATTTGGGCAGAGTTTGGCCGAACCAAAAGGCTTTGAAGGTGTGAAGAAATGAGAAGGAGGAGTCCCCTCTTATAAGAGGGGTGAGGGGCACCTTTGGAAAAGATAGAAATATTAACTTATAATAAATTTATATTCAGTTTCTAATGGATCCAAAATTGATTATTCAAAGGTTAAGGTGGGTATAGGTCGAAAACCATTCAAACAATAGAATATAGACAGTTTTGGGTTACTATATTAACCTTATCTTTTAGTTTTAACTCTTAGTTAATTAGTTTGACATTTACCATGTCACTTTGTATTTTTATATTATATAGTTAATAAACTTACTATATACATCCAAGCGACCCCCAAGTGGTCCATTAATGATACACCTATCATGATATAAGTCTCTTGACCGAACATTAGATTTTTAAGAATTTAATATCAATTAATAATATAATATTTGTTTTAAAAACTCTTTTATGTCAATTTTGACACTATTCAATAGTTGATTTTTGTGAAACTCATAAAAGAATGATTACTTTTAAAAAAAGTCAATTAAATAAATCCTAATATTTCATATTATCCTATAAAATTATTTTAATTCATAAAAGTATCTAATTATATTTATTTGGGTATTTATAATATCAATTATTTTAATTTTTTACTATTATGGCAATTACTCCATCATCATTGTGTCATAAATAAATTAAATTATTTAATGTATAAAAATTATAAATCAAACAACATTATGTATAAAATATTTTTAGATTTCTAATGAATATTTATAGTCAAACATCCAACATATATAACCCTATGTAAAACTTGTTTTTCTAAAAGATATATGCTTATGTCATTTTTGTACTTATTTTAACTTAATTAAAATAAAGTGTCCCTATCACCTACAAGTAGCTCCATGGGGTCCCAAAATCGACCCAAAAATGCCCATGGTCGGACATGTATCCACCAATAATGTTAGGACACGTTTTAGGGTAATTTAGTATTATTATAATATTATTTTTTAACTCTTATTTACCGGATTTACCCTAAACCATGGTAAATAAAATATTTACCGCAGTAATTATTCAAAATGTCTAAAAATAAAAGTTACCTATTCACGCAATATGAACACCCTAATTCCAAATATGGAATCCATTTTTCCAAATTCAAAACACAAAAGTCACAGAAATTAATTTAAAATTAATTTCCGCTGTTAAAACAAAAAGCGTGTTTTTAAGATATAATTACTATCAAAAGATTGATACTTGTTTATATTCGGTTTAATTGTGAAATTATGTCCAATGAACAAAACTGTATTAAATGGTAAAACTATATTCTAAATATACTTTAAAACCACTCAAATTAATAATTTATCACTATTAATTATTTTTATTAAAAAAGTTGTTTTTAATTAAAATTTAGTAATTTTCACTATTCATCAAAATCTTAAAGTTATCCGAAAAGTACCAAAATTTCACCTTAGGCTAAATTTGATACTCTGAATCCAAAAATGAAGTCCATTTTGAAATATAAAATATATATAATTTCAAAAATTAGGTATTACAATTCATAACGGCTAGTTTGATCGGTTGTGGTGTGTGTTAAACTCGATGTTGCGTACAACACACGCTATTACATTATTCAAAGGGAAACGCACCATAGAAGCTTGGGGTGTTACATTCTCCCCTCCTTCAAATAATTTAGTACTTGAAATTTCTAGAATACTACTGCATGAAAATACTCGGTTGTTTCTTCATCATAAGTTCCTCGGGTTCCCACGTTGCCTCTTCCATCTTATGGTTTCTCCACAAAACTTTTACCAGACGTGTCGTCCGGTTTCTCAGCACTTGTTCTCTCGTATCAAGAATTCTGACGGGCTCTTCGCAATAAGATAGATCGGGTTCCAGTTCTAATTCCTCATAGGTGAGTACATGTGTTGGGCTAGGCATCTATTTCCTCAATAGAGATACGTGGAACACATTGTGAACTTTGGAGAGACTTGGCGGCATTGCCAATCGGTAAGCTACAGCCCCAATTCGTTCTAGAATTTTGAAAGGTCTGATGTACATGGGACTCAATTTACCTTTCTTACCAAAACGTATGGCTCCCTTCCATGGAGATACCTTCAGGAAAACATGATCACCAACTTGAAATTCCAAATCATTCCTTCGATTATCGGCATCGCTCTTTCGCCTACTTTGAGCTGCTTTGATGTGATTTTGGATTACCTTCACCTTTTCCATCGTTTCCTCCACCAGTTCTGGACCTACAAGTTTTCTTTCACCAACGTCATCCCAACAGGTTGGTGTGCGACATCTCTTTCCATATAATGCTTCATATGGTGCCATCTGAATACTCGAATGGAAGCTATTGTTATAGGAAAATTCTACTAAAGGTAAATATTGATCCCGCATACCCTGAAGGTCAAATGAACAAGATCTCCGTATGTCTTCTAAGGTTTGAATAGTCTGTTCTGATTGTCCGTCTGTCTGAGGGTGGTAGGCAGTGCTCAAATGAAGTTTAGTATCCATGGATTTCTGAAGACTCTTCCAGAATCTTGAAGTAAAACGGGGATCACGATCAGAAACAATCGATAGGGTTACTCCATGAAGTCTCATAGCTCCATTAATATATAGTCTTGCTAGACGTTCCAGTGGTAGATCTTCGCTTGTAGCAAGAAAATGTGCTGACTTGGTAAGACGATCAACTATAACCCATATTGCATCATTCCTTCTAGGAGTCTTTGGTAGCCTCATGACAAAGCCCATCGTGATATTGTCCCATTTCCACTCAGGTATGGGATGATGTTGCAATACTCCACCAGGCTGTTGCCATCTAGCTTTCACTTGTTGACAAACCACACATCTTGACATAAAATCGGCAATCTCCCTCTTCATGTTGTCCCACCAAAAATGTTCCTTCAAAACTCTATACATTTTGGTGCTCCCAGGGTGTATAGAGAAATTGGAACTATGAGCATCATGCAATAATTCCCTTTTTAGATCAGGTATATTGGGAACACAAAGCCTCTTCCCGAATTTCAAAATTCCATCTTCATACACAAAGTCTCTCAATCTCCCATCATTCACAGCTTTAATCTTCTTTTGAAATTATCCAGCATCAGTCTGAGAACTCTTAATCCTTTCTAATAAAGATGGTTTGGCAATCATCTGAAAAAGCATTAATGTTTCACCTTCCCTAGTTATTCCCATGTCCATCTTCACTAGATCTATGAAAATTGGATCCCTTTAAATTCTCATCACGTTCAAAACTCCATGGTATTTTCTGCTCAATGCATCTGCCACCTTGTTTTCTTTCCCCGGGTGGTACTGTATCGTACAATCATAATCCTTGAGTAATTCAAGCCATCTCCTTTGCCTCATGTTGAGTTATTTTTGTGAGAAAATATACTTCAAACTCTTGTGATCAGTATAAATCTCACATTTTTTTCACCATAGAAGTAGTGCCTCTATATCTTGAAAGCAAAGATCACAGCTGCTAACTTGAGATCATGAGTACGATAGTTTTGTTCATGAATTTTCAACTGCCGTGATGCATAAGCAATAACCCTATCATTTTTCATAAGGACACAACCAAGTCCTTTCTTCGATGCATCACTATAAATAACAAACCCATCATTCCCCGATAGTAGAGTCAATATAGGAGAATTGACTAATCTTCTCTTCAGTTCTTCAAAACATTATTCACACTCTTTTGTCCAAAAAAATTTAACCCCTTTACGTGTGAGATTCGTTAATGGGTTAGCCAATTGGGAAAAATTATGTACAAAACGCCGATAATAACTTTCTAAACCAATAAAACTACATACCTCAGTTATATTTGTAGGTGCTGGCCATTCTTGGATTGCCTTGGTCTTAGAAGGATCAACACAGATTCCATCTTTAGAGACAATATGGCCAAGACAAGAAATCTCCTGAAGCCAGAATTCACACTTGCTAAACTTCCCATATAATTCATGTCTTCTCAGAGTCTTCAGGATAATGCGCAAGTGATTTTCATGATCTTCGTAGCTTTTAGAGTATACCAAGATATCATCAATAAATACCACCTAAAATTCATATAGATATTCCTTGAAAACTTTATTCATCATATCCATGAATACAGAGGGTGCATTAGTCAATCCAAAAGGCATTACTGTAAACTCATAATGCCCGTACCTGGTTTGAAATGCTGTCTTCAGAATGTCTTCCTTATTCACACACAACTGATGGTATCCAGATCGAAGGTCAATCTTTGAAAAGTATTTAGCTCCATGCATTTGGTCAAATAAATCATCAATGCGAGGTAGGGGATACTTGTTCTTTATTGTTATAGCATTGATCTCCCTGTAGTCGATACATAACCTCATGGATCCATCTTTCTTTTTAACAAAAAGAACAGGGGCTCCCCATGGAGAAACACTAGGGAGAATAAATCCTTTATTACTCAATTCCTCTAGTTGGTTATTTAGTTCGACTAATTCTACAGTGGCCATTCTATAAGGGGTCTTCGATATAGGCCTTGATCCAGGAATTAAATCAATGGAAAAATCAACTTCTCGTTCCAGAGGATGTCCAGGTAAATCTTCCAGAAATACATCTACAAATTCTTTCACAACAGGTACATCCTCTATTTGAACATTCCTTTCCTCACCCACAGTTATTTCATTCTCTTCCTCCTCAATAATTGAATTTAGTTGAGCTACTGGGGGTGGATCTAGATAAGAATTAGGTGGTAACGATTCTGCTCTAAAGATAAGGTGTTCCTTATCATAATCATCAAGAATAGTAACCTCTTTATTCTTACAATAAATCTTTGCATCATAGTCTGAAATCCAGTCCATACCGAGGATTATATCAAACTCAATCATAGGTATGACGATGAGATCAGCAGATAAAGAACATGTATGTGCTCTAATGGGGACTGATTCACAAAACTTTGTTGCAATGATACTTCCCTTAAGAGTTTTAACTGACAACTCCCTTGTTAAATCAAATTGGAAATATCTAATTTTTTTAGCAAACTGGGAAGATATGAAACAATGCGATGATCCATAATCAAATAATGCATTTTCTAAACTTGAGGAAACCATTAAATTACCTGCCACCACGTCTTTCGGAGCTTCTACCTTAGCAGTAGTGATAGCATAAGCTTGGCCTTGATCCCTTGGCATTTTATGAGGTATGTTCCCCTGACACTTAGGACATTCATTTGCATAATGCCCCATCTACCTGAAACTGTAGCACTGAACATTGGTATCTTCCTTCTTCCCTTTTCAATCACGAGCTCGGTGGCCTTTATCAACACACTTGTAACAGACTCCCATTCCCTTCAAGCAAGTACCAGGGTGTTTCTTCCCACATTTACCACAGGATGGATATTCAACATTTCCCTTATTCCACTTATTTCCATTCCTAGGTTGATCAGAATATCTATTCTTCTCTTGCTTTGCTTTAAAGTCATAAGACTTAGAGAATTCTTTTTCGGTCTTGATAGCACATGAGACAATGTCTTCATACGACGAGAAGGATTGTGAGACTAATGATCGATGGAGAAATGGTTTTAACCCATCAAATAAACGATCAATATTACTTCTTGGGTTACGTATATAATATCTAGCATACCTTGCTAACCTTGTAAAGTTAGCCTCATACTTTGTGACATTCTCATCCTCCTTTTGCCTCAGACTCAGAAACTACCTTTCCATATCTGCTCGATGGTCGCGAGGAAAGTATTTTTATAAAAACAGATCTTTGATCTCCCTCCATTCCATATTTGATACTTCATCATCTTCCTTTGTATTTTTAATCAATGACCACCATTGATCAGCATCTCCAGTGAGGCGGTAAACTGCCATGATAACTTTTTCCCTTTCACTACTCACCACAGCCTGAAATATTTTCTCTAGGGAATTTATCCATTGTTCATCCACTAAGGGATTTGTACTCCTATTGAACGTTGGTGGTTGTTTCCTCATGAAGCGATCTAACATTGATCCTTCATGTTGTGGATCAGGGTGCTCCATATGGGTAATGTTATTATTCATAACCTGAGTAAGTTGTCCTAGTATGGTGATTAGCTGATCGGAACCAGTTGCATCACCAGCTCCACTATAATTATCTTGAGTAGGAGGGAAATCCCTACATGGAGTACGTGAATTGATACGGTTTCCATTTCTTCCCCTAGGCGTCATTTCTAAACAATGGCATAAACTAGATAAGTTTATGAATCAAAATACATAATCCCATACTTATAAAACACTTAACATAAATTGAACTATTTATGGATATAATCCATAAGCATAAGAATGTTTTCTTTGAGGAATTATATACTCATAAACCCTTCATAATGATTTGTAAAGAAAATGAGAGTTATCCTAAGCATATCCCCCGGGAGTGTCGTAACCAAGAGTGCAGAAAGGCCCGTTGTCGTGCACCAATTCCCGTTCAAGTCTAGCTCAAAGTGGTGTTTTCGGGTTTTACCCCTAGGTACATCTGTGCCAGAGCCGCCTCTACCTGCTCGTATCCAGACAGGGATGTATTGCTCGAAAAACTCACAAAATCTCTACAATACCAAAATTCTAGGAAGTTCTTCTATACTAATCCTCATACTCCATCTTAAATCTATGTGCTCTAATCAGAGTTTATCTAAATCTAGCTTCCATGGTTTGTACTAAACTTCCTATGATAACAACTGTAACGCCCCGACCCCAGTTACCCAGAGTCGCTGCATTATTACATAACATTGGCATGATCACAAGAAAGATCAAATCTCAAAAGACCGATTGGTTTAGTAGCCTTGGAAACACTAGATATATTCATAAAGTTTTACATTACATCATAAAGTGAAAAACTACTACAACAACATAATGTCTCCATAGTCCACACTATTATCCCCTCATAATATCCCTGCAGGTCATTCATAATTTACTTATTCACATACTGGGAAAAATAAAACATAGAAAAGGGGTGAGCTCAAATGCCCAGTAAGGATAACAATATAGCGGAAACTTTCATAAATAAGGATAAACATTTAAGGCAATGTATAACTAAAATAGAATCCTTTTAAACTTGAACTTAAACATAGTATGGAAAAAGTAAAATGAAATAATTCCATTGACTTATTCACATGGATATTCTACTAATCGAATAATAACATGCAATATCAATAACCACTTTCATATGATGGAATGCATAATGTCAGACTATCATAACCACATAGCCAAGGCCTCGTGCCAAGACTACAAATAAGATTTTGTCAGGGCCTTGTGTCAAGACAATAGTTTGTCTCATGAGACCTACTGATGCATCGAGGAGCTATAGCGGGCTCCACCCGTCACTTATTAAGTCCAATGCATTCCCATATTAAAATGATTAAACATTACATAATCATTCGTACTAAAACAAGCATACAAAATGTAAATACTTCATCCATAAGCCATAAATTGTATAAAAATAACACATCCACAGTCAAACATATCACAAAACCTTCAATACAATATAGAAGTTTTGTATCATAATAAATCAACTTCAAATAAGCGTAAAATCCATCAAAGGATGTTGACATAGATGAAATCAAAACTCTTTTTAGAGAAATATATCTTTTTATTTTGAAATCTTTTAAGAGACATATATTTATAAAATAAAACATTTTCATTGAAAATATTCTTATAATCTTGTAAGGGAGGCTTCGACGATTTTATAATGGTGGAAAATAGATGCACCTACCGTATAAGTTAAAAAAACATTCTTACCTTAATTTTGTCGAAAAGGTTAAAAAACACCTTGTTTGGAAAACGACGGAAAGATTCCTTTATAAACCTCTTATAAAAAGTCAAACAAGGGTATAAATGACTTTAACCCATTTTCTAGTAAATAGTAAAAATGTTTTGAAATTCGTTTTAAAGAAACATGGATGTGGATGATAAAGAAGTCCCAGTAGATTATTACGTATAAACAACCTCGGATAATGAAGAGATTGAGAAATAAACCCTTACCTTGTACTTTTCCTTGGTTGACGGTAGGTTAACCTCCTGTATAATGGTGAAATAATTGTTATTAAATTATACAAGAATCATATATATTAATATGATATCATATATGATCTTTTAACATTGCTTTGTTAATAATATCTTAGTATTATCGTCGTTTCGGGTGTTAACTTACTCGTTTTCTTTCATATATTTTGTTACATAAGCCATGTTTGTCATGAATAGGTTGTATCTTATTCATATCCAGAATGATATCAAGTACTTAAACATTATTTTTAAATCATAAAATGATAATTATACTTTAATGGATACGATGGAGAATGAATCTCATCGCGTTCGTGGAGACGGTGGTCCGTACGTACGCACAAGCGACAATATCATTATTTTGATATTAAAATGATATATAATTGGATGGTATATCATATATACAGAATCATTATCATGTGATATTTATTATTTACATGAGTTACACATCATTATTATACCCATCCAAATAATAATATATTGAATAACAATTACACCACGACGTGGAGACGGTAAGTCGTACGTACGCACGTATGGTGACATGTTATTCAAAGGGTGGATAGAATACTAAATATGGTTGTACCATATTCATAATAAAATCACAGTATATATAAGATACTGGAGTTATTATTTTAGAATGGTAATAACAAAGAAAGAAGAAGTGGATGAAGAAATGAATTTGAAAAAGGGTGGTGAAAACATTACCTCTTCTTCGGGTTCTTCCTTTTGATTTGATCAAAAGGGCACCTTAGGTTGGCTTTATGATAAAACTAAGGCCTCTAGGTTTTAGTGAGGGAAGTTGAGAGAGTATTTGGGTAGAGGTTTTCCAAAACAAAAGGCTTTGAAGGTGTGAAGAAATGAGAAGGAGGAGTTCCCTTTTATAAGAGGGGTGAGGGGCACCTTTGGAAAAGCTAGAAATATTAATTTATAATAAATTCATATTCGGTTTCTAATGGCTCTAAAGTTGATTATTAAAATTTTAAGGTGGGGATAGGTCGAAAAAGATTTATCCAATAGAATTTAGACTGGTTTGGTTAACTATATTAACCTTATCTTTTAGTTTTAACTCTTAGTTAATTAGTTTGACATTTACCATGTCACTTTGTATTTTTATATTATATAGTTAATAAACATACTATATACATCCAAGAGACCCCCAAGTGGTCCATTAATGATACACATATAATTATATAAGTCTCTTGGCTGAACCTTAGATTTTTATGAATTTAATATCAATTAATAATATAATATTTGTTTTAAAAACTCTTTTATGTCAATTTTGACACTATTCAATAGTTGATTTTTTTGAAACTCATAACAGAATTATTACTTAGATAAAAGTCAATTAAATCAATCCTAATATGTCATATTATCCTAGAAAATTATTTTAATTCATTAAATTTCTAAAATTATATTTATTTGGGTATTTATAATATCAATTTTTTTAATTTTTTACTATTATGGTAATTACTACATTATCATTGTGTCATAAATAAATTAAATTATTTAATGTCTAAAAATTATAAATAAAATATCATTATGTAGGAAATCGTATTAGATTTCTAATTAATAATTATAGTCGAACATCCAACATATATAACCCTATTTAAAAATTGTTTTTCTAAAAGATATATGCTTATGTCATTTTTATACTTATTTTAACTTAATTAAAATAAAGTGTCCCTATCACCTACAAATGGCTCCATGGGGTACCAAAATAGACCCAAAGATGCCCATGGTCGTACATGTATCCACCAATAAGGTTAGGACACGTTTTAGGGTAATTTAGTATTATTATAATATTATTTTTTAAGCCTTATTTACCGGATTTACCCTTAACCATGGTAAATATAATATTTACCGCAGTAATTATTCAAAATGTCTAAAAATAAAAGTTACCTATTCATACAATATGAACACCCTGATTCCAAATATGGAATCCATTTTTCCAAATTCAAAACACACAAGTGGCAGAAATTAATTTAAAATTAATTCCCGCTGTTAAAACAAAAAGCGTGTTTTTAAGATATAATAGCTATCAAAAGATTGATACTTGTTTATGTTCGGTTTAATTGTGAAATTATGTCCAATGACCAAAATTGTATTAAATGGTAAAAATATATTCTAAATATACTTTAAAACCACTCAAATTCATAATTTATCACAATTAATTATTTTTATAAAAAAATTTGTTTTTAATTAAAATTTAGTAATTTTCACTATTCATCAAAATATTAAAGTTATCCGAAAAGTACCAAAATTTCTCCTTAGGCTAAATTCGATACTATGAATCCAAAAATTAAGTCCATTTTGAAATATAAAATATATATAATTTCAAAAATTAGGTATTACTATTCATAATGGCTAGTTTGATCGGTTGTGGTGTGTGTTAGAACTCAATGTTGCGTACAACACATGCTATTACATTATTCAAAGGAAAACGTAACGTAGATGCTTGGGGTGTTACATCATAACTTATTTTATTGTACACAAGTATACCATATTTATTACATCATTAATGATGTCATTAAAACACTGAAACTCAAAACTATATATTTTACTATTCACTGAAAAATCAAGTGCTTTAGAAAAATCCCCAAAATCCACCCTAACCATTTATCGACGTGTAGAATTTAAAAATGAAGTCCTTTTTATTAAATAATTTTCTAAATATATATAATTTAATTTTTAAATAAAATCATACTTATTTCAAAAATTAATAATTTAAAAAACTATAACTCCTTTTATTTCACATTTAAAAATTAATCAAGATATCATTATCTTAAAGCCTAAAGAAAATAAAATAATAATACAATTTATTATTCTTTATGGTCATATTAATATTCATATTACTATTTATAAGGGTATGTTACTATTCCCTAAAAAACAAGTTTGTTCCAATAGACTCCAAATAAAATACTGAACACAATTATAGATGACCATTTTTTAAAATTCAAAACATAGAAGCAGAAAAATTCTGTTAAAAGGATACTTATAAATATCTACATTAAACAAAATTTCAAGAATTTCAATTTATTTTTAGAAACCCATGGGCTTTTACAGATAAACAGGGTACTAGACTTGAAATTTTACACCTAAGCAAGATAAATGGTGCGAGATAGCGGCTGATGCTCCAAATACTCATGAGAAACTAGATATGGAATTCTACAAATAAAACATTGGTGTTGGACTACAGTTCCAAGGGGACAGAATAATGAATTTTAAGTGGAATTGATAATGTAATCCCATGTTCTATAGTGAAATGTGTATTTAATATCTAACATGGTTCAGACCCGATGGGGACCAAAGTAGGTATTGAGGTACATGTGTCCTTGGGAACCTGGTGGTCTATGTGGTTTAATAAAGATTAATTGATAATATGATAATTGTTTTCTCACATCCAACTTGGGATGCCTGATTGGTACCAGAATAGAATTCATGTATGCAGGAAAAGTGAAGGGAAATTACCATGTGTTAGATGGATGAGTCGGGATATAGCATGGTTGAGGGAACATGTGTGGTTTGGAACCCGCTGGGAGTTGATAGTGTTTTACTTTTTGGTTTTAATTTTAGACACCTGAAAAGTATAATAGTATGGAATGTTTTATCTTTAGTTTGGATATAGTATCTCTTACTTTGACTGTATTGAGATATTGATATTGTTTATGGTTATATGTTATTCTTATGTTGATTATTTATTTTAGATGGTGTACTAATCTGATAAAAGAGGGTGTAGTATCCCCATGATCGACTTACCAGATCCTTGCTACTAATGATGTTTTTAATTGGATGATGTTTCAGGAAGTTTAATGGTGGACATAAAATATTTCATTTTTATATAAATTTTTTTTAAGAATACGATGAGAAGAACAAGAGAGTGTTTATTTAAATTTGGAATATTTTTTAAGTCCATGAAAAAATATAATGATATGTATATTTTTCATGATGATTCAATTTTGAAGAAGACATTGAAGTTTCTTAGAAATTTAATACTTTTACTTGGTAATTTTACTATGTGGGGTTCATAAACAATTGTCCAACCAATGCTAACCAATGGCCCCATTAACCATGAATGTGTGACCCTCAAGTCAACCATGTGGGTGAGGGTTTACACGGCTAGATTTTCTAGGAGATATATTTGGGCTTACATTGTGACCATAGGTAACACATGAATATAGGTGCACATAATGAGTGTATAGGGTGTGTAGGGGTGCCCAGGGGACTGTGGAAGGGTGTGGAATGGATTTTTCAGGGTGTGGGTGCAATAGATCCAGGTTTTGAACCTAATTTTGGATCGATGTTGAATAGGGAGTGAGATCAATAATATTTAATGACTTTTCCAGTAGGAACTCTATTGTGAGACAGCTAGAGTGGGTATTATTCACCATCTTAAAAAAATAAGACTATATAATCACTTTTGATCCATATAATCTACACCATCCAACCACATTAAATATATTCATATTTAAAATCTTCTTATCCTCTTCAAATTCAAGCTTCCCAACACCACGGGTTTGATTATACAAACTCACCTGACATTTATCCATCTCTGGTGATCTATACGAACTCAAAAGACAAAGAGAATGATAAATACAACAAATATCCCTGAAATATATGTCTTGAATGCATTTGAACATTCTAATATATTGATTATTCTAAGGAAAGCATGATTAAATAATAGTTTGATCTTGTATATAATATTAATGGATGTGTTTGAGCTATAAAGGATCATGTGATTATCATTTCATTCATTTGAGGCATAAGAAGAAACACCTTAAATCTTGACATCACATTACGGGGGGGAAATAATGAAAACCACCTGAGAATATTTTAAAATTCAAAGACACTTGGGAATTAAAAATAATTAAATTAGATAACATATTTTTCAGACAGCTAAGGTAGTGAAAAGGTGGTGAGTCCTATCCTATAAATACCTAAGTAATGGGGGATATTAATTGGATGCATGTACCTAAAATTCTATGCTAAGGACTTAAAATAAGTTTTACCTACATATGTTTCATGGTATACAAGAATGTAATGCACAACATATGTATTAATTGAAACACTTCAAAAATATAGAATGAACAAACAAGAAGAAAATTGAGTTTTCAAAACTATTTTCATTAAATTATAGTGCAATTAAAAGCATTGAATAAATTTGATAAGGTTTATAAAATAATGAAAACAAAAAATTTACATGTGAAAAGATCATTCAATATTGCCTACATAAATGAATTGATTTGAGGAATCAAGAAGGAATATTGTGATCGGGTTGTATAAGATTATTCTTTCATAAAATATTATTGATGAATTTTCGAACATTAATTTCACACAATAATTGAGTCTGGTGTCTTCATTAGTTGAAGGAGTATGCACCCAAGAATTTGATATTCAGGGAAGAAGATAACATGTAATGTGTTGAGGGATTCTTCAGTTGATAATTATGAGAAATAAATGAGTTAGAGTGGAAGTTTAATACTCCACTTATTGAATAAAACTATGAATACATTCGTATTACCTATATTTTTTATATTTTAGTAGCCAATTTCCTAGATTTGAGGAATAATTATATTCAGTAGATGAAAATACATCCATTGTAGTAGAGAGATATTGTTCCAAAATCTTATTGGAGTATCATTATGAAATCATTGGTTCTATTATAAACAAGACCATTTTAGAATTGGTGGTACCAATATTAAAAATGAATTTTATCCTTTATAGTATGTCAATATTACCTATCATAATATTGTGTGAATTAAACATATCCTATAATCACTTAAAATTATAGTTATAATAAAATCCATTAAACAACCAATGGTGGATATTGGTAAGGATAAGGATTTATCATTGAGGCTAAACCTTTTAAAATATATAGGAGCTTATCTATGTTTTAGTGTATTCCTTACATGTGTAAGTAATTTTTTAGAGATCATATATGACCAATTCCTCTTAACAGGGGAAGAGGTTGAAGAGTATTAGGGGATAATTGAAAATAAATTAACTCTAAAAAAATTATGTACACTAATTCATACCATATTATTTTCCTTTCATTATCCATATGGTATCTATATATTGTATTATAGTGAATTTATTCCTCTGATTGGATTAAATTATTTGTTATCCCCAGTTGTTTTTACAAGTTTTATTTGAAATATAGATTTAAATTTTATTCTTAAGTACCTCAAGTGGAGGACTTTGTCTCCAATCCTATTGAATAAGACATTAAGGTCTCTACCAGGATCCTAAAAAACATGATGAATAGTGAAAATTGATTTTGTAAAATATTAAAGAAAAAATATAAGGATCAGTGATCTCTTATCAAAAAAATTCAAAATGATCATTTTAAAGAAATTAGATTTTGATATAGAGAGTATGAAGAAGACGATTCTACCAAAATAGTTTATGACTTCTAATATCAATTTGGATTATATATTATGAATGTAAAAGATGTAGTGTTTATTTATATAATTTGTTTCATCGAGGATATTATTGAATAAAAATCATATCTTGAGGAGTAAATTCATAAATATGCGGATTCACATGGTAAGAAATTCAAAATGTGCAATGTTATAACAGACCTTGTTGAAACAAAGGAATAATTTTTGACACTTTGTAGGGAAAATATTTCAATAATTGATGAAGAATTGAAAAAATTTATTTATGATAGAATCATAAGAAAAATAAATTGGTGAAGTAATCCAAGCACTTGAAACAATGTTCAATGATTTCATGAATATCATAACTTCTCAAATTGCAGAAAAAACATGTAAGGATGAGATGCTTGAAATGTTAGTGTAAGAAAAGAACAAATTGCATGATGAGTATAATCATAAGATCCATACTATAGAAGAAACACAAAAATTTACTATTAGTATAAGAGAACCTAATTATAATTTAATTCTATAAGAATCAATGTACTTGATAGATTTATGAGTGAAGGTAGTATACAACAGAAAGATTAGATTAATAAAACGAAAGGTGAATGTGAAGGTAGGATGGCATCAGTTGGAAATGAGAAGTTTGATGTTAGTATGAAATTACTTGAACTATATTTTTAATTGAGAAATTAGAATGTGTCACATAATGGAACCTCCTAAGTTCTAGAAAATAATAAATCATCCACCAAAATATGTGAGGAGATTCAAGCCATAAAAGGAATTTTATAATACAAACTATTTATGGGACTCATGTCTCTAAAGTTACTCATATTGATAGAGAAAAAAATAACTTATAATTATATTCTTATCAACCTTATAAAATCTCATATATGATGATAACTCATAACCCATTTAGTTTTATTTTTACTAATGTAGCCTTATATTCTAGTACATGTAAAAATCAAAAATACATGAAGATTTGTGAAGATAAAAAGTCAAATAAATCCAAAAAAAACGAAAGGTGGATTCAGGTAAGATCAAAAAATTAATAACACCCAAAATTATTCTCTAAAGAAGGAAAAGAAAATCCATAAATAGTAATTCAATAAATCTAGTTAAACTGGTACTATAAGAAAAGAAAGGAGATTCATTCAGTATTTTCGTATTGTTGGATGTTTGTTCATCAGACTACTATATGTACGAAAAACATGAAACTGTAAAAAAACTATAAAAGGACAATATTCATGGGTAGTATATGTGAATAAATGAAGAAAACTACTAAAAAAGAATATTCCATAGAATAAAATGAATCAGAACACTAGAAATAGATTCACAGGTCATGAATATTTCTATAAGTATTGTAACATATGTGGTCACATGGAAGAAGAGTTCTATTATGAACTATATCGGTATAAAACATATTCTAATCTAAATAGTATACCATAACCCAAATATGATTCGGTCAAAAATAAAATAGAACTAGTATCCTTGGGTGATAATCACGTGATGAAAGATGTTTACCAAATGAAAATAACTAAACAGACCACTCTAAATATGATTTTTAATATAGATTCTTAGAAAATATTATTATACTATGGAAATATATTTTATACCATAGAACATTATAAATAATATGTGGAAATTAAAATTATGGTAATAAAGTGGAAATCAATAAGATAATTAATCCAGGATAGAAATAAGTAAATATGATTGATTGAAGAAATTTATGATGAATATTTTGACTTCTTACCTAGGAAAGGTAACTCAACAATATTTGAGAATCTATTTAGAAGATAAAATAAGAATATTCTAAAAATTAATGCCATATTTTTTTTCTTACTCATGTTAAAGATATTAGAAAAATGAAAAAGAAGAATATGAAGTACTAACTAGAGAAAAGGAAAAAATAAAAACAAGTTGATCCTCATGAAGAAGAATTCAAATTTTATGAGAGTTTCTCAATAAATAAAAACTCCAATGTCTCAAAAAATGGTGTGGAAGGTGAAAGAATACTTTAAATTAAGTAATAAATTATATTAATCTTCTACCTTCTAAGAAAGAGATGATAACGATAGAAAAATAAGTAAAAAGGGAAGTTATTTCACTACTAGATTAAGTAAAGATAAAAAACAAAAGATAAAGGTGAATGAAAGTAAACATTCCCTGATATGTTAGAAATCTCAGAATATGAAATGTATAGGTTACATAATCAGGAGGAGTACCGACTGCTTTTGAACCACAAGTAAAAGAATATTTGGTTTGAGCGAAAATACTCAAACCAGATACACTTATTAAAAAACTCATAAAACTTCAACCATATTTCCTTACTATTCTTGTAGTATTTTTGTACTTACAATTTAGGGAATTGAAAATTAATTATATTCTCAGGAGGATAACTGAATGAATGAATTTTCAGACATCAAGTTTTAATGATTATTGATGATCATGTAAAAAACCTTAAAAGATTCACAATAGTGGATCATCAATAAGAACATATTGAAGTCTATCTGAAGAAACTATCAATTAGGTAAAATAAAGTGAGTTCACCACTTGAGGGGATAAATATAAAAGTGATTCTATAAAAGTTCCTTCCATGAATATCTGTAAGTTCAGTTCTTTTGTATAAAAGTTCAAAATTAAGGTAACCTAAATACACTTGTTTCCCTTATTTCTATTATATTAAATATGTTCACAAAGGGGGATGTTGGTTGATGAGTAATCTCATATAAAGGGGGATTAAATTATCTATGCAATTGAAATTTCTTATGTATTTTCTTTCTAATGTTTAGGATATATATCACTTGAAGAAAAATTTAGTTATACTTCCCATAGGATGAAAAATATGGAAATAGTATCACATATTGAATCAATTAATATACAAAATTGATATATTAGTGAATGAACTCTGGTTTCCTACATATGGTCAACCCACATAGTCTTAGAGATGAATAGACAGATTCTCACTTCTAAGGAAATATGTGGTATCAACCTCCTCATTAAAAGTTGACCTAATGAATCCTTTTCATTTATTTTCAATAAGGGGAAAAAGATATATTGATTTTATTTTAAGTAAATGGTGTTGACAACAAATCAAAATGGGGTGATTGAAAATTCTATTTGGTTTTTTGATGATTATGGTTGTGTTTTGTTTCAATATATACAAGGAAAAAATACAATGTTTGAATAAGTACTCTATGGTTAGTTATTAATCATGGAATGAGATTGATGTATTGAATTTGGGAAATATAGAATAAGGTAGGTGGTGATTATTATAGAATTTTTATATATTCATTTAATGTAATTGGATGTTATGATTGAGAAATTACCCATGCAATTTTTATGATTTTTTAAGAGGTCTTAATTTCCAAGACATGTGCCAGTGAGGACATGATTTATATATCATGATGAGGGAGAAGATGAATTAATTATGACCATACAAATAGTTACTTTCTTGATGAATTTGAAGACCTTTAAAAGTATCATTTTCATGGTGATGATTCAGAGAAAGTAGATTTGGAATGCATAAGGAAAAGGTGAATTAAATTTGATCTTGATGGGATTTTGAATTTATAACTGAATTAAAAAAATAAGATAAAGATGTTAATTATAAAGATGAACCATCCATTGATGTTTCAGATTGGATGATGTTTTGGGATGTTAAATGAATTCCATGAAATATTTCATTATTGGGTGAGGAGTTTTTAATAATACCATGAGAATAGCATGCGAGTACTTATTTTCATGTAGAAGAGTTTTGAATTCCATGAAAAATATAATTATACATATATTTTGAATGATCAATTTTGAATAATTCATTGAAGTGGCATGGAAAATTAATACCTATACTTGGTAATTTTACAAAGTGGGGTATATAAAATAATTTTCCAACCAATGACAACTGAGGTCCCCCTTAACCACACATGTGGGACCCTGGGGTAAAGCACTTGGGAAATGGTAGGTCCATATAGACATAGTGAAAAAGTTATTTGGGATCACATATCACTCACAAGGACTGAATTTGGAGATGTGTTCATGATGAGCACACATAGTACACAAGGGTGCTTGGGGGACTACGCAAGGGTATAGCTTGACTAGTGTAGGGTATTAGTGCAATGTATCTGAGTTAAAACACTAATTTAAGCTTTTTGGGTAATATAGAATAGGATATATTATATAGCCTGGATCATTTGGCTAGAACTCTAATGTGGGATTCCTATGGAGTAGGTATTGTCCCCCCACTTCAAAACATATGTTTACATCATTTCCAAATGGACCAGCCAATTTCCATCATCCGATCACATTACTCCTTTTCATATTTAACCTCCACTCATCCAAATTGTATTAAATATTTATATTCCACTGGTTTTATTCCACACACTCACTTGACCTCGATCTATCTCTGGAGTCAATACCATCTGAGAAGACATTCTTATAAAATTCATGCAATCTATATCTTGCATGCATGTGGTCATTCAAAGATACAGATTATTCTGAGGAAAAAATGAAGAAACATGACATCAATCATGTATCCAATATGAATGTATGGGTTTGAGATATTAAAGAGAATTATATTTTCATTTCATGAACATGTGTCATTATCACATCAGATGAGATGACTTAAGGATCATCATCATGTGGTGTAGTAACAAAAATAAGGAAACCCATGTGAGAATGTTTTCAAATGAAGATATATTCGAGAATTCGGAAGCATTAAGTTAAAAAAATATATTCTTCATAATCATAAGCTAGTATAAAGGTGGTGAGGCCATGAAAAAAAATATAGAGGGACCTAGAGATATTACACTCTATGCCATTCACGAAATTGAGGTACTCATTTTATAAAGAAAAATAGATCATTCTATAACTCTTGTTTCAAAAAGAGCGGGTTCTATGAAGCACTCTGATTTCATGAAAAACAATTCACCCCTTAATATATACTTTAATTCAAGAAGGAGAAGAGATATTATGATCTACATATTCTCATGAAGTGATTCAAGAAACATGTACTAGGTTATACATCAAAAAATAAATCTAAAAGCCTCCTCGGCTATGTGAAAATTAGATCAAACACTTGAACAAGTCATATGAAGATTATTATTTATCTGAAAACAGTATGTTACTACTATGAGATGAAATTAAAATAATACTTCCCTATATATGATTCATGATATACATGAATTCCATGCACTCCATGTGTATTCATTGAAACACTTCAATAATCAAGTTGGAACAACTAAGGAGAATATTAAGTTTTCTAAATAATTCTCTTTGAAAAATAGTGCTTTTAAAATAATTGAATAAATTTAAGAAGGAATATAAAATAATGAGAACAAAAAATGGACAAGTGAAAAGTTCCTAAATGATTAAAATAATTCATGAATTTAGTTGAGGATTCATGAAAGAGATTCTGTTGAGGGTGTTCAAGAATATTATTGCATAAAATACTATTGACGAAGTTTTGTACATTACTTTCACACATTAATTGAGGTCAATAAATTGATTAATAGAAGTAGTATCTACATGAGCATTTTTTATTAAAGTAATAAAACAACTTGTGCTGTATTATGGTATTCTTTGGTTGATCATTTTGAGAAAATAAAGACATTGAGTATAAGTTTCATCTTCCAATTATTCAATAGTATTGGTATGAAGTGAATATTATCTATATTGTTGATAACATAGTATTCTAAGACCTATAATTAAGGAATAGGGTTATTTAGTTGATGTAAAACCATCCAGTGTGGTAGAGATATCGTGTTATGAATGTTTTCTGTAAAGTCTTTGAGGAACTAGTGGTGCACATATAAACAATGATATTGAATAACTAGTGTCACCAGTATAAATAAATACATTAATCCTTTAAATGATTCAAATATTAAATATCATAATTATGTGTAACATGAAATGAACTTATAATCAATAAAATTATAGTGTTAATAAAATTTTTGAAATAACCATAGGTTGATCAATGAAATAGAACGATTTCTCATTCAGGAAAAACCTTGTAAAATATATATGGGATTATATTTCTTTTAGTATATTCATTACATTTTTATGTGATTAATGAGAGAACATATGAGATAAATTCTACTAAAACATGGTAGATTTTTTAGAGTAAGAGGGGCTAATTGAAAAAAACATGGTAAAATTTGGGCACACTAATTCAACCACTCTCTGTGTCCCTACATGATCGATCAAGACCCTATACATATAAAATTATGTTATACATTTAGGATTATCTAAGTGACCATCATATTTATTTCTATACAACACATAGTCATTTGGTCATTCATGCAACCTCTTTTTCCCAAATCACGTCAGATGTAATATTTTTTGTATCATAATTACAAATATGTAGGTCATTTAATTATAGATTTTTTTCTCTCAAGGACACAATTCATCCTATAAAAATCATATCACTATATCCACTTTGATATTTCAAGTTAAACAATCCCAACACAATGGATGAAACTATAAATTTGATACCACCTAGATACAATGGGTGTTCAAAATCACAATAGATTCACTCAATAATCATTGTTCTAACAATTATTTCCACATTAACATCATAATTTATTTCCTCAATATGATTATATTTATCATTTTGAAAATTTCCATCTTCATCAGATCATGAATTCTATTCCATTTAACCATGAAATATATAAATATTGTATCTGAGATGAAAACCATTACAAATTAAATACCTTTTTAATTTATATGGATCCATGTTTTCTTATATTTAAACAATTCATGAACAAAATATAAATCATGTCATTTTTTATAACATTCTATATAGAAAAATCCAAAAAACTCATCATCCCCTTTGTCATATTCATCACTTTTTCGTCGTCAATTAATAAAAACATGATTCATTATCAACTATAACCATTATTAAATCCAAATATAAGTTACTATATATTATAACAACAAATTCAAATTAAATTTTAAAAATGACAATAAAAATATCTATCTTTTTAAAAAATAAAAGTAATACTAATATTAATACTAATACGAATATAATAATAATAAAAATAATAATAACACTATCCAAACATGCAAGAAATGTTAAAGATTTTATATATTTTATATAACATTTATTTTCAATTATTTTACAAAATTTAAGTTCATTAAAATAATATTATATATTCATTTATATATATATATATATATTCTATCAATATCAAAAATATATATTCCATGTTAAAATATATGTTACCAAATAACACATATATATTTTTCTATATATGATCACTAATAATATATATATATATATATAATAGTAAAACATATTTAATTTATAATAAAAATATTATATTTTGTTTAAATATAACAAAAAAAATTAATTTTAATTGTAATGTAAATAACTTTTTATATTTATATATTTATTTAATATAACATAAATAAACTACTTCGAAAAATTAAAACTATCAATAAAATCATTATTCAAAACATTAACAAATAAATAAGTTGAAAATCTAAAATAGAATATAAATTAATTATACTATTATTATTTTTTACAACTACTAAAATAAAAATTTAAATAAGAATACATTTATTTAAAAATTAGAAGAAAATGAAAAATAAAATAAAACAACATTGTAATAAATTTCCAAATTCAAAAGAAAAAAATTGATTGAAAACTATTATTGTAGAGTATTCAATAAAAAAACAATATATATCTTGACAACATGATTCCATTAAATAAAATATCATAAATTTTTAAAAGAACTATAAAAATATGAGATCCATACCTAGGTTTCAGTAGCATAATATATTATAGATCAGACTGTAAGTATGTGCAATGACTCAAAAGGGATGATGGTGGAGGATAGACAGTGGATGAGCACTGAAAGAGGAGTAATGATAGGTGGGAAGGGTTACACATATGATATCATGTAGGTTTAGTGTTATTTAAATGGGGCTAAGGTTTTGTGTCAATGGTGGTGGGAAAACTATTTTATTTATTAGAAAGAAAATTTAAATTTTTTTATTCTATTAATTTCTATTGTCATTGTAATAGATATTAGACACCAATTTTTAATATTAGTTATAATATAAACAAATTTAAAAATTAAATTATGAAGTTTATAATGTATTTTATATTATAAATGGTGTTATAAATATTTCTTATGCTGGTTATAAAATAACTAATGTTAAAATGATGACGTTGTTAACATTTTTTAACTAGTTTATGAGTTTTAAGAAAAGGAAATGATTTCTGGATTTTGTAGAGTCTTTAAAATCTAGTTGATGTTTTTAAATATTCTATTGATCATGGTAAATTTAATCATGGTTAATATTTTTTCCCATATTCTATTATCTTTATATAAATCTATAATTTCACTTGTACATATATAGAGACAACCATAAAAATTTTATATAGTGATATATTGGGGGAAAACATAGTTTTCTAGAGGATAATTGGGTCACATACAAGGAATTTTGTGGTATCATTTTAATTATTTATTATCTTTACTGATTTTTTTTTAAAATTTTAAAAATTATTTTGGGAATTTTTTATGAAATAATAAATAAATAGAAAATTTTTTGGTTGAACTTGCTAAAGATATTTTAGAAGTTACCACTAGGTATCCGGTGGAGGAGGAAGGGGAGGGGTATCTGAGCAGGACAACAGGTACCCAGTGGCTATGTAACAAACACTCAATAATAAATTATATTTTTTAAGATGGAAAATTCTATCTTTTTTATTAAAGGGATTTAATCTTTAATCTATGTTTTATACATTAAAAGGATCAATTTGATGAATATACCTAACCCTAAACCATTTCTTTCTCCTTATAACATCAATTTATGATTACTTCTTTATTTCAAGTCAAATATAGGATTCTTTGGAAGTGTTAGATTTTCATTTCTAATATATTCTCTAACATTATCATATTTAGAGAAGGTGAGAAATTTTGATCATTTACTAGTTCTAATTATTCTTCTTCGAATTTAGTTTAGCAATTTGGTTGATTTATTTGTTATTATAAGGAATTATGCCATCATTTATTGTGTGGGTTATACACCTAGTGTGACGTAAGTGACCACTTTAACTCTTTGGTGCTTAATTGATTGATTTTATATAAATTATTCATGCATACTATCATATAATAATTCTTATTAGTTAAGTTACATGAGAAATTTTCTCTATTAGTTTATAATATTTTTTTTATTTACTAAGCATTGAAAATAATTATAAAAAGTGTTTTAATTCCAAAATTATGGAATCTTTCATATAAAGTAATTTTTTAAATGGGTGATATGATTAAATAAATTATGAATTTGATCTAGTTATTAAGGGTGGATTTAAGGGTAGAAATTTAATGTATTTATTTTAAATAGACATGTTAAAGATTTATTCACTACTAAATAAATTTTTATTTTATATATATTAATTCTAGTGAGTTTTCTAGATTTAAGAACCAAATATTGAAAATATCCACTAATAGTGGGGTGGGAATCAGTATAGAGAGTTTTAATGCTTGTTTATCACTAAAAATAAACATTTGAGACTTTTTAATGTCTAATCAACTCAAATGTATATATATATATATATATATATATTTAACCCTAAAAATTCATGAAGAAATTAAATATAAAGGAACACAAGTTATTTTTTATAATGTTCTCCCCGTTCGGGGGAAACTGCCTCATTTTTTGGTTGGTTAGCCTCCCTGAAAATAGATTATTTAATATAAAAATAATTTTTAACAAGCTTACAATATTGTAATAGTGTTAGACTATGCTAACATAGAGTCACACCAGACTATTCAATTTCACACTAACTCTATATAAATATTTTAATAAGAATTGAAATGATTATTTTGAGCTTTTGTTTCTTCAGAAACAGTATATGGTGATACTTTTTCATGATCTATTAAGTATATTCAAGAATATCTTGCACACTTCCTTCAAATCTAGATGTATAACTACTTCAATATTTCAAACATAGATAAAGATCACGGAATGATCAAGTTCAAAATAAATTTTATTAAAAATTTACTATATTTGGCTTTGCGATCTCTTCTTCTCTTATTCTATCAATATTTAGATTCTTTATTTTTTTTATTTTATCTATAATCTTTCATTCTTCCACATTAATAGAAACTCATGTTTTGAAAACTCATAAATCAAGAATTAATTTAATTCCATTAATTAATTTTTCTATTTTAACATTCATAATTATTCTCTCAAAAAAATTATAACATGATCCCCCTAATTTACATATTCTATTTTTATCATCAACATAAAACACAATAATTGGTATATTACCAACTTTTAATAACTCATATCTATAAAAACATACCAAATCTACCCTTTTTCTTTCTTTGAAGCTCAAAGAGGCTCATTTGTGAATATTCTCAAATTTCAATAAAAAAATTCACAACAAAATATATTTGAAAATTTTTGTATTTACCATATTCTCCATCCCACTATTTCATCTTGAACTCATTTCCTTCTAGACTATAGAAAGAAGAAAAAATCTATATCATAAAGATACAAGCCACATCTTGAATTTACACACTAAAAAATTTCACCTTGAATCACTTCATAATCATATTATAATGATTATTTAAACTCCATAAAATATAAGAATCGTCATATTAACATTCCATGTTTATTATCTAGAGATTCTTCTCCCATAGAAACGACTTCAAGGTCAAAAAGATCTTTTCAAATAATCCATCTCAAAAACATAAAATAGTTATGAACAGATATAAACCATTTCAAAATATTCTATGAAATTTCTTAAACCATAACTTAAATATGATTATAACCATTGATGATCAACTTAATAATTTTTTCAATAAAATTTCTCTGCCAATTTTGATGTATTTAAAATCATATTTTCACATGGTAAAATATTTGAAATTTTATAACTCTAGTATGAAACATATGAAAACCTGATGACACTCATAAAACACTAGAAGAACTCTTATATAGATGTGATTTTATGTACATAGGTGTAGAATTACATTTTTAAAAAAATTAATTTACCAAAAATCATCCTCATAACTCATACATTGGTTTCCAATGACTCGGATACATGGAGAGAGGACAACATATTTATATGTTATTTTTAAAAAATTACATATATATAGAATTGAATATTTATCAAATAAAAATATAATTTATTTAAAAAAAATTCAATCCACTACGAATTAAATAAAAAACATCAAGTACTTTTAAAGGTCAATTGAAAACAAATTAAAACTACCAACAACACCAAGGTTACTTCAATATACCCCTCATAGATTTATTGAAAACTCCAATGAACTATTACAAATAAAATTATATCCATTTTAGAACTCATTTATTAATAGTTAAATCATAAAATCATATGATATCACTTATGTGAAGGGTATTTCACTATAAAACTCGAAAATGTTTTGTTTTTTTAGAGAATTTAATCCCTCAGTGTCAAGAAATAGTTTCCATGTGACTTAAATGAACTCGGACTTAATTCACACATCCCTTTATCACTTCCATATGGAACCCAAATATAATAATATACATATTTTTATATTTCCATGTGGTAAAAACTTATTATTAAATAATAAATTTCTCCACATTTGGTTTACAGTTGTATCAATATTCCTCCTAATTTTTAAACAAAATCCCAAGAAAACAGTTGGTATTTTCACAGATCTTCAAGTGAGAAGAGAGGGTTAAAAATATTGTTAAATACTAAACACATTGAACTTATACCTTGGTATAGATGATGTGAAGATATTCAAAATCTAATTTTCAGTAAAAATGAATTCCATCATGAGGTCAACATTTCCAATTATTTCCATTATAAAGTGATATTGAATATCAATATTCTCATATCTAGAATGTTGTATTGGATTTTATGATAGATTTATTGGACTCTAATTTTCACAAAATATCTTCAATTTAATCTATGTATCAACCTTTAAATATTCTAATTTCTCATACATCCATAATACTTCACTGATTCATGAGTAGAATTCACATACTCTAACTCGTTTCTGATATGGTTTCATATAATTTTTTTTTTCATGTTTTACTAACACACACAACCCTCACGAATGAATAATTAAAAAACTAAATTAGATTTTATATATGTAAAATAACCAACCTAGTATACATTAATGATGATAATAATTCTTAATCAGTACCACATCTGTACAAAAGACCATAATTCTTAGTGCCTTTCACTTATCTCAAAACACATTTTTCACAAGAAAGTGTGACTCCCCAAGGTGACCCTATAAAATTTCACAATGTGATAATAGATAGGATATATCATGTATGTAAGATTTCAAACACCCCAAGATTCTAATGAATATCCTAGCTATTTTTTATCAGCCTTTGATCTATTCTAATACTTACACCTTTTCATTCTAAATAAAATTAGAGCCATAAAATATCTAGATTCCTCCTTGAAAAACATTTT
This sequence comes from Viscum album, assembly GCA_963277665.1. Taxonomy (NCBI): domain Eukaryota; kingdom Viridiplantae; phylum Streptophyta; class Magnoliopsida; order Santalales; family Viscaceae; genus Viscum; species Viscum album. The sequence goes on from OY728121.1 coordinate 761,519,084, forward strand.
TAACAACTCTAGAGCATATTTTTTTGGGATAAAAAATGTCATATAATTTCTTATGAATAAATTACTTTGTAAAATAGTTCATTTCACCCAACATTGACATTTTAAACTACCATTTCACCTACTCGTATAATTCCTCTCATAGGTTCTTCTTTTTACTAAAAAAAATTAATTCATCATCATAGAAAACAAAAATTAGTATAACTATCAAAAAATACTTGATATATAAACTGATGTCAACATTTCCTTTTGTGAAATCCACAAGCCTCAGGCGCCCATCGTGTTTTGAGTACCAATATATAAGATATTGTTTGATCTATAGAAATCATTTTTTAATTTACAAACCAAACTCCCATAAACATCCAAAAAAAATATGTGTATTATCAATAAATACTTATTTATAAATATCACAATTCATAAATACCGATTTCAAATCCATTTGATACAGTTTGTAGTTATCATTTTCATCCATTGAAAAAACATCTTTTTTTAGGCCTTTATATTGTAGAAAATTTTTCTACAAAGTATATTCCTTATATTTGAGTACATCATTTATATACCAGCCTATCCTTTCTTCTTATCATTCAACCTTTATCATTCATTTGGTTTCTGAATATCCATTTTTTTCTTATCACATTTTTTTCTTTAGTAATTGGTAATATATCCCAATTTTCATAATTTTGAACTAATTTTATGTTATCATTCATTAAAATAACTAAATCTTCATGAACAATAGCATCAACCACAATTCCTGATTCAATATCAGATATAAGAGACGATTGGTTTTTTATTCTTAGTCTTTCTCATGTTTTCACTGGTGACTCTCAGTTTCCAATCATATAATCTATATAAATATGGTTTTTGAAACTTTGATATTTTACACCCTAATTTATTAAATTCTCATCATCATAATTCTAATCATAATCAATATCAATGACTTTATTCTTAGAGTCATATTATTCTACAAACTATTTTTCAAAACTCTTCTCATTTCAAACTTATATTTCCTCACCATAATAATTAAAAAATATAACATAATTTTCCTAATTTTCTTAGATTTCTACATCAATATATTAAAAAAAACCTGTGTATCATATTTTTCCAGCACTTATACCCACTTCCGCCAGATAGGTAGCACATAAATACCCTTTCATCATCCCCCAATTTAAACTTTCCTATCTTATTGTATTTAATATTTATAAAACATATAATTCTAAATACTTCTAGTAATTTAATGTTGTATTCTTATTTTACCACATATCATAGGGTTTAACAAGTTTGTTTTGTTTCAAAATACATCTATTCTATATGTATACCAAAACTCACACACCTTCTCTCCAAAAATATTTTTGAAACATTTTTTTATCAAATATTGTCCTGCCCATCCCAATAATGATCCTATTATTCCCCTCAAAAACTCAATTATGTTGTAGAGATTATAGAACAACGAATTTATGTTGGATTCCATGTTTAGAATAATATATTTCAAATGAATCACATCTATATTATTTTCTATTATCCAGTCACAATTTCTTGATGAGGAGTTTCAACTCATCCAACACTTATCTTCTAAAGTTTTTTAAAATTTGAGTAGTTTTTGAATCATTATTAATGAAAATCACATAGGTAATTTTATGTGAAACCATAAATTAATGTGATGAAATATAAATAAACTCTTATTTATATTTTTCTCATGGGACTATATAAATCAATATAAATAAGTTACAATGGTATGGTAGAGAGAATAACTACTTCTTAGGTGTAACGCTCCAACCCCAGTTACCCAGAGTTGGTGCATTATTACATAACATTGGTATGGTACAAGGAATCATGTCTCGAAAGACCAATTAGTTTAGTATCCTTGGATGTACTAGATACATTCATCAGTTTTACATTACAATAATAAAATAAAAATATCAACAACATTTTGTCCCCTTTGAACACACTTATATCCTTAGCTTATCCCTGCAGGTCAACAATTAAATACTTCTTCAACTCCTAGGAAAAATAAAACATATAAAGGGGTGAGGTCAGATTCCCATTTAGGATAACAATATAGAAGAAACATTCATAAATAAGCATAAACATTTAATAAAATGTATAAGACTAAATCAAAATCCTTTCAAACTTAAACTTTAGTATAATATAGAAAAGGTAAAATCAAATAATTTCATTTACTTATTCACAAGGATATTCATCTAGTTGAATAATTACATGAAACTTAAATATCTAATTTCATAATGATGAAATGCATAATGCCAAACTTCATAACCACATAGTCAGGGCCCTATACCAAGACTACAAATAATATTTTTCCAAGGCCTTGTGCCAAGACACTAGTTTGTCTCATGAGACCTTCTGATGCATCGAGGAGCTATAGAGGGCTCCACCCGTCACTTACTAAGTCCAATGCATTCCTCATATGAAAAGGTTTAAACATAACATAAACATTCATTTTAAAACTGGCATACGAAATGTAGATACTTTATCCATAAACCATGAATGGTATAAAAATAACATATCCACTATCAAACAAATTAAAAAACCATCAATACAAAATGGAATATTTTTATCATAATAAATCAACTTCAAACAATATTAAAATCCATCAAAAGGATGTTGACATAGATGAAATCAAAACTTTTTTTAGAGAAATATCTCTTTATATTTTGAAATCATTTAAAAGTAATATAATTATAAAAGAAAATATTAATTTTGAAAATATTCTTATAAGCTTTTAAGGGAATCTTATAGGATTATATAAAGGCAAAAAATAGCCACACCCGTCTTCTAAGTTAAAAAAATAAATTCTTACCTTAATTTTATAAAAAAAGGACATAAAGTACCTTGTTTGGAAAACAACAGAAAGATTTCATTCAAAAAATTTTATAAAAAGTCAAAAAAGGGTATAAATAAACTTAACCGATAGTCTAGTAAATAGTAAAAATGTTTTGAAATACATTTTTAAGAAACATGGATATAGATGGTAAAGAGGTCCCAATAAATACTTACATAAAAACAACCTCAGATAATAAAGAGATTATAAAATTAACCCTTACCATGTACTTTTCCTTGGTCGAGCGTACGTTAACCTCCTGTATAATAGTTAAAGAATTTTTATTAAATTATTAAATAACCATATACATAAATATTATATCATATATGATCTTCTAATATTTCTATGTTAATAATATTTTAGTAGTATCATCATTTTGGGTGTTAACTGATTTGTTTTCCTTTATATGCTTGGTTACGTAAGCCATGTTTATTATGAAAAGGATGTATTTGATTCATATTCATAATTATATTAGGTTTATAAACATTATTCTGAATCATAAAATGAAAATTATTATTGAATGATTATGATGGGGAATGAATCTCACCACGTTCGTGGGGATGATAATCCGTACGTACGCACGAGTGACAATACCATTATATTGATGGTGAAATCATATGTACTTTGATGTAATATCATATATAAAGAATCATTGACATGTTATATTTATTATTTACATCAATTATACTAATTATTATACCCATCCAAATAATGAAGTGTTTGAATAACAAACTACACCACGACTTGGAGACGGTATGTCATACGTACGCACGTATGGTGACTTTGTCATTTGTACGATGGATAGAATAACGAATATGGTTGTACCATATTTATAATAACATCACATTATGTATAAGGTAATGGGTTTTTTATTTTGTAATAGAAACAAGAAATAAAGAAGAAGTGGAAGAAGAAAATAACATGAAAGAGGGTGGTGAAATTATTACCTCTACATTGGGTGTTTCCTTTTGATTTGATCAAAAGGGCTTCTTAGGTTGGCTTTATGATAAAATTAAGGCCTCTAGGTTGAATTGAGTGAAGTTGGGAGGATATTTGGGTAGTTTTTGGTCGAACCAAATGGCTTTGGTGGTGTGAAATTAAGAGAAGGAGAACTGCCCTTTTATAAGAGAGGTGAGGGTCACTTTAAGAAAAGGTTGAAATATTATTTTATAATAAAATCATTTTCGATTTCTAATGGCTCAAAAATAATTTATTTTGAGGCTAAGGTGGGTATGGGTCAAAAAACTCTCAACCAATAGGTTTTACACAGGTTTAGGTCACCATATTAACCTTATCTTTTAGATTTAACTCTTAGTTGAATAGTTTGTCATTTAACATGTCGCTTTCTATTTTTATATAATATGGTTAATAAACATACTATAAACTTCAAAGAGAAACCCAAGTGGTTCATTATTAATATATATACCTTATATAATTCCTTTTCCCGATCCTTAGATTTTTAGGAATATTATATCAATTAATAATATAGTATTTTAAAAAAATTCAATTATGTCAATTTTGACACTATTTAGTATTTGGTTTTTGTGAAAATCATAACAGAATGAATAATTCGAAAAAAATTATTTAATCAATACTAAAATTTATTATTAACCTAAAAAATTAGTTAAATTCATCAAAAGTATCAAATTATATTTATTTAGATATTTATAATATCAATTTTTTTAGTCTTTCATTAATAAGGTAATTACTGCATCATCATTGTGTCATAAATAAATTATATTATTTAATGTCTAAAAATTATAAATAAAATACCATTATTTGTGAAATAATTTTATCTTTATAATGGATTTTTATATTTGAATTTATATTGTGTGTAACCCTATGTTAAAAATGGTTTAGTTATTAAATGTTGAATTTAACTCTTTTAACTTTTATTGAAATAAATAATAATAAATATCCTAATCTAATCCGAGTGGACCAAATGGGATCATATTTTATTGCTAAGGTTTTTTTTGGTCTAATTACACTTATCTATTAGAATTAGGACATGTGTTAGGGTAATTATGATATCATTTTTACCCTTAATTACCCTATTTAGTTTTAACTATGGTAAATAAAAGTCAAAAGTTACTATTCACCGAAAATTATTTTCATCTCATTGAACCACATTTTACTTACTGATATTAACCGTGTCACTTGGATTTTCGAAATTTAACTCACCAAAGCGGTAAAATTAAGTTTCATGAAAATTTGCAAATCCTCCTATGAGGTGGGTAAAAGACGGTAAAAAGTTCAACAAAATTATTATATATCTGAACTTTTTTTAAAATAACTCCAATGAATTACATTGAACTTATATAATTATTTTGTATCTATTTTGACCTAAAATAAATTTAAATTAAATAACTAATTAATTAAATAAAAAAATCGGTTTTAAAAAATAACACAGTGTTTTTCACTATTCATTAAAAATTGAAAGTTTTCAGAAAAATACCAAAAAATCACCCTAAGCTAATTCTGATATTCCAAATTCAAAAATTAAGTCTATTTTGAAAAATAATATTTATAAAATTTCAAAAAGTGGGTATTACTGTTAATAAGAGCTAGTTTGATTGGTCGCGGTGTGTTAGAATATCGAAGTTGCATACAATGCAATCTATTGCATTATTCAAAAGGAAATGTACCGTGGAAGCTTGGGGTGTTACATTAGGTGCTTTTTTATTAATTTTCTATTTTTGAAATATTCCACAAAAAATATCACTTTCTATTTTTAGCTAGGTAAGATCTCACAAAAATTAATTATTTTGAATATTTCTTAGACTTTTTTGGGCAAGATGATTAAGCCTTCTATACCAAAACATATTATCATCTTTTGAAACCATGTTAAAAGAGTGGATTGAATCACCAATCAAAACCATATTCTCATTAATTTGAGTAATTATCCTTCCATCCTTCAAGATTTTAATTATATATGGGTCACATTCGAAAACAATCTTTTACCCATCAACATAAAGTTGAAAGGAACTCAATATATTTTTCATTAGTCACTGCTCATAAAAAATTTCATTCAGATTTATATTTTCATCTTCAATTTTATTAGTGAAAATACCCTTGATTATTATAGAAAAATCATTACCAAAGTTTCTTTATCCTCCTTAATGTTTCTAAATATTTTTCAGAAAATTAATATCACCTTTCACATGGGAAGAGCACCCACAGTCAATAACTGATAACTATATATTTCAACTGGCCTTCAATGAAACTTCATCCTGACTTGAATTTTATTCATTGAGATTTTGGTAACCCTTTACCTTATCTGAATAGTGAACATCTCCTAGAAATGTTTTCATACACTTCCCTGCATAATTACCCTCTAACTCACACTTTCCACATATATCCTCAAGGAACTCAAATATATTCTATGTTCGAAAGAAAGAAACATTTTGCATAACATCATGTGTTCTATGAATATCTAGTTTCCTATCATCTGTATTATTCCTCTTGTCTTTATTCCTCAACCTAAGGTGCGAAATATTTTACTGGTATGTATAATCTTTGTGACAGAATACTCTATAACACCAGTAATACCCTTGGATATAAATTTTTCAGTTCATAAAATTTATTCCTGTAATGTTATCTAGAATTTTTTTTATTTCATTATATTTTAGGTATAAATTTCATTTTTTTGGGAGTTATGTGTCTTAAAATTTCATCTATTTCTTTAATGATATGGTAATATGTTTTTACCCATTTTTCTTAGGCTAACATTAATCATCTTTTGTGTTTAAACCTACATTACTGGTGGAAATAGAATTACATAGAGTTATCACGTATACATTCAACCAAATATTTTGTGAAATTTCACATTTTAAATTTAGAAGATTCAATATTAATTTTTAAATGTCCAATTTTTTTCTTTTTATGGCTTAGGAATATATTATGAAATATTTTTTTGGACAAGCATCGAGATGACATAAGATTCTGAGGCCTAATGAGTCTTGGTGTAGATACAACAAAAAATTTTAATATAATATATCACACATGAACATTTACTTATAAATAATGTAATATATCCAAGAAAGTGTCTCTGATCAAAAATCTCAGACCATCATTGGATCTGAAAGGTAAGTTTTACCCTATGTGTGACATAACCTTTGTCAACGTCGCGTATTTCATGAAAGTGAAGTCGTGGAAGGATTAGTAATTTAATAAAATATTTATATTTATTTATTATTATATAACCATGAACTAAGATCCTATATATAATCAAGGTTACAAAAAATACTTATGGATAAATGTATGACCCTAGGAATTGATAGAGGAATCATTGGAGGATCATTCAAGGGTGACAGACATCGAATTGTTCTTTGGAAATCAAAGCATCAAAATGGTTTGTGGATCTCACCAATGGTAATGACACAAAACTATTATTTCTAATTATTGGTCCCATTTTTAAATAGGTTTTTTATTTTAATATTTTATCCTACTTTTAATTATAACATATCGAATGAAAAACAATTATTTTAACTGTTTGATTTGTGGGTCAATGGATAAATTATGGTTGAAGGTTCTTCTTCCTAGAATATTAGGAATTGATATTAATTTTATTTCATCATTATTCCTATTCATTAATAGTTCTTATGAAAACAAATTACGCCAACACAAGAATTATCTAAGGTGTATTCCTCATATTTGTGTTTTATTCATTTCTCATCCATTTCATCATACGATCATCATCAGCATTCAACTTGGACGGATGATTGAAAAATAACCTTTAATTAATATTTCTGAAAACATTTCATGGGGAAATAGATTGATACCAAGGCTTTAGTTTTGATATTTATGATCCCATAAATGTGCGATGAATATGATAATAGACTGATATCTAATCATCATTTCTCATTTCTTGATTTGTAATGCGATAACAGATTAGTGTGACGGTGGACATTTTTCAAGTAGACTAAAGGCCCAATTCCATCCACTAACAACAACAAATATCAGATTTCATCATATCTAGGTTTATTGATGGATTATTTAGTGTAAATTAAGGTGTAACTATCATGATTGGATGATTCATGAAGAACCAGTGGGTTTTAGAAAACATTGAGGTGCATGGCATGTAGTCTGGAAGAACAGAAGATGTGTAGTGCCCCATATATGGAACTAGGGTTTATTCACTAGGAAAAGGATCACACACCATGTAACAGAACCTATACACTTAGTGTATACCCTCAGGGTACATGATAATATACATGTCTGGGTATACAGTCACAACTATAGTACATGAAAAAGGCTCAATACTCAGACACAACTAGGTACCTGAACACGGCTTATTATAAGGAAATGACCAAAGTACATGGGCATAACCTAAGGTACACTAGAATGGGTTGGAGCTCATGAGAAGACCCAATATAGGGAATAAAATACATATAATAACAATACACATTTTGCACTTTCTAAAGGATAACTTAAGGCTCTTGTTCTCTATAGAGTAGACTAGTTTTCTTAGGGTGTGTTCCCTCAATTCATCCCCTGTGTGGATAGAGTGAGGCTCCATGTCCTGAGCATAGTATGTGATCCCATTAGTGGTATTAGTATCATATATAGTTGTAGGAATCCCCCATGAGTTCCATGGTGGGATACATTATCACATCTTCTACCTTAAGTGGGGTTTGAGGTATCGGTGAGACCAATATACATGGGAGTTGATCCCCTACATAGATGGTAAATATAGTTAGGGTTTTTGTGTCCTACATGACCTTGGATGTGATACCATATCTTTTTATTAGTCTATTATGACTTTCATAGAATAATTCCTCCTAGAGATAACCAACAAGAATGACCTCTCAGATGACTTCATTCAGTATTACCTAGCTTATTGAGTGAGTTCTCTCGGATGTGTGTTACCTTTTAATTTCAAGAGGGAATCCTGGGATGGATTTATAGTAGAATAATTAACCTGAGACATAGTGTATATCCTGATTATATATAGATGTTAGAATTTTATGAATCATATTTTTATTTCATGTACTTGTGATGATATAACTACTCTTTTGATTCTTTATGATTGCTGATTTCAGGGTTTCCTACTGGGTATTGTTAAACTCACCATTTCATGGGATCTGCCTGAAGGTGTCATGTATTATGGAAATGAGAGGCTACTTTTTAGGGTACATGGAGGATAGGTATCATATGGTACACATATAGGATAAGTATAACATGTTTTGTACCAGGTGTCACATTTTACTTTATTCCCCTAATTCTAGTCGGTTGGACATCCTTATAATTTTTTTGGGCATATATTTGGCCCTTTACGATTCATAGAATAATTTTTGTACTATGATTATGGTATTTAGATGTATTAATGAATTGGTATCAGTTGTATTTATCTTTTATAGTTATAAAGGATTTCTAGATATATGTGTGTGGACTTGTACATTAGGATAAGGCCTCCCATATCTGTGATATGCCTACTCAGTGCTTTTCTCCATCCCATAACCTATTGGAGGTGGACTTGTGGTGTCAAACTCATCTTTTCACCAAATATTTAGGACCTATTGGGTCAGTTCATAGAGGGTTTCCAAATTAGTATTGGAGTTTGGAGATTTTAAATATGTGAGTTTTGGTTTGGTATTTATAGTAATAATGTTAATGTGTTTCAAGTTCATCTCTCAGGACAGAGACTCTAGTGTGGGTAAAACATCTAACGTATCTATTCAGAAGGACATTAATAACCTACTTGTTAACTCGTTACATGTTGGAACTAGCTATAGTAAAACCATTTGTACCTAATCATATAGGAATGGATTTTGGTTTATATTTTTTTCTTGAATCATTCTTTCGATATACTCTTTAACTTGGATTATCTTGTATATTTTAGGATTCCTCCATGAAAAATTATAGAGAAGATATATTAGAAGGACCATTAGGGTGATCTAATTTTTCATTAGGATTTAATAAAGGGACTTATTTATGAGGTGGTATCTCTATGTGGTTTTCCAGCCATACCTCCACTTTTCAAGTAGCAGATTATACTGACAGTATCAGTGGATGAGGTGTGTTGACTGAGTTGACATCCAAAGTTTTGACAATATATTCCCCTCATGTTTTGGGGTGATCAAAACCCCTAGTTAGTTGAGTATTAACTATATGTATTTACATGAGTCTTTCACCTTGTTAGGTTATTGGTAAACCAGATGGTGGTCCTCACAGTGAGCCAGTTGCATTGCTCTAGAGGGTGATAATGGGGATTAGTAACTTTCTCTTATGATGAGAATATTATTTCTTGGATGTATTTTTAGCACCTTTTTAGAGAAGGGTTATATATACATATATTGTGATAAGGGTTCATTCATGAGCTTTAATAGATTCAGTAGGGCAGTATGACTATGGATCAGTTTTCATTGAGGTTCACTAACTTCTTTTGATACATGATGGATATGTATCATGATAAGTTCTTCCAATTACTGACCATCATTAAAGGAATGTGTAGATATATCTATTCTAGTGTGATACCTATCTGCATTACTACCTATACTAGGGTGATCAAGTGTGCTCTAGTAGTAGAGATATTTTTATCCAAGAATACATTCATAGTGGGTTCCAGTGGGAGAACACAAGAGCTGAGACTTTGGAAGCGGGTATCTAACAGTAGATGTAGGGATCAATACATGGGATTCATTTTAAAGGTGATCCTAGGATAAATGTTTTGTGGTTTAAAGCTCTCTGGATGGTTTTAATTGGCATAGGGAGAGGTGGTGCTACTATTTTGATGGTCGGGGTCATCTCATTTTGTATTGTTTGAACTTCTATATAGATGATAGATAGATGGTTTATGAATTACTAAGGAATAGGTAATGAAAATAATATATTAGACCATAGGGTGATGTATGTGGAAGAGGATTAGGGATATCGTCTAGAGGTGGTAGATGATTTGAATTTTTTCCACCACCACCATGGTTGTCACCGCCATGCTCAATGAGCTAGAGGAAATAGATAAGGGAAGATGGAAGAAGTGGAGGCCAATGACCTTGATTCTCTAGGGATAATTATAAGTACAATTTTTTCCTTTATACCTTATTTGTATTACTAATATACAAATTCATGAGCTATTATTTTCTTATACATCTCTTGTTTGATACTTAGAGATTCCAATCAAGCCCTTATTGCAACCCTTAATCATAAAGATTCATACTAAAGGGGATTCAGTGATTAAGAAAAAATTTTGGTAGTTTGAATTGACAGTTGTGTGAGAGATATTACTTTAGGATCTCTTAATAGATGGTATGATTCCTTATGAAATCATATTATTTATAGATAGGACACATGCAGTTCATGCATAGATTGACTGTTTTAGGTGGGTGATGTGGTGTGTCTACATTGATGGGATGAGGTGACACTTCATCAAATAGAAGGAAAACCAAGAAGAGTAGGATGAGCTCATATGTAGGTGAATAAATCCTATTACTCACTAGTTGGATAGTATTACTGTTTGAGTAGTGGTTGTTATGGAATTTTAGTGTCCCGAAGTTATAGCAGAGTACAAGGTTGTATTTCCTAAGGACATGGAGGACTTAACAACCAATAAAAATATAGACTTATACATTGAATTTCATCTAGTTAATACCCTAATATCTATGTCAATATATCATACGGCTCCTATAAATCTTCGTGAGCTGATGGTGGAGAGGGAGGACATATAGAGTAAGGGATTTGTCAGACCCAAAGTGCCACCGTAGGAAGCCTCGATGTTGTTAACTAAGAAGGCATATGGGATCATAATGTTGTGTATAAATTATCTTCAACTATATTAGGTGATCATGAAGAATAATTATCCACTATTGAGTATCAAAGACCTCTTCGTTCAGTTGATATGGGAGAGATGGTTCTTAAAGATAGACCTCAGATCAATTTATCACCAGATTTATGCACAAGATGTTGATATACTTAAGATGTAATTATAATGTATCTAGGGTCATTATGAGTACATGGTGAAGCCATTTTTTATGATGAATGCCCAAGAATTTTTCATGGGACTCATGAATCAGATCATTCATCCTTTCTTAAACTGGTTTGTGGTGGTCTTTATTGATGATATCCTAGTGAACTCGGTGTTTGAGGAGGGGCACATGAGACACTTGAGGATAGTCCGGGACATACACCCAGAGAACTAACTTTATGGGAATCTCTAAAAATGTTAATTATAGATTTGAGAATTAAAATTTTTTGGGACATTTTATCTCAACAGAGGGTGTAGCAGTGCTCTTGATGAAGGATGAAGTAGTGCTATATTGGGATCCACCCAAGAGTGAGACGGATATGCCAAGCTTCCATGGGTAGGAAGAATACATTAGGATATTTATTCCAAATTTCTCTATGATATCAGAACACTTTAATGATTTTACTTATAAGTGAAATGGTTCCAATAGGCCTTTCTGGAGTTGCAGTAGAGGTTTAGGAGCACTCCCATCTTGAGATTTTCATAGGAGGGTGTCGTGTAAGTAGTGATATGTGATTAATTAGGGACCATACTTGGTTTAATTATGATACAATGGTAGGTTTTTATTTCCTATGGGTCACAAAAATTGATACCATGTGATTATAACAACATTTCCCATGATCTAGATATCATAGTAGTGGTATGTACCCTAATTATATGGCGACACTACCTTATGGATGAGTAGTTTATCATCTATTCTTACCACAAGAGTCTAAATTATATATTATCATAGATTTATATTAACTTCATATAGAGTTTATATATTTATTTCCTCTATGATGATCAATTAAAGAGAGTATATACTCCTTGATAGGGGAATGTGGTGACATATTTTCTCAGAAGAAGAATTTGTTCGCAATTACTGAGTGTGGCGGTGGAGAAGTTGGCCTCATTGCAGTTGTTTATAGTGGATAAGGATAATGAGACATATGTAAAGTTGATGGTTGTTACCCCACTTCTTATACGGCATGTTTGGGAGGTTAATCATGGAGATATTGACTGTGGGACCTTCAGTATTCAAATATATACTGGATTTTCTCCTAATGATTTTTTTAAAGGTTGGGATTGTGTCATCATTTTTAGAGGATGGAAGATGGTACCCATGACTTTGTGTGGGGAGCTTCTGATTGAGTTTCATAAATACCCCTTGGGGGTAAATCCAAGTTTTTATATAATTTACCAAGACCTTCAGTGTCAGTTCTGGTGTCCAAGGATGAAGAAATGTGTGGCAGATTTTCCTCTTGATGTATCACTTGTCAGCTACTGAAGGCTAAGCCCTAAGGTCCAATGGGTTTATCTTAACCCCTTGAGGTTTCATTGTAGAATTGGCATGGTATATCCATGTAATTATGGACTAGGATTCCACGATTATCTATAGGATAGGATCCCATGTGGGTGATCATAGATCGATTCCCCAAGTTAGACCACTTCCTATCTGTCCAAGAGAAAAGTTCACTGGAGAGATTAGGGAAACTTTTCATGTAAGATATAATCTAGCTTCAGTTAGTTCACTTGAATATCATTTAAATCTATGATTCTCACTTCACATAATATTTATGGAGGGTATTACAGGAGGCCTTTGGGACTCAGTTCCATTTTAGCATGATGTTTCAGCCCTAGACAGAGGGCCTTAATGAGCAGACCATTCAGGTTCTGGAGGACATGCTCTGACATTTCAAGTTGGACTTTGTAAAAATTATGGAGGATCACCTATGCCTGGCGGGGATTGCATATACTAATAGTTACCAACAAACCATAATTATTTCACTATTCAAGTCCTTTTATGTGAGACCTTACATTTCACCCCTATATTAGACTGATCCTAGTGATTCAGCACTTATGGGACTGGAAATGGTACAATATACAAGATGTCAAAAATTTTATACGTACCAATGATATTGGCCTTTGGAGTTCAAGGATGGACATCATGCATTCCTGTATGTCTCAAATAAACACAGACTATATATATTTGGTCGGGGTTATAATTTATCTCTAAGATTTTTAATCTCTTTAAATATATTATATAGAGTCAGTGAGGTGGTGTACCACTAAGAAATACTATTGTAGTTAAACCGGGAACATGACATCATCCATGTGTCGTAGTTGAGTAGGTTTGTGTATGAACCATCACATGTTATTGAATGAGGTGAGATAGACATCGGGGATGGATCTACCTTTGTGGATTACCTGGTGGTGATTTAGGTTTTTCATGAGAAGATCCTTCATGATTGAGAGATTCCCTTGGTTCATTTTTGATGGCATCATGGGAATCTATAGGAGAGAACAAGGGAGGAGGAGACCCTGATGTGATCTAAATACCCTTATCTTTTTGGGTTGTTTTTTCACATTTTGGGATGAAAATCCCTAAGTTGGGTTAATGTAACTTCATAAATTTTTCATTTTAAGATTTTGGAATATATAAAAAAATATATTTTTGGAGCAGGTAATTGAAATGACATGAGATCCAGAGGCATGGTGATACTCAGTGTTAATATCAAAAAAATATTTAATATATTATATCACATGAATACTGTTTTTTAAAATAAATTAATAATATCCCAAACAATGTATTATATCATAAATATGATACCAACCTTGATTCTGCAATGTTGATTTTACCTTATGTGTGAAATAATCTTTGTCGTGTTGGGTATTTCAAGAAATCAAAATCGTGGGCAGATTATAATTTAATAAATTAGTTACATTAATTTATTAATTATTATATCATCATAAACAAGGATCCTTTATATATGAACATATATGAATAATCCCCAGGGTTTTATAAAAACCCATAGGTATTAATAGAAAAGCATTGGAGGAGAATTCAGGGGAGATTGACATCAGATCATTCTTTGGTGATCAGAGTGCCAACGAAGTTTATGGATCACGAGAACAAAGATGGTATAAAACCATTGTAATCCAATTATTGATCCAAAATAGAGTTAGTATGTTAATTTAGGGTTTTTATCTCATTTGAAACTATCAAATGTTGAATGAAAATCAATTCTTCTAACAATTTGATTGTTGGGTTATGGATGAATTGTGGTTGATGATTTATCTTCCTAGAATATTATGAATTGATATTATTTATCTTTTTCTTAATTATTCATATTCATTCATATATCCAATGAAAATTAATTAAGTCCAATTTGAACATTGAAAAAGGTTTGTTAGTCGTGTTTTTTAGGGATTTCTCTACCCATTATTCATTTGGTCATCATCAATATCCAACTTGGTTGATGGTTCGATAAATACCTGGAAGTTAATTATTGCACAACCATACTTTTGAAAAATGGAATGATATTGTGGGTTCAGATTTGAGATTGATGATGTGATTAAGGTGTGATATATATGGTGATGGATTGCAATTGGATCATTTTTTCCACTTCCCAATTTGGCATGTGGTGATGGCTTGGTGTGATGAAAGTCGTTTTTTAGGAAGATCAAAGGATATAATCTAGACACTAGTGATTGTAAGTCTTGGATAACCTAAAATCGTTGTTTATTATCATATTATATGTTGTAAATATATTTGATAGAGGTGCGATTAGATGATACATGAAAACTCTATATGTTCTAGAAAATCTCAAGGTATATGTTATGTAGTCTGGAAGAACACACACCGTGTAATCCCCCTATTTCAGTGATATTGTTTATATACAATGGAAAGTATCAAAAATAATGTGACGTGTATCACATGACATGTGAAATGATCAGGTAACTCAACATGTACCCTCAAGGTATATAGACACAACCGAAGTACAAGATCACAACCCATTACTTGGACAGAGACTGATACCCAGACATATCTTGGAACACGGGCATGATAAAAGTACATAGGCAAGGCCTAGAGAACGAGGTCATTTACAAGGTAGAAAATACATTCCATGTAAAACTTAAAAATACCATATATGTTATCTAGGATATCATGAGGACATTTTTCTATTCATTTTAGACTATTTTCCTTAGGGTGTGTTCCCTTAGTTCGTCCCCCATGAGGTTATAGTGAGTCATCATGTCCTAAAAATAAGATACGATCACCCATGTGGCATTATTATCAAATAGAGTTATAAGGATCCCCCATGTGTCCAATGGTGGTATCCTATATTTCATCTTCTCCCCTAGGTGATTTTTGAGACATCTACAAGACTAACATATAGGAGAGTTGATCACCTACTTAGTGGGTTAATCTTGTTAGGATTTCTTGTGTCCCCCATGGACTAGGGTGTGACCCATATCTTTGCATTGATATTTTCTAAATTCCAAAACGTACTTCCTCCTAGTGTTACCTAATCATCGCAACTTATTTATTGATCCCATTTAGTGTTTCCTAACTCATGGGATGACTTTTATCAAATGATCATTACCTTGTAATCTTGACCCGAAATCCTAGAATGTCTTTGTGGTTGTGACATTACCTTGATAATTTGTGTCTATCATGATTATATATAGAAGTAGTTATTTCATGTCTCATATTTTGATTGATATGTACTTATGATGACCTAACTACTCTTTTCATTCTTTATGATTGGTGATTTTGGAGTGTACTACTAGGTAATTTTATACTAACCCTTGTATGGGAATTTCCCACACATGTCATATCTTAGGATGATGACAAACCATTTGATAGTGTCCTTGGAAGCTAATGATTAGGTGGGAAATAGTTGGTCTTGATAGACCATATTTCATACCAGGTGTTTAATTTGACTATAGTACTCTGATTCTAGCAGGTTATACATCATTATAGTTTTGGTGAGATTGTATTTGGAACCTTATGAATTCCAGTATATTTTTCATACTCTGATTATTGGATTTATATGTGTTCATGTATTTCTATCAAATTCATTTATCTTTCAGCATTATATGGGATTTGGTGATGTGTTCGAGCATATATTTACTTTAATTTAATGCCTCACATGCATGTGATATGCCTACTCTGTTTTTTTTCACCATCCCCTAAACCTCAATTCATATATATTGTGTCTTAGATAATTATTATTCTTTTAAATAAATTCATTCATCAATATATTTGATCATATTCTCATGTTTCATAGCATTCAACCTGAATTTTTTATTTTATCTGTGAAGGATACCACTTTATTTTCAAATGTATTCATCTCTTCAATTGGTTTTTATTTTCATTCTATAGTTGTTTCTTCTCCTTCTTGACATTCGAGTTTTTATCAAGAAATGCCTCAACTCATTTTTGAACATATGTTCTAACATTGTTGGTTTAGATCCATCTTAAAATCTACTTGAACAATAAAAACCTATTTCAACTTGATCTATGAAATTAATAAATTTCTCACCGTTTCTATTTTATGATTCACTTATAGATTAATGATCATATTATTACTATTAACTCATCATATTTTCTTTCATTACTCTTGATAATACCTTCATACTTTCTCTATGTTTTTATATAACTTTTGAATGCTTTTCCCACTTCTTTATTTGAAGTTTCACTTCATCTTAAAATTCACAATCTTTAAGGTTTTTCTTTGAACAATTTATCAAAAAAAATTACCATTTCATCTATTACATATTTTTTTAAATATAATCTTACTCTTTCACATGAAATTATTGAAATTATTTGAAATAAGTGTAACAACTCTTGATAGTCTCCATATTCATTTTCATCCTCAAATTCACTTGAATTAGCATCAACACATTCCTTGACTTTAATCTTCCTCATGGAATTAAAAACCATTTAATCATTAACCTTTTTCTTAAAGACAAAGATTTTTCTTATTCCATGGGAAATAATAATATTAGATAATTCATCTAAGGAAGGATCCTCTATATCTTCTATGGTCTGGGTCTTAAAATCAAACATCTCCAGAAAATTCCTCACAAGCTTCTTTTTAGTTAATGAATATTCAAGGATTTCACCATTGCAATAATATTAATTAAATTTTCATTTTCCTAAGTAAATTATTCAACAAAGTTTTATTCCTTTTTCATCTTGATGAATTCAAAATTTCTCCAAGAAATCTATATTTTATCCTGCTTTACTTTTACAATGCCTTCATACATGCATTACAATTTATCCCAAATTTATTTTTCACATTGAAGTATAATCAATTTTGTGAAGAATTTTTATAATTATAACATCAGAAAGAATTTTTTAATTTACCATAAATCTTTATATTTACTTTTTCTATATAGTCCATTGAAGAATCTTTTACAATGGGTGGAAACCCCACTACTAATGCATCCCAAACTTCTAATCTAAAGAAAAAAAGACATGGAAAAATTATATTCTTCTAACTATAAAATTTATTTCCATAATATGTAGGAATTGCCCTACTGTGAATAAAATTCAGATCATCCATTATAAGAACATAGTTGGATAAAATAGAAAGAACTATTCTCTCATACTAGTGGAAGTTCCAAAGATTAGGTAGATTCACCCAGAAGGGGGGATGAATCAATGGTGAATTTTTTTATGATTTTATTATCACTTAAAATCAACCATTATGACCTATTAAACTATGAATCACTCAAATATATAATCTAAACCTCACATGTACAAGTAGTAATTAAAAGTTAAAGGAATATAATTATTTCTATAAGTGTCTGAACCTTTGTTTGAAACAGAATCATTATCCGGCTTCCTTGGTCTCTCATCCAAAGGATTATTAACTATAAGAACACTTTTTTCAATATTATAGAATTATTATATATTTTCACTACTTCTATACATATTTGCACTATATTATGCAGCCTCACACTACCTTCAAAAAACAATTGAAACTATAAGAGGAAAGATTGCTTTTAGATTTGGTTTCTTTAGCAACAAAAATTGAAGATATTTATATATAAGACATAAATTATATTAAACAAAAACTTACTCACATCTAGTAGATCCATATGTAGAACTCCTCCTCAATCTAAAACTTATAGAAAACTCAATGAATTCACAAGACCAAAAAGATGTCGATGAAAACTCTAGAATATCATGCCCCATGCTCTCTTCTTCTTTTATTATCAAAATTTGTATATGCTATTAATATATATAAAATTTTTCATCTTTATTTATCTCAAATTGATAGATCCTCATATTCACAAGAATAAATTTATTACTCATAATTCATTTTACATCTTGACATTCTCAATTATTCTCTCAATAAAATAAAAAAACATGATCCCTATAATTTCCATATTAGGTTAGGCTCATAAACATACCCCATGTTCTATTCCATATTCCTAAAATTTAATAACAAAATTTATATAGTAAATTACCACTTACACCCTTATTCTTTCATCATATCTTAGAATAAAATCATTTGAGGATATTCTCCAAATTTAACCCAAAAAAATAAATCACAAAGAAAAAATTTATAAATTATAGTATTATAAATCTCTTTCCTCCCATAGTTTCATATTGAAATAATATATTTCTAGACTACAACATAAATAAAAGTTCTATGATGCAAAGATAAAATATCAATATGAAGATTGAACACTCGAAAAACACATCTTGAATCACTACATAGTTATACGCCAGTAATTATTTGAACTCTGGGCCAGCTAAGAATTGACCCATTAACATTCCATATTTTATATCTATAGATTATTCTACCATATATCTAGATTTGATCTCATCAAAAACATTTCATAAAAACCTGCTTAAAATCCTCAAGATGATATGAACAATGATTATCCACATAAAACACCTCTAGGAAATAACTTGAATCGTATTTTAAATAACATGTTTTAAACTTGGAGGATCATCTTAAGCATCATTAGCTTTAATGTTCTCTTCATAGTTTGAATTATTTCACCTAGAAAAATATATGAAATTTTCTAAATTTGTTGTTCCATTTTTTAAAGACTACATGATTCTTACACAATGCGTTAATCACTCATATACAGATTTGATGACATGTATGGAGGTGAACAATGACACTTATGAAAAAAGGTATTTGATAAAATTCAGGCTCATAACTCATATAATGGTTTCCAATGACTTATATGTAGTAGGTGACACACATATATAGATGGTAAAAAACTTACAAAAATAAGAAAATGACACTTATGTTATTTGAAAAACAAAACATACACAAAATTAAGAACACTCATACACAGGTTTATTTCCAAAAATCAAACTTAAGTATAATTCAAGATTTTGTCAAATAATCAAAAAAATGATTCAAAGATATTTTATAAATCTATAAATCTAGTAAAAAATCCTATATTTTTCATAATCAATTTATTATAAATTAAATCCCTCAGCAACTCCAAGGGTACATCAATATCCCCCATTATATTTGTTGGAAACTCTATTAAAAGCTTCTAAATAAAATAATATACATTTAATAACTCATAAACTAAAAATAGATTCATAAAATAATATCATATCTCTTATGATAAGTTTCATTCACTACAACACCAAATAAGGTTATATTTTCTAAATAATTTCATCCCCATGTGTCAATAAAGAGTTCCAAAGTGACTTAAATGGACTCCAATTGAATTTAAAAATCCCTATATCACATCCATATGTATCCCAAATATAACAATATTTATATATTTATAGATTTATATGACTGGGTTGTGGACACTCCCCCTTCAAAATGAATTTTCTTTTTTTTGGTCAATATTTGTGTCAATATTCCTCTCACTTTCAATATAATCTCAAGAAAAATGGGGGTTCTTTTTACAAATCTTCAAGTGGAATGAGAGTGATGAACAAGAAGTTTCTAACTCAACACTATGAACCTATCCCTTGGAATTTATTTTGTGAATATATATAAAATCTAATTTTGGGTAGAATAGTATTCCGGCAATATATCTTCATTGCACACACTTTATATTATTAAGTTATTCCTAATGTTTATATATTTGGATCTATAATGTTTCCCATGATTTTTAATAGTTTTATTAGACTTTTAGAATCACCCTATGTCATCAATGGCCAATCGATCTCAAAATTAAACTATTCTAACTACACTTCCATCCATAAAGTAGATTTTACGTGCATGAGTAGTAGTCACATACTCAGTTTCCACTACGTTACATGTCACTGAAGTTTGTTCTTTATGGTTCTAGCACCCAAAACCCTCACCATTGAAGAAATAACCGCCTAAAGTGGATCTTCTATCTGTAAAATCACCTATCCAATCTACATCAGTGAATCCAAATAGTTTCATATCAGTACTAAATCTATATAATAGACTATAATTCACTATTTATTTCACATATCTCAAAACTCGTTTTATTGTAAGCATGTGTAAAACCCTTGGGACACTCTAAAAAATTGCAAAAACTGTCACTCCATAAGATATTTTGGGTATAGAAGATTTAAAATAAAAAAAATCCAATGACTCACATAAAAACTTTTTGATAAACATTACTTCCATTCTCATCATTATTTAGTTTTTCTTTTGAACTAAAATTGGATTTGAAACTCCTCCAAACTCATCCATGAAAAACATTTTCAATAACTCTCTAGAAAAGTTTTCTATAAAAAATGTAATCTAAGTTCTTATCAATTATTATACATAGAAAATATGTATTTTCCCCAAAATTGACATTTAAAACTACTATATCATTTTCATTAAGAATTAATCACATGGGAATTAATTATCATTAGAAAAAATTATATTATCTATATAAACAACAATAATTAAAGTAACTATCTACTACACCTTTATATATAAATTACTAACAAATTTTCCTTTATTTGAATATATATAACTCTTTTTTAAATATGTACACCACTCTCTCATCAATATATAAAAAACATATATTTACTCAATAAAGACTTTTTCCTCAAATAGAAATTCAAAAATACTAATTTCACATCCTTTTGGTATACTTTATAGTGATTTTATATAGCCATTACCAAAAACATCATCATTTTTTCAAAACAAGATATTATAGAGAAGGTCTTTTATAGTATGTGATTTTTATTGGAGTATATTGTAACGACCCAAAGTTTCATTAATGAAAAATCCCTCTTGATCCATTTAAATGTTTCTTTATGAAAAAATTTTTATAAGATGTCAACTTCTTTAGTTTTACGTTAAGATTTGTGACCGTTACTTTTTAGTCGTTGAGCAGTGATCATCTGAGTAGTATAAATATAAGGATTTAACGAACCCATTTCTACTCAGACAAAGGAAGCGATGGCCTCATCCAATAGAATTGCCCCTTACGAAGCCCATTTGTCAGAGCTCGGAAAAGAGGTGGCGTATTTGGGCTTTTCCCTTGACCAAGCCCAAGCTGAGCTTCATCAAGTCAAGCTCGAACGTGATCGTCTACGGGAAAAGTGGAAGTTGATTGAAATTACCACTCGAGCGATGTTATCCGAGCTGCCCCAAGAGTCTCTCAATATCGCGCACCTTACCCTTAGGTCTTATGCGGCTATTTTAAGGGGTTATGTAAAAAATAAGTATCACCATGTTCATGTACATTATTTTTTTATATAATAATGAATATAATTTCTAGTCATTTTTGATACATTGTAATTAGTTTTTAAAGTACAAATGGTGTTTTTAGTTATTATTTAATTAAGAATTATATTTTATTAAATTAAAGGATTTTTGATTTAAATAATATTTTAATAAAATATTATTATTAATATTAAATTAATTTTCATTAAATATAAATGATCTTATAATTTTCTGAATGCAATTAAATTTTTTATTAAGGTTTGAAAGCCATTTCTGTCAAAACCCGTGAATTTTTTTATAAATGTCCATTTTTATTTTAAAAGTGAAAATTCACATATTTAGAAAATTATTTAGATAAAATAAATATTATTTTTGGAATCAGGACGTCGAAATTATCCAATGGTGAATTTTTCATAATTTTCTGAGACAGTCAAATTTTTTGGTAAAAATTAAATACCATTTTAATATATAATATGTTTTATGACATCATAATGACCCAATGGTGATGTAATAAAATACCATAATCCTTATGTTCGGACAATATGTGTTTTATCATTAAAATAATGAGGTTTTGGGTTTTTTTGACTTACTTTTCAAAGCATTAATGGAGCCCTCAAGACTTATTCAACACTTTGCCTTTTTAAATTAATTTCCATGGGAGTGTGACTCACCTCCACATAAGCAACCCTAATTTTTTAATAAGTTCGGACCTTGGCCTTGTAAATTATTGTTTTTCTCTTCCCTTTTCTAGAAACCATGGGCAAATACCATGTGATGGTTTGTGGTTTGGATTATTTTAATATAAGGGGTCCCAAACCTAAATAATAAAGAATTCTCTCACCTTTCCTATATAAACCCACCCAAGATCCCACTTCCTCCTCACTAAAATCCCTTGGAGTTCGTCCAACCTCTGCCCTACTCTCTCTAGAATCCTCCCAAGGTGCCCCAAGCTCCCAAGAAGCCTCTCACAAGCCTCTCTCTAGCCTTTGGAAGCATACTTCCAAGTAAGGGTTTTTTCTTCCTTTCTCATTTTTGTCAATTTTCTTTAAGTTGTATTGCCCTTTTAATTTCAATTATGAATGTCAGGGTATGGTTTCGCACCTCTCCCATACTTCCCTCTTATTGTTTTAATGATGGGAGACCCCTTTCTCTCTCATTAAATGCCTCCCATGTACACCCGTTACTATGCCGAAATTCTGAAAGAAACCTTTTTCTCCTCTTTTATATTCAAGCAATACTTTTGTATCATGAATCTAAATTCCTTTTCAATTGTTGGTACATGTATCTATATGACCTCCTTACTTTCCATTACATTTAAATATGATGAGGAACCCATTTCTCTCTCATCAACCTTTTTTATGAATTCTTATGTCATGTCGTTACGCTGCCGAAATCACACCGATTTTCTAAGCCAATATCATTGTGTGGTGAATACCATGACCATTTCTCCATCAAGGGTATTCACCTTTATGCCCATTTACTTATTGATTATAAAGTTTCATTTATGAATTCCACATCCCTTTGTCGTGGAATAAATGATTATGTTTTATGAATCCATGTTTTATGATCCATGTGGCACACTTATGCATGAAATGAAATGTTTAAGAAGGGTGCGCCCTTTATAGCACTCCAATGCATTGGGTAAAGTATAGTATCATGATACGTCATGTGAAATGAGTGTTGACTCATGCTAATTCAAGTGCAACGAGGGTTTACTCGTGCTTCAAGTGCAATTAGGGTTTACTCATGCTCCATGTGCAATGAGCCTTGGCTCATGTTAATTCAATGTTAAGTGTTGTTGCCACATTTCCATGTTATGGTTATCATGCTTTATCATGCCTTTATGTTCATGTTACTCTAATTCTCTATTGATGTTCCTATTTCCTAACATTTATTGTACTCCTCATTTTATTCATTGTGTACTCCTTTACTGGGCTTTATAGCTCACCCTTTTCTTATGCATGTCCTCAGGTTATCCCATGCAATGCTTAGTACGAAGGAATGTAGTGGTCATGTAAAGGAAGTTTTCAATAAAGATGTTTTATTTCAAGTTTAAATTTTTTATGTAATGATACTAAGCCCCAAAGACACTAAACCTCTCGATCTTCTTTGTTGTATCAAGTGAAGTTTTATGTAATAAAGCATGCTTAAGTTGTAATAAAAAGCAGGGTTGTCATAGTTGGTATCAAAGGATAGGTTTAGTTATTTTTGGGATTAGGAAACCCTAGTAAAGCCTTAGATACAAGACTAAGAATAATAAAAACATCCCTAAGGTTTGTTAAATACTAAGTAAGTGGTTTATCAAACAAATACATCCCTGTCTGGATACGAGCAGGTAGAGACGGCTCTGGCACAGATGTATCCTAGGGGTAAAACCCGAAAACACCGCTTTGAGCTAGACTCGAACGGGAACTGGTGCATGACAACGGGCCTTGCTGCACTCTTGGTTACGACACTCCCGAGGGATATGTTTTGATAAATTCACAATCTTAGTATGAACCCTTATTAAGGGAAAAATGCCCCTAAGAATATATGTTAGAAGGAAGATCATGAAAATCCTGGATTGAATCCTATAGACTCATGAGTTAAAGAGATTAAAGTTTATTTATAAGTCATCAACTTTTGTCTTTGGATTACCCTTTATGTTTTACCCCTAACTTTCCTTTTATTCCAGCCAATGGCCCGTAATATGAGAACTCGGGCTAACAACCGTTGTGAAGATCAGTGTGATGATTGTACTAATGAGATGCCCAATCCAATGGGAGCGGGAATCGTGAACTTTGTCACGCTTCTCTCTCAGCTAACTCAAGTTTTGAATAGAAACACGGGTCAAGAGGAATGTTCAACCCCTCCTAAGAAAGAACAAGTTGCTCTTGAAAGCTTCATGAGAGAAAGGCCTCCTACTTTTAGTGGATCATCTGATCCCACGATCACTGAACAATGGATCAACTCCATTGAAAAGATATTCTCCATCCTCCAATGCTCTGAAAAAGAGAAGGTTCTACTGGCGTATTATCGTATGGAGGGTGAATCTGATCAAAGGTGGATGTTGATCAAAAATACGAAGCCTGAGGAGGAGATCAAGGCTTTGGAATGGAAGGAATTCCAGAAGATGTTTTTCGATAAATATTTTTCGCGCACCCTCCGTCTTAAGATGGAAAGGGACTTCCTTTCCCTTAAGCAGAAAGATGAAGAATTTGTGGGAGCATATGAGGCAAACTTCACAAGGCTTGCATGATACGCTTTTGGCTTTGTCGTTACCCCCGAATGCAAGGTTGACCGCTTCTTTGGTGGGCTGAAGCCTAGCTTGCGGAAAGAATTAGCGATCCGTGACTTCGACAGCTATGAGGAAATTGTCTGATGTGCCCTCAAGGTTGAAATGGAGATCGGAGAATCACAGGGGTATCATGGGGACAAGAAGCGTAAGGTGGACTTCAATGCTGGTGGTCCGATGGATAAATCCAACGGTGCTAAGAAGTTCCAGCACCCCACTTGCCAAAAGTGCAGAAAGAAGCACCCTGGAAATATCCTTAGGGGGACGAGAAAATGCTTTAGGTGTGGAAGAAAAGGACACCTAGCTATTAACTGTCGGAAAGAAGGACCCGCGGCTGCGACAGAGGAGATGAACGCTCTGTTCGAACCTCAACGCGTTGTTCAATGCTACAAATGCAAAGAACCGGGTCATTTTGCGAATCAGTGCCCTAATCCAAGGGTTATCGGAGGCAACCAACAACCTCCAAGACAGTAAGGAAGAGCTTTTGCCATCACTTCTGTCGAAGTGAACCCCGACAACGAAGTAGTGACAGGTACGCTATTTATTCATTCAAGAATAGCGAACGTACTTTTTGATTCAGGTTCTACGCATTCTTTTATATCTCGAATGTTTAGTAGAACAATCCCAGCACCACCACAAATCCTGGAAGTAAAGATGTTGGTGAGTACGGAAAATGGGGCAATCATTGCATCCCCTGAATATAAGTCCTCCCCTGTTATAATCTGTGGATTGAATTTTCTGGCGAACCTCATCATACTCCCTTTGGTGGAATTTGATGCAATTCTTGGCATGGATTGGCTTTCCTTATATAGAGCCAACATAAATTGTCGGGAGAGGGAAATCACACTCCATATGGAGAATCGACCCCCGATTCTTTACAAGTGTCAGGAGGAAGATGAATCTCCTTTAGATCCATCATCTCAAGAATGGATATTACTGCCTTATGAGAACGCATATCTGGCTCATATGATTGAGTCCAAGGAAGAAACCACCCTTGAAGAAATGCCTATTTTGAGGGAATTCGCTGAAGTATTTCCCGAGGAACATCCTGGCCTTCCTCCAAGAAGAGATGTTTAGTTCTCAATTGAACTTATACCTGGGGCCCAACCAATATCCAAGACTCCATATAGAATGGCTATTGTTGAGCTTGAAGAGCTGAAGAAACAACTACAGGAGAATCTGGATAAAGGGTTTATACACCCAAGTGCATCACCATGGGGTGCACCAGTCCTCTTCGTCAAGAAGAAGGATGGGTCAATGCGACTTTGCATCGATTATTGTGAACTTAAAAAAATAACGATAAAGAACAAGTATCCTCTCCCAAGAATCAATGACTTGTTTGATCAGCTGCGTGGAGCACAATACTTCTCCAAGGTGGACTTGCGGTCGGGATATTATCAAGTAAGGGTGAAGAAGGAAGATATCTCCAAGACTGTTTTTCGTACAAGGTACGGGCACTATGAATTCATAGTAATGCCTTTTGGACTCACCAATTCTCCAGCAATATTCATGGACTTGATGAATAGAGTCTTTAGAGATTACCTTGACAAATTTGTGGTAGTCTTTATAGATGATATTCTAATATACTCCAAAACCAAGGAGGACCATGAGGAGAATTTAAAAACTGTACTAGAGACTTTGCGCAAGGAGAAGCTCTATGCAAAGTACATCAAGTGTGAGTTTTGGTTAAAGTAAGTCTCATTCTTGGGCCATATCATCACAAGCAATGGGATATCTGTGGACCCCTCCAAAACAGATGCAATTGAGGGATGACTGAGGCCAACATCGGTAACTGATATCCGTAGCTTCTTGGGGTTAGCTGGATATTATCGACGATTTGTGAGAAATTTCTCACGATTGTCCAACCCTCTTACCAGGCTAACTCGAAAGGGAGTAAAGTTTTCTTGGAGTGATGAATGCGAAGAAAGCTTCAAGGAGTTGAAAATGAGGCTTATCACTGCCCCCATGCTTACTTTACCCACAAGTGGGGAGCTTTTTGTGGTATTCAATGATGCTTCGAAGAAGGGCTTAGGATGTGTGCTGATGCAAAATGATAAAGTGATATCCTATGCCTCAAGGCAGTTGAAAATCCATGAGCGAAACTATCCAACGCATGATCTGGGGTTGGCGGCAGTGATCTTTTCCTTGAAAATCTGGTGGCATTATCTCTATGGAGAGAAATATGAGATATATATTTACCACAAGAGTCTTAAATATATATTCACACAGAAAGATCTTAATATGCGTCAGAGAAGATGGATAGAGCTCATCAAGGATTATGACTATTCAATACATTACCACCCTGGGAAAGCAAACAAGGTGGCGGATGCCCTAAGTAGAAAGGATCCAGCTATTCTATCAATGATGAGAATTGAGAAGGATCCAATCTTCTTAGACTTGATGAAGATGGATGTGGGAATCATAAAGAAGGGAACATCATCAATCCTTTCACAAATTATTTCTCAACCATCTCTTTTGGAAAGGATAAAGGATGCTCAAAAGGATGATGCAGGAATCCAAGAAAAAGTGGAAGCTATCAAAAAGGGAAAATCCTCAGAGTTTAATGTTAATGAAGAAGGAATTGTGCGGTTTGGGAAAAGACTATGTGTTCCATCAAGTTCGGAGCTGAAGAAGGAACTTTTGGATGATGAACATAGTTCAAATTTCACTATTCACCTAGGGAGCACAAAGATGTATCGAGATCTCTGAGAAAACTTTTGGTGGGATAATATGAAGAAGGAGATCTCTGAATATACATCAAAGTGCCTGGTGTGTTAGCAAGTGAAGGAAGAGAGGCAGAAGTCTAAGGGGATGATGCAACCATTTCCCATACCTGAATGGAAATGGGAGAACATCACCATGGACTTCGTCACTGGACTTCCAAGGACATCCAAAGGAAACAATGCAATCTGGGTTGTTGTGGATCTTCTTACAAAGACTGCATACTTCATTTCTATTCGAGAGGATTTCTCTTTGGATCAACTGGCACGGATATATATCATGGAATTGGTACGGTTGCATGGAGTACCACTATTTATTGTGTCTGACCGAGATCCAAGATTTACCTCTAAGTTTTGGAAGAGTCTTCAACATGCTCTGAATACTGAACTGAACTTTAGTACGGCTTATCATCCTCAAACTGATGGCCAATCCAAGCGGACTATCCAAACACTTGAGGATATGTTGAGAGCGTGCTCAATGGACTTTAAAGGGGGATGGGATCAACATCTTCCTCTAGTTGAGTTCTCTTATAATAATAGTTTCCACTGGAGCATCCAAATGGCACCATATGAATACCTGTATGGGAAAAGGTGTAGAACACCAGCATGTTGGGATGAGGTCGGTGAACGTAAGCTGCTTGGACCAGAAATGGTCTAAGAAATGGTGGAGAAGGTGAAAACCATTCAGCAGCATATCAAGGTAGCCCAAAGTCGACAGAAGAGTTATGCATATAATCGTCGACGAGACCTTGAGTTTAAAGTCAGAGACATGGTGTTTTGACGTATATCTCTGTGGAAGAAGTTCATGAGGTTTGGAAAGAAAGGGAAGTTAAGTCCAAGGTACATCGGCCCCTTCGAGATTCTTGATCGTGTTGGGGTTGTGGCCTATCGACTAGCACTTTCACCTACTATGGCCAAGGTGCATGATGTCTTCCATGTATCCCTCTTAAGGAAGTACATACCAGACCCTTCACATGTACTCTCTTCCGAGGTGGTACAATTAGAATACGATCTTTCTTATAAGGGGAAACCAGTGAAGATCTTAGATCGTAGAGAAAAAGTTCTACGAAATAAGACAATGCCCCTCGTCAAGGTGTTGTGGAGAAAACACAAGTTTGAAGAAGCAACTTGGGAGTCGGAGGATATGATGAATCTAAGTTACCCACATTTTTTTAGTGTGGGAAAAGGAAAATTTCGAGGGCGAATTTTCTTAAGGGGGGAATGTTGTAACGACCCAAAGTTTCATTAATGGAAAATCCCCCTTGATCCAGTTAAATGTTTCTTTATGAAAAATCTTTTTATAAGATGTCAACTTCTTTAGTTTTACGTTAAGATTTGTGACCGTTACTTTTTAGCCGTTGAGCAGTGATCATCTGAGTAGTATAAATATAAGGCTTTAACGAACCCATTTCTACTCAGAAAAAGGAAGCGATGGCCTCATCCAGTAGAATTGCCCCTTACGAAGCCCATTTTTCAGAGCTCGGAAAAGAGGTGGCGTCTTTGGGCTTTGCCCTTGACCAAGCCCAAGCTGAGATTCATCATGTCAATCTCTAACGTGATCATCTATGGGAAAAGTGGAAGTTGATTGAAATTACCACTCGAGCGATGTTATCTGAGCCTCCCCAAGAGTCTGTCACCATCGCGAACCTTACCCTTAGATCTTATGCGGCTATTTTAAGGGGTTATGTAACAAATAAGTAGCACCATGTTCATGTACATTATTTTTTTATATAATAATGAATATAATTTCTAGTCATTTTTGATACATTGTAATTAGTTTTTAAAGTACAAATGGTGTTTTTAGTTATTATTTAATTAAGAATTATATTTTATTAAATTAAAGGATTTTTGAATTAAATAATATTTTAATAAAATATTATTATTAATATTAAATTAATTTTTATTAAATATAAATGATCTTATAATTTTATGATTGCAATTAAATTTTTTATTAAGGTTTGAAAGCCATTTCTGTCAATACCCGTGAATTTTTTTATAAATGTCGATTTTTATTTTAAAAGTGAAAATTCACATATTTAGAAAATTATTCATATAAAATAAATATTATTTTTGGAATCAGGACGTCGAAATTATCCAATGGTGAATTTTTCATAATTTTCTGAGACAGTCAAATTTTTGGGTAAAAATTAAATACCATTTTAATATATAATATGTTTTATGACATCATAATGACCCAATGGTGATGTAATAAAATACCATAATCCTTATGTTCGGCCAATATGTGTTTTATCATTAAAATAATGAGGTTCTGGGTTTGTTTTACTTACTTTTCAAAGCATTAATGGATCCCTCAAGACTTATTCAACACTTTTCCTTTTTAAATTAATTTCCACGTGAGTGTGACTCACCTCCACATAAGCAACCCTAATTTTTTAATAAGTTCGGACCTTGGCCTTGTAAAGTATTTTTTTCCTATTTACTTTTCCATAAACCATGGAAAAATACCATGGGATGGTTTGTGGTTTGGATTATTTTAATATAAGGGGTCCCAAACCTAAATAATAAAGAATTCTCTCACCTTTCCTATATAAACCCACCCAAGATCCCACTTCCTCCTCACTAAAATCCCTTTTAGTTCGTCCAACCACTACCCTACTCTCTCTAGAATCCTCCCAAGGTGCCCCAAGCTCCTAAGAAGCCTCTCACAAGCCTCTCTCTAGCCTTTGGATGCACACTTCCAAGTAAGGGTTTTTTCTTCCTTTCTCATTCTTGTCAATTTTCTTTAAGTTGTATTGCCCTTTTAATTTCAATTATGAATGTTGGGGTATGGTTTCGCACCTCTCCCATACTTCCCTATTATTGTTTGAATGATGGGATACCCCTTTATCTCTCATTAAATGCCTCCCATGTACACCCGTTACTATGCCGAAATTCTGAAAGAAACCTTTTTCTCCTCTTTTATATTCAAGCAATACTTTTGTATCATGAATCTAAATTCCTTTCCAATTGTTGGGACATGTATCTATATGACCTCCTTAATGTCCATTACATGTAAATATGATGAGGAACCCCTTTCTCTCTCATCAACCTTTTTTATGAATTCTTATGTCACGTCGTTATGCTGCCGAAATCACACCGATTTTCTAAGCCAATATCATTGTGTAGTGAATACCATGCCCATTTATCCATCAAGGGTATTCACCTTTATGAAAATTTAATTATTGATTATAAAGTTTCATGTATGAATTCAACATCCCTTTATCATGGAATAAATGATTATGTTTTATGAATCCATGTTTTATGATCCATGTGACACACTTATGCATTAAATGAAATGTTTAAGAAGGGTGTGCCCTTTATAGCACTCCAATGCATTGGGTAAAGTATAGTATCATGATACGTCATGTGCAATGAGTGTTGACTCATGCTAATTCAAGTGCAACAAGGTTTTACTCGTGCTTCAAGTGCAATGAGGGTTTACTCATGCTCCATGTGCAATGATCCTTGGCTCATGCTAATTGAATGTTAAGTGTTGTTGCCACATTTCCATGTTATGGTTATCATGATTTATCATGCCTTTATGTTCATGTTACTATAATTCTCTATTGATGTTCCTATTGCCTAACATGTATTGTACTCCTCATGTTATTCATTGTGTACTCCCTTACTGGGATTTATAGCTCACCCTTTTATTATGCATGTCCTCGGGTTATCCCATGCAATGTTAAGTACGAAGGAATGTAGTGGTCATGTAAAGGAAGTTTTCAATAAAGATGTTGTATTTCAAGTTTAATGTTTTTATGTAATGATCCTAAGCCCCAAAGACACTAAACCTATCGATCTTATTTGTTGTATCAAGTGAAGTTTTATGTAATAAATCATGCTTAAGTTGTAATAAAAAGAAGGGTTGTCATATATATCCTTTCCAAAACCTCCCATTATTATTTCTTATCAATTCACCTTTCTCATTTTTTTCTTTTTAATTACTAATATTGTTTCGATCACATTTTTATCTTTGGTATTTTTTACTAACACCAAAGTGGATTAATTTTTAATTTATTTTATTTTATCAATTATATATTGAATTGAATATTTATTCTCAATATTTTTATCCCCAGTTCTTGGTTCAATTTGTGATATAAGAGTTATTTTGTTTTTTATTCTCAGTCTTCTTATTCTTTGAAATATTTCCTTCTAGTTTCCCATTATATTCTCCACATCAACATGTTTTTAAAAATATTTTTATTTTGCTCCCTGATTTTTAGAATCCTAATCACCAAAAGTATAATGAGAATGAATATCAACAACTTTATACTTAGATTATATTTATTTTTTAAACAGTTTTTCAAAATTATTCTCACTTCCAACTTGTATTTACTCCCTTTAAACCTCAAAAATCACAATAAAATTGTTTTAATTTCCATATATGTTAAAATAATAGTATTTATAAAACTTTTATAGCCTCTTTTTCAAAAACATATACCAACTGCCATTCGATAGGCTGCCTATAAACACTACTTCCTTAGATTTCCCAATAAACTTTCCAAGCTTGTTGTCATTGTTCTTTTTAAAAAAATGGACTCCCAAAGACTTTTAAAAAAATTACTATTGTATTATTCATTTAACACATCTCAAAGGGTATATTTATTTAGTAACTTAATATATCTATTCGGAATGTGTACATTAACATACATTTCTTTACTCTAAAAATATTTTGACACTTCATCAGTGGGAATGATCCTACACATCTCAACAATTATCCTATTATTCTTCAATCAAACTCCAATATACAGTATAGTATATGTTGTAGTGAATTTATGCTTGATTTACTATTTATGATGGTATATTACAAATTAATCACACATATTTTCATTAAAATCATATGACAATAATTTCTTGATGATGATTCCCACCTCTTTTTTCAACTGTATCCTAGAAATATTAAAAATCTAAACAACTTACAAAATGTGATTAATGACCATCACATTGGTTATTCAAGTGAAATAATCAATGAATTTGATGAAATATAAATCTCTTATTTTTTTATTTTTCCTCAAGAGACATTATAAATCATTATTAATAAATTAAATTCTTTTGTTCAAATTTATTTCTACCATATTATGTGATTTTTGAACCATTTTTATTTTTTAATGTCTACCTAAAATAACAGAAATTTATATCTTAATTTTGAGAAGACATCTAACAAATTAATGTTTATTAAATTTTCTTAGACTACTTTCACCAAGATAACCAATCTATATATGAAAAAGCATACTCTCATATTTTTCACCAATGTAACAAGAGTTAGATGAATCGCTAATGAAAAAACAGATTCAATTCATTATTTTTCATTTTGAAATGATCCTTTGTTCCTTAAATATCCTAATGATACGCAATTCCCTTTTGAAAACAATATCAGTCCCATAAATATAGAGCTAAACAATACCCAGGAGATTATGCTTCCTTTCTATCACATATGAATCATTATTAAACATCATATTTTCACATTCAATTTTAATAGAGTCAGTCCCCCTAATTTTTATAGAACAATCATAAAATATTTTTACTTATCCTCCATCATGTCCGTAAGATTATTTCTAAATATTCAGATCACCTATCATGTTTGAAGAGAACCAAATTTCATGCCCCCGGTAATTTATTGGCCCTCAATGAAACATAAAATATATATGATTTTTCTTTATCAAGATTCTAAGTACCCTTTTCCTTCTCATAATAGGGAACCTATCCTAGAAAAAATATTATACACTTCACTTTAATACGACCCTTATGCTCGCACTAGCCACATGCCTCCTCAATAAACTGAAATATTCTATAAGTTGGGAATATTGAAATTTTTATTTTTAAATCCAAAATTCTATGAAGATCAATGGTTTTCACTCATCTAGATGACCCACTAACATCACAATTTATCCCAAGTAGAGACATGTTGTACCAGCATGTCTAAGTCGTTCACCTAAATTCTCCATTTCATAAGAATTACCAATGGAATCTGAATCATCTCAATTACTAAAAGTAATGTATGTAACACAATCCTAAATTTTGTTCTTATAATATATTTTGGGTTTAAATTGGATTTCACTTGAGATTCTAAGAGCTTCTATAGTTCATCCGATAATCTACTAATATGGGAGAATGTTTCTCCAAATTTTTGTTACCCCAAGATTGACATAATTTTGATATTAAAAAAATTAGAGTAAATATAATTAAAAATAGATTTATTAGGAAAAATTATTTCTCATTCACTTCTATAATTTCTCTTAGTAGATTTAGAGGATTTTTTCATGATTTCAACTAAATTTTTTAAACACTCCTTTGACTTATTCAATTCATTCTTAGACTCAAGACACTTAGACTCTATATAAGATAATTATTATTATTTGAAATAAAATATGTCTTCATGATCTTTTATCATCTTCCCATGTTCTTTAGCCTTCAATTTAACACCCCAGGAACTTATAAAACAATTTTTCTCATTCGGTAATTAAATATTTAAATTCATTATAAATGTATAATTAAATAAGTGGTATTGACAAAAAAAGAAATAATTTAAATTAATAGAATTATAACCTCACCTATAAAATTAAAAATAAATTTTAGGTATCTTATGAATGAAAATATGATATATTTATATCATTTTATAAGTAAATAAATTCTTTAAAATTAAGAAATTAATTGTTGGACTTTTTGTATATCATAATAATTTATTTAAAACATAATAATTAATATGATGATTTGAAATAAAATATATTTTCAAAAAATAGATACATAAATTAATATTTTGATTTCATATAATAATAAAACAATTTTATGAGACCTTAATAAATTTCTCAAAGTGTTATAAAATCGGTTATAATTTTAAAATTCATATTTTTATAATAAACAGTGATTTAAATTGAAATTAAATTTGTCATATTTTGAAAATTGTTTTCATAAAATGGATTTTAGTTTTGAATTCTAAATTTCAAAAAATATTTAGGGATAATTTTTGATATTTTTTTAAAATATTTGAATTTTTGGTGAATATTTAAATATGATAATTTTCAATATAAGCTAAATACATGAATTATTGAGTCATAGGTAATGTTTGTAACACCCAAATGTTTGGAAAATAAATATATAATGAATGCACCACTGAGTACATACAAAACAACACATTTTATAATCTAGCTATCAAACACAACTTTGCCTCTTCTATGATTTAAATTTCGAAAAACATAATTATCTAGAGTTGTGATCAATAAGTCATTTGGAGTTTGATAGAACCATTTTGAATTTTTGTGAATAGTAACATACCCTTATGAATAGTAATATAACCCTTATTAATAGAAAATATTATTATTATTTTATTTTCTTAATGTTACAAGGTAATGAGATCTTGATTAATTTTTCAATGTGATATAAAATGAATGATAGTTTTAAATTTGTTATTTTTCGAAAAAACTATGATTTAATTTAAAAATTAAATTAATAATATTTAGAAACTTATTTTCAAAAAATGGTGTTAATTTTTTAATTATACAAGTCTAATAATGGTTAGGATGAATTTTTGGTATTTTTCTGAAATACTAGAATTTTAAGAATAGTGAAATATGGTAAAATATTGTATATACAAATTATCAGTTAAATACACTATTTATAACATCATGAGTGATGTAATGACACTTTGTTTGAACTCACATGAACATATTACTATTAGGGGTAACATAAAACAACACTATTGGTTTTCTTTATGAAATTTATAAAATAATGAATAAAATATTCAAAATTCACTCATCTCCTCTACTATAACCCCCCCCCCCACTCCCTCTTCTCCTCACTCCTATAAGACTTTAATCTCCTCAAATATCTACTGAAAACCCCTTCCCTAGTAAATCCACACTTCCATGAATCTCTTGTTCTTTCCAAAAGACCTAAACCCCTTCCCTCAAAGAGATTCTCAAAGAGGTGGATTGAAGAGGTAAATTCACATTTTTTTCATTCATTTTTGTTTCAAGTTCATTTATATTGTAATACTAACTTCAAATACTCAGTAAAAATGACCATGATAACTCAAGTATCATCTATATACTATAATTATAACATTTAAATTTAAAAATCCTCATCAATATTCTTACTCTCTCCCTTTTATTTTATAAATGAAACCATCGTCTGTGAGGTTCCGGTTTACAACCTCCGTGGACGATGAAGGTTCACTCTTCAATTTATCCTTAATTACTTTTCATGAAACCATTTTCCTAGTTGAACCAAACTATAATATATGTATTATAATCTATTTAATATTTTTGAACCAGTATACATTCATATTATTAAATCATATGACCAAACAAGTTCCCGATAATCAAAATACCGCTAAAATAATCTAAGTGAATGTCAATAATATTTCATCTAATGATTCATCCTAATTTCATGTATTGAAATGATATAAATGACCATTAACACCTATTTATGTTTATAAATAATATTTGAATTCAATTATGGATATTTACATCCATTCCACATGAACTCCATTACATAAAAACTATCGAGTCGGTTATAAAAATCAAGAAAACGAACACACTTGAACGAAGAAATTCAATATTATAAAAAATAAATAAAGACATAATGAAATTAATAAAATCATGATAAACTAAATAAATGTATAATAGGTTCTGAATTAATTTATTAATAATTCTAATTATGTTTTCTTGGACCTTAAGTTCTATAGAGGAACACATTCGGACTTAAGGTTGGGGTTTTCCACCCGAACCTCCATTTTCATTCCGGTTACATTTATTGTCTAATTACATCAATGAAATTATTATGTTTTATTATGTAAAATTAATAAATTCTGTTTTAGTTTGTGATATATTTTTACCTACAATAATCATTCCTTATTTTAAGGGGAGTTACATGTTTTAAGAGGAACTTTCAAAATTATTTCCAAAACAGAAGCCCAATTCAACTGAATTTCTAAAATTCTTACCTAATTTCAACGGAACTCTATAATATATTTTTAGAAAAAATTAACTTTCTAAAATCACTAATTTTATTACTAAAATACTATCTTACTTCAGTTATGTTTTTATACAATGAATTCTCCAAAATAACTCTTCCTTTCAAAATAAAAGAGAATTTATCTCAAGAATTAATTAATGATTTTATAAGAGTATTTTCGTCTATTTCAACACTCTTTTTGATTATTTGGTATTACTTGGATTAATAATTTATTATGTTTTCTACCATATTTAATTGGATTTTTTAAGACTAGTTTTATTGTGGATTTGTTATCCTAAACCCATTCACCAATTTACTCTGAATGGTTAGTGTTTATGATTAATGTTTGGGGAAAGTTATTTTCATTTCACATGTGAGTTTCAATGTGAATTTATATGTTGGTTATTTTTATCCTAGATCATATGAAGAATTAAATGGACCTATTATGTGATGTTTGGGTCCCTCTATAGCCCCTCGATGCATGGGTAGGTCTCATGAGATAAAATAGATGTGGAATTGGCCAAGGTATTTCCCCTTTTAATATATGGTTTTGGCTGAGCCCTTAATCATTTTTAGATGTCTTGGACAAGTTCATGATGGTATGTTTTAGAATGTATATAATATGAACTTCCCTTATTATTAATCTAGTAATTAAAAGTTCATGTTGTTATTCAACTAGTAGAATACCCAGGATTATGTTTTATTATAGAATTATTTACTCACCTCATATTCCTACCATAATGTGTTCAAATTTATTATTTGTAAAGGCACCTGTTTTAAATTATTAACTATTCCTAATTTTTATGTTTACATTATCTTCTATTTTATTTCATAGTCTTACTGAGCATTTGATCTCACCCCTTTCTAATGTTTAATTTCCTTGGGATATGAAGAAGTAAGTCACTTGCAAGCATAATCTAGGAGGCTTAGATATTTCTATTGGAATAATTAAGTGTTGTTTTTCATCTCACGATTTAATTTTGAACTTATATATATATATATATCTTGTTTCCAAATCTACTGAACTATTCGTGTCTTCGGGATACGAATTTATTGTAATCAGGCCAATGTAATGTAATAAGGCACCAGCTCCGAGCAACTATGGTCAGGTTTTTACAATGTGTGGATTATGTAAGACCAAAATATAGAACTCTCCTTCATTATATTAATATATTTAGTGATAATTATCAAAATATTCATAGTATTGAGCCAAAAAATAAAGTAAAGAAAAAAATATTCAAAAAACACCCCCTCCTCCACTATAAATATCACCCCTCATCACCTCTTCTCCCCAAACCTAAAAGCCTTGAATCTTGTTTAATTTCTGCCCAATTCCCTTACCAATACTTATTCCTTTGTAAAAATCCTTATGTCCTCACTGAAATTCCAAAACCAAAGGCCTTAAGCAATTTCTCTAAAAGAAGAATTCAAGAGGTAAAATCCTATTTCATTTTCTTAAATTTTTATTTTCAATTTCTTTTCTTTTCTTATTCTCTTCTCACATCCACTCATCTGAGTGACATGATAACTATAGTATCTTACATGTGTGGGAATTTTATTTTCTTAATGGAATATAAATCATCAAACCTCCCTTATTCTCCTCTAATTCTAAACAAATGGAAAAAATTTCTTGATGGGTCGATTTACCATCATTATGGACGATGTGTTTTTATTTTCTTTTACCACCTTCAAGGATGGTAAAAACCCATTATTATGGTTAAATAAAATTTTATTATACATATTATAAGTTATATAATATTTTTTAACAAATAGATGAACATGATAACAAATAAAATTATTTATGTTCATGACGGTTGTAAAAATTCCAAAATAAATTAAAGCATTTTCATTAATGTTTTATGTAATGAATCATCCTCATATCAAAAAAAATGATATATCATACCATTTTAAGTTATGGAAATATATTAATACACATTATTTACACTTCTGTAGTTTTCTTTTAATTCAATAAGAAAATCGATAATGAACCAACCATGGAAACCTTGAAAATAATGCACCTGAAATAATGAAAATAACAAAATATTATCAATAGATGGGAAGAAATATGTTATAAAAAGATCATATAAGGTATTGTAAATATGATATAGTTCTTTAATAAATTAATAACACTCTTTATAACATTATACTAGATATTTTAAAACATTTCACTAAAGTCAAACCCAAGGTAAGTGACTTTTCTTTAAAAATACTCTTTTTAATTTCTATTCCTATAAATTTTAAACGAAATGTTTTTATGATGCAAGTGTTAATATTTTATAATTGTGGTATCATTCTTGGGAATTTTTTATCATAAAGGGGTGGTACCAATATCTCCCTCTAATTCATTGGGTATATTTATATTTTTTCCCATCATATGGTCACTCTAAGTGTAACTTCAATTGTTTCACAATATGGGTGTCATGAGGGTTACATCATAAGGTTTCCATGAGGGTTACATTAGTTGGTAGTTTTTAAGGTTAAAATCATATGGTATCCATGGGGGTTACAATATTAAGTAAATAATTACCCAATTTACCATTATGGTTTCATTTATGCTCTATATGTTATATGGAAATCTATTATATTTACAAAGTATGTAAATGAAAATTTATGGGTGAGAAGTATATATTTTTAAAAATGATTTCATATGTTTATAAGTATTCATGGACTAACTATTACTTTCCTTTTTATTATTCCCATTACTGAGTTTTTTGTGCTTATCCCATGTTTTAAAATGTTTTCCATAGGGTTTAAGGATGGGTAAGAGAAATGAACAATCCAAGATGAATATTGTGAAGATTTTTCCTGAAAAGATTTAATATTTTATTTAAAACTTTCGTATTATGTAATAAATAGATATTGTTTTATTAGTACCCACTTTGTGTGATTTTTGGTTGATAGAGAAGGATGACATTATGTATTATTAAAATATTATTCCATGCCTCTAGGATCCTAACTACTAAGAAAGAGTTATATTCTAATAGATTTAATAGAGAAACTACCTATGAGTATTGAGAGAAGTTTAAGATTTTATATGCCAATTACCCACATAAAGTGATAGAGTAGAAACATTTTCTAGAATAATTTTACCAATAATTGATGAAAATTGACAAAAACATACTAGATTGATCATCTAGAGGACCCTTTATAGACACATCACTAGTATGAGCCAATGGATTTATTTAGGCAATAACACAAGAATCATAATATTTTGATGCAAAAAGTATAATCATAAGAAGCATGTATAAGGTAAGAACTTATTTCTCATCACATGTTCTTAAATCTAGACACGATGAGATAAATAGTCTTTTAAAAAAATGTCCTTGAAGTGTAATATCGAACATAAAGATCAAACCAGGGTATGTAGTTTAAATTCAATTAAACCCCATTTGAGTAACCAATTTCATGAAGTACAGGGCATGGAGAGTTGTGCATAAATATTTTAGGCAATAAAAGTTCAATAAAAAACCCTGGATGAAGAGAAAATTACCAAGTGCAATATTGATTTGGAAATAGTAAGAATTAGTTTATAACCCTTTTTCAAAACTATTTCCAATAACATCCTCCTATTATAAATAAAACATACCATTCCAAAACCATTTGCCCTTTAAAAATAATTACAAGAAGTTTTAAAACCAACCATCCTACCAACTGAACCCTCCTATCAAATAAAAGAGACCCTTTGGACATCTTTAAACCATTACACCACCACATGTGCATTAATAACAAGAACCTCATGTAGAAGTGGTTAGGAATGAGCTTAAGTGATATAAAGGTAAACTTTATGATTTAGTTGTAATTATGTATTATAATTTTGGAAAATTACCTTCCCAATATATCCCAAATCCCAATACAAATGTAATTATGATGACCACTAGAATGAGAAAAGAAATTTAACCACCATAGATTCCTAAAACTCAACTAAAATATCCTGAAGTCAAATAAATTGAAGCTAAAAAATCTAGAAATATTCCTAAAAAAATTCCAAGGAAGAAGAAAATAATGATGTGGAAGGTAAGGGTAGACCATAAAGGGAAA
The DNA here is from genome assembly GCA_963277665.1 of Viscum album. Classification (NCBI taxonomy): domain Eukaryota; kingdom Viridiplantae; phylum Streptophyta; class Magnoliopsida; order Santalales; family Viscaceae; genus Viscum; species Viscum album. The sequence continues at coordinate 761,560,263 of OY728121.1, forward strand.
AATAGTAAACAAACCTCATGAGTAATATAAGGGTATACCAAAATATTGTTCATGTAACATGAAAATAGACCCACTGGTTTTAAAGATAGTGTGTAGGAGGGAGTTCTTGTTAAATTTCGTGATTTTATTTTCTTAATTAGACTTATATATGATAAACATAGAATAACAAAGAGCACAAAAACAATAACCCATTATTTTGGGTAGACTTTTATTAAAAATATCAATGAAAATTATCATTGTATAATAAGGAGCCTTTACTGTGGATTTTTCAGAAAAAATCATCCACTTTAATATTTTTGACTCTATAAGGTAAACATTAGAAGATAATTCACTACTAACACTTACCTGTATTTAAGGGACTGAACCAATTGAAGATACAGGTATGATAAATGAGTTTTTTTCTCAAGGTAATCATTTAATAAATTAAATATCTATAGATTAATAAGATATTCAAGAATTTAGAAAATCTATTTCATATTAGAGAAAGAGAAAAATTATTAATTCTTTGATTTATTTTATAGTGTATTTAATTATATAGAAACCTATATTTCATATTCTATTAAGGAAACTGATGATATGTAAGTGAATAACCACAATTTAATTTCATCTATAGAACATCTCCAAAATTTTGTAATTAAAACCTCTCCCACTAATTTTATGTATGAATTACTCTTCGGATGGTAGAATCTACCAGTGATAATTTCCAATAACCTGACCTCTAACCAAGTATAAAAATGTATTGAATTTTGATAGAAAATTTTTCGGAAATAGGTTAGAGTTTAGGTGAAATTCCAATGATTAATCCAAAACTATGCATGCATAGAACTCTACTTGATGAAAATTCTAAACCAATTAGGTATCCATAAAGGAGTTTGAGTCACACCATGATAGAGTTAGTGAAAATGGAAATAGACTATTTTTTGGAAGTTCATATCATCTACGATGTTTTATATTTATAATTTATAATCCCTATTAATATTTTTTGAAAGATAATTTTATTAAGTATTACAAATAAATAATAAAATTAATTGATACCTATTAAAATTGAGAACAATTGGTGAATGTGTATAGATTAAAGGATGTTTCACTAATTCATAAGGAAAGAACATTTCCCTTTCATATTTATTAACAATATGAATAATATATTGGAAGGTAAAACTCAATATTGTATATTTTAAGTATCTTCATGTTACTTCGAAGTACCCATTACACCATAGGATTTAGAGAAGACTATATTTACCAATCCCTTTGAAACATTTTCATAGAGAAGTATGAAATTAAAATTATGTAATTCCACAACTATATTTCATAAGTTTGGGGTAAGTGTATTTTTAGATCATATTGAATACTTCATGGATGTATTTTTTGATGACTTAACTAAATTTTCATTACAAAAAATAAAATATTAATTTCCTGGACCTAAGTTTCCATTTTTTCCAATCATGTATCCCTTAGAGACTATATGTTGAATGAAAAAGAAAAACTCGGGTTGTTTACATGTGTTTTTTTACTTCAATATTTAAACCTAGATATCAAATATGATAAGTGAGTGGATAACTATGTGTATTATCACTTTTGTAGATAACCTAATGATGATAAAGTGGAAATTCCAACCAAAGAACAACTAAATAATCACATTCCCTAATAAAATTTGTATTTGGTTGAAGGAAAAGTTACCTAGTATACTAAAATGTTTAATTATATATTGATTTCTTAGGTATCATTCCACTTGAATCCATAAAAAATTGAAGTCTTAAATTCGTATCACAATTTTACAGTGGGGAATACTCTCATATATTGAAAATATATAATGATCACATAACAATAGAATGTTTACCTATAAGTGAAATCCAGTATATTTTTTATTTTTTCCACAATCCAACCTATGGATTACACTTTGGAACCCAACGGTTAGAAAATAAACATTCGATATTAATAATTTATTATCCCACTTTTTTTATATTAGATCGTGATTTTTTAAAAAAAAGTGAAAAGTTTTAGTTCAGTAAAAAACATATCAAAATCATAAGAAATTCAGAAAAAAACAGTGAATTGTTATAAAATTTCTGAAGTATGGGAGTTCTATTTTATGTAATATATTATGATATATTTTGGAAACCCTTTTACTCTTATTAAAATTGATTATGATTCAAAATTGGTGGAAGCTAATGCCACAAAATTTGAGGGTGTTAATTATGTGGGTGATTTTTGAACTGAAATATTTTTTATGTTTATAATTACAAGATCTATAACCAGTGAAAAATGGAATAATTTATTAAATAATATAATAGAGGTTATTATGAGATAGTATATATTACATCATAATTCATCAATACCCAACCACCCTCAAACAAATGGCCAAGATGAAGTGTCCATCTAGGAGATCAATGTTATTTTCTAAAAACAAATATTAAAAAAATAATAAGGACTATATCTTAATGTTAGAATATACTTTATAGACATATAAAAAAACTTATAAATCAGCCATTAGAATTAACTTATACCAATTGATTTATTGGAATATTTTTCACATGCATATAGAGCTGGAAAACAAGGCATACTTGACTGTGAGAGAAGTAAATATGGAAATGGATAGTTATGGAAAAGAGACAGATCTATAGTTTTAAGTGTTAGGGGAAATTTTCATAGAAGTTTTTGAGAATTTATGAATTTAAAATGAAAGAAAAATAATGGATCATGAAAAAATGATCCAACAAAGAAGACTTCCATTTGGAGGAAAAAGTGTTGTCATACAACTCAATACTTAAACTAATTCTAGGTAAACTATATTCTCTTTAAAAACGTTAATTTATAGTTACTAATTTATATCCCATCAATAATGTTTAGATCACTAAAAAAGGAAACAATATCCCATCAACCATTAAAAAGAACATGTTAAACAAATTTTGGGGAAACCTTTCCAAAGAACCATTATAAGAGATTTCACAAAGGATACCATATCAGTTATGTGTGGGGAAGGGAACCTTTATTGTTTAAGACTACCAATTTTTTCATTTTTTTAATTTTGCAGGAATTTAATTTTTTTGTTTTTAATGTTTCTTAAAGTTGTTTTTATTAAATGGAATACCATTGAAATCTTTGAATTTTTAAAATTATGAGAAATTTATTTTACCCATTCACCCACCTTAAAGTAAAGTTTAAATAAATTTGTTTTCAAATTCTATGTGATGAATTTTAGGAAAAGTCCACTTCTATTTGAATATCATGCCATGATATAATAAACTACAATTAAAATTACTTACCTGATAGGATTCAGAACCAATTATTACATATTATAATAAATGAAATTTATCTTGAGATAACCAATACATTCTTTGATAAACACAACCTATAGAGTAATCTACTTAAAACTTAATCGCATTAAAGGAAAATGTTCTATATAAGATTGTGTCATTCTTTTGATTTTTAATCCCCATTTTCAATACACTCCAATTTTTCCTACCTTTTAATATAACACTTTTAGACCTTAAAACCCATTAATGAATTTTTTAGGAACCAAATTACAGTACAAAAATCCATATATTACTTTGTCTAGATTTTGATTTATAATCAAGGTTAAGTTCAGATGTGAGGGAATGGAGAAAGTGAGCTAGAATAAGTTGCCATGAGTGATTTCTTATGATGAAGATAGAAGTGTTGAAACTTTTATTCTATTGATTTTGAAGAAAATAAATGATGTGTAGGATGGAAATATGGACTGGATAGAATCTATTTTTTTATTGGAAGTCCATATCTATTTGAAGGGAAAAAATACATCCATTTTCCTCTAAAAACACAAATCTGTAGAATAATTACCCAACAACAAAAAAAGATAGAATCATATCAGAATTTAGGTTTAAAAAATGTGAAAAAGAGGTTAAGGGGGAATATATATATATATATAAATATATATATATATATAAATATATATATATATAATTTAATATTGTGTTATTTAATTTGGAATCACTAATAATCTAGATATATGTTTGGAGGGAAATTAGAGCTAATTCTTCTTGATTATGTTGTTTGGAGCATCTTTTTTAAAGAAGTTTTTCATTTACTAGAGAATGGACCAAGAATAAATGAGAAGAAAAGAAAATTATTTATAATCTAGGTAAATATATATCTCACAAATGTTTAATGAAATTCAAAATTCCCCTCATCCTATAAGAGTTTAACAAAAAAATGAAACTTGTTGAAGGAAATAGATAAGGGGAAATGTTCCTTGCTTCTAAAATAATAAAGTTTATCATTTTTCTTAATAAATTAATAATGGATATAATGAATAAATGAAATATGAATATAAAGGAGGAATATATTTTTTAATGAAGATAAAAATCATTCGTTATGCTTTGATAGAGATCCAACCCTTCTAAATCTTCCTCGATATTTTCCCAAAATAACCCTGAGAAACTTATGTGTAACAACTACTTTGAAAATCCCTCATGATATGAAAAATTATTAACTCATTAAATTGAGATAAAGAAAATCATTAATCCTATGTTAAAACTTTCATAAAATTGGAATGATAAAATCAATTCTTAAAATTCAAACTTGAGTATTTAGTGGAATATTTCCAAAAAGGTAGGTATAAGTATGCATGAGAGGATAAAAGAAGTAGAAATCAGTTGAATATACTTCATGAGGAAAATTGTACTAATATAATTAAATAGTAATGATAATAATGAGGATCATGTTGTTGGAAAAAAAACTCACATTGGTTAGTGTTTGAATTTTTCTTCAGTAATTTGTTTGAATTTCACTTGTTTGAGAGTCCAAGGATTAAGTGTGGGGTAATTGGTATTATTTATAAATTAAAAAAAATTCAATTAATTTTGTTTGGATTAATTATCAATTTATTATGTTATAAATAGTTTTTAAATTTAATATCCAAATAATTTGATTGATTGAATCTTGTTTAGAATTGATAAATTAATAATTAAATTAACTTACTTTATTTTTAAAATAAAATGAATGTCTTGAAACTGATTTTCTAGCTATTCTGGAAGACTTGGATCATGGGAGTGACATTGGATGTCATGGTTGATAATTAAATTTTTGAAGGAAGTCATGATTCTTAGAATATTGTTATGGGTTAAATCCTCTCAATAAAATCTTAATGAAATGCAAAAAATATTGGTTGTGTAAGCCCAAATAAAGTACTATATAAGCATGAATATAATATCATGTAAGAATAAATTTAGCCTCCCTAAGAATCGTAAAAACCTCTTACACTCTCCATAAGCCTAAATTAATGGTGTGTAAACATCATCGAGCTCACTATAAGTATCAGAAAGGCCTCAGTTAGATGATACCCCCATGGTATATAAAGTGGTGGAGACCTTGTCCAAGATTCCTGACACGTGTTCATAGGAAATAGAAAGTAAAATATTAATGGATATGGTTTTGTGTCATGGTGATGTTCAAGAAACATGTGTGGGTGAATGTTAAAATAATTAGGGTTATTCTATTGGATACAATGTAATGGATTATATGTTGATATCAAATGCAAAATACCCTTTTTTGGTGTATCCCTAGCTTCGGTTATTATATGAGATGAGATGTGAATAATCTATATGAAAAATTAATGAGTACACTCATTGTCATATTTACCTAGAATTTTAAAGAGTATAAAACCATTTTAGGATTTTTTTTTGTGAGGAAGGGTTATAGTATGGAAGTGAAGAATGAAGGAAACACCAAAAGAAACAAACATTGTTATGTTGTTCATGCGTCATAATTTAAAAATCAATTTATCCTTATGAAACTTTAGAAGAATATTTTTTGGGATGAGGAGATGTTTCTCTAGTGAATTCATAGGATGCCTTTTTGAAAATTATTAAAATTATTATGTAATAAATAGAATTTTTAAAGAGCATCAACAGTTAAATCCAAGGCTTCGGTATGACACATAAACATTCATGCGACAACCTAGAGGCAGTCATGAAGGTTGGGTATAATGAAATCAAAATTATGGAAGTATTAAAACTGTGAATATAAGTTGTAAATATCAAGGATATTTTAATCCATAATGAATTAGGAGGCCTTAAAAAGTTAAAAAAGAGAAGATATTATAGGATTGGACTCACAAAAAGGATAAAAACTGTAGATCAATAGGATAAACAACATTCCAAGGAAAAAAGAGAGTTTTTTTATTTTAAATTCATGAGTCTATTTTTGAGGATGATACTGCTATTTTTTACTCATCATTTTATTTTATTTTGTTTTTCTTGATTTACGTAATTATTTATCTTTCTTATTTCATCTCTAATGGAGTGGTAAAACTTAAGTGGTCTAGGAATGGAATGAAAACCATTACAAAGGTTAAGTTCAATACTTAATGAATAAAAATTCCATATATTGATTGATTTATTCTTAGTGTTTGTATGATAATTTTCATACAATTATATTTAAGGTTTTAAAATTATTCATTTATCACTACTTAGGTTGATAATTTATAATCTCACACTACCTAGTACAACTTATCTCAAAGAAATAGATTTTATTAGGTTGTGACTATCTAATAACTTTAGGCACACATATAGATTTAGTTATTTAATTCATAATTTACTTGGAACACTAAAACCTGATTGGGTAATTACTTTGTATTTTAGGATGGGTTTACTAAATTTTCACACAAATAGGAAGGGAATAACCAAGAAATTTTCATTTTTAGATCTGTCTCCAAAATAACCTTTAACCAAGGGGATTTATGAATCAATTTAGGAATCTTTCATTTATCAATTGCTAAGAAGCGAATTAAAACTTTTCTAAAGACTATGATAGCATTAAATCTTGAAATAAAACCCAAAACCAATCAATTTCTCCATTATCTTACTTCCAATATCTTTTCTTAATTAATTTTTATCATCTCTCAAACCAAAAAAATCAACACACCACCTTTACTGACATGAAAAATAATTATTGGGAACTAATCTTTTCCACCCCACATGGTTCTATACTTTTTATTCACACATGATAATGAACACCCTCACAATTACTAACATTAAGAATATTTTATTCACTAGTTTTCTTATCAAATTCAACCTTTTATTTTGGAATTTAACTACTTTAAGGGTTCTATACTTCTATTCGGGCCCCTTTTCTTTATAAACTTCATACAAACATAGACAAATTTTCATCTGCATCATATATATATATATATTTTGTATCATGGTAGAAACTAGAATACATAATTATTTATATATATACATATAAGTATATATATATATTCAAGGACATAATCCATAACCACTTTATACAAAATAAACCTTCAACTATGTAACTTTATGCTTCACGGTAATATTAAATGATGAATCCATAAAAATATTCCAAAATCACATTTTTCTTTAACAACTGACTTATCAAGCCTCACAACCAGTTCCAATTTTCCTTAAATCCATTCCATAATTTACTATCAAAAAATTAAAACTAGAATTTTGTTTACAAAAATAACCCCTTTGGATTATTTTGTAAATATCCATAAAATTTATCTCATAATGGTGTATGAATTCTATGATTTTCCTTCCCATCATCAATAAAATGAAAAGGGACCTTTTCTCCCCCTCCCCCTTTTTAATACCCTATTTACATAGGATAATTGAAGGGAAATAATCATATTATCACACCTTTAATGACTCTATATTTAGAGATAAAAATTCTCCCCATTAATACTTGTCTCAATACCATATAAAAATAAATATTTAAATCCCTCAATAACACTTTATACTTTCTCTTATCCAACATATTTCACCACTTCTACTTATAAACCAATTTAAAAGAAAATATAAATTTCTTCTTAAAAATTACAATTAATTGTATCACCCCAATACTTTACCATGTTTTTCTTTTAGAATAAATTTAATTTTATTCGTATCTTTCTAAACATTCAATTTTGAGTTGTTTTGCAATGCATACAACACTCGGTTTAAAAAAACTATTTAGTCATGTTTTACACAGTCAAAAAAATTATAACACTTTTAGAGAATTTATAAATTAAATTTGTATGTTATATATCCAATCATATATTTTTACATTCATATAATATATTTTATTGTCATAAGAAAAAAAATAAACAAAATTTTACACATAAAAACCTATATTTTTATAAAAAAAACAATTTTATCACCTCTTAATGGAGAACCTATTTTAAATTTAAATTTTTGTAATTTAATAAATTTTATTTTTAAAAATAAACTTCAATTTTTAAATCATAATTCAAAATTTGTCTTACGGTTAATTTTTGATATTTTTTTGTGAAGTTTCATTTTGTGATGAATAGTGAAAATACTTGATTTTTATTGAAAACTACTTCTTCATATAATTTATTTATGATGATAAATTATATTTGATGTTGTTTTAAAGTAAAATTATTTAAATTATACATAAATTAATATAATTTAAGTCACTAGAATCAATTTCACTCTTAAATTTAATATAATTATATAGCAAACTTTTGAGTATTTTTACTTTAAAAACTTACTTTGTCGTCCCATCTACGGGATTGAATTTAAAATAATTTATTCCAATAGTGTGACTATAATTTGGAAAAATGGATTAAATATTGGAAATCAAAATAATTTATAATTTATAATAATTTCAATTTAGTTTAGGGCCAAAAATATTAGTAATTTTTGTGAAAATTAATTAGAGTGATTGAGGTAAATTAAGCTTAACAAAGGAAGAAACCTTAAACTTAAGGTCCAAAATGACTTAGAAACTTGTCCAAAAAACATTTTTTGGACATATGTCTACATTAAAATCAATTTTATATAATATTTTTCATTATTTTATCCTCTTGACCTAGAAAAAACGTGGGTGGAATTACCTTTTCAAAAAAATTCAATAATTCCACTCCTCCTCCACTATAAAAACAAACTAACCCCTTCCACTTATTCCCACATCTCAAGATCTTTTTCACAATAAAACTATGACCAAATAATCTATTAACAAATATCCTCTAACCCTATAACCCACACTTTGGGAATAAATAAAACCAAGGAATTCTTTTGGTATAAACCAAAAGGACTTACCTGGATAAGAGGTAACATCCTTCAACGATCACATTTTGTTTCATTTACTTCTCCACCACTTAAATTATTTTTATATAATGATTATGTAATAACATAAGTATTTTAAATATACTAAGATTTTGTTATTTTGATATTTCTACCTACACTTTGACACGCATCCATGAAATCGGATACGCAATCATCGTTCGTATGTATGAAGGACTACCATCTCGTGAATCGATGTCCTTCGTTATTCCATTTACCACCTATCAAGGCCATAAACAATTATCATTTTTTAAATTATATATGTTTTATATTATATTTATAATTTTTTTACTCTTATTTAATTTTCATATAATGCATCCCTTTATCCTTTCCACTTTGTTGGAATATGATAACATTGTTTGTGGACGTGTGGACTACCACCTCCTCAAAGAAATGTGATTCATTAATGGTATAGTTGGAATTTATTAAGGATGATTTTAATAAATATTTGTGAAATATATAAAATAAATATTATAATTTAATTATAATATACATATATTTCATTTAATTTTCATTCTTTAAAAAATGAAAAAAAAAATGCAAGTAACGTTCAAGCGTACGCACTGCCTATAATCTCTATGAACGGTGCATTTCATTTCTTATCTCAAAATATTATGGATAATTATAAATTAAAATATAATAGATATATATTATTTTATATCATTGTTTTAATTCTTTATATTATTAAATCATTATCTAATTAATAGTAACAATAAGTAACAAGTCAAATCAAACACGAGAAACTAGGCAGTTAACACCCAAAATAGTGAAAATAAGGAACGATTATTAAAAAAGGGTAATAATATAGTATTAGAAGATAATATATGACATTAAAAAAATTATTATTGTTCTTTTATAAGTTAATAACATGATTAAAACCATTATATAAGAGGTTAAAGGACATTAACCCAAATATAAATGCAAGGTAAGTGATTTCATCTCAATTTACATTCAATTGAGAGTAATTTATTGGAATGCACTAATTCACTTTAACATGTTGTATATAATACCAATTTTTATTTTAATATAATTATTCACTCATAATTCAGGGTTTTTTAAGTTTCACATTGAATTATCTCTCCTAAGGGGTTTATCTTTAAAATTATCTGGTGGTAAAAGTTATCTTTGTAATCTCACTTTCTTTTGTGATTGTAAACTTTCTCAAGAAAACTCACTTTATTGAAATCATATTTCATTGGAAATTTTCTTAAATTTCCACATTATTTTTTGATAGATATTATTATTTATTAAAACATATAACATTTTTTTTACATATGGTGTTTACTTTAACAGTTATTTAATTGTGTGGGTAAATATTTATAGATTTGTATTCTTTATTCAACACAGATATTTGATAAGGAATATTTTTTATTAATTAAATTTTTTACTTGAAATAATGAATTATTTGAATATTAATTGAAGGTTGGGTCCCTAAATTTATATTTTCCCTTGATGTATTAACAGGTTCTCATGGGATAAATATGTTGGAAAAATTAAACGGGTTTCTACCCATAGTTTTAAATCGTCTAGTGAAAGGTCTTAACAGTATTGGTTTTTATGTTCCTTAGACATTATGTAAAATAATTAAGAACTCAATACAAATATATTTTATTTATTATCCATGAGATTTTAATAAGATAAAATATATGGATGCATTTAATTCTCAGCATATTGAAAAAATGGCATGTGTTTGTAGTTATTTACCTTTCCATGTTGATTTATTCTTATTGAATAATTATTTCTTCTTCTTTACATACCCATACTGAGCATTTGATATCACCCTTATTATGTGTACTTTCCCCAGGTTATAAAGCGAAATCCTTTTAATAATATACAATGATGTTGAGCTTTTACTTATATTATGCTTTATTTTCTTTTCTTAATGTATTTTAGGTATCATTTATGTAATATGGTTTTCCAAAACATCTAAATTTTTCAATCCTTTTGGATTTGATTCCTTGTAATCATGTAAATATAATAAATTAATACACCGACTTTGATCTTTTGGGGTCGGGGTGTTATAGTTAGTATCAAAAGGATATTTGGTAGTAAAATTGTAAACTATATTTATAGAACACAAATTAAAGAACGTAACCCTAAAATTGACATTGAGGATAAGTATAGAATAATATCATAAAATTTTGGTAAGGTAGAGATTATATTGTTCTTTCTATAAATACATCTCTATATGGATACTATAAGAGAAATTGGTTCTAGAATAGATGTACCTAGGGGTAAAAACATCGAAAAGGTGTGTCAGGCATGACTTTAGTGTAACATAGTACATGACAATGGGCATATTAAATAATTGTTTTGACACTCCTAAGTAATATACATATGGTAATTCAGATTTTATTTTAAAAATATTATGGAAGACTTAAAATTAAATTTTCCCCCAAAGAAACCATAGTTTATGATTCTAATTATGAAGCATAAATTTATGTTATGTTCTACAACATATTTGTAATCATACATTATGATTTTATAAGCTAATCCAGTATGTTCCATTGTTTAGAAATGGAACATGTAAGGAATTATGGTATTAATTCTCTTGGAAAATATAGATATTTACCTATTAAGTAAACAAATATATCTGGTATTGGAATGGAGAAAATTACGGAAAAATTTAGGAAACTTAATTATGTTATGACAAATAACCTTTCCTAAATGTAGAAACCTATTCCACATAGAGAATATCCTATGCCAGGTCACTTTATGTGATAGAATCCCCCATAGTTTAATTGTACTACTAATCCAATTGTAAATAATAAATGGATTACGTATCTATATAAAATATATACTGCCTTGTGATGTAGGGAAATGGAAAAGGTTGCACTTGAGGTCTACTGTCTCAAAGGTGATACTGATCAATAATTGACTTGATCCATAATATTGTAGAGTAAGAATAAATAGAACTCATGGAATATAGAACTTTTAAAAAGACATTCTTTGAAAAATACTTCCCTCATGATCAAAACATTAGGAAAAAAATTAAGTTCTTTGGATTAAAGAAAAAGGAACAAGGAATTGATATAAATTATGAAGATACCTTTACAACATTATATTGGTATGAAATCGATTTCATATGAAACATGGAGTACATGATTCATAACTTTTTTTAAGGGCTTAATCCAAGTCTCCAAAGGGTACTGGTCTACCAAAATTTTTCATCATATATTGAAATAGCATTATCTCCCATCCTGATGGAGAAGAAATTTTCTAGAATCAGTATATTAAAAGGAAACCATGACAAGAAAAGTCCATCAGAGCCCCATGAAAAATGTAATGCATCAAAGAAGAATAATAAGTTTGATAGATTTCCATATAGTGAAAACTTTTAAAAAAAATAACCCTAGGAAATATTTTAAGGGACTGGGATTTTGTTATAAGTTTGAAGTTATGGGTCACCAAGATCATAAATGAAATGGGAAGAAACAAATAAATTATGTTCAGTGCTCAAATTATAAAGATATGGATCATTATGAAAGAAAATGACCCAAGCATCAAGGTAGTCTACTATATAAGAGGCCAAGGGGATATTTAAAAGTGTATTCAATTCCAATAGCTAAAGTAGAAGTACCTAATGACGTGGTGGAAGGTTCATTAAACCTATCGCAAAATTTATCCAACGCCATATTTTATTCTAGATCATTATAATCTTTTATATCAACCTTATTTTCCAAAAAAATGAACATTTCCAATTTCATTTAATAATAGATTTTTCAGTCAAAACTCTTAAGGTAAGTCTCATTGCAACAAATATTTGTTGAGCAGTCTCAATTATAAGACATAAATGTTCTTTACTTACAGAATTTTTTATCATACCTATGGTTGAATTTGATATAACCCTAGGTATGGAATGGATATCAGAATATGATGAAAAAATTTAATTCAAGGAGAAGGAAATTTAGATTTTTAGGGAAGATGTAGAATTCATTATATTTAAATTAGAGGCTCCCTCACTTGATTCTTATCTATATCCACCCTTAGTAACTCTTCTGAATAAAATTCTTGTGGATGAAGAGAAAAAAACATCTTGTGATGAAGAAGGATATATTAAAATTGAGGATGTCACTATTTTGAATGAATACATTTATGTATTTCCTGATGAATTACAAGGACATCTCATAGAGTGTGATTTTGAATTTTCCAATGATTTAATCCCTCATGCAAGGCCGATATCAAATACTCTCTATAGAATGGGCACTATAGAATTGGCGGAATTGAAGAAATAACTAGAGGATTTTTTATATAAGGGATTTATTCTCCGTAGTTTTTCAACATGGGGAGAACATGTTTTATTCATTAATAACAAAAGATGGATCCATGATTTAGTGCATTGATTATAGGGAAGTAATTTGTATTATAATAAAGAAAAAGTAACTTAAGCCTCACATTGATGAATTTTTTTATCAACTTCATGAATCCTAATATTTTTTAAAGATTTATCTTCATTATGGTATCACCAATTTCTAGTGAATAAGAAATACAGTCAAAAAATATCTTTTTGGGTGAGTATAGACATTATGAATTTACAGTAATCGCATTTGGATTGACTAATGCACCCTCTATTTTTATGGACATAATGAAAATATTATTCAAGATATATCTTGATTATTTTTTGTCTTATTAATTTATAATATTATGGTGTATTATAAAAGTTATGAGGACTATGAGAAACACCAGTGAACCATTAGTAAGACTCTTAGAAGGAAAGAGTTATATGGAAAATTTAGTAAGTGTGATTTTTGGATTAATGAAGTTTATTTTCTTTCCCATATTGTCTCTATGGATGGAATATCATTTGATCTTGAAAAAAAAAATACATTCAATGAATATTCTAAACCAAAAAACATAACTAAGGTACATAGTTTCATTATTTTTATTGTTTACTATCATAAATCCGTTCAGAAGTTTTCATAATTGGATAAACCAAAAATCTAGCTTATAAATAAATGGGTTAACTATTTTTGGAAAAAGGAATGCAAATAATGATTTGATGAACTAAAGATAAGATTATTCAATGATACAATTTTGAATTTACCATATGGAATTGATAGGTTTTTCATATAGGGTGATGTATCAAAGAAGTTATTTGTTTCCATCTAATGAAAAATGATAAAGTTATTACAAATGCATCAAGGAAATTAAAGACTTGTGAGAAACACTATCTAACCAGTGATATTGATTTAGTGTTTGTAATCTTTACATTGAAAATATTGAGATATTATCACTTTTGTGAATAATTTGGGATATATATAGATGATAAAATCCTAAAATATATCTTCTCATAGAAATATCTCAACATGAGACAAAGTCGATGGCTCGAGCTAGTCAAGGATTATGATTATTCAAAACACTACCACCCAAGGAAATAAAATAAGGAATCATATGCATTGAGTGGGAAGGATCATGGATTTCTAACCCAAAAAAGGATTGATAAGAATCCTATGTTAATGGATCTTGTAAATATGAATATGGGAATTTCTATGAAAGGGTAAAAATAAAAAAAATTAAATGAATGCAAAACTATATTTACTAGAGAAGATAAATAATTCTCAATTTTATAATGATAACCTTATGAAGAAAATTATTGTTTTAAATGAAGTAAAATTAGAAAACTTTGTTTATAAATATGGTGTTCTATAGTGTGTAAAGAGGCTAAGTGTTCTATCTATACTTGAGCTAAAAAGAGAATTTTTGTATGATGATTATAGCTCAAATTTTTCTATATACACTGGTAGAATAAATTTGTATAAGGACTTGAAGGAACATTTTTTGTGGGATAACATAAAGTGGGAAATTGTACATTATGTGTCCAAATGTTTGGTTTGTCAATAAGTGAAATCTGTGAGGAATAATACAAAAGGAGTCTTGTAGACTCTTTATATTTCGATGTAAAAATGGGAAGAAATTACTATGGACTTTTTCATAGGACTACCAAAGACTCCTCAAAATAATGATGTGATATGGGTTATCATTGATTGCCTAACAAAATTTGCACATTTCCTTACTATAAGAGATTAATTTCCTCTTGATCACATCACCAGGATCAATATTACTAAAATTATAATGATTTATGGTGCACCTATTTCAAATTTTATCTAATTGAGATCCCCTATTTACATCAAAATTCTATAAAAGTGTATAAGAGACTCTTGACATTGAGCTTAATTTGAGAACTCCCTACAATCCACAAACTCATGGACTATCTGAAAGACCAATTCAAATAATAGAAGACATGTTGAGGTCATTCTCACTCAACTTTAAAGATATGTGGGATCAGTACTTACCCTTGGTAGAGATTTTCTATAATAATAGTTTCCATTTAAATATTAAAATGGAGTTGTATGATGAAATATATGGAATGAGGATTCTTACTCCAACTTGTTGGGATGAAGTTGGTGAAAGGAAACTCATAGGCTTAGAACTTTTTGAAAAGATAAAAAAAGCTAAAATTCTATTGATGATAATATCAAATAATATCAAATTATGAAAAAGAATTATGTTGATAACTGCAGGAAATATTTAGAGTTCCAAGTTGGAGATCACATTTTCTTGAATGTTTCTCTATAGAAGGATGTAATAAGGTTCAATAAGATATGTAAACTGATTCATAAGTATACTGGACCCTTCTAAATTCTTATTAGAGTTTGATTTTTTTCTTATCATATTTTAATGCTGCAAAATCTCTCAAAGGTACACAATGTGTTCCATATATAAATACTACGGAAGTGCATTCCAGACCCAATGCATGTTGTCATCTCTGATGAAATATAGTTGGAACCTAACAAGATATAAAGTGTTGAGGGATCATATGATTCTTCTAGTAAAGGTACTCCGGATACATCACAAAATAGAAGAACTAAAAGGGGACTAGAGGATTGTATCAAGAAGAACAACCCACTTATTAAAAAAAGGTAATACCCCTAAAATTTTATGGAAAAAATTTAGGATGTAGTAATTTATAACCCCAAGATTTTACCATATTTTCCTGGTAAAGTAAATTTAATTTTGTTGATATCTTTTAAAACACGCAATATTGAGTAAGTTTACAAAATACCCAACACCTGGTTTAAACAAAACACTATTTAGTCACATTTTACAAGTCAATTAAATTAAAACACTTTTAGAGAATTTATATAGTAAATTTATATGTTATATATCCAATAAAATATTTTTATATTCATCCAATATATTTTATAGGCATAATATAAGAGCAAGTAAAATTTTACACATAAAAACCTACATTTTTATAAAATGAAATTTTACCACCTTTTAAGGGAGAACCAATTTTAAATATGTGTTTTATAAGTTTTATAAATTGTATATTTCAAAATAAATATAATTTTTTAAATCATAGTGAAAAAATTATCTTAGGGTGAATTTTTGGTATCTTTATGTGACGTTTAATTTTTTGATGAATAGTGAAAAATAATGAATTTTAATTAGAAATTACTTCTTTGTCTAATTTATTTATAAGGTTAAATTATATTTAAAATTGGTTTCAGAGTCACATTATATAAATTATACATTAATTAATCCAATTTTCTTCATTTTAATCAATTTCATGTTCAAATTGAATATAAAAACATAGAAACTCGTTTGAAACTTTTTACTTTAAAAACATTCTTGGTCGTCCCATATGTGGGATTAAATTTAAATTAATTTATACCGTTTCTGTGATTAGAATTTTTAAAAATTGATTCCATATATGGAATAATAATTATTTATAATTTCTAATAAATTCATCTTAATTTTTACCCAAAATATTAGTGGATGCAATTAAAATTAATTACAGTGATTAAGGTAAAATTAAGCATAACAAGGGACTAAACCATAGACTTAAAGGCCAAAATGACCATAAAACTTGTACAAAATACATTTTATGGACATATATCAGACTTATCCTCCATTTTATATAATATTTTTATTATTTGATCCACTTTAAATGGAAAAAACGTGGGTGCAATTCATTTTCCAAAAAAATTCAAGAAAGCCACACCTCCTCAACTATAAAAGTCACTCACCCCTCCCATATATTCACACCTCTAAAGCCCTTATGATCACCCAAAATATTCCCCAATAAGCTCCCAAAATCCCTCATATCATGCTATAATCCTCACTTTGGTAATAAATAAAACTAAGGAAGGTTTTTGGAATTAACCAAAAGGAGTAACTTGAATTGGAGATAACCTTATTCAACGATCACTTTTGTTACATTTACTTGTATAAACCTTAAATTATTTCAATAGAATAATTATATAATAACATAAGTATCTTAAATATACTGATAAGTTTTTATTCTAATATTTTTACCTACACTTTCACAAAAATCCATCAAATGGGATACACTATCTTCTTTTGTGTGCATGGAGAACTACTGCCTCGAGAATCTATGTTGTTCATTCTTCCATTTTACACCTTTCAAGGTTGGAAATAATTATGTATTTATATTTTATATAAGTTATATATTATATTTATAATTTATTTATTCTTCTTTAATTTTTATATAACACATAATTTTATGATTTCCAATTTTTGGGAGTATAATAACATAGTTTGTGGACATGTGGACTATCGTCTCCTCAAAGCAATGTGATTCATTCATGAAATACATGGGATATATTAAATATTATTGTAATAAAAATACATGATAAATATTACATTAATATTATATTTTAATTATAATATACATATATATAATTTACCTTTTATTCTTTTAAATATAAAAAATAAATAGAAGTAGCCTTCATGCGTACGTACGGCCTACCATCTCCATGAATGGTGCATTTTATTTATTATCTACAAATATTATGGATTATTATAAATATATATATATATATTACATTTTTGATATTTAAATCATGGTTTAAAATTTTTATATGATTAAATAATTATCTAATTAATATAAACAACAAGTATTAATCCAAACTTACTCGAAAAATTATGCAATTAACACATGAAATAGGGAAAATAATGAAGGATCATTAACAAATGGGTAATAAGGTATTTTAATAATATAATATTTGATAATATAATGTTGATTTTGGTACTTTAATAAGTTAATAAAAAGATTAAAACCATTATACATGAGGTTAAATGATGTTCATCCAAAAGGAAACATGATGTAAGAGATTTCGTCTTAATTTACATTCCATTGTGACTTATTTATTATTTTGCACCAATCCACTTTAATGTGGTGTATATACATCCCCTTTGTATTTTAATATCATGAGTAACTCATAATTCATGGTATTTGAAGTTTCACTTTGAATTATATCACCTGAGGGTTTTATCTTGAAAATTAAGAAGTGGTAAAAATTATCTTTTCAATCTCACTTACTTTTATTATTGTTAAAATTCTCTTGAAACAATCACTTTATTGTAAAAAAACTTCATTATAATTTTCTTTAAATATCCACATTACTGGTTTATAGATATTATTATTTCCTAAACCTCATACCATTGTTACATACAGTGTTTACTTTGACAGTTATTTTATTTTCTATGGAAATATTGATAAATATTAATTCTTTATTCAATTCAGATATTTGATAAGACATATTTTTTTAATTAAATTAATTACAAAATTTGAGGAATGATTTGGATAGGAAGTGATGGGTGGGGCCCAAACATTATATATCCTTTTGATGCATCAATGGGTTCTCATGAGACAAATAAATTTTCTAAATCAAACGGGTTTCTTCATGTAGTTTTAAATCGTTTTGTGAAAGGCCTTCACGGTATATATTTTCATGTACCTTATACATTATGTCCAATAATTACACATTTACTTCATAGATATTTCAGTTATTTTTATTATCCATGATATTTTCATATGATAAAATCTATAGATGCATTTCATTTTCATTTTATTCACTAAATAGAATGTGTTCTCAGTTATTTAGCTTTCCATGTTGATTTATTCTAATTGATTCATTATTTCTTCAACATTACTTACACTTAATGAGAGTTTTTTCTCACCCTTATTTTGTTTACTTTCCCCTTGTTATGAAGGAGAATCCTTTAAATGGTTTTTAAGAGTTATGAGGTTTTACTTATGTTTTTATTTATTTTATTTTCCTAGTGTGTTATGGGTATCAAATATGTAATCTATTTTTTAGAAAATAATAAACTTTTTTGTACTTTATGATTTGATTCCTTGAAATTATGAAAATATAATAAATTAATGCACTAGCTATAGAATTATGGGGTTGGGTCAATACATTAGTTAATTTCATCACTTAGTAATGAATTTTTGAAAAATATTCTAACAATACTATGTTGGAGCTTAGTGTAGTAAAATATATTCAATAGTAAAAAATCAATATTTTCTATATCAATTTCTAGATGTTTCAAAAAATAATACTCAAAGCATGATAAAACAATAATAACCTTTATGAGACCTTAATCACAAAAATATTGAATTGTTAGTGCCAAAACATTAAAAAACATTGGTGAAAGATATAATACTTGTAATATCAATGTCTTCTAACTCATTACAAGGGAAACCCATTTTAATATACGGTTGATCAGCCCTTTATTATATATCATCAACTCCCCTTGAATTTCGGCATCAAATATTTGACCATTCATTAGCTTCGAGACATAATATATTGATATGTATATATCTTGTCCAACTTCTCTTTGGTATAATATCAAATAACAAGACTGATAACAACTATTAGTTTATAAATAAATTAACATTAAAATCAATCATATAGTTATCACATTCATTAATATTTCATCTCCCTCATACTGGATTCATTTCATTAACACTGGGACCTTTTTTACCAAATTCAAAATGATACCATTGATTTCCAAATCATTGAACTAAATAATTTATCAGATATGACTTTTACATCATCATTCACTCTAAAATAGGATAGATATTCTAATATCCCATGATTTTAAAAGAATATTATTTTGGATAGCGTACAAGATACGCAACACCGAGCCTAAATGAACTAAGAAATATTTTTATTTAAATAGGAAAATATAACTTTGTTGTTAATTTGGCAGGTGTGAATAGGGATAACTAATATAAGAAATATATATAAATGTTCTAATATATAAAAATATATTGATTTATTATTAAAAAAATAAGCACTCAGTTTTTAGTAAAACCATTTTATTCCTCAAAGATATGTTTTCTTAAAAAATATTTTTTTCATTGTGATTTTTGGGTGTATAATATCATTTTTCTTGGGAAATATATAAATTTAATTTTATAAAATAAATATAAGTTTTTAACTCTTCAAATAAAAATTATCCAATGGTAAATTTTTAATATTTTTTGGAAAGTTTTATTTTTCAATGAATAGTGAAAAATACTACTTTTTATAGAAAATAAAATGATATGAATAAAAACAATGACCCTAAAACTTTCTATAATTTTATTGGCTGATCATTTCTCATAAATAATCATCCCAAAGTAGAATATATAGCGTTTTGTTTCCATTTTTCCAATATTTTCATCCTATATATTATTTTACACGAAGAAAATAAAAAAATAGTTCTCTTTGTTTTATTGTTGTTAACTTTTTGATATAGGGAAAAGAGAAATTGGGGGGAAATGTATTTTAACATCAGTTTTTTTTTAATTTTAACATTAGTTTTTAATAGATGTTGACCGATTAAATGTTAAAAAAAATATTTTCACATCATTTTTTAAAAAATGGATTCCAAAACATCAACTAAAAGAATATTTATACCATATTTCATTATCTATTTTTTTAGAGAAACAGAAGTTGAAAGTGTCTCAGAAAAATTTCCACGTCATTTTTTCTGAAAAAAATAAATGTGGAATTACTTTTTGACATTGGATTTTGATATAAAACCAACATCAAATGTCATTTTATTTTGATTCTAGAAATGAATTTTGATGTCAGTTTTTACAAAAAACTGATATCTAAAGTCTTTATGTTAGGATTCTAGAAAATATATTCGATGTTTTTTTAATAAAAATATACATCATAATTAACTTTCTACATTATTGTTTTGTTGAATATCGACATCGAAACACCTCTAATTCAAAATCAATGTTAGTTTTTAAAAAAACCGATGTGGAAAGATGCAATTTTAAAAAATGTGTTAATTGAATTGTTCAAAAAATAATCTAAAACCATATAAAAAAAGAAAAAAACTCCAACTTAAAAAAATAGCAGCCCAGATAAAAACAAAATATTCAATCCTAAAAGAAAAATCAATTTTATAAATACTCATTTTTTAACTTTAATTTAATGTGACACACATGAAATGTATAAAACCATATGAAAACAAATTGAATATGAAATATTAAATTATAAAATTATAGTGTGAATATTAATTTTTTAACCTTAATTAAATGAGAAATGCCAGATATTTTTAAATGTAAACATATTGAACAAATTGTTGGAAAACAAAATTAAAAGATGAGTAAGATCATCCTTATTAAATGACTCGACATCATTAAGAATCTATATTACCAATGAACATTATAAGATTAAAAAATAGAATATTTGTATATCATAAATCATAAATTACATTTATAGAAAAATAGAACAATCAAAATTTCAAGTATGTGCAATTAAAAAAATAATTATGATATGATTTATCAAAAAATGGATTCAAAAAAAGTTGGTTAAAAATGAATCAACATTATTAACATGGTTTTTCTTAGAATTTAGTGATTAATTAATTTTGTTTTGTATTACCATGATTTATTTGGTTATGAAATCATTTCTAAGAGTTTTTAGGGGATCTTTGGTTGCTCTTTAAGCCTTCTTTAATGATCATTCAGTTGATATAGCTTTCTGATGAATAAGGTAGGGGTATCCAATCATCGTGTGAATTTATTAGCTATTCATGTAACATCCAAGTCAATTCTTTATGAAAATTAATGATAAAAATAACACTTTAAGTTTATAATTTTTAACTGATGGTTTTTAAATATATTTTTATATATCAAATAAATTTATTTTCTAGGATTTTTTATATAAAATATGTATTAGTTTTGATTTATGTTTCTATCCTTTAAAACTATTTGTGTCTGGTTCTGTGAAAATTTACTTTAACACACTATTATCAATTAAAATTGATAATTTTTATAAATTATTATATTATTTGAAAGATTTTAAGTTTTCTTATATTGATATATTTTTATATTTTTATTTGTTTAACATACAATAAAAATTTGGTAGAGATATGTTTATTTAGGTTTAATTTGTTTAAGTGGATTTTTAGGTCTATATTTTTCTATAAAGTTAAGGATGTATGTATCACGGATTTGGTTATAGAGTTACATGACTTAAAGGATTTCCATTTTTTTCTTGAGTGATTAATTTTCTATCACTCATATGGTTTCATGGTTTGGTTATTCATCTCCTTTCGTGTTCATGATGTATCTTCATAAAAAGAAATTTTGTGTTGTGTGGTGATTGTTTATAAAATACATAACCCTTTAAACAATAGAGAACAACCCTATAAAAACAAATACAATATACCCACTTAAAGAAGAAAATGGTTATCTAAATATTCATTTTTAAAATTAAATAAAAAAAATCCATGATAATTTTAAATTTAATCATAATTAATAAATAGTTTGAAAACAAACTATGAATATGGGTAAGTTCTTAATTCATATAAAACTCAACACCATTAAAAAGATACCATAAAAATTAATTTTTTAAGATTAAAAAAGTGAATATTTTGATATAAAATAAAAAATAATTAATATAACTAAACTTAGTAAATTCAATAGTTTACCCAGTTGTGATTGTCTTATAAATCAATCAAAAAACATAACAACAACATTCCAACTTTCCTTTTTGGTGACGAAACTGGAGTTATAAACCATCAACTTGAATATAAAAACCAACACATATATATAAAAAAATATAAATATTATCTAACATAAAATATATTTACCATTAATTTCCTATATTGAATTTTATTTGGAGCCCCTATCAACAAGTTATCTTTGCTAAAAAATTTCCATGACATGAATTTTCATATATATCAAATAAAAAAACATATATAAATAACAATAAATAGATAAAATAACTTATAAAAAACAATATAAATTACTTGCATAATAATTTTTTAAATTTTTTAATAACACCGCCTAAAAAAGGCCAAAGCCAAAATAATTTTCATTCATGTGGATAGAATACACATTACACAAAATGAAATCTACAATATAAAAAGTTTATAATTAATGATATTATAATTAATTTTTGTTCATAATTATATTAGTTTTTTTACAAATCCAAGAATGTAAAAACCCAGTTCCCAATCTTTGTATTTTCCAATCACACACACGTATATGTAACTCTATCCTGATTATCTTGATATTTCACAAATATTGAAATGTATTCATAATGTATAAGACCAAAAACACTAGTAGTTGCATTTTAAATGGGAAGAGTGTGTAGATACATAATTAAAAAAATAGCAGCCCAGATAAAAACAAAATATTCAATCCTAAAAGAAAAATCAATTGTATAAATACTCATTTTTTAACTTTAATTTAATGTGACACACATGAAATGTATAAAACCATATGAAAACAAATTGAATATGAAATATTAAATTATAAAATTATAGTGTGAATATTAATTTTTTAACCTTAATTAAATGAGAAATGCCATATATTTTTAAATGTAAACATATTGAACAAATTGTTGGCAAAAAAAATTAAAAGATGAGTAAGATCATCCTTATTAAATGACTCGACATCATTAAGAATCTATATTACCAATGAACGTTATAAGATTAAAAAATAGAATATTTGTATATCATAAATCATAAATTACATTTATAGAAAAATAGAACAATCAAAATTTCAAGTATGTGCAATTAAAAAACTAATTATGATATGATTTATCAAAAAATGGATTCAAAAAAAGTTGGTTAAAAATAAATCAACATTATTAACATGGTTTTTCTTAGAATTTAGTGATTAATTAATTTTGTTTTGTATTACCATGATTTATTTGGTTATGAAATCATTTCTAAGAGTTTTTAGGGGATCTTTGGTTGCTCTTTAAGCCTTCTTTAATGATCATTCAGTTGATATAGCTTTCTGATGAATAAGGTAGGGGTATCCAATCATCGTGTGAATTTATTAGCTATTCATGTAACATCCAAGTCAATTCTTTATGAAAATTAATGATAAAAATAACACTTTAAGTTTAGAATTTTTAACTGATGCTTTTTAAATATATTTTTATATATCAAATAAATTTATTTTCTAGGATTTTTTATATAAAATATGTATTAGTTTTGATTTATGTTTCTTTCCTTTAAAACTATTTGTGTCTGGTTCTGTGAAAATTTACTTTAACACACTATTATCAATTAAAATTGATACTTTTTATAAATTATTATATGATTTGAAAGATTTTAAGTTTTCTTATGTTGATATATTTTTATATTTTTATTTGTTTAACATACAATAAAAATTTGGTAGAGATATGTTTATTTAGGTTTAATTTGTTTAAGTGGATTTTTAGGTCTATATTTTTCTATAAAGTTAAGGATGTATGTATCACGGATTTGGTTATAGATTTACATGACTTAAAGGATTTCCATTTTTTCTTGAGTGATTAATTTTCTATCACTCATATGGTTTCATGGTTTGGTTATTCATCTCCTTTCGTGTTCATGATGTATATTTATAAATAGAAATTTTGTGTTGTGTGGTGATTGTTTATAAAATACATAACCCTTTAAACAATAGAGAACAACCCTATAAAAACAAATACAATATACCCACTTAAAGAAGAAAATGGTTATCTAAATATTCATTTTTAAAATTAAATAAAAAAAATCCATGATAATTTTAAATTTAATCATAATTAATAAATAGTTTGAAAACAAACTATGAATATGGGTAAGTTCTTCATTCATATAAAACTCAACACCATTGAAAAGATACCATAACAATTAATTTTTTAAGATTAAAAAAGTGAATATTTTGATATAAAATAAAAAATAATTAATATAACTAAACAAAGTAAATTCAATAGTTTACCCAGTTGTGATTGTCTTATACATAGAAAACCACTACAACATAGGAATAATGAACTCATCAAAATTAACTAGATCCATTATTTTTTTTATAATATTCTCAATTGATAGTATCTTCCATATATAGCAGATGTCATATGAAACTTATAAAAATTATACAAGGAAGAAGAAAACTAAAATAATCTTTTTATCACATCAAAAATCTCAGAAGTATCTAAAGTTGTTGGTTCCTAAACATTTTATTTATTTTTTACTAATTCTATTCATTTAGATTATCATATATAAATTAAATATAAGAAAAAATTATAACTAATTATCAATAAAATGTAAATAATATTTAAAAAATAATGCATACCTTGTATGTTAGATGATGAAGAAGGAATGTTAGAAAAAGTAAAAAATGACCCATTAAATATTGAACTCTGGTAACCTCCTCAGTATGTACTAGTAGTGGAGTATTTGGATAAACAATATCATGTACTAATATTCTTACTCGACCCAGCTACATAGGCGGGTGACATATAGAATCTAATAAAATATATATATTCCTCCTTACGCTACAATATATAAATTGGGAACTCTAGTATAAAATTGATCATATAAGGTCAAGTTTAAAAGAATAGGTGGAGGATCTGAGTTAAAAGATAGGGCAACCTTGGTAGCCTATTCAAGCTATAAAGGCTATACAAGTTATGCAGAATATGATTTTAAATTCAATTGTACAAACAAAGCCTACATAGCTGATTGAATTTGATCACTCGTGGACTGTTTGAGTTCTTTCAACTTTTCTATTAAGGAATCTATTTTCAGGTCTCCGGATTTCTTACTTTTATGACCAAAAACATTCAAAATACAATCACCTTCCTCATATCCTCTTACGAAACTAGGGTTTTCTAGATTTCCAAAAATAGAAGCTAGGATGTTCATCCTATCCTGAAGGATAAAAGTCTCATGTGTATCTTTCTCCTAAAGGTCACCCTTAAATGAAAAATTAAAATTTATTATTATTTTTTGAAATTTATAAAATAAAATCATTTATGGAAAATAAAAATAAATTTCTTACATTTCTATCATCTAATTCCTTATATTTTTCTATAAAACACCTTTCATTTTTTTATCTCTTTTCTATTTCTCATTGTGAGTGGCAGGAGATGGAGGAAAAAAATGAACCACTTTTGAACAACTATGTTATGTAGCACATAATGAATCAAAATTTTAGTCAATCATTTTATCCTATAATAAATGATACCCTCAATGTGATAATGTATAAGGGTATATATTATGAAACTCCATATCTTGATTAGATCTCCCGGAAACCTATAATATAAAAATAAACTAATAAGTAATCTCGTAATATATAAGAAATTTTACAATATAAAATAATTATCATACTATAAATTCTTCATCATATCGACTGGAGAAAAATTTATTCCATGTATATACATCTAAAAACCCATACTTCGTGCATGTTTTTTCATTCTGAAACATCCCCAAAACCTAATTTTTTGCAATTCTATTATAAAATCTCTATATCCAAACACATTTAAATATATAAATTTTTTCTTAATTTGTTTCATTTCTTAATAATTTAATGTCATCTATAATTGAATACATTAAATCTTAGTAATTTAAAATATATAATATTTAAGAAATTAATAAAAATAAATCAATTAAGATATTTTACCATTACAGACTCCCACAAATTCAATTTATACTTATTTTTTGTTGACATACAATCAAAATATAAAATGATAATCCTGCAATGGCTCTGTATGGAAATATAACTGGTAAACTGCATTGCATTTGGTCCAATTGGATTATTATTACCATAAAAATTAATATGTATTATCTGGTCTCTATGAGAAAGTAAAATTTTCAGTAAATGTGAAATCACATGTCTAACAACTCTAGAAATCATTTTCTCTTTTGAGTATGGTTAAGAATCCCTTATATGATGTGCATCAGATGTCCTGCAAATATTTTTTTATAAATTCTACATTTTCTTTAGTTAAATTATTATACTATTGAATATTTAATAATATGAAAAAATTCAAATACCTTGGTAATTTTTTCCTTAATTCCACGTCTCTAATTGAAATAAAAAAAATGTAATGAAATTTTGTGTACCTCCATATTATTAAGAAAGTGTATATTTAAAAATACTGATTACCAAAAATATATAAGTCAAAAAATAGTGTCGTGCATATGTAAGATTTGAAAAAATAATAATGTCATGTCGCTTAACAAAAAGTATTCAAGTTAAACTATTCAATATAAATATTAATTAAAAAATGATAGAAATGGACAACATTTATAAATTTAATATCACAGTTACAAAAAAAGTGTTATTATAAGCATAAAGTAAATCAAAAAATAATGATGTACATCAAGTTTTTCAATCAAAAAATATTTAACCATAACAATTCAATATAAAATTTAACACAAAAATCATATAAATAATCAATATATATATATAATTAAACATCAAATATTCAAAAAAAATAGAGTTTTTACACATGTAACATTCAAAATAATAATAAAATATATATATTTACCTGAATAATTAGAAGGAAAATTTAGTGTTTTCTTGTATCCCTTCATCATGATCATTTCAAATATCATGGACTATGTATGCATTATAGTAACTATTATCATTAAAAATTTGCATAATAGATGAAGAAACGTCACATAAATTCATAACATCATCATCATCCTCATAACTCAAATAAATTATTTTCCCCTTTAAAACAACAGACTGTTGATCATTCGATGGATCAATAACCTAAAATATTTTCTTTTCATGTGTCACCATGATAAATTGATCCTCTTTATAACAAAATCATTTCAAATCAACTGGTGTAAATCCATAATCATCATGTTTCACAATGTTATCACTACCAGCGCATTTAAAGATAAATATTCTTTCTCAAAATTTAGTATAATCAATTTCCCATATATCATCAAGAACTCTAAAATATGATGTTGATATAGAACTTGGGTTTTAAACGTTTTCACTAAAAATATAGTGATTTATAGATTTCAATTAACCGAATATTTTTTATGATACTCTTATCATAAAATTTTTTTCTGCAAAATTTTTACCCATTAATATCAAAACCAAATAATGTGATCACACTATGAGACAGTACCCCTACCAAACATTTCAATGTTTCTAATGAAGATATATCTTTGTTGAATTTCTCTTTAAACCGTGACAAAAATATATTTTTATTTTCAATAATCAACCACTTTTCATTTCTTTTTGGATATCGATCCTTTAATTCAGCAATATATGATGATATATGTGGTTTAACCTCATCTTTATTGTTCAAAATTTATAAATTTTCTTGCAACGCTTTATCATGTGGAATAAACTTTACCATTAATCCCTCAATCACTATACTTTCACTATTAACTTTAAATTTTATAGATATAGGCAAACCAATATGATCTAATTCACAGAAATAATTTATACAAAACTCAATATCCTCTTATGATATATATTTTTGAATAATGAAGGCCTCTGATCGATGATGATTTTTAGGATATCCCTTCAGATTTTTCATATATCTTTCAAAATTATAGATCCATAATAAATAATATGATGACATATTCTTATCTCATGAACCAAATTAATCTCCTAATGAACCAATATATCAAAAATATAGGTGGGAAATAAATTTCTAGTTGAAAATATATAATATAAGATCCATTCTCCAACACGTTTAATAAATTTGGATCAATGAATTTTCTACAAATGGATTTAAAAAAATAACATAACCTGGTGATATTATTTCTCTTATGTCTTGGAAATATACAATGCAGTGTGACCAGTAGTTGTTGTTGCATCAATGCATGACAGTCATGGAATTTCATACATATTAATTTACAATCCTTTAATGACATCAAATTATTCCTATTTTAATAATTTCAACTTGGTAATTCAATACCACTAATACATTGACAAAATTTTACTTCTCTCACTTACTTAATGTGTGACAAGCTAGAGGTAATTTTGTTATGTTTCCTTTTATAGTGGGAGATAACTTTAAACATATTCTCACGGATATTAAGTCCAATCTTGCATGAAATCCATCTTTTTCCCTTTTATGTCTAAAAAAGTTCCAATCAAACTATTATATATTTTTTCTCAACATTAATAACCTTAATGTTATGTTTATCTCTAAAAAGATATAATAATTTCATTTGAATAAGATAGAATATTTGTTCTAGATATTTTATTAATGGCCGTAAATTTTTTTCTTTTTAAATGTAAAATAATTGTTTTGACCCAATCGTAATAATCTTTGATTAAAAATGGTTATGGGAGGAAATTCTATTCCTATAAAATATTAAATTCTTTTTCAATCTATGATAAGGATGATCAATTAATTAAAATATTTGATGTCCCATGTGCACTATCTTTCTTCCATTCTGTAATTGAAAATATGAAGTGTTTGATACCAAAATTGGACATTATTTATACCCCTTAACATTATATCGAGATAAATTTCCAAATGCATGAAATTTATTTATAGTGAACATTATCATAACATGAAAAATAAAATACCCTTCCATATATGAGTAAAACATTGTAACACTCATCTCCCATAAAAGCTTCAAATCATCAATCAATAATGAAAGGTGCACATCAATATCATTTCCAGATTGTTTTGCACTACAAATCATTAATCTCATCATAACTTTTTTTCATAACTATGGGGACAAGTTTTAAACTACCAAAAAAAATATTATGTGAACTATGTTGTATATTGGGGCTCTAATATGGATTCATTCCATCTATTTGTAGTACTATTATGAGATTTCTAACTTTACTTCCAAAATCTGGAATTTTTTTACAAAATAAAATCAATAGTGGTGAATCAGTAGGGTAAAATAAGTTACCATTAGAGATGTCCTCATTTTTATTCCATATTAACCATTTTGAATAATTTGAATTTTTAAATAGACACTTAAATGAGTAATTATTGGAAGGTAAAAAATTTCATTATAAAGAGGATTGATGTAGGTACCTGAGAATGAATCAGAGTTCAAATTTCCATCCATATTATATAATTATGTTCCACATTTATGACATTTCAAAAAACATTAATATTCATTCCTATATAACACATAATTAATTAGGAAAGGATTTATCTTTTTACACCCAACTCCCATTAGATATAATATTTTCATTCTATAATAATCAGAATCCATACTCAAATTTACTTTTAAAAGTATCGATTTTAAAATTTCAAGAAATTTAGAGACACTATTATCACTCCTACCATTTCCCCCTTTAAAGTTAACTAATCTTAGTATTATTAATTACACTCTAAATTTAGTGAAACATGAGAATAGTTTTTTCTCAGAATCTCCATACAGTTGTTCAACAATTATAGTTTTTAAACGGTTTTAATGCCTACATCATGAATTAATCATTCAATATGATACTTTGTGTCATGACCCGTCCCCTGGGGCCCGTATCGTGACTACCCCAAGCCCGCCTTCTATAGACGAGGGGCAGGCGTCTAACACCAAAGGCATAATTCCCTAAAAACTGGGAAGGCATTGCCTTTATAAAATGTAACACACACAACCATAGTACAAGAGGAAGAAAACACTAAGTAAAGTAGTATAAAAATTGTGTTGAAAGTACAAAGGGGTCAGAAATAAAAGCCCAACAGAAAGGTACAACTACAACTGAAAGAAAGTACAACTGAAAGACAAACAGCTGGAAGGTGACTAGCAGCTCCTCGATCGTCCACCATGGATCCTTCCTGAAGGGTAGGTATAGATATCCTCCTTAGCACTCCGCATCTATCGGTCCGTTCCGTGTGTCATCACGCTGAGTGTCCACCTCCGGGTACCATCCAGTCCTCGTACACTCTACCTCGGTCAGCGTTGTCCATCGTCTGCATCCAACACAATGAGGTGCGGGTATAGCCCATGCGGGAGTGTGTATAACAATACTCAGTAGGGACCCCAAGACCCTCAAGGTATCAAAAAATCCATTAAGGATAAACCACAAAGAAATTTTTCAACATATAACCTTTACATAGCTATATGCTCATACATATACCTAAGTGATCAAATAAACCATCTCAATCAAGAAGAAAACACAAAGGTCATTGACTCAGCTCAAACCTGGATTTTCATTAACGAAACCACAACAGTTGGAGAACTGATCCTCTTCCAAGTAAAGTGGCATTGTCGTGACTCTGAGGCACTACTCACTAACCTTAGACTGCTGAGGTACTCCTCATGTCGAGTATTGCGGGTCTGCTACCAAACCAAGCGCTCCTTCGTTGTGGGTATTTCGCCAAACCGGGCGCTCCCCCTAATGCCGCCAGAGGTACTCCTCCTTTTGAGTATCGTGGGTCTGCTGCCAAACTAGGCACTCCATCCTCTGTGGGTCTGCCGCCAAACTGGTTGCTCCGTCCACTAGACTAGTTGAATCACTCCGAGTTGAATCGGTCAAGCAGTCGTCAGGTCTACAGCTACTAGGTCTCTGCACTCTGTCTGCTCATCTCAGGGATGATCCACTCCATGAGCTACTGGTCGATACTCCAAGTGTCACAAAGTATCACGTATAAGTATCACAAAGAACCTCCTCGTCATAGGGGTCTCAACTCAACAGACGGTGCATCGATCGGACGCCCGGTCTGTCGGTTATTAGCCTTTTTTGTCCTGGGGGCCCGGTTAGTTTCGTGTACGAACCAACCCGACCATATCACAACTTTACCTCGAATTCCCATGGGGTATTTTTGAAGGGACCGATTCTCAAAGAGATTACCAGCGCCACCGACGGTTCGTCAAACGAACGTCCGGTTCCAAAGATATGGCCACTGCCAGCAAACGGTCAAAAGTGGGCATGGGTCCAGTCCGACCCGGTCTGACCGATTCGGCCCAACTCAGTCTGGTTCGACCCGGTATGGGTCGACCCGGTCAGACTTGTTGGGTCGGACCCAGCATATTGGGCGGTTCAGCCCGCTGAGTTTGGCCCAATCCGCTGGGCCCGGCCTAGTGGACTCCGTGGACAATTCGGGCCGAAGTCGCCACATGGGCGGTTCGGCCCGAAGGCCAGTGGCAAGTCCGGTCGGTTCCGTGAAGGGCATGGCTCGGACGGCTCAGCTCGAGATGCCAACGGCGGGCCGCGCGAGGCGTGGACGGGACGCAGGTGGACCAGGTATAGCATGGGGCGCACCGGGCAGCTGGCCGGGCACCAGGCAGACGGCCCGGGGCGCCAGGCCGGCACAGGGAGGGCGCCGGGCAGGCGGCCTGCGCACTGGGGGGGCGCCAGGAGGGCTTTCGGGGCACCAGGCAGGTAGCCTGGGCGCCAGGCAGGTGTCGGGAGGGCGCGGGACAGGCACGGGGCACGCCGGCAGCGCACAGGGCAATCGAGCAGGGTGCCGACAGACCTGGTTGGCCGCGGTTTCGGCCATGGAGCACGCCGAGTAGCGCGCGGGTAGGCTGGTCGGGCGCCGCTCAACCGGCGGCGTGGTTCGCTAAGGTATCGGGAAGCACCACCTCTATTTACCATCTTCATCGTCGTCACCACATTGCCATGCCGCTGTTACGTCGTCATCAATCCATGGATCTGAAACCATAAAGGTTGTGGAGGGGTCGTGTTGTGTTCGTGTGGCCTGAACCCTCCATGTTAGAATGATATAAAACGGCTCAAGAAGTTTATTTAATAAGAGATTATTAGGAATTAAACAACTTAAAACACACACTACCTCTTTAATTTTCGGGCATTCGTTCGTCGCGGGGGAAGACGATGTTGTTGCCGTTCACCATACGCTTCCACTTCTAAGCTCGTGGGTCGGTCCGTTGATGACAAAGAGGAAGGAAAAAGCGTCATCGGAGAGGTACTGCATCGGAAGGGGGTTCCGAGGATGAAGCTGAGGAAGTAGCATCATCATCGGCGCCTTTGTGTTCTTCGTTGGAGAAGATAAGTTCCTCAAAGTGTTGGGCGTCGCGATACTTTACCAGCGCTTTATTGCTTGGTGAAGTCGTCCCAGAACCTTCTCCCAAGCTCCCAATATATAGAAGAGGGGGAGAGGAATGTAACCATCGTGGAATTTATGATGGTTCAATTATTACGAGCCTTCCTAAATTCCAACGATGCAGTTACTTAATTAAAAAGGGGGGTCGGGCGAATTAAATTGTGTTGGCACAATTTAAGAGGTGCATTGGCACAACAAAAAGGGGAGGATGCCAAGAAGTTTCCCCCACCTAGCCTACGTCAAAACAAAAGACACGAATTAATTTTATGTTGACACATAAAATTAATTGACAACAATTAATTTTAATGTTGACACAGAAAATTAATTGAGGGCAATTAATTTCGCGTCGACACATAAAATTAATTGACAGTAATGGATTTCTCATCGACACATAAAATTAATTGACAGAAATTAATTTTACTTAATTATATAAAATTAATTGATAGAAATTAATTTTATGTCGACACATAAAATTAGTTAACAACAATTAATTTTACGTCGACCTAAAAAAATTAATTGATGGGGGGTTGAGTGGTTTCTTCTCCCTCCCCATTAAATGGGGGGTTAAGCCACGTGTGGACCCCACGTCATAACCTCTCGTGGGAGGTTACACTGCTCGGGTGGTCCCCACCACAATTATCCTCTCACGGGAGGTTAGGGTGTGGAGGTCCCACCACTAACCACACACACAACACATAACAGCTTAAAAATAAAATAAAGTGTTGTACTTTATTTTATTAATATTTTCATTAACCAATTACAGACGCTGCGAGTCCAATGCTGACCTCGGATTTTAATTCCGAGCAATGGTTCAAATGATATAAAATCCTGAACATACGTTTACTGAACGTAACCAAAAAAAAGTTCGCAAAATTATTATTAGTCACCCTTGACTCACGCCGGTCGATGTTAGGCTCTTCCTAGGTGAAACATGCCCCGACGAACCCAATGGTACTCTCGGATTTTTAATCCGACACACCATTTAGATTTTATGAAATTTAAAGTAAAATAATTGTCACTTAATTATTTTATTTACGACCAAAAACTAACTTTTTCTGTTGGCCCGTGCCGGCCAAAGTTAGTATCTACTTAAACAAAGAATGCCCACATGAGTTCAGTGGTGGTATCTGATATTTAATCCGAGCTACCCTTTGTGAGTTATAAGCAATTGAAAAATAAAATAATTTATTTAATTATTTTATTTTCGGTTATGCCATTTTAGTGATTTTTCAAAGGAGGGCCGCACCGACTAAACTTAAGTTGCGCCTAGGGTAAACCCGCCCTCCTGAGTACAACGGTGCCCTCAGGTTTTTTATCCAAGTAACCGTTTAAGATTTATTCCACCTTTTCATGAAAACTGCTTAGGCACATTATTTTAGCTTAACAAAACTTAGACGGATCATTCCAGGCACTCTGAGCCTCTGAATCAGGCACCGTCAGAAACAGCGGACTCGTAAAATTCCAAAGAATTTTTGAAAAAAATATTCATTGAAATTTCTGTTGATTTACACTTTGTCTCATGATAAATATTTTCATCAACATTGTATATGGAACTTTATGTTATTTCACCATTCTGAATCCAATGGGTATAAGTATGGATAAAACTAAAACAAATGATAAGATCCTTGATTTCACTATAATTTAAATTTATCATATTCAAATTCATCACAAATGGAAAAAATAAATAATATTTTTTAGGAAGATTTCAATAAGAAAATTACAAGAAATCATCAACTCCTTTATTATATTCCTCGATGGTTGTTCATAAATTTAACCAATAAAAATCCTTTAATTACCAAATAACACTATATAAAAAGTGAATATATTAAAACATAAAAATATTTAGAAATATATATAATAAGATAAATTTTAAACCAAAAAATATATAATCAAAATAATCAATTATTGATAACTATTTCATCATAACAAAAAATTATACATAATGATCAAATCATATCATTGATAAATTTAAATACTTTTTATTATGAACATAAAAATACAGATAATTTAAACATGATTAATTTTTTATAAAATAATTTGCCTTAAAAAATTTTAAAATGAAACCAAGTTACAAAAAAATCATAATTCAATATATGGACAAAAACAAGTTAGAAATGAAAAAATAATTAAGAAAAAAAACAATTTCAACCACCAAAAAAATATCAAAATATAAAATTTATAAATAAAAACAACTATAAATTTACACAGTTTCTGAAGAGAAAAAATTATAGTGACAAATAATTTATAATCATAAAAATTTTAAAAAATTAAACATGTTTTAACAAAAAAAATGTAATTGATAATAAAATTCATAAAAAAATGAATAGATTAATGAAATTAATAACTAAGAGATAAATATTTATCTTGAAAATTTCAAAAATGAATTACAATATATATATTTTTATAATGAAAAATTGATCCTAAGTATTGATGAACTCTCTAGAATTCGATGGCAATAGGGCAAACACTGCAAGATTGAAGAAAAAAAATTTCAAAAATGAATAAGAAAAATAATCCACAATATCCTTAAATCATGGTTTCCAATCAACTAGAATAGGGTTACTAATAACTAAATATTTTCATGGATCCTGAAATAAGGAAAAAGAAAGGAATATTTAAGATAAATTGTCATAACAATTTTATTGAAATTGAAAATAATTGACTAAAATCATTGATGAAGATCATCAGGTAGTCATATGAGTCATCCAAGGTCAACACGAAAAGGGTTTCAAATAAATTAAAATTTGGGTTTTTGGTCATGTTTATTTTTTAAAAATATTCATAACTCTAGTTTAAAAACAAAACAAATTTTGAAATGGATTTTTTTTAAAGTTTTAAGGACTATTTTGAAAAACTAACTACGTTAAAACTTTTTTTAACTTTTAACATCAGTTTTTTTAAAAGAAAATGATTTTAAAAGGAATTACCAAAAACCGTAAATGTTGGTTTCAAATAAAATTACTATTAAAGGTTTTATATAATACATTTAAATTTTTTTTTAAAAAAACAATGTTAAAAGTCACTGCATTACTTTTATCATCAATTCTTAAGAAACCGTCATTATAACCACAACATTGAAGCCATTATTCCTACTATTGAGGTAATATGTTTATTTATAAATATTCATTCTAAAGATAAATTATTTTTTCATTATATTAATCTATTTTTAATTTTTAGTAAAAAAATAATTTTCTTAAATGCTTATACAGTCCTTGTGCAAGCAGTAAAAAAATATATAAAATGACATTAAAAACTCTAAAAATAATATTATTTGATTGAGTTTATAGGTTCATTTATTTTTGTGATATAAATGAAATATTATATATGTTTTAATTTATTATATTTTATTTCCATTGTTTTCTTGTATTTTCGGATGTCAAAGTAAATGAATAGTTCTTAAATTGACATTAAAAATATTTTATAAAAAATAATTTTTTTTCTAAATGATTTAAAATTTATAAAAATATTATATTGAGAAAATTGGATTTTATTAGGTTTATGAGAGAAAACCTTTTCAAATTATGAGCCTTTTTTCTTATTATAGTTGATATATTAACCCCTTTATAGTAAAAACATTAATATCATTGTAATTTTCTAAAGTCTTAATGATGGGTTAAAACAAAATGATTAGGGTAAAAATGTTATCCAAACTGGTAAAAATTTTATAACATGATATTATTTAGACTTGTAATCATATTGTCTTTCAAAATTATAAATTTTGATCCATTTGTACATCAAAATTAATTTATATTAATTTAATATTTTAATAAATTCCCAGAGTGCCCCTCTCATCTCTTATAAAAGGGCACATTTTCTTCTCATTTCATCACACATCAAAAGCCTTTTGTTTCATACAATAACTACCCAAACCCTTTATTAAAATCTCTATCAAATTTCTAGATATATGATTTCTTGAATAACCCCACTCAAATATGGATTAAGGTGTAAAGAAAAGGAGGTTGTCCAAAGATGAGGTATAGATCATAAACAAGTGTTTTTAGTTTATTTATTCTTACACCTCCTTAAAATTTTCTCCCAAATTGATGTGATAATAACATTAGATACTTTTATATACTAGTATATTATTATGTTAATTTAATAAACTATATTATTCTCCAAACTCCATGAAATGGGAAATGAATTCATCGTTCAAGTGCACGGTGGACTACCACCTCACACATCGATGTAATTTGTTTTCCATCACCACCACTTACATATGGTTATAATGATAGGTTTAATGTATATATATTATATTCATTAAATAATTATAATTATTTAAAGATAATATAACACCAGTTTTCTTAACTTTCAATTCGATGAAAAATTATAATGTTGTTTGTGTGTTTGTGTGGACTACCACCTCCATGAATTGATGAGATTAATTTTTTATCACCAATCTAAATGGATGATATATATATATATTTAAAAAATAATATTTAATTTGTTATACAATTATTATTTTTTAATGAAAAAATAATACTTACCTTTTTTACAAAATGATAATTGAAAAATGGAAACATTGCCCATGAATATATATGTCATACATTCTATATGATTGTAATATTGTTAAGTTTTCATAACTGTATTTCATTGATGGTATTAAAAGTATAATTGATTTTTAAAAATGGTAAATATTTCATTATTATTATTATATAGACTATGGAATAATGACCCCTTTCACCATGGTTAAGATACTAATGATTTTGTGAAAATTAAAAACCAAACATCCTCAAAATACCCTACGTCGACTTAAATAATTATGTAATTAAATATTTCATTAAGAAAAATGAAATTAATGGTTTAATGATTGGATATTAATCCGATAAAATTTTCTTAATAGATACAGTAATTTATATATGTTTATTATAAATGTGTGAGAGGGCATACATTGAAATTATGTACTCAAGGTATGGGATTATATCTCAATTTCTTTTCATTGAGGCATATTTTCCTGTTATAAAAAAATTTATTTTATATGGTTCATATATATACCAATTTTCATATTATATCCCGAAAATTTCATACTTAATGATATTTTAAGTTACTATTAAAATTATTTTATTCAAGGATATTTGACTTGAAAGTTACCAAGTGGTAAAGGGTCTCTAAACTCAATTTCCATTCATTCAGTTATAAATCTTCTTCATTGACTTTGTTATACCCTGATTATATGTGAATTTAAATCTAAATTATTTTATTCTATATTTATACTTGTTTTCTATGTATTTATATGTGTTACACATAATCTCTCAATTGAATAATTCTCAATTCAATGATATGCTCTTTATAAGGTTAATTCATCTCAAATTCTATTTCTTTGGGATATACGATTACATTATGTACCTATGTTATTTTATGAGGTGAATATACTACACATTTGACATGTTATAGCATGAATCTTCTTATTTTAATGGTATTTAAATATTCATTTATTTTTGTTCTTTCTTGTGTCTTATGATTGAAAAGTTACCAAAGTGGAAAAGGATTTATGGTACAATATTCTTTATTTTTGGGATTGAATAAGTTCAAGGTACTGTAGGGGAAATAATATGATCATATTTTATTAAAATAAATAAATTTAATTATAATATAGTTATTAAATTGGTTTCATGTTTAATTTCAGTTTACTCCCTTATTTATTGAATAAACAAACAAGAAAGTATTTTATAAGTGATATGAATCTTGTATCTTATTTTAAATCATGAATAATTCTTGTACACATCCTTGTTTTCTGAAATATTTTCAAATATACTCTCATATAAACATAAATTATTTTCTAAATATATTTTTCATGATTTTTCTCCATCTTTTAAAAAAATTTAAAAGTAAATTTCTTCATGTTTTCTAAATGGGTTACTTTTTAATCCCTTTACAAGATGTTTGAAAATAATATTTATTTTTAACTTACACAACATGAATATGTTTTCAAAATTTCATGACCATTATTTTTTGAATATTACTAGTTAATTTTAAAAGGTTATTTTTAAAGAAAAGTATTTTAAAATCTTTTATAAATTTTTAGTTTTTTTAAAATTATTTTCAAAATAGAAAGGGTATTTTTAATCAATAATGTTTTAATGATATTTTTAAATATGTTTGAATTAATAAATGAAAAAACCCTTGATGTAATATATGATAAACTAGGGGTATATTATAATAAAATTGTCCTTATTATTTATATAGATGTATTAATATTATTTCAAATTTATTTTCATGGATCCTGTTTATTTTCTACTAGTTAATCAAGTTATGAAATGAATAATAGTTATTCCTATGAGTTTTATGGTGAAATGAAAGATTATTTTAATTTATTCATTTTATGGTTTCTAGAAATTATTTATGAAAATTATCAAGCCTAATATAAATTTTACAATGGTTTGAGCCTTATTATAGTTCTTGATATGATGGGTTGATCCCTATTATAGCTCATGATATGATGAGTGAGCCCCATTATAGATATTCTGTACATTGGGTAGTAATATTGGTAACTGAAATTTTGGTTATTCTAGTTTCTAAGGGTTCTGTAAGGGTTCTATGAAGATAATTTTCCAAGGCAAAAAAAATTCTTTATTCTTTCTATGGTTTTTTAATTTTTCCTTTGATCAAAATTGACATCACATGGATTGTGATTATTGATTCCTATGAATATTTCATTTTTCAAAGATTAACTCCATTTTTCATTATTTTAGATGTAGGTATTGAAGAGTATTATTTTCCTTATGTTATAAAGATGAAATTTAATATTTAATTATACCCTTTCCCTCATATTATTCTCACTAATGACATTAAATTATTAATTTGTATTTTTAACCTTATTGAGAATTTTAGCTCACCCTTATTATGTTTCATTTTCTACAGTTTATGAAGAATGATATTAAATGATTTCAGTATAAAATGGTATTATTTGTGATGAATTTTATGCTTTATGTTAAAGTATTAATACATAATATGAATGGTTGGGTATAGTAGAAAAAACACTTTCTTAAAGTCATGAGTGTTGTTTATGTAATATTGTTCTCAAATTCTATAAAACTCTAAACCAAAAAAGTCCTTGGGTATATAAGTGATCTAATATCTCCTTCGGATTTTGTAAGTTTTTTATCTCTAAAATTGGGTCTCATTTATTTGTATCAAGATTGAAATGAAAAGATTGTGTTTTTAGAATCATATAAAGGAGTTTGGGTTTGGGGTTGTTATAAATGTTATCAGATCAGTGTTTAGAAAAATTTAAAGATTTTTACGATTTCATAATAGGTTATATTAAGAGTTATGTATTTAATCGTGGGTTTATGAGCGTTTGATCATAAGTTCAAACTCATAGACACCACTTTTAAAGTTTTATTTGTTGGTATTT
Organism: Viscum album; assembly: GCA_963277665.1. Taxonomy (NCBI): domain Eukaryota; kingdom Viridiplantae; phylum Streptophyta; class Magnoliopsida; order Santalales; family Viscaceae; genus Viscum; species Viscum album. The sequence continues at coordinate 761,600,699 of OY728121.1, forward strand.
TAATGTGACTAATGATATTTTGGGATCCATTCTATTTGTTTGAGGTATATGTAACCCTTAGGTTTGATATGAAGTATTATTTGAGGAGTCAAGATTGAATTGTATTATTGGAATCATTTATGATATTAATTTGGTTTGATGGTGATTTTGGTTATTTATGTAAATGAATAACATATTTTGGAGAATACATGATTAAGGTTTATACCTTTTTAGGTGTTTGACTTTATGAGTGTAACGCCCCGACCCCAGTTACCCAGAGTCGGTGCATTATTGCGTAACATTGGCATGATCACAAAAGATCAGGTCTTGAAATACCGATTAGTTTAGTAGCCTTAGAAACACTAGATACATTCATAAATGTTATATTACATCATAAAGTGAAATACTACAATAAAAAAGTCTCCATAGTCCACACTCATATCCTCTTCTGACTATCCCTACAGGTCATTCATAAAATACTTCTTCACATCCTGGAAAATATTAAAACATTGAAAGGGGTGAGCTCAGATGCTCAGTAAGGATAACAATATTGCGGAAGCTTTTATTAATAGACATTAACAATTAAGGAAATGTATAACTAAAACAAAATCCATTTTAAACTTGAACTTCAGCATAATATGGAAAAAAATAAAGTTTAATAATTTCATTTACTTACTCACATGGATATTCTACTAGTCGAATAATCCCATGCAATATCAATAACCACTTTCAAAATGATGGAATGCATAATTCCAGACTATCATAACCACGTAGCCAAGGCCTCGTGCCCAGACCACAAATAAGATTTTGTCAAGGTCTCGTGCCAAGACACTAGTTTGTCTCATGAGACCTACCGATGCATCGAGGAGCTATAGCGGGCTCCACCCGTCACTTATTAAGTCCAATGCATTCCTCGTATGAATAGGTTTAAACATATCATAAACCATAACATAATAGTATCACATAAAACATGCATAAAGGAAACATAAAATTTCTACATTTCAATCACAAGATATCAATACAACACATTGATATAATAAAAACACTTTCAAAACCATTTTCAATACCAAAATAAAATAAAATTAAAACTTTGTATTTATTTTTCATTTAAAAAAAGTTATGGCTTGTAGAGGAAGCCGAAATTCAAATAATCGTCACAGCGGTGGAGAAGTCGTTGTCGCCGCATACATACGATAAAAAAACATTCCCTTTTGTCGTTTAGTAAAATGATTTGTATAAAAAATATTCCTTTTGAATAAATGTAAAAGTCAAAGGGGTTTATACACTGTATAAAAGAAATTTGTGTATAAAACAAAATATACCTCAATGAATGGAGATTGAGACAAAGTCCCTTAAAAAGATAATTTTTAAATAAAATATATCTATTATATGTATTAACTATATGTACACATAAAGAAAGTACAAATTCAAGATAAGACATAATAATATAATGACATAATTTGAAAGTAGGAGATTAACCCAAAGAATGGAAATTGGGTTAAGAAATTCCCTTACCTCGTGTCCGACTTGACTCGATCGTTCTTTAACCTCATGAATAATAAACTAGAGTTAATTTATATTTATTAAGAATATTTTTCATGTTCATTATTTATTTTATATCACTTATTACCATGTTATGAACATTGTGTAATTATTTAAGTTAACAACTGTCATTTTGTCGATCTTTGGTACTTGAGTCAAAAATAAACTTCTTATAATTACAAGTTGTTCATGTGGTGAATTATCCATTATATCTAGAATTATATTCATGATTTATATATCATATATATCATATATATCCATTATATACATTCATTCATAATATTACGTAACATTTAGAGGTAAGAAATGAAATGCACCGTTCATGGAGACGGTAATCCGTACGTACGCATGAACGCTACTTTCATTTATATTTTGTATTTAATGGAATGAAATTAAAATTATATAAAGTTATAAAATAATTCCAGTATAATATAATTTATAATACCATTTACTCCATCCTTTATACATCCCACATATGGCATTAACGATTCAAATAACTTTGAGGGGGTGGTAGTCCGTGCGTCCTAAAATGAAATTATCGCGTTCACCCATAATAGAAATCATAAAGGTGTGCCATAAATGAAAAATACAGAAGAATAAGGAAAACATAAACATAATATATATCATTTATAAAAAATAGTGTCATCATAATGGCCACCAGGAGAGGTGTTAAAATAAGTTTGAACAATCATCGTTTCGTGAGGCAGTAATTCGCCACCCACAGAAACAGTATGTTCATTAACCATTAGACGAAGGTGTGTGTAAGTGTAAATAAAATCCTTCTCATAAAAACATCCTAGTATATTGAAGATACTGTTTTTGTTAGAAAATAAAATAATAAAAAGAGTTTAGTGGGTTGGATAATCAAAATAAAACAAAACAACATTAGAGAGGACATTACCTTAAAATTGGGTAACTCTTTTTGATTTGAGCCAAAGGCTTCCTTGGGAAGAATTATGCCGAAAGTGAGGCTTCTAGAAGTAAGAGAGGGAAGTTGAGAGAGTATTTGGGAATCTTTTGGCTGAGCCAAATGGATTTAATGTGTGAATAAGGTGGGAGTGGTGGGGGCCTTTTATAAGAGGAGAGGAGGGGCACTCTTGGAAAGATTGAAATGTTACTTTATTATGAAATGTTTTTCGGATTCTAAAGGTCCCACAATGATATATTTCGAGGATAAGGTGATAAGGGTTCTAAATATACTCATCCAATAGGTTTTTTACAAGTTTAAGCCTTAGATTTTACATTATCTTTTCATTTTATTTAAATCGTTAATTAATGAGGTAATTGCTGCATCATCATTGTGTCATAAAATTTTTAATTTATTTAATGTCTAAAAATTATATAAAAACTATAATGATGTAGGAAATATTTTTTTCTTTCTAATGAATATTTATAGTCAAAAATATGACTTTTATAACCCCATTTAAAAAATTTTTAGTAAAACAACTTATGTTTGTGACATTTTTATTTTAACTTTAAGTAAAAGTTATTTATGTCATTTTCCTACCCAAGTGGCTCCATGGGGTCCCCAAGATGACCCATGGATTTTCTTGGTCTTCTATGACACATCCAATAGGGGTAGGACAAGTGTAAAGGTATTTTCATATTTTTATAATATCATTTTTACCTTAAATTTCACTAATTACCTTTAATCACGATTAATTAAACTTAAAAGTTACTATTCACCAAAAAAATATTTTAATCCCATTGAACCACATTTTACTTCCTAATGACAACCATTTATGTCAGATTTTTTAAATTTAAATCACATAAGTGGTAATGTTTCATTTAAACGAAAAATCAGTTTTTTAACTACCACTTAGTGGTTTCACTATTCATCAAAAATTGAATTTCTTCAGAACAATGCCAAAATTTCACCATAAGATATAATTGATATTCCAAATTAAAAAATGATGACTATTTTAAAAAACTCCCAACATATAAGTTTCATTAATTAATTTTATAATTAATTCCAGCTGTCACAACAAATAAAGTGTTTTTATGAAACAATATATATCAAAAGATTGACAATTGTTTATGTCCAATTTCAAAGTGAAATTAATTCTCATGACCACCATTGGATAAAATGGTTAAAATATATTCTAATTATACTTTAAAACCACTCAATAGTATAATTTATCACTATAAATTATTTTTATTAAAAAGGTTGTTTTTAAGTATTTTTCACTATTTATAAAAAATTGGAAGTTCTCAAAAAAATACCAAAAATTCAACATAGGATAATTTCGATATTCCGAATCCAAAAACGAAGTCCATTTTGAAATATAAAATATATATAATTTCAAAAAGTGGGTATTACTATTCATAATGGCTATTTTTATTGGTCACGGTGTGTTAGACTCTCGAACTTGCGTACAATATAAGCTATTGCATTATTGAAAGAGAAGCGTATCGTGGAATCTCGGGGTGTTACAATGAGTGAATAATTTTATTTGGAGATAAATGTTAAATTTATCTTGGAATATTATGTGATCAACTGATTCTAATTTTTGGGTTTCAAGATTGGTCTAAAATATTTTTGAATAATTTTATGGATGTTTATTTATGGAATGATTTATTTTGAGCTTTTGGTATTATTTTTTAATTTTGGATATTAACTTATTATCACTTCATATAAAGGTTCATTCATTTTTTTAATTAGATTAACTAATTCTAACCATTTTGGTTTTGGTTTATGTTTAAAAACTGGTGGGATAAATTGTTATCATTTTGAGGAATTATAAGATCCATTATAAGTTTATTCATACAATTCAAACATGAAAATTTATTTTTTTAATGCTCGTCATTTAGAGAAAAAGATGAAATTGTGGTGGAAATTTATTAGAGAATGAAATTGTACTTTTAAATTAAGTATACATCCTAATTTTATTATTATAGATAGTAAAATAATTCCATAACTCTAGGAAAAGGTTCTTAAAAAATTACCCTATTACATTATTTTCCAATGAATCAATGGTTATTTTCACACCACTTTATTTGATGGTTTTGTTGTCATTAACTTTATTATAATCATTCACAATCTAGAGATCAATGGTCACTATAATTATACATCATTTTATGGGAATTAAGCTTTTCTTACATGTCTATATATTAACTTTTCTATGATCTTATCTTATTTGGAAACCTAGTACCTGTTATTTCAAATAACACTCAAATTTATCATCCCCTATTTACAAGTGGGAGTTTCATTAAACCTTTTTTAAAATGTGGGATTTCAATAAAGCTATTTTGAAAATTAAAACCCCTAGTTACCGATATAGAGTTAAAATTGTGAGGATTAGATTTATAAAAATGTGCTATAATGTAATATCCAATGATTTTAAAAGAATATTGTCTTCGGTAGTGTAAAAGATATGCTATATCGAGCCTACACAAACCATAAAATATTATTATTTAAATATGATTGTTATAACTTTTCCATTATATTGGTGGTTTTGAATTTGGTTAGATAATTTATGAAATATATATAAAGGTTCTAACAAATATAAATGTACTAATTAATGATTAATAAATAATCACTCAATTTTTAGTAAATCTATTTTATTTATTAAATATATGTTTTCTTCGAAAATGTTTTTTATTTATTTTTGTGAGTGAATAATATAATTAATTTTTAAAACAATTATAAATTTTATTTGATAAAAAAATATAATTTTTTTAATAATAATAAAAAAATTTACTGTATGGTGAAATTTTAATATTTTTTTTAGAAGTTTTATTTTTCAATGATTAGTGAGAAGTACTTTTTTATTAAAAAATTTGTACTCTTTTAAATTATTTATGATTTAAAATTATATTTTGGACTAGTTTTAAAAAATAATTAGTTAATTTTTATTAAAAATAATCCAATTACGTTCTTCTAAAATAATTTTATACCTAAATTTTTTATAAAAACATTTTTTGTATTAACAAATGCATTTTTCTGAAAAACTATTTGTCTTCATGTTTTGATGGTTTAATTTTAAATTAAATTCTTCCTCTTCTATGTTTTTAATTTTTAAAAATGTGTTAAATTCAGTTATAAATATTAATATTAAATCTAAATATTTTATTTTCAATATAGTAATTTAAAAAAAAATTGTTAAAAAATAAATTCCTTAAATTCTTATGCAACACTGGAACAGTGCTTGTGCAGGGAGTAAAAAAATTAATAAAATGATTTTAGAAACACTAAAAATAAAATTATTTGAGTGATTTTTTGTGTTACATAATTTTTCTAGATACACATTTCATATTCGAGAGTTTCTATTTCTTTATATTCAAATTTCGTTGTTGTATTGTAGTTTTAAATGTCAAAGTAAATGAATAGTTCTAAAATTGATATTAATGATAGTTTATAATAAATAATATTTTATTAAATTATTTAAAATTCCTAAAAACCATATATTTGTCCCATTTAATGGGATATGTTCTATTACATCCATTTTTATTTTATGGTCCTTTTCTAATTTTATAGTAACTATATTAAATACTTAAGAGTAAAAAATATTAATATCACTCTAATTGTCAAAAGGGTTAACGAAGGGTTAAAACAAATCAATAAGGGTAAAACTGTGATTTAACCATGTCCAAGTATTATTTTATGAGATTATTTAGACTTATAATCAACTTAAATCTAAATATGATCAAATTTTTCCATTTTTACATCAAAATAAATTTATATTAATTTAATATTCTATGAAATTCCATGAGTACCCCACCCCTCTCTTATAAAAGGACACCTCTTCTTCTCATTTATTCATAGTTAAGAACCCTTTTGGTTTAGCTAATAATATCCCAAATACCTTTATAAAATCCTTAAACAAATTCTATAGGTATTTTTTTTATAATATCACCCTTAGAGGTATTAATGTGGAAATCAAAGGAGGTTATGCCTAGAAGAGTTATAGTTCATAACCAGATGTTTTCATTTTATTTCTTCTTCAACCCAATTAAAATCTTAACCAAACATGATGACATAATAACATAAGTATCCTAAATATACTATTATGTAATTATGTTAGTTTAACAACTTATATCCACCTCCAACCTTCACAAAATGGGAGAGGAATTCATCATTCATGTGTATGGAGGACTATCGTCTCAAAGATCGATGTAATTTGTTTTCCATTATCAACAATCATAACTGGTTATAATAATGGATTTAATATATAAATATATATATATATATGATATTCATGAAATATCTATCATTCATTGAAGATAATATAAAACATATTTTTTACCTTTACATTCATTTAAAAATTATAACATATTTTATACGTACGTGTATACTACCACCTCCACAAAGCGGTGTGATTCATTTTTCATGACCACATCACACAGATGATATATATATAACTATATTAAAAAAATTAATATGTTATTTTTGATAGAATTATAATTCATTAAATTTAAAACAAAACTAACCTTCATTCTATAATGATTGTTGAAAAATAGAAACGTTACTAATGCGTACGTACAACCTACCATCTCCATGGTTGTAAGATAGTTTATTTTTTATAACCATATTCCATGGATGATTTTAAAAGTATAATTACTTTATTAAAATTATAGTTATTTATTTATTTTTTATTTTTTATATTATGGAACAATTATTCCTTTGACCATAATCAACATACTCAAGCTGTTTTGAAAATTAAAGAATTGAATGTCCTCAAAATACCAGACATGAACTTACCAGAATAAGTAATTAATTATGTCATTATGATTAATGAAATAAATTTTTTATGTAAAATTTGTTAATCATATAAAATTTTCTTAATAAAAAAAATTGATATTATTTTATTATTCACGATTGAAATGAAACACATAGTAACTCTGGACTCAAGGTAAAGGATTCTATATCAATTTATTTTCATTGAGGCATATTATAATTCCATGTTCCAATTTTATTTATATGGAGTATATATTTCCTATTTTACATGTTACCTCACAAATCCTTAATATTTCCTTATTTCTTAAGTTTCAATTTTAATTATTTTACCCAGGTGATTTGACTTGAAAGTTACCAAGTGTTTAAGGGTTTCTTAACACAATTTCCTTTCTTTTGGAAATAATTCTTCTTCATTGATTTTGTTATGAAATGATTATGTGTGAATTGAACAATAAATTTTTGTATTCTATATATACACTTGTTTTTTAGGATTAATGTTTTTTAAACATAACATAACTATTGATTAATTCTCAATTCAGTGATATGATCTTTGTTAGTGTAATTTGTCTCAAATCCCCTTTATTTAGGACATATGTTTATGATATGCACCTATCTTATTTTTTGAGGTGTATATACTGAATAATTGACATGATATATCAAGAATATAATTATTTCATGATATTTGTACATTCATTTTATTTTGTTCTTTCATGAGTATAATGATTGAAAAGTTACCAAAGTGGCAAAGGCTTTAGGCTACAATCTACTTTCTTTTCGAGATTATTTATGTTCAAGATTTCATGGAAGAAAATAATATGATCTCACTTTCTGGAAACACATTTTTTTATTCTCCTCTTTATATTAATGTGTTTTACATTTTAAATTTCCTTTTCCTCCCTTACTAATTATAGAAACATCAAGAAATCGTTTTATAAGTGAAATCGATCATGTATCTTCTTTTAGATCAACAGTCTTTCTTTTTCATATCCATATTTTATAAAATGTTTTCAAAAATGATATTTTTTTAAATATAAAGGATTTCATAAATCTATTTTACTTTATTTTTACCTTATTTAAAAAAAAGTAAAAAAAAAATTTGTAACATTTTCAAAATGCATCACATTTTACTGCCTTTACAAAATATTTGAAAAGAATGTTTATTTTTTACATGTACAACATGAACAGATTGTCCCCCTTTTAGGATAATTATTATTTTTTGAATATTAATTGATAAGTTTAGATGTTTATTTTAAAAATAAATTATTTTTATGATATCTTATAATTTTTAAGTTTTTTTAAAAAAATAATTTTCAAAATAAAATGGTTATTTCTCCACATGAATGTTTTTTATGATCTTTTTTATGATGTTTCCATTCATCAATGATAACAACCCTTAATGTCACATATTTTCCACCGAGGATATGATTTAATAAATCCATAATTATTATTTATCTGGTTGTATTATGAATGTTTCAAAGAGATTTTCTTAGATCCCATTTCTTTTTTATGGGTTAATCAAGTTATGAAATTAAAAATGGTTTTTCCTATGATTTTTATGATGAAATACAATATCAGTGTACTTTATTCATTTTATGTTTTTATAAATTGTTTAAAAAAATGGGTGATCTTGATACATCTTATATTATGTGTTTATTCCTATTATAGTTCATGATATGATGGGTTGATGCCCATTATAGCTCATGATACGAAGGGTGAGCCCCATTATACCTCTCTAATGCATTGGGTAATGATATTAGAAGTTGAATGTATAATTATTATAATTTTTAAGGGTTCTTTGTGGGTTATATGAGGATAATTTTCCAAGATAACAACATTTTTTATTATTATTTCAATGGGTTTTTAATGTTTCATTTTATGATTATCGATTCTTAGGATTTCTTATATTGCTAAAGTTTTATGAAATTTTCAATGATTGATGATCTAGTTATTTATGAGAATATATTATATTATTTTATATTCATTAATTTTTATTATTTCATCATTCCATTATTACAATCATTTTCTTACTAATGAAATTTAATTTTTTATGCTTATTTTTACACTTACTGATTATTTGAGACCACCCTTATTATGTTTCAGTTTAACTAGGTTATGAAGAATTATGGTAACTAATTTGAGAATAGTAAGGTTTTATTTGTGAATAATTTCATCGGAGATTTTGAAGGCTTAATATGGAATATGAAAATATTAGTACAGTGGGAAAAATAGTCACATTTAGTCATGACTATTTTTTGTGTAAGATTATTTCTTAATTATCTTAAAATAAAAACCAAGAAGTTCCTTTATTTTAAAAGTGACCCAATATTTCCTTTTTATGTTGTAAGTTTTTAATTTCTAAAATTCGGTTACATTTATTTTTATCAACCTATAAATATAAATATTATGTTCTTATCACCAAATATAGGATTGTGAGTTTGAGACTACTATAGATATACATTGAATTTCACGATTATAGCATGTATAAATCGATTCACATTGAATCTTCTACAATATCCACATAACATGTCCTACATCTTTATCAATGTACACACAGTGTGTTTACATATTTATGAATCATAAACACTTTCATTATAAATACATTTCCTTTGAATTCACATACCCCATGGATTAACTCTCCTCCTTAATCCTACATTACATCAATAATAAATTATAGAAATAGAGTAAAAGGAGAGAGGGGTACCTCAAAACATACTCATGTAATGGATTTTTGGTTGACTATGATAAGACAACCTATTTGTTCTACTTTTATTCCATGATATCATGGTAATTTTATTTGATTTATAACCATTTCAAAAAATTGTCTTCAAAGTATTTGACTTATAATCCTCTAATATATTTATTTGAATAACCCACTAAAAATCATGGCTAATCCAACTTATGTGTAGTTATTAATTTTCTACACCATTTATACCATGACCATTTTTATGGTAATATTTCTTAGTGTTATTTCCTTGAATGATACCACTAATGAAATGATCCACATGATTCTATGATTCCTCACTATCCTTATCTTTTGGATTCATGTGAATTCCCAAAATGGAAATATTTTCAATCATTCTATTTGTGAATTCTTAATTTATTTTTGTAAAACTACATCCTCCACTAGTGTTATAAGTATATATTTGTTCTTTTATTTTTATAATCTGAAGTGATGCATTTTTTTCTTATTTTCTAACCACATGAAAAAATTACATTTTACTCTAGGTTTTTCATAAATTATTATTTTTATTACATTATGGTTGTTTCTCTATTCAATACTTTGATGTCTGACACCCAACCCTTTGATTTGTTATCTCATATTTCTTCAAAAACTTGAATATGTTTCCTAATGTAATAGTTTATCTTTTCAAGACCAGTTAATTTATTCTTGTCACATGAGTAGTAGTCTTCCTTATTTACCCTTATTTTTCTCTAACATTAGAATACTTTGAAATATGACATTTTCTACCACATTCATGACATCTTCTAATTTAATTATCAACGATTCTTCCCCTCTTGCATGGATACCATACTATAAATTCTAATCTTCATTCACTCATTAAGTTCCCTTTCTTTCCAAAAAAAAATAAGATCTTATAATGGTGAAGTTTGAACACATTTGATTTGGAATACCCAACCTTAGACTGATTAAGTTTTAAATTAAAAGTGTTTGTCTGAAGAAGAGGTATTGCTTTTAACTGAATGTTTACTTTTATTTGTTCTTCTACCACCTATAACCCTTGTTCAAAAAATAATTAAATAATAACACCATTATATCCCATATAATCATATTCTGTTTTGTAAAATTAATAACCTATATCCATCTCCTCTTCTATCAAATGGTAAATGACATCATTATTCGTGTGTATGGCGGACTACCGCCTCACAAACTAATGTAATGCATTTTCCATCACCTCCCCCCATGACTGGTTATAATTATAGATTTCATGTTTATATATGATATTCATGAAAATTTTATCATTTTTTAAATATAATAAATCATATAATTTCTTTCCTATCTATCTATTCAAAAATGATAACGTCTTTCATGCTTACATGTGGATTACCACCTCCACAAAAAATGTTATTTTTTCATTATAGCATCACATGGATGATATATATAAAGTATTTAAATATATAATATGATATTTATGATATAATAATATTTATGTAATAATATAATGTTACATTCATTATTTCCATCAGGTTTATTGAAAAACTGAAAAAATTGCTCATGAAAATGTACGACCCACCATCTCCATGATTGTAACATTGTTAATTTTTCACAACCATTATTCATGGTTAATTTAAAAAGTAAAATTTATTTATAAAAATTTTAATTATTTCCCAATTATCATTCTGGAGATTATGTAACAATTTCCACATTGTCCATGTTTAACATACTAAAGTCATTTTGAAATTATGAACCTAACATCCAAAAAATACCTAATGTGGACTTAACCAATTAAAGAATTGAATATCTCAATTTAATAAATCAAAAAATGTTTTAATGATAAATTAATAAACCGATAAAATTTTATTAATTAATTATATAATTTATATGATTTTATTACATCCAGGCGTTAAAGGAAATACATGGCAAGTCTGTACTCAAGGTAGGGGATTTTGTCTCAATTTTTTTTCATTGAGGAATGTTTTAATATTAATAACCAAATTTATTTTATATGGTGTATATACTACCAAATTTAAATTTTATATAATTTTTAATTAACAATTAAATATATTTAAAGTTATAATTCAAATTAATTTATCCAAATGTATTTGAATTGAATGATGTCAAGTGGTAAGGGGTTTTTTAACTCAATTTTCACTCATTAGGTTATAAATATATTCTTTTGACTTTGTTATGATATAAATATATCTGAATTGATATATAAATTTTTTTATTCTTCATTTACACTTGTATCTTGGGGATTTACATATCTTCATATAATCTCTTGATAGATTAATTATTACTTTAAAAATTATAATCATTGTAAGGTTTTTCTTTGTATTATTCTTATTTTCCAGAGACGTGTTTCATGTCATGCACTATGATTTATTTTTATGGTGTAATTAATTAATCATGAATGAACATTTATATATTAATTCATGAAATTAATTAGATTTAAATAGCTATATCTTACTTATTTTTCAATGAATTTTGTTTCAAAAATTACTAAAGAGGCAAACACTTTATGTTACGATCTCCATTATTTTCAATATGGTTTCTATTTAAGGTTCATTTTTTAGGGATCATATTCCATTGTTTTATTCAAAAAAATTCTTTACTAATCAAATTTTTATTAATTGGGTTTACCTAGTTAGTTTGCATTTCCTTAAGATACATCATGAAATTTTTGTGTAAGTGATATTGATCTTGTATCTTCTTTGATATCAAGAATCTTTCTATTCCAAATCCACACCTTCTAAAATTAATTCAATAATGTTAGTTTTTGAACATAAATTATTTCCTAAGGTTATTTTAAATGATATATATCCTTATTTTAAAAGGTTTTAAAATTAAATTTCTTAACATTTTCTCTGTGAGTGACTTTTGACTCTCCTAACAAAATGTTTGAAAATAATGTTTATTTTTAACATTTATGACATGAACATATTTTCCCACAATCATGACCATTATTTTCTATGAAAATTACTTTATAATTATACAAGTTTATTTCCAATTAAAATTTTTTTAGAATATTTTGTGAATTTTTATTTATAAATATTGATTTTTAAATTGGAAAGGGAATTTTATTCAAGAATTTTTTAATGATATTTTAATGGAATTTCTATTCATCAACAAAAAAATCATTTATTTTACTTATTCTAAAAAATGGATATTTTTTAATGATACTATCCTAATTATTTATCAAGATGTATTATGATTCTTTTAGAAATATGCTCATAGATCCCATTTCTTTTCTATGGGCTGATCAATTAATGAAAGGAAAATGGTAGTTTTTTCAAGTTTTATGATGAAATGACATCTCTATGTACTTTATTCATGTTACAGTCAATCAAAAAAATTATGATGATGGGTGGTTCTATTATAAACCAAGGATATTTGGTTATATTATCAACCAAGGACTGGTGGTTATGTTATAAACTAAGGATGGGTGGCTCTATTATATCACTTTAATGTTATGGGTAATGATTATGTTCTCTAGATAATTATGTTGGAATTTGATCATATTCATTATTCCAAATGTAAGAGTGATTTTATTAATGATATAATGATGATGTATAAATGCACATAAATGACTATTCTAAGATTTTTAATGAGTTCTCATGGAAATAATTTGTTTTATGATCTAGTTTTTTATGGGAATAAATTCTCTATGTTATTATGATGAAATTTAATTATGTTATCATACCCTTGTATTAATCCTAGGATCACTTATGAAATTCAATTTTTACTACTCATGTTTACCCTAACTGAGCATTTGAACTCACACTTATTATGTTTCCTATTCCCCAGGTTCTAAATAAATTTTTTAAGTATGTTATTTCTAAGATGGTAACTTGATGTAAAGAACTCAGTTAGAGATGATATAAATCTTTGGGAACCAGTTATTGTATCAATGTCGTTATGCAAGAATTTTTCTTAATTATTTAAAACTCAAATCCTAAAATATACTTGAGAATGTAAGTTATTCAAAATTTCCTTTTGATGTAGTAAGTTTTTTGTGGTGTAAATTGCGTCACATTTATTGATACCAAATCCAGATATGTAATGATTAGGTTTTTAGCAACAGATTAAGGAGTGTGGGTCTTGGGCTATTATAATACACATCATAGGAGAGTTTATATAAATTTATAGATTATGATGTTTTCATGTGAGGTTTAGTTAATTGTTAGGGAAACCATCATGGGTTTATAAATTTAAGAATTAACATAAGATCAAAGGCATATATACCCCTTTTGAGGTTTTAAGTGATGGGATTTTGAGTGGATTTAAAACTTTTATTGGGTTGAGGAATAATACTCTATTAAGGTTTAGATAAACTTTTGGTTTAGTATATTATACTGTGTTAAGTTAATTATGTCCTATTCGATATTGAGAAATAGATAACATTGATGGTTGAAAAGTGATTCATTGATAAGGTGATATTTTTAGAGTTATTTATATTCATGCTCAGGATTATATTTTTTTGTTAATATACAAATATTATTCTTTATATTTTGGTGAATTTCAAAATATTATTTGATTGTATAGTTATTTATCATGGTGATTAATGATATTTTGGATATGTTACATTGGGTTGAGGTATATCTAACCCATAGGATTAACATAAATGATTGTTTTGTACGAATAAAATTACATTTTTAGTGATGTAGGCTGAAAGGTATGAGGTAAAATTTTAGGTTAATACTTTATTTAATGTTAAGGTTATTGAGGATATAAATTTTTTGTTTATGTAAGGATCTATGTTGATCCTATGGGGTTATTGGTTAACTTTTTAGACTTATTTATTAATTATTTATATGAATATTTATACATTTTGGATATTATCTTATCGTGGGATAATCATTTTAGTTTTGGTTAATATCTAAAGATATTTGGATTTGATTGTTATCTTTTTTTGGATTATGTGATCCATTAGAATTTTATTTTTGTGCTTTAAGACTGAGAAATTCATCTTAAATACTAATTATTTCATGAAAAATATGGGATTGTGGTGGAAATTGATTAAAACATGAAATTATGCTTTTCAATTAAGTTTATTCTTTTTGTACATAGACTAGATGGTAAAGGACTTTCTTAACACTAGGAAAAGGATCTCAAAATTAAAATTTTATCTTATTACATTCATTTCTAATGAATTTATGGTCTTTTCACACCCCCTTGATTAGTGGTTTTCTGGTCTTTAGCTTTTTCATTGTCATTAAATTCCTTATAATCAGTTTTCTCTATCACTATCCATCATTATTTGGACATTAATTTTCCATCAATTCTATTATTCTCACTGCCCACCAATGTTCTCCCATTTGTAAATCTAGCATGTTTTATTTCATATGACGTTATAATTTTCCTTTTCCTCTTTTCAAAAGGAAGTTTTATTAATCCTTTTTATGATCCATATTTCCAATATTGGTATATTAAAATATCAAACCCTTAATTACTAAGATCAAGTTCAAACTGTGTTGACCTAATTTATTAAAGGGTGGATAATGTAACACCATTGTATTTTTTAAAATAACACAAAGTTTGATAGCATATTTAACACAAAACATTGAGATGAAATAAAAAATGGTATATTTTTATTTAAATATGACTATTAGGACCTGGATATTGAATCAGTGGTCATGAATATGAATAACCACATTGTAAAATATATATAAAGATTATACTCAATAAAAAATTGTTGATTAATTCTAATGAAATAATCTCTCAATTTTCAGTAAAGTTATTTTAAGCTTCAAAAATAAGTTTTCTTAAAAAAAGGTTTTATTGATTTCTATGAGCCAATATTAAAATTAATTTCTAGATATTTTATAAATTTTACTTGATATAAAGGATATAATTATTTAAATAATAATATAAAATTTATCTTAGGGTGAATTTTTGGTATTTCTTCTAAAACAATTGATTTTTCAGTGAATAGTGAAAAATAATATTTTTTTGTAAAGCTACCATTTATCTTCACTAAAAATCAAATTATGAACTAAACATTAAATAAAATAAATTAATTACTATTTAAGTATATATAATCAAATTAATTACAATTTAATTAACATTATAAATGATTTTTATATAAGTTTTTTTAGAATCAAAAACGCATTTTTCTAAAAAAATATTTTTCATTGCATTTTTTATTTTATTCGTAAATTAATTTCAATGAATTATTGAGATAGAATATCTAAAAAATTGATTACATATTTTTAATTAGAAATTCAAAATTTGGAAAATAGGTCCATTTTATTTTTAGGTAGTATGAATAGTAACATTGGCAAAATTTTATCACAATCGTAAAGGTTAAAATCGATAAAAAATAATAAAATTGTAGGTCAAAACTTAAAAATAACCCAAAAACTTTACTTTATCCCATTGTATAAGCAGTTTTTTACCAAATTTATTCTTAATGAGTTAAATAATTTATATTAAAACATTATTTTGAAATTAGGAACCCAATCTTTACTTTTATAAAGATAAGTTATATTTTATTCAAATTTAACACTATTTTTTAATCTTTGCATTTAATGGAATGTTTGGAAGTTAAAATATGGTTTTGTGCAGTTCAAATAGTATAAAAAACTTCCTTATTCTATTATTTAAAAAAATCATCAATATTGATTTATTACTTGATTTCAAGGTAAAATTATTTTCCCACTTAAATCTGGTATTTTCTTAAATATTTTTTTTCAAGAATTTTATGTTCTTATATTAGAAGTAAATTCTAGAACATCTATAAATTTATTCCAATAAAATGGATTAAAATTTTGGAGTCATCATTTCCAAAAAAATAGAAGGCTTCTTTTATTTTTTTTCGTATAAATAAGTTATCATAGAAAAAAAAGTAATGTTATTAGGATTAAGGTTAAATTAAATTTAAAAAGATTTAACTATAAGATAAGGCTTAAAATGTATCCAAAACTTGTATAATTTTTTTTTGAGTTTATTTACACTTTATCAAACCTTTTATCTTAATTTTTGGTGCCCCAGTTCCACTTGACATGAGTATGATATATATATTATTTAATCTTTTTTGAAATTCC
Organism: Viscum album; assembly: GCA_963277665.1. Taxonomy (NCBI): domain Eukaryota; kingdom Viridiplantae; phylum Streptophyta; class Magnoliopsida; order Santalales; family Viscaceae; genus Viscum; species Viscum album. The sequence continues at coordinate 761,617,620 of OY728121.1, forward strand.
AATAATTCCCCTCCCCTCACTTATAAAAGGTAAACTCCTCCTTTATTCCTCATGCCATTTTAGCACTCTATATTTGAATATACCTTCCCAAATTTAACACTCCAATATTTGTAAAAAATATTATATTCAAGAGAATATATGACATGAAACATTGATCCTAAATGAACCCCAAAATATTATAATATAAATATGATTGCTATAACATAGATGTTAAACTGGAGGGTATGAATAGGATTGTACATTATTAAATATATCTAAATTACATACTCAATTTAAATGTATTGATAAATTATTAGTGAGTAATCACTCAAATTCTAGTAATTTCATTCTATTCTTCAAAAATAAGTTTTCTTCAAAAATGGTTTTTATTTATTTTTGTGAGAAAATAGTATAATTAATTTATATAAATTTAATAAAATTTTATTTAAAAAAAATTAGATCCTTTTTTAAAACATCATGTCATAATTATCTTAATATGAATATTTTGGATTTTTTTAGAAATTATTGATTTTTCATTAAATAGTGAAAAATACTAATTTTTTTAAAACCATCAATTATTTTCATTAAAAAAGACCCATAATATTTTTAATATGAAAACAAATTAATATAAGTTATTTTTAGTTCTAAATAATCTAATTAATTATATAATAATCAACATTATATGTGATCTTGCTATAAAAATACTTTTAGACATAAAAAAGACTTTTTTTAGAAAACTATTTTTCATCCCAATTTACAGAATACTTATACAATAGATTTTTTCCACTTATACAGATTGAATTTGATAAAATGGATTCCATATTTGAAATCATAAAAATTGATATTATTTAAAATTTTAAACTTAATTTTTGGTGATAATTAATAATAAAAATAAAAAAAATTGTCACCATAGTAAAATGGTATATTGGGCGATCTTAGGTTAAAACCAATGATAAGTTCCACATTTTTCATCTTTAATATTATTATATAAATTTAGTTTTACCCTTATCACATTATAATCGATATTTATTTTTTTGTGGGATGTTTGTCCCTAAAAGTGATCTATATAAAATTTTAATTAAATAAAAGGAAAGTCACCCTCTTAATTTTAATTATCTATTATCTATTCAAAAAGGGAAAAAAGTGAGTTATGAATGAATATTGTTGGTTATTCTTAGAATAATTAAATTATTTTCATTAGGGTAATTTATTTATAATTTTTAGTAATTATATGATTATCTAAAATTCTCACACAACACCAACACAATATTTATTTAATTAAAATGAAAATGAAATATAAAATTTTTAAAATAATAAAAGTAATATAATTTTAGTCAACTATCATATAACATAAAAAATTATAATTATAAACTCTTTGGGGTGTTTTAAGGGATTATATTCAAATTCCATCTTTGTAATGATATTTTTAATGTCAAATTAAATGAATAGTGTCAAAATTGACATTGATGATATTTTATAATAAATAATGGTTTATTAAATGATTTAAAATAACTAAAAATATTATATGTGATAAATTAAATAGTATATTGTTTATAATATTAATAATTATACATTTATGAGTCTATTTTCCATTTATTGAAAATTTATTGACCCCTAAATAGTAAAAAACATTAATGAAATAGAAATAGTTCAAAATGGTTAACACAGGTTAAAACCAAAAGATATGGGTGAAAAATCACTTAAAATTTTCAAGATTTTATTCTTTTAGAGATTTTATACTCTCACTCATATTATATTCTAATATTATAAATTTTTAACCATTTTAATATGAAAATTAATTTATATTAATTTAATACATTAAGAAATTCCAAAAGTTCACCTATAATCTCTTATAAAAGGGAACCACCATTCCTCTTTTCTTAATAATTTATATACATTTAGGTTAAGAAAATTCCTACTCCAATCCCTTCCATACGTTCCATCCAAATGTCATAGATATTCATCATGTGTTGATTCAACAATTTCGTTAATTTATTTTTGATTTTAATACTCAAAACAACCACATTTATCATACTAAAAAAGTTTCTTTATAGTTATTTTAGTAATATGATATTCATTATAACATTTATATTCTAGAATCATTAAAAATTCATTAATCGATTGGAGGATATTTTATTAATTATTCTAGAAGTGTTTAAAAGTAACCTGGAAACACTATTCATACCCTACATTTGTAAGCGGAACGTATGGATTGGGAACCCTACATTTGGAATAAAACTTCTAAATTATGAACCCTATACTTTTGTAAATGTACAGATCAATTAACCTACATTTTGAAGAAATCCTAAGTTTCAGGAAAAACATATGGTTCATTAAACCTAACTTTTTAATCAACCATATGTTATCAACCGTGCTTTTGAAATTATTCATTATGCGATAAAATGCAACATTATACACGGTTAATGATGGGGTTTTCAATTAAATATATTATCCACGTTTTCTAAAACGGTCTCTCAAAAAGTAAATATATATTTAATGTTATTTTATGATTGATTCAAAGGCTCAATAGATTAAATCATTCCAATTTCTAGGGGAATTTACAACTCTCTCTAAATTATTTGAATTCAAATATTCAAGATTTATTATATTATATTTCTGGATATATTTGACTAGAATCTATTTGATTTTTGGGATAAATTTTGATATATTCATCTTCAAAAAAATATAAATTCATCTAAAAATAATGGTTTGTGCGGTTGTAAATAATAGTGCATTTTTCCTTCAAATCTACACTTTTGTAGATATACATGTTCTTTTCGAGTTGATCAAATCGCTATTGTTTCTATTTCTAATATTGGATCTTATTGTTCAACCATATTCTGAAAATTAAAAATTCGTTTTTAGAGTTTCACTTTGGATATATAAATGTTTATTTATCTATTTAGAGTTTTCTCTCTCTCTTTCTAAAGGAATCTTGAGAGATGTTGAGGAATATTTTTTTGTTTCTATCCATTATTGAAGAACAAACACATATGTCAGTTGATGATAAAACTGTAATAGAAAATTTTTTCCTTAATCAAATCAATCTCTATTGATTTATTGGATGATCAGCTACTTGGACTTAGTCGTGGTGGGGGTGGAGTGTCATATTCTAAGATTAAGTTGTGGATTTTTGGTTCCCAATAATACAACCAAAAGTCCTTATAAAGACTTATTAAAAAGGTGTCAACTAATTTTACTCATTTGTAGAAGACTTCAATAAAAGGTATTATTAGTGAAAATAACCTTTCTTGGGTAGAGAGTATTGATAGAGTGGGGTAGGGGATCTTTGTACCTTGAACCACTATATATTTTTGTTTTATTATTATATTTATTTCTACTTCTCTCTCATCTTAAAGAGAGTAGGAAAGAATCACTACATATCAAGAGGTATGATTCAACTTATTTAGTGTTTTTAAAGGATCATAATTCACCTCCACCCCACCTCTCTTATAACTTTATCATCATCATTACAACCTAACAAGAGGTATCATAGGTTGGGATCTATCAGATATATTGATCTTTTTATAAATCCTTGAAAATTTGGATGTTTCTATATAATACCTAACAAGTGATGATTAGTCACTGAAAGTGGCTAATATTAATTGTTAATATCATTATATTCATTGTTCCAAAGTTCATAAACATTGTTTTTAGTGCATTACATAAATAGAACTTCATTTCTCATCAAAAATACAATTCATGTTTAAAATGGAAATTTGGGCCCAATCATTCATTTGTTTGTTGAAAATATTATATTAATTTTCTGAATTTGAAATTTTGGTATATTATTTATCACTTTTTTTGGAACATTTTATCTTTTAGGTCCGCTGGATGAATCTCAAAGGAAGATGGAGAATTTTGCGCCTGAAGGCAGAAACTTGCTGGAAAAAGCATAATGGGCCTAAGGCCCATCAAACATATGTGGGGCCCAGAAACCAAGCCCAATGAGGCTCAAATTTATACAATAGAAAGATAAAAATATGAGGATCATTTTATTCAACTGTGGCCGGAGCTAATTCTAATGTTTTCAGGATGATAAAGGGATCTGAAGTTGAGATTTAAATGGTGGACTCGTCATTAATGCACAGAAATCCGTCCCACCATTTCGACCATAACATCCAAACGGATGAGCCACATGTCCTGAACTTTTTAGAGCTTATAGAAGACACATTAAAGAAGACATTTCTCTTCTACAGCCCCTCCGGATTCGGCCTTCTTCAATTTCTAATTCACACCTCAATATGGTGGACGAATCTGGACAGTTTTCCGGGTCAAATTCAAAACATCAATTTCCTTTTGATTATTCACCCTCCATTTGACTCTATTAATTGTTGGGGGGTGAATTAATTGTTGGGAGATGTACCTAAGGCTCCTAATATGCCTATATAAGGAGCTATTGTTGAAGGTAATGAGGGTGGATATTTTTCATATCATCTTTTGTTGCTTGTTTCATTATAAGGTTATGCTTCCAAATTTCCTTTGTAATGTTTTCCATTTCCATGTGAGTTTCTTTTTTGTATCTTTATGTTCTTAATCAACTTCATTAAATTCTATATTTTCCATTTCTTTTATTAAAACTTTATTATCACAAAGCACAATGATATCTCTGTGTTGTTGTGAATTAGTTCACACATAGGTGTGAATTTCATTCACACACACGGAGGAGTGCTCGTTATTTCCGCGGTTTTAATTTCTTCAATCCAATTCTTGTTAGCCATCTTCCGCCCACCATTGAGAGTATAGCATAAATGGAGGGCTAAACCCTTAATGGGATGATATTAGGAGGATGAAAAGGATGGATTGAGTATTATTTTATGAACGAATTGTTGTTAATTGGATAATTAATTTAAGACATCCATTCTTCAATTATTTCTACTATTCATCTTTACTGTGTTTGAGAAAACTAAATTAAATTACTAAATGACCATATACCTCAGGGAGATCATGAATTTGATTCTCTAAGTGTATACGGGATTAGTAATTGTGTTTAGTAAGCACCAAACCAGAAAATGATGAATGTAATGTTATTTTTGAAGAATGGATTCATCAAAAATTAATAAAACCAAAATTGTCTAATGAAGTAAAATTCATTCAATCCACCCCGAGCATAATCCTAAGATCAACCCATTTAAATTTAATTTAATTCACTTAGGTTTATTAGTGTTCTTTAAAAACCATCCAAAATCAAACCCAAAGTCGGCTACTTCATAGCCCATCCTTCACACAATCATAGCGTCTCAAGGTTACTTCTTCGGTCCCTGTGGATTCGACCCCTACATGTACTACATCGATCGCTTTTACCAGTAGGGTAAATTTGGGCGCAACCAAATTTTGGCACCGTTTCCGGGGACCAAGTAAGTTTCTTAGACCAAAAACCTTCTTTTCTTACCCCCATTCTTCTATTCCCATCCCAATTCTCTTATCTTTTCCCTTTCTTGTTTTTTTTCTTTTGGCGCATGTCCGCCTACACCCGTGATAACTCAAACAGATTAGTTCGGGTGGATACTCCTAGGGCTGGAGAGTCAAGCACTAAAAGAGGTCTATTTCCTTTAGATCCAAATCTTCCTAATACTCCAAATTCAGACGTTGAGTTCGATACAATGGAGAATCTCCCACAAAACCAAATCATAAACCGGGGAGGGAACCAAAATAACGGGCAAGACCCTAACTTGGGAATTGTTGCAGACCCGACCATGAATGACTACCTCACACCAACCTGGACCAATGCACCCTCATGCATTAGGCATGATAACATAGGATATTCCCAATATGTTTTCAAACCCCATGTCCTGAACCACCTTCCAACCTTTCATGGGATGGAGTCTGAGATGCCATACCTTCATGTTAAAGAATTTAATGACATTGTCGAAACCATGTGCCCACCAAATCAAATTGAATCTGCTAAAATGAGACTTTTCCCTTTTTCCCTTAAGGGCAGAGCAAATAATTGGTTAAACAATTTGAGACCAGCATCCATTCACTCTTGGGACCAACTTCAACGAGAATTTTATAAAAAATACTTCCCCCATCACAAAACAATTGCACTTAAAAAGAGCATACAAAACTTTTTTGAAAGAGAGGGAGAAACATTCTATGAAACATGGGAAAGGTTCAAGGACACATTAAACATGGTACCGCACCATGGTTTCTTAATCCCAGAACAAGTGAGAATTTTCTATGAAGGGTTGGGTCCCGAAAACAAACAATTCATTGATATGATGTGTAATGGAACCTTCAAAAACAAAGCCCCAAGTGATGCTTACGAGTATCTAGAAAATCTTGCTGAAAAAAACCAAACATGGGGAACATCACCATACTATGAGAAGCCACCCAAATCTGGTGGAATGTACAATCTTGGAGAAGAAGAAAATCTTAGAGAAAAACTTGTTGCACTCACGAGGAAAGTTGAGGATATTGATCTTAGGAAGATCCACAAAACCCAAACTGTTGAGCTTGTTTGTACAATTTGTGACAAGAATGACCACAAGATTGATAATTTCCGAACCATTCCTTCCATCAAGGATGTTATTTTAAGAGGACCACCAGAAGAAGTTAATGCAATGAACTTTCAAAAGCCACAATTCACGAACACCTTCAATCCAAGGTATAATGACCATCCGGGCTTTCGTTGGAAGGACAGTCAACAACCAACACAACAACAATGTATCAACCCATACCCTCAACAAAACTTTTAACCTCATAATCAGTTCCAACCACAACCGGTCCAATTCCAACATCCTCATGTCCAATATCAACAACCTATCCAACAACCCATTCAACAACCTATCCAACAACCAAAGTATCCTCCTAGAATAAACCCATAAGCTCAAGCACCAACCCAAAATGTTCCACAAAGCCTACTAGAACAATTGTGCAAACAAATGGACAAAATGAACTCAGAATTCTCATCCATTAAACAAGAACTTCAAACCATAAAAACTGGAAAGGCACCCATGCCCACACAGGCCATTCCACAACAAACATAAAGGGGAGAGACAAGTTTCACTCAAACAACTCACGAACAACTAAAGGCTGTGACAGTTTTAAGAAGTGGGAAATCAATTGAAAAACCTGAACAGATAATTCAGAAACCATGTGAAGCTTAAAACTCTAATGAAAATTCAAATGAAATAAAAGATCAAACTGAAGAAACTGATAATAATGTGAATGAAACAACACTTCAACAAACAACTCCACAATCTGCACCATTTCCTCAATGCATGATGGGGAAAACCAAGCCTGAATTGAGTGAAACATTGAGGGAAATCTTCTCACAAGTCAAGTTGAACATTCCCCTTCTCGATGCCATCCAAACCATAGCTTCCTACTCAAAATACCTTAAGGACTTGTGCACTTTTAAAAGAAAATTTTCACATAAAAACCAAGTCCTTTTGGCTGCTAATGTGAGTACCACCATTCAAGGGACCATTCCTCCTAAGATGAAAGACCCGGGATTCCCTTACATAAATGTTGAACTAGGAGAGAAAAAAGTTGTCAAAGCCTTGTGTGATCTAGGTGCTAGTGTGAACCTCATTCCTTATGCCATGTACTGTTAGTTAGGGCTCGAAGAACTCCAACCCACATCAGTCACTCTTCAACTTACTGATTGTAGTGTTCGAGTTCCAAAGGGGATCTTAAAAGATGTTTTGGTGAAAGTTGAAAATTTCATTTACCCAGCTGACTTCATTGTTCTGGACAATCACCCAAGCTTAGGTCCTAGGGAGCAAACCCCAATCATACTTGGTCGTCCCTTCCTTGAAATAATCAACTCTGTAATCCGAGTTCGAAATGGGAACATGACCATCACCTTTGGGAACATGAGTCTAGACTTGAACATATACAATGAAAACTCTCAAATTGGGGATGATGAAGAGATCCATGAGGTTAATTGGATTGGTAGTGTTGATAATGAACTCAATGAACATCAAGGAGTTACCGAAGGATGGTTAAGTCAAGAAGTGATTGATTTTATTTATTCACATGAGGGAAATTTTCCTCCTTGGATTGAATCTCTTTCAGATAGCTCTATTAATGAATTTCTAGAATCACCAATCAATGATACCATGGTTGAAATAAATAAAATTGAGTCCATATCCATTCATGACACTACTCTGGAAAATTTAGTGGATGAAAATTTTGTTCACAAGGAACCAATTTTGTCAAGAAATCTGAACAAAGAAACTAAGTTCAATACAAAGTATCATCCATTCTTGGAAATTCTTGACCAATCTGATCTTGAATTTAAAGTCTTACCTTCATCACTAAATTATGCTTACTTAGGGGACAATCAATCCTTTCTTGTTGTCATTTCTACCTCCCTTGAAGCCGATCATGAGAGGATGCTTCTAGATTTTCTTAGGAGACACAAGAAAGCCATTGGATGGACCCTATCTGATATCCCTGGGATTAGCCCACTTATCGGGACTCATAGAATTATTCTTGAATCTGAGTCAAAGCCATGTCGTCAACCTCAGAGGCGACTCAATCCTAATCTCATGGAAGTAGTGAGAAAAGAACTTTTGAAATTGTTAAAAGCTGGTATCATCTATCCTATAGCTGAGAGTGAGTGGGTTAGCCCAATCCATGTGGTTCTAAAGAAGTCTGGAGTCACAGTAATAACCAACAAGGATGGAGAGATGCTTCCAACAAGGGTCAGTAGTGGATGGAGAGTTTGTATTGACTATAGGAAGCTCAACTCTTGTACCAAGAAAGACCATTTCCCCTTACCCTTTATTGATCAAGTCCTCGAGCGAGTGGCGGGTCATCAATTCTATTGCTTCCTAGATGGATTCTCAGGGTATAATCAAATCGAAGTCTCCTTAGAGGATCAAGGAAAAACAACCTTCACTTGTCCATTTGGCACTTTTTCCTTCAAACGCATGCCCTTTGGGTTATGTAATGCCCCGGGTACCTTCCAGTGGTGCATGATGGGAATATTCTCGGATATGGTGGGGGATTTTTTAGAGGTCTTCATGGATGACTTCTCCATATTTGGGGATACTTTTGAGGGATGACTTATAAATGTTGAAAAAGTTTTGTCAAGGTGCGAGGATAAGAATCTCATACTAAATTGGGAAAAATGCCATTTCATGGTAAGGGAAGGACTTGTTATAGGTCATCTGGTATCTGGTAGAGGGATTGAAGTTGATAAAGCTAAGGTTGACATCATTCTTAACCTTCCCTCTCCTAAAAATGTTAAGGAAGTGAGGTCCTTCTTAGGACATGATGGTTTTTATAGAAGGTTCATTAGGAATTTTAGCTCTATTTCTCGACCACTTTGTGCTCTATTGGTAAAAGATGCTCCATTTTTATGGACAAAAGGCTGTGAGGAATCATTCTCTACACTCAAGTCAACTCTTATATCTCCACCTATCATGCAATCTCCAAATTGGAAACTTCCTTTCGAGCTCATGTGTGATGCAAGTGATTTCGCTGTAGGAGCAGTCTTAGGACAACGGTGTGAGAAAACTCCACATGTCATTTATTATGCAAGAAAATCTTTAAATGATGCACAAATAAACTACACCACCACTAAGAAAGAGTTGCTTTCTGTTTTCTTTGCCTTATAGAAATTCAGGTCTTATCTCTTAGGATCACCCATCATTGTCTTCACTGATCATTCAGCCCTAAAATACCTTTTCCAAAAATAAGATGCCAAGGCTAGATTGATTAGGTGGGTCCTTCTTCTTCAAGAGTTCGATTTAACCATTAAGGATAAAAAGGGTGTTGAAAATATTGTAGCTGATCACCTCTCTAGGATGGAATTCAAAGACAACTCACACCACCTCTCTGTGTCTGATTCATTTCCCGATGAGCACCTCTATTCAGTGAGTTATTTCCCTTGGTATGCTGACATAGCAAACCATTTGGTGACGGGTGACATTCCAAAATTCATGGGGACCCAAGCTAAGAAGAAATTCCTTTATGATGTAAAACACTATGTGTTTGATGATCCTTACCTCTTCAAGTTCTGTCCTGATCAAATCAGCAGGAGATGTATTCCTGAGTCTGAGCAAGAGTCCATTCTAAAATTTTGTCATGGAGAGGCATGTGGAGGCCAATTTTCTACAAAGAAAACCACTTCAAAGGTCCTCCAAAGTGGTTTCTACTGGCCGAACCTCACTAAGGATTCCTTCCAATTCTGCAAAAGTTGTCCTCAGTGTCAGAAATTAGGATCCAGTACCAAAAGGAATCAAATGCCCCTCACTCCCATTCTGGTCGTTGAAATCTTTGATTGTTGGGGAATTGATTTCATGGGACCCTTTCCAAACTCTAAGGGATACCTCTACATCCTCTTAGCTATTGATTATGTCTCAAAATGGGTTGAAGCCATTCTCACCAAGTCCAATGACCACCATGTTGTGATCCGATTTCTGAAAGAGCATATATTTTATCGATTTGGAATTCCTAGGGCTATAACCAGTGATCGTGGAACCCATTTCTGCAACCGCCCATTCTCTTCACTCATGTCTAAGTATGGTATTACTCATAAAGTTTTCACTGCATACCATCCTCAAACCAACGGTCAAGCTGAGTTGGCAAATAGAGAAATTAAGCAAATTCTTGAAAAAACTGTTAATCCCTCTAGGAAAGATTGGTCCGAGAAACTCTTAGATGCCCTTTGGGCATATCGAACTGCTTTCAAAACTATCCTAGGCATGTCACCGTATAGATTGGTTTATGGAAAATCATGTCATTTACCTGTTGAAATTGAGAATAAGGCCTTTTGGGCAATAAAAAATGAACTTTGACATTTCTTTGGCTGAAACAAAAAGGAAATTAGATATTAATGAACTCGAGGAACTTAGGATGGAGGCTTATGAAAATTCAAGGATCAATAAATCTAAAGTTCAAGCCTACCAATCTAGGAATATCAAAGTCAAACACTTTCAACTGGGAAAATTTGTGCTCTTGTATAGTTCAAAACTTCATCTACACCCAGGAAAGCTAAGGTCCAGATGGTCTGGTCCATACCTAGTGCATCATGTGTACCCTCATGGGGCAATAGAGATTCAGGATCCCACAAGTGGTCATGTCTTCAAAGTCAATGGTCATAGGTTAAAACCATTCATTGAATCATTCAATAAACAAGAAATCAAGGAGGAGTTAACTGATCCAACATATGAACCAGAGAAAAATTGATAGATTTAGGGTACAAGTCGGGCTAACGACGTTAAAAAAAAGCGCTACACGGGAGGCAACCCGTGGTCTTCATGTTTCCAATCACTGTGAATCATCTTTTGTTTCCTTCTTATTAATTTTTTTATTATTATTATTTTTTATATATATAGACTGTTGACCTGTTCTTCTTTTATGAGTAAGGATGGGTATGAAAAGGTAGCACCGTATTCATCCGTGTCACGTGGTGTGATCCCTGAGTAATACATTACCCAGAAATTTAAAGAAGACAATGTATCATCAGTTTATTTTATTTATGTTTTTGTAGGTTAAAAAAAATTAGACTCTTGACCTGTTCTTATTTTATGAGTATGGATGGGTATGAAAGGGGAGCACCGTATTCATCCGTGTCACGCGGGGTGATCCCTGAGTAATACCTTACCCAGAAATTTAAAAGAAGACAATGTATCATTAGTTTGATTTAAAAAAAATGAAAATGATGGTACTTGGAATTAAATAAATCATTGTGTTGTTTGTTTTGTCTACTTTGTCCTTCTTTTTATGGTTCAAGAACTATTTTGGGTGATACATGTTCAATCAAGGAGGTTCCTACATCCCCAAAGAGATCAAAGGAGTAATTTGGAGCATCATGAACCTCAACTTTAAAATCCAGGTGAATTTGTTCCATGTTTATCATTCTCAATTTCATCTTTGAACTCCTCTCCTACCCACTTCTAAATTTTCTTTTCTTTAAACACTGGGGACAGTGTCATTCTAAGTTGGGGGGAGATAAAAAATGATTTTTTTTAAACATGCATGAAAAGAAAAATTCCATTAACCATAAACATGATAAACACACATTGCAAACTCTAAAATTAGATATCAAATAAATTTTGCATGCCTTGATTCTGATTTTAATGCAAGTTTAAGTTCATGAGCATAGTTTTTGGAAAGTGTGGTTGTCCGATGTGATTTTTCAAAGTTTACATTTTCATCCTCTTAATAAAAATGCCACAATGCACGTCTACTAGATCGTGGGTGTAAATTTGACTTCTTGGGTCCCTTTTATTATAGCATAGGGTTCTGGGGTCACTTTTAGTTTAATTTGAGTATCCAAAAACAAAAAACAAAAAACAAAAAAATAACAAAAAAAAAATTGAAAAAATAATGACCACATAGAGCAATGTTTTTTCCAAATGTGTGGCATCCGGCACTTGGGGATCGTGACTCCATAGTTGTCTTGCCCAGAGTTAGGCTTTATATCTCTATTGTAGAGCATGAAATTGACAAAATGCATGGCGCCCGGCACTTGGGGATCGTGACTCCATAGTTGTCTTGCCCAGAGTTAGTCTTTTCATATCTATTGTGGTTAAAAAAATCAAAAAAAAATTAAAAAAAATGGATACTCATCTTAAGGTTTAATGTGATTCCCACCTAGCGCTTCCATTTTTTCCCCTTGAACAATAAAATGGGCCCCATATCTTTTATGATGCACAACACTTTATCATGCTTAATTGGAATTGGATGAAATGTGGCGATGAATTTGAACAAAGGAATGGGCTTGGGCTTGGGATATGCTTATGAACCTAGCTTGTTTTTAATGATTTTGATGGGTTTTCATAATTTTTTTGGTATTATATTTTTGGGTGAGCAATGTGTATTAAAATGTTTTTGGAAAAGGAGATTTGAATATCATATTTGTAATTTATTTTGCTCGGGACTAGCAAAACTCAAGTTTGGGGGTGTGATTAGTCACTTAAAGTGGCTAATATTAATTGTTAATATCATTATATTCATTGTTCCAAAGTTCATAAAAAAAATTTTTAGTGCATTACATAAATAGAACTTCATTTCTCATCAAAAATGCAATTCATGTTTAAAATGAAAATTTGGGCCCGATCATTCATTTGTTTGTTGATGATATTATATTCATTTAATGAATTTGAAATTTTGGTATATGATTGATCACATTGTTTGGAACATTTTATCTTTTAGGTCCGCTGGATGAATCTCAAAGGAAGATGGAGAATTTTGCTCCTGAAGGCATAAACTTGCTGGAAAAAGCATAATGGGCCTAAGGCCCATCAAACAAATGTGGGGCCCAGAAACCAAGCCCAATGAGGCTCAATTTTATACAGTAGAAACATAAACATATGAGGATCATTTTATTCAACTTTTTCCAGAGCTAATTATGATGTTTTCATGATGATAAAGGGATCTGAAGTTGAGATTTAAATGGTGGACTCGTCATTAATGCACAGAAATCCGTCCCACCATTTCGACCATAACTTCCAAACGGATGATCCAAATGTCCTGAAATTTTGATAGATTCTAGAAGACACATTAAAGAAGTTATTTCTCTTCTACAACCCCTCCGGATTCGGCCTTCTTCAATTTCTAATTCACACGTCAATATGGTGGACGAATCTGGACAGTTTTCCGGGTCAAATTCAAAACATCAATTTCCTTTTGATTATTCACCCTCCATTTGACTCTATTAATTGTTGGGGGTGAATTAATTGTTTGGAGATGTACCTAAGGCTCCTAATATGCCTATATAAGGAGATATTGGTTAAGGGAATGAGGGTGTATATTTTTCATATCATCTTTTGTTGCTTGTTTCATTGTAAGGTTATGCTTCCAAATTTCCTTTGTAATGTTTTCCATTTCCATGTAAGTTTCTTTTTTGTATATTTATGTTCTTAATCAACTTAATTCACTTCTATATTTTCCATTTCTTTTATTAAAACTTTATTATCACAAAGCACAGTGATATCTCTATGTTTTTGTGAATTAGTTCGCACATAGGTGTGAATTTCATTCACAAACACGGAGGAGTGCTCGTTATTTCCGCGGTTTTAATTTCTTCAATCCAATTATTGTTAGCCATATTCCACCCACCATTGAGAGTATACCATCAATGTAGGGCTAAACCCTTAATGGGATGATCTTAGGAGGATGAAAAGGCTGGATTGAATGTTATTTTATGAACGAATTGTTGTTAATTGGATAATTAATTTAAGACATCCATTCTTCAATTATTTCTACTATTCATATTTAATGTGTTTGAGCAAACTAAATTAAATTAATAAATGACCATATACCTCGGGGAGATCATGAATTTGATTCTCTAAGTGTATACGGGATTAGTAATTGTGTTTAGTAAGCACCAAACCAGAAAATGATGAATGTAATGTTATTTTTGAAGAATGGATTCATCAAAAATTAATAAAACCAAAATTGTCTAATGAAGTAAAATTCATTCAATCCACCCCAAGCATAATCCTAAGATCAACCCATTTCCATTTAATTTAATTCACTTAGGTTTATTAGTGTTCTTTAAAAACCATCCAAAATCAAACCCAAATTCGGCTACTTCATAGCCCATCATTCACACAATCATAGCGTCTCAAGGTTACTTCTTCGGTCCCTGTGGATTCGACCCCAACATGTACTACATCGATCGCTTTTACCAGCAGGGTAAATTTGGGCGCAACCAAGTGATACAAGAGTTATTTCTCTATTATTATATTCCTCTTTTTAAAATCCTTTATCATTCAGTTTCTATTTGATAATATTAGGTGTATAAAAAACTTGGTCTATTATGCAATATCAAAGGTTTCTTTTGGCTCTAACAATCCCGAGTTAAAGATTCAAACAAAGTAAAATCTCAAAATTGATCATCTTAAAGAAGGTATGTAAATGATCCATGTTCCTTACTTTAATAGTGATAATTATGGATGGTGGAAATCATGCATGATAATTTATTTAAAAAATATTGGAATATGATTTTATTTTAATGTTGTAAGGCCTTATGAAATAACTGAAAAAGATCTATAAAAATGGGATATTTATCTATAGAAATAATGTGATATTAATTCAAAAGTAATGAATGTTATTTTATATGATTTCTATACTGAGGAGATAAATTGATATTCTAAATGTACTCTTGTATATGAGATATGGAAGACTATTTGTGTTTCATATAAAGAAGCTGATAATATCATACAATTGAGACACAATACTGAAAATTTAAATTTTCATATTTTCATAATGCATGATGATGAAAACATTACTCAAATGAATAGGATATTGAAAGAAGGTTTCAATAATATTTCTTCTTTGAGAGATCCAAATAAGTAATTAGTACATGAGTTGAAATTTCATAGATTCTTACCCCTTGAGTTGAATGGAATATCTTCTACTATGCATCAAACCACCCAATTTAAATAATTATTAATGAAATAACTGCTTGGAACATTGATTATGTATTAAGTAGAGATGCATGATGAAGTTGAACATCATATTTCTATAAAATATGAAGAATATAAAATTAAAGCTATAATGTATGAATCATATGATTCAATTTATCCAAGTTCTGGTAAATATTTATCAAATATCACTAAAAGATTTTAAAAAAATATACAAAATAAATAAATGGATTAAATATGGTAGATACAATGAATACAAAGAGAAAGGCCATAAAAATCTAATTATCCTTTATTCAAAGTGTAAAGTAAATAAAATTATAAAATAAAAATTAATAAAATTATGAAGGTTATATATATTTATTCTTCTAGTTCAAATAGTGAATCAACTACATGCTTTGAGGCTGAGCATAAAAATCTAATGGTAAATCCATATCTTATTGATCATATTAATGAGGTGCAATTTTCCTAATCTTAAAAATATAATTCTGAAAAAACTTCTTATAATGAACATAATAAATATATTTTTATGCTTAAATATAAATATGAATCCTTAAATAAATAACATATTTTTTTTTAGAAAATACTTTGTTGTTATTTCAATTGACAGAGAGATTTTGTCAAAGAAAAACAAAGATTTAATATCTGATTTTTCCATGATTTCTTTAGATTCTCCTGAAACTAAAATTAAAGAATTATTGAATGAAATAATTACTTTAAAACAAGGCTATATTATTCTTATCAAATGAAAAATTTATTTAAATCAAATTCTTGTTAAAAATAAAATCATAAAAGAAAACTCTGAATTGGAAGTAATAGTGAAAGTCCAAAATTATATTGGGATTTTTATGTTCATGGTTCAAATATTAAAATCTTATCCACTAGTAAATGTTTCTATAATGATATTAATGGAAATTATGCTAACAATTTTAACTTTATAAAACCTCAATTTCTTATTGTTAAGAATGTTTATTTTTTGAAAGAATTATCTTATTTTGAGAGGAGAAACCCTACTTAAAACAATCAAATTTGGTTATCCAAAACATTAATTTCTAAAACTTTGACACCCAAAAGAGGATACATACAAATAGGAACCTCTATTTTTTTTGCGGGTATACACGGGTAAACTTCATTTTTAAATTATTAAGTGGTTTTCTCAAATGAATTTTGAAATTTATATTTTAACAAATGAGTGGTCAACTCTGAAGTAGTTCATTTTTTAAAAATTATTAAAAATGAAACTGATCATACAAATAATATTTCACAACCATATTTATATATTTTTTGCAATTACATTAAATTTTTATTATAGTATTAGAGAAATATTTTAGGATTAATTGATAATTCATTTCTAACTCTTTGAAGTAAGCTGTTAAAACTTAGTTTACACAATTTCATGATGAATATTACAATAAGATTGCTAAAATATTCAAATTTATTTAAACATTGTTATATTTATATACCTCTTAAAAATGATCTTTAGAAAATATAATACTTTTTTTAATTATAAAAAATTGGTTTATAGGAAAATATATTCTTGTTTTAATCTTTAAACTTATCATTGTCTTTAAATTTATTATTCATTGAAATTTAATTCATATTATGCAACACATACTTTTAGAATAGTCTTATTATGTAAAATGAATTTTCATAGATAAAAATATGAAATTATTAATTGGTATATTTTTCTCAAGAATATAAAGCATTGTCTTCAAATTTTCATAATGAACCATATAATCGTAATCTATAGAACCCCAGAATCTTATTCTCATAACCTCTTAAGTTTTTTATCTTTCTTCTTCAAAATATAATTTTCCAAGACTTCAAAAGAAACGAGTCTATGCAAAATGAAATAATCAAGAACTTAAAGTTTGGAAAATATAATTTCTCAAACGAATAGAAATCATAATTATTCTTCTGATATGTTTGGAGAACAGTCAGTCTCCTTTATTAAGAAATCATTTGAAAAATATTTTGAAAAATATAAGGATGTTAGTGATTTTGAAGAACCAAAAGTTTCATCATATCAAATTGTTAAAGGTTTAATTCCTTATGAAGATATTTTTTTCAATTTTAATACTTTAAAAGAATAAATACTAAATTCTCATGTTGTTCTAAATTAATCTATGAAGACATATGAAGATTTATAAAAATTGAATATTTCAAAAATCATTTTTGATGCACTTTAAAGGGAGAAAATTAATGTAAAAGAAATTTTTATTTATAAAGAATAATTTGAAACATTTAAAGTGGAATAATAATTTAGATAGATTCACTCAGAAGTGAATCTATTAATAAGTCAAATCTTGATGAGTTAATAGAGGTTTTGGTCAAAAAAAATTCAACTTCTCCACAATTTTTAAGATCCATATATGCTTACAGAAGAATAGAATACATGTCAACAGTTTTAGCTGATATAAGTAAAAAATAATTAAGTTTGGAGAGTTCATATGAGGTGTCTCAACATTCTTAAAACCCCTAATTTTATTCATCTCTCTATCTTATTTAAATTAAATATTAAATAAAGTTTTGTTTAAATATTATTTTTATTCTCTGGGTTTAAAAAAATTCAATAGTTTGTTTTGTAATTTCTTTTTGATGTCATAAAAATGGGAAGAAATTTTATGATGAATTTTATGAGTAATTTATTCCTGATAAATTTGTATCATTTGGGGGGAGATTTTTTTATATGAGAAGCAACCTTCTATAAATAAATACTTGTAAAAGGAAAGAAATGTCATTAGAATTTATTTTGATTTATACTTGTAAAAAATTCATAAATTATTTTTTTTATTTTTTTATTTTTTTATGGGTTTTGTGATTATCAAAATGGGTAATATTGTTGAGCATGTTTTGACCCAACAATTTTCTTAATTTATTTTTGATTTTGATTCTCCCAAAACCCATATCCTTGTTACTAATGAAGTTTCTTTTAAGTAAATTTTAGGAAGAAGATAATAATTAGAATATTTATATTCTAGGATAATTAAAAAATTCATTAATCTAAGGTAAGATATTTTATTAATTATTTTATACATGTTTGAAAGTAATTTTGAAACATCGTTCATACCCAAAATTTTTAAATGGAATTTATGGATCGGGAACCCTATGATTGGAATAAAAAATATGTATTATGAACCCTATATTGTTGAAAAATTATGGAACAAAAACCATATGGTTGGAAGAAATAATACATTTGAAGAAATAAATACAATTCATATACCCTAATTTTGTAATCAACGGTATTTTTTTAGTCGTACTTTTAATGGTTGTCTCTATAGAAAGAAACCCTCTGTTTGATTCGTTCAATAAGGGAGTTTTAAATACAAGTTATTATCCATGTTTTCTACAACGGTCTCTCCAGAAGTAAAAATATATTTAAAAACATTTTACGACTGGTTAAAATCCACATATTTAATAGATTTAATCATTCTTATTTTTAATGGAAGTTATGATTCTCTTTGAATGATTTGAATTTAAATATTCATCATTTATTATGCGGTATTTCTGGGGATGTTGGACCTAAATCTATTCGATTGTCAGGATAAATACTAAGATATTCTTCTTTAAAATAATACATATATTCTAATAAAAATAAATAATTGTTTGTTTTTAAATAATATAGTGTTGTTTGCTTCAGAGCAATACTCTCGATACATGCATGTTTTTTTCTAGTTGATTGAATCACAAATATGTATGTTGTCATTGTTGTAGCTCAATGTTAAATCTTCTTCATCATTTCAATAAATCCTTTTTCAGAGTTACACTTTGGGGACATAAAAATTTATTTATCTTCATGGTTTTTTCTCTATCACATTTTAGGAAACCAATGTGACATTGATGAACATTTTTCTACTGTTGTGCATTAATGAAGACCAAACACACCTGTCAGTTTCTACGAAAACTGTAAGAAAAATATGTTCCCCAATAAAATCAATCTCTATTGATTTATTAGAGTATCATATTATTGGACTCGGTCATGGTGGTGGTGTAGTTTCATCTTCTAAGGATACTTTTTGTATTGGAGGTTCCCTATAAAAGAACTACAAGTCCTTGTAAAAGCCTTATTGTAAAGGTTTCAACTGCCTCTACTCAGTTTTAGAAGCCTCGGTAAAAGTAATTACTAGTAAAAATAATCAATCTCATACAGAGAGAATTGGTGGAATAGACTAGGGGATACTTGTACCCCAAACCATTATACATCACTGTTTCCTTTTCTTTATTTATTTCCACTTCTCACTCATCTTTAAGAGAGTAGGAAAGAGTCATTTCATATCAAGAGGGACACTTCGACTATGTAAACATTTTTAAAGGATCATAATTCACCCCCCCCCCCCTCTTGTTTCTTCATCATATCCATTTCAAACTAAAACTAGAGGTCATGGGAACTGGCCCAAGCCCAAGGTTGGCCACCTTGGGCCTAGCTGGGGACGTGCGACAGGGGGTGGGGTAAGGCCGCCTCAATACCCTCTAAACCGACAACACGTTTTTCCCATGGGGGCTAGGTGAGTTGGTTCAAGGCGGTGGTGTCCCGTCGTTGAGGTTCCGGGTTTGAGTCCTTGCAAAGGCAACGTGCACCATACGCCAGCGATCCTCTCGTCCCCTCGACTCTGTGGGAACTGGCCCAAGCCCAAGGTTGGCCACCTTGGGCCTAGCTGGGGACGTGCGACAGGGGGTGGGGTAAGGCCGCCTCAATACCCTCTAAACTGACAACACGTTTGCCTGCGGGGGCTGGGTGAGTTGGTTCAAGGCGGTGGCGTCCCGTCGTTGAGGTTCCGGGTTCGAGTCCTCGCAAAGGCAACGTGCACCATATGCCAGCGATCCTCTCGTCCCCTCGACTCCGTGGGAACTGGCCCAAGCCCAAGGTTGGCCACCTTGGGCCTAGCTGGGGACGTGCGACAGGGGGTGGGGTAAGGCCGCCTCAATACCCTCTAAACCGACAACACGTTCACCCACGGGGGCTGGGTGAGTTGGTTCAAGGCGATGGCATCCCGTCGTTGAGGTTCCGGGTTCGAGTCCTCGCAAAGGAAACGTGCACCATACGCCAGCGATCCTCTCATCCCCTCGACTCTGTGGGAACTGGCCCAAGCCCAAGGTTGGCCACCTTGGGCCTAGCTGGGGACGTGCGACAGGGGGTGGGGTAAGGCCGCCTCAATACCCTCTAAACCGACAACACGTTTAAGCCCGAGGGGGCTGGGTGAGTTGGTTCAAGGCGGTGGCGTCCCGTCGTTGAGGTTCTGGGTTCGAGTCCTCGCAAAGGCAACGTGCACCATATGCCAGTGATCCTCTCATCCCCTCGACTCTGTGGGAACTGGCCCAAGCCCAAGGTTGGCCACCTTGGGCCTAGCTAGGGACGTGCGACAGGGGGTGGGTCAAGGCCGCCTTAATAACCTCTAAACCGACAACACGTTTAAGCCCGCGGGGGCTGGGTGAGTTGGTTCAAGGCGGTGGCGTCCTGTCGTTGAGGTTCCAGGTTCGAGTCCTCGCAAAGGCAACGTGCACCATACGCCAGTGATCCTCTCGTCCCCTCGACTCCGTGGGAACTTGCCCAAGCCCAAGGTTGGCCACCTTGGGCCTAGCTGGGGACGTGCGACAGGGGGTGGGGTAAGGCCGCCTCAATACCCTCTAAACCGACAACATGTTTTTCCCGCGGGGGCTGGGTGAGTTGGTTCAAGGCGGTGGCGTCCCGTCGTTGAGGTTCCGGGTTCGAGTCCTCGCAAAGGCAACGTGCACCATACGCCAGCGATCCTCTCGTCCCCTCGACTCCGTGGGAACTAGCCCAAACCCAAGGTTGGCCACCTTGGGCCTAGCTGGGGACGTGCGACAGGGGGTGGGGTAAGGCCGCCTCAATACCCTCTAAACCGACAACACGTTTTGGCAGTTTAGGGTTTTCCAGCCGCCGCTTCTTCATTCCTATGATCGACGACTTTGGGTTCGGCGACACGGCAGGTGCTCTAGATGATTTTGCATCAGGGTGGTGAAGGTGTTTATTTACGGCCGTTGTTGCGATCCTCGGTGGAATCACGTCAGCGGTGCAATGATCTACCTCCCCAAAGAAGGATCTGGTTCGGAATACCAGATCTGGTCAGGATCGGTATCATTCGGCTAGTGTTTTTCATGTGGTGCCTTCGACAAGGTCAGACAGCTCAGCTTCTTGGCGGGGAGGGGTCAGATCTGGATGTGCGGCGGCGTGGGTCTGATCCATCTTCGAGCAGGATCTTTGCAGCGGAGGCGTTGGGGATCCATCTTTGCGGATGGATTTCAGCTTCATTCATGGCGGCGTTGGTCTGATCTTTCAGCATCAAGCCGTGTTGTTAATCCTCTTTGCGGCTTGGGTTCTGGGGGGTTGCGGTTTTGGTCATGGCTCCCTTCCTCGAGCGCTCTGCGGGCTCCAGTGTACGGTGGTGCCAGGTTCGGAGACAGCACCTGGTGGCAGACCGGCTTCTTGGACTTTGCAACTTGGGCCTAATTGGTCCCATGATGAACCTTAGGTTGTGAAATGGTTGTTTGTGCCATTGTGCCTCCGGGCTATTACTTTTTGGTCTTTGGCTCTATGCTATGTGGTTGTTGTTTGGTTTCAGACTCTGTGCCATGTAATGGGTTCCCTCCCATTCAAAAGGGGCTTTTCTTTTTTCTTTTTAATAAATAGGGCTCTGCCCTAAACTTTTCGCTATTCCATATACTAGGATATTATTATTTTTATTTCATTACCTATATTTGTCTTCTCTTTAATAAAATTGGAAACAAATCCATCATTCATGTGAACGATAAAATACCTCTTCACAAATTAATATAATTCAATTTCCATCACTGTCTATCATTCCAGGTTATAATGATGGATTTTATTTTTATATATGATATTTATTATATATTAATAATTATAGATAAGTAATTTATCATCTAATTTCATAAATTTTCATTCAATATAAAATGATAACATTATTTATGCATATGTGTAGACTACCGCCTCTACAAAGCGATTTGATCAGTTTTTCATCACCACATCACATGGATGATAAATATAAGTATATTTAAAGAAATAATATGGTTTTACGATATAATTAGCTTTCTATAAAGACAAAATAATACATACATTCTTTCCATAATGATTTTCTAAAAATGGAAACATTACTCCATCATACGTATGGCCTACCGTCTCCATAATTGTAACATAGTTCATTTTTTAAAACAATTTCACATAGTTTGTTTTAAAATAATAATCAATTTTTGAAAATAATAATTATTTCATGATTATTATTCTTGATGACATGTAATAATAACCTATTTTACCATATTCAACCAACTGAAGTCATATTGAACATATGAGCTAAATATCGTCAAAACGTCTCATATGAACTTTATTGATTAAGAAATTGATTATAATATGGTAAAAAGAATAATAAATATGAAAATGGATATTTATTATGTAAATAATTAACAAAATTTTATTATTCAAAATGCTAAAAAATATATGTGATAAGTCAACTAAAGGTAAGGGTCTTTCTTTTGAAAATCATCTTTTAAGGTTTCCCTTAAAACTATTTTTTATTCCATGTCCACGTTCTTCTAAATGTTTTAAAAAAATTATTATTTATGCCTCAATGGTTTCTAAATATTAATTTTGACCATAATTTAATCTCTTTAAAGTGTTCTAAAACAGAATATTTTTATGGTTTTTCATAAGGGATTCTTTACTTTAAAACGCTCATTTTGAATATTTTAAAGATTTATTTTCTAAATATTTTTGTTCCATGTTCATATATTTAAAATTATTTTATGAATACATTTATATGGACATAAATGAATAATAAAAGATATTTTATGCCACTTTTTAATTTCTTTAAAGGTTTTTCTAAAGGAATATTTTTACAAATTTTATACAGAATATTTTTACTTTACCCTAGAAGTCAGATCCAAGAATGCTTGGACCGCAAATTTATTAATAAAAAGAAAAGTGCAGAGAAAAACAAGAGAAAGAGGACGAGATTATATGTCGGAATAGTCATAAGCATCACATTCATACCTGGTCATATCATCTGCATCGTCTGATTCCCATTCTGATTGGGGCTCATATTGTTTGAGAAACTTGATATACTCCTTCCTTTGCTCCAATTTCTCCATAGATAGCTTCTCCTTAGCCTTCATAGAGGATGACCTGGTGGTCACCGTCCTCGGAACTGCAGAGTAAACTTTCCTTGGTTTCCTTTTAACTGGGGTAGGCAATACACCCTCACTGTCAGAGATTATGGTCTTTTCTCCTCGAATAATATCACTGTATGAGGTTTTAATCATATTCCAATCACTTTCCTCATCATCCTCATGAATGTCCCCCCACTTGCAGGGGATGGACACTCCATTTCCTGGAGTGGAGACCTCGGCCCCTTCCTTCCCATCATCAGAGTTGTTCCTCCGTTCCTCAGAAGATTTCTTCTGAATATTCAGCTGTGAAGAATCATTCACCACCAATGCTGACGCAGGACTCAAATTATCAGAAGTGATAACCTCATGATCTCTAGAAGGGCCACTATAATATCTTGTCGAAGTAGAATCAACAATCAACTCTTTGCCCTTTGAAGGAGTCAGCACATCAGGGGTTGCCTTCACAGGATGGTCGTTGTCCTTGATGACAAGCTTTGGTGAGGATGATTCCTTCAAATTATCCTTTTTTCGACAGATATTGGAGGGGTTTCCTCGCATCCCACACTCCTTACAAGTGATGTTTTTACGACACAACTCCAAAGAGTGCCCCACAGTCTTGCATTTAGTGCAGAAAAGAGGTTTCTTTTCATATTCAACATCAATCAGAATTTTATCAGACGGAATAGAAAGTGTTACCGTATCAATGAGAGTGGATCTGAGATCAACTTCCACCAGCATTCTAGCGAAGTGCCCAAATCTGACATCAGTCGTTTCCTTATCAAGGCGGATGGGAGTTAGAATTGTTGTTCCAATATCATGCAGGATATCTGGATGCCAAAGAACCCAATTAAGACCATGAAGACACACCCATACTTGAGCGAAGACATTTTTTGCATTTGAGACATTAAAGTCAAGTGACCATTCATGCAGATGAATCCATCCCGGTTTTAGAAACATGGAACCAGAACTCCATGCCTTAAGCTTGAGATCCGCCGATGGAAACAAACAGTGAAAGAATCCCCGCCCAAGGGAGAGACATTTCCAGCTAGCAAAGCCCCACAACATCGAAATTCTACGGAATAAATATTCACATTTCCAGGGTTGCACACCATTAGGAAGAACAATGCGAGCAATCAATGAGTTCTCACCCAATTACAACCTTTTAGAAATCACACCGGGGTTCGCCTCGACGTGAGCCAAAGATCCCTTTCGGAGAATCCTTCTATAGCAGGAATCCTCAATCTTTTTCTGATCCGATAAAGAATCCTTTATCACATCAACAAAGGAACACTGACCACATGATGCAGCACCAGTAGGAACCCTCACAGATTCTTGAAAATGGCCAATATTGACATCGGGAGAGGCAATCTTCAAAACACCCTTTACCATGGACCTCGAAGAATCCCAAGCACACTGGTTAAGTGATTTGCAGGGTGGAGGTTTCGCAGCGACGCGATTCAACCGGTCCACCCTCGTCGCACCATCCTCCGATCTCAGCAGAACAGTCTCACTGGAGAAGACCTTCACACCGCCAGCCGATGCGACATCAGCAGAGGAAGCCTCCAGGTTTTTGAAGCCGCTCGGGTCTGCATCCTTCCCAGAATACCGTCTCTCACAGGAGGAGACGACACCACCAGCCGAAGCGAGCAAATCAGCAGAGGAAACCACTCGCTTTCTGAAAACGGAACTCAGCGTAGAGGAAATACCACTCGGAACCGGAACCTTTCCCATCGATCGCATGCCGAGGTGATTGAATCCAAGGAAGTGAGGAAGCACCATTTCGGTAGAAAACCCTAGCAGGCGCCATCACTCCGCGCCGTCGCTCGGTTCGCCTCCCGTCTCTCCATTCCTCTCATAGAATATTTTTACTTTCTTTACAAAAAAACAAAGGAATTTTCTATTTTAATGTATATGGTGAAAATGAATGTTCCCTATGATGTAAATGTTATTTAATATTATGATTCCATTATAATACTCCATGTTTTATTCAATTAAAAACCATATTTCTATTTTTTTATGAATTTTATTTTTTTAAATGGGTTTTTAAAAAGGAAAAGGTATTTTGATATCCGAAAGTGTTTTACATAAGGGTTCTAAAGATTTTTTCAAGGTTTTTATAAAGGAAAATGTCAAGAGTAAAAAAAAATATTCATAATATGGTAATTAATAAGTATATATGAATCTATGTGAGCCCTATATAGCTTATACATCAGGTTTATCCCCATTACAACTCATAATGACATGTGATCCCAATATAGCTTATACAAAGGGGGTCCCCATTATTAATATCCAATTCATTAGGTAATGATTAGGTTCTCTAAATAATTAGGTTGGAAGTTGTCTGTAAGGATATAAAAAGTTTAAGTGTTTTTTGAAGATGGTGTATCAAGGAACCTACATTACTTTTCTATGTGTTCTAATGATTTTTATTAGAAATCATTTAATTTAAAAAGGTAAGATAATGGTTTTTTCAAGAAATGATCAATCCCTTTTAGGGAAAAAATGAGTTATTTAAGAAAAAAATTTCACTATTTCTCATGTTTTCTAAGAAACCCTCATGATTATGATTTTACCCTTATGTTTTAATATAATTTTTTTATGAAACATTACAGCATTAAATCCAATTTTATTAAGATCAATGTTAAAAGGAAAACCCTTTTTATGATCTAATGGTTTTAAAATGGAATAAAAATTTCATTCCATTTTATTTTTATATCCTTCACAATGATTTTTTTCTCATCAAACATTTTAAAAAAATTATAGTGTTTAAGGATTGGAAAGAGTAAAGAAGGATTAAATTTTAAAGTCATAAATATTAGTCAGAAAAAGAAAACATGTTTCTTTTTAAAAAAATATTATGGGAAAAATTTATATTGATTATAAGTGTCTACTCTATCAAATATGGTTTTGTTATGTATAAGTCATGACTTAATTCTCTAAAAATATAAACTGTAAATGTCCTAAGGTTTGTAAGAATACGAATTATTAACCAAAAATCAAGATTATGAAATTTTCAAGGAATATTCCTCATAAAAAATACCTTCCAAACATCCCTTTACATTTCCTATAGTTCTTATTTTGGGTAGAATACCAACCTTATAGCGATTAAGGTGTAAAGTAAAGGAGGTTTTCTGAAGAAGTACTATTGATTTTAACTGGGTGTTATGGTTTTATTTATTTTTACACCTCCTATAAATCTTCTAAAAACATAATAAAATAATAAAAAAAGGTATACTCCATATATTGAGATTTTATTATGTTAATGTAATGACCTATAACCATCTCCTTTTCCATAAAATGGGAAATGAATCTAAATTTTGTGTGTATGGTGGACTACCACCTCCTGAATGGATGCAATTAGTTTTCCATAACAATCTCCCATAGATTTTATAATAATGTATTTAAAATTTATATATGACATTTAGAACAAATTTATCACTATGGAAAGATAATATATCATCTAGTTTCTTATATTTTCATCGATTGAAAATTTATAACAATATTTGTGCATACGTGTGGATTACCACATCCATAAAGCGATGTGATTTATTTTTCATCACCATATCACATGGATAGTATATTTAAATTACTTAAAGAGATAATGTGATATTTATTATACAATAATAAATCATTGAAGAAAAAATAACACTTAAATTATTTCCACCATTCTCATTTAAAAATGGAAACATTACTCATCAATATGTATGGCCTACCATCTCCATGATTGTAACGTGGATCGTTTTTCATAACCATATTACATGGTTGATATTAAAAGTATAAACTATTTATAATAAATTATAACTATTTCATGATTATTATTATTATATATATTATTGAACTATTGAACCTTAGAAGACAATCAACACACTGAAGTCATTTTGAAATTATGAACTGAATGTTCTACAAATACCGCATATGGAATTAACCAATTATGTTATAAAATGTGTCATTGTAATAAATAAAACAAAAGGTTTAATGATAAAGTAAAAAACCAAGGAAATTCTATTAATCAACTAAATAATTGATTAAATTTTAATTTAAATAGGAGTTAAAGGATATACATGGAAATTCTAACGTCAAAGTAAGGGATTTTGTCATAATTCCCCACCAATAGGCATATTTTAACATTACAAACCAAATTTATTTTATATTGTGTATATACAAAAAAAATTACATTTTATATAATGATTAATTAATTCTTAATAATATTTTATGTTATAATTCAAATTATTTAATCTAAATTTATTTAACTTGAATGTTACCAAGTTGTAAGGGATTTCTTAACTCAATTTCTATTCATTGGGTTATACTTCAACTTCATTGAATTTATTATTCTATGATTATGATTGAATTTATTTTTAAATTTTTTATTATGTATTTCCACTTGTTTTATGTGGATTTACATATGTTCACTTAATCACATCATGGATTAAATATTACTTTCGAATTTATAATCTTTTCAAGGGTTGTCTTTGTCTCAATCCCATTTTCTGGAGGAATATTTCATGCTCTTCCCCATAATTTCCATGTATGGTGTACTTATTACTTCATGAATTAATTTTCACATTTTAGTTAATTAAATTAATGTTATTTGGAGGTCTATTTTATACTATTTGTTTCAATTAATTTTGATTTAAATGTTACCAAAGTGTTAATTGATTTATGTTAAAATATATATTATTTTCAAGATGATTTATGTTCAAGGATCCTTTAATAGGGATCATATACTTTAATTTTCTTTAACCACATATTTTATTATCCTCTGGTTATTAATTTTTTTTATAGGTTTGGTTTTAATTTCTTAGTTTATTGATTAAAGAAATATTAGGAAGGTTTTTTATAAGTCATATCGATCTAGTATCTTATTTAAATAGGGGATATCACTATTCAATATCCATTTTTATAAAATTGTTGACTGAATGTTATTTTATAAACATAAATGATATTATAAATTAATTTCAAATGATACTTGACCATCTTTTTTTGTTTTAAAAGGAAATTATTTAATGTTTTCGGCATGGGTCACATTTTACTCTCTTTAAAAAATGTTTGAAAAGAATTTTTATTTTTAACATTTATGATATGAACAAATTTTACAATCATTATAATTGTAATTTTATTCGAAGCTTCCATTATAGGTTTCCAAATTTATTTTCAAAGGCAATTAATTTCCAAATATATTTTTAATTTTCAGTTTTAAATATGATTTTAAAAGTGGAAAGGGTATTTTCCTCAAGAATTTTTTTAATGATGTTTTTATAGTATTTCTATTAATAAATTACAAAAATGATTTATTTTAATTATTATCCACTTGGTATAATTTCTATTGATATCATCCTAATTATTTCTATGGATAGATTATGGTTTGTTCAAAGAGATTCTCATGGAATCCCATTTCTTTTACATAGTTTAATCATGTTATGAAAGGAAAAATAATTGTTTTTATGAGTTTTATGATGAAAAGAAAACACTATGTATTATATTCTTGTTATGGTACTTGTACTTTCTTTATGATGATGGGAGGTTATATTATTAACCAAACACATTTGTTTCTATTATAAACCAAGGAGGGGTGGTTACATTATAAAATGAGGATGGGTGAGTCTGTTATATCTCTCAAATTCATTAGGGTAATGATTATGTTCTCTAGATAATTATATCATAATTTGATTGTATTGGTTATTCTTCTTATAAGAGTTATTGTAAGGGTTATTGAAAGGGTGATATGAATATGATACCTCAAGGAACATATAATACTATTCTATTCTTGGTAATGAGTTTTCCTAAAAATCATTTAATTATTATCCATGTTTTGATGGATATGAATTCTCTTAAGTTATAATCATTAACATTTATTATGTCACCATACCCTTCTACCCATTTTATTCTCACTAATGACATTAAATTTTTATTTATTTTATTTACCCTTACTGAGTATTTGAGCTCATCCTTCTTATTTTTTCTCTTCCCAAGGTTGTGAAGAAATGTTTTAATTATGTTAGGACTAAGAAGGTTACTATATATAAATAACTTAGTTAGAGATTACCTAAATATTTATGAAATAGTTGTTCATGTATCCAAGTTGTTATATCAAATTGTTCCATAACTCTCTAAAACTACAATCCTAAAAGGTCTTTGGGTATATTAGTGATCCAACATTTTATTTTGATGTTTTAAGCATGGGATGGTTTAAATTGGGTATATTTATTAGTATCAAAGACAAAAATATAAAGATTATTTTTTTACCACTGGATATAAGAGTGCAAGTCCAAGGCTGTTAGAACTATTAGATGGTTAATAAAAAATGTTTTTTAATTTTACCTTATTAATTTAGGCATTTTAGATTTTGATCTTCTCTTCCTTTGAATATAGGCACTCACACTTTCAATAACCATGGATTCTTCATCATATTTTTTATTCTAAACATTACCTAATGTTTATTATTTATAATTTACACCCTAACATTAAAAAAATTATTCTATATAGGATAATTGATCCTCATTTTGTCTAACATATTCATAGGAATCATTAAAATTTTGTAATATCCTATAACCATAGGCCAACAACTGGTCCCTAAACCTATGGATCACTACAATACCTCAAACAAAACTCCCCATACACTATAGGATTTAAACTATAAATTAGGGAATATGAGGATACTATAGGGATACTATGTCCTCTTATCAGATTATCAATAACAGTAAAAATAATGAAACATATATCCTAGTAGAAAAACTCACCGTAGATAAAATAGGAAAATTGATAATAAAATAATCCAAACACATAATATACCACAACATGTGGTATACAATACATGGTTCAATGAATCCCCCATTAGTGGATCAAATATAAAAATAATAGAAAAATAAGTTAAAACAAAATTAGAAACTCTTATATAACTGTTCTTGATCCCTCCCTGATCCTATCACACATGTTTCTCTATAACATTCAACAAAAAATCTCATATATTGGCGAATTTCTATAAACCTTCCCCTATGGAAAATAATGGAATATTCTCAAGTACGCAAGTTTCTTATTATCCCAACCAAGGTGTAATCATAACTTAGTAGGCTAAAACCAATAAAATCCCTAAAATAACCATTGTGGTATACAAGTGTATATAGAGGTTCTTAAATTGAATAATTAAAATTATAATCATTTAAACATTTAAAGCTAAGAGTATAAAATAAACACTAAAATCTGGGTGGATTCTCCCATGGAATGGTATATACCAATATTTTCCTATGTAAGGATGTCTTCAATCATGTCATGATACCCATGAAAACTCAAAACAATTCCTAGATAAGAGTAATATACCTTACCTCGGTCCAACCAAGAAGCACATAGGGGTAATATACCCAACCCCGAGGCCCCAACATCCACTTGGGATTTTTGTTCACCCTAGGGTGAACACTACCCCCTAGTTGGACGTTGGTATTTATGATCAAACCCATAGCCCAGACTAGCAGAGTGTTACAATGTTCCTATAATATTCATGTTATTATTTATTTTAAAATGAAATTATTCAAGGGCACACTAAAGATATTCTTAAAGGTCAAAAACTACCACCAGTTCATTCTCATCTTGATAATTGAGAGCCATGATAAACTTATAATAGATTTTAAAGATTGAACTTCCAAAACCAAAATATAATTTTTTTAGTTTAGATAAAAAATATTCTTCATCCAAAAATTTCTAGTAAAATCCTCAATAGAACCTCTTCTCTCTAATACCACTTGCAGGGACCTAGGATACCCTGATAGGGGGGTTAATCAAGGTGTAAGTATAATTAAAATTTCTATTTTATTCTCTCATCTTTAATATCATGTATCCTTATTATAAGGGACATTATTCAACCTATATTTTCCTTAGGTGAATCCATATCACACATCAAACACATGTGTTGAAAGTAAATCATGAAATTTCACCATAATTTTACTATGATCACCTATAAAAGTATATTTCATGGAGAAAATATAAAAAATACACTAATATACCTAATTAACTTTAATTTCACTATTATGAGGTTACAAATTTTGGAAGATCCCACTAGTCTTAAAATGATCCAAGACCTATTCCTCTCTTTCACTCAATACTTCCAAGAGGGTTACAATTATCAGTTTATAGAATTTTTGGTATCTTCTCAGTTTATTAAAATTAAGGTTACTTCGAGATTAGTATAATGAACTACTAATTCTTGAATCTCCATCATTAAAATTGATTATTTTATATGTTCCAAATATTACTTCAAAATATACTACTTGATATGTCCAAGTTCTTGTAAGAAGTGTTTTAATTTTTATCTTAAATAAAAAAACATACAAAAGTATTACTCAGAATATAATAATTTCATAAATGTTATTATCTTTGAGTATATTTTTTCCACTTCTCTTTAATAATACATATGTATCGATGTAAATTCCCAAATATGATCTTCACATATTTTTATAGAAACTCCTACAAATTCATCATACCCGATGTGTTCTTTAAAGTATCTACTTCATATTATTCTAAAAATCCTAGTATATTCTATTCTTTAATAATGTCCAAGACATTTCTTCTCATTTAATATGATATTAAATAATATTTAATCTAGTAGTAAATAAATTCATATATTCATTAAATCCCTTATCGGTGTCCCTCTACTTTCTCCAATGAACACATAGTTCCTTCTCATTCATTGTCACTATCTATATATACTATTTTTTATCCTCTACATTTAAAATATAAATATAAAATTCTCATATATTCAAAGTACCATTTTAATTTAAAATTTTAAATTCAATTCTCTAAGTAACTTCAAACTACTTTTCTTCAAAATAATACCTTCATTCATCTATCAATCAATTTTGGTAATTGAAATATAAAAAAAATTAGTTAATGGATTTAAAAATAACTACCAAAATTCATAGGTATGTCCTAGATATCTCCATTATTTAATGAATCTAGGAAACATGATTTTCAATGTAGCACTATGATTTGTAGCATTATGGATTAGTTTTAAAACAACTAACTTCAATTTTCATAACTAATGAGGTGTATAGAAAATCATTCTGGAGAAAACCAATTTCTCTCTTTATATAATTTGTCATAACCATATATTTGTGGTGTGAAGGTCCTTAATATTTTGGAACCATCGTATCTTTTTCGATGTTTCTTTATGTTACAATATATCTCCTTGTGGAATATAATTCCTCAAATTCTCAAACACACAAAATTTACCCCAGGCTTATTTACAATGTAGATTACCTTTTTATGGTGTGAATTAATTACTCAATAAATATTCATTTCAACTCAACACCAATTGTGTTGTGGAATATTTTTCCATAATATATCCATTTCCAAAACTCTGGTGTAATCAAAACTCATGAAAATTCTTTTACAACAAAACATTAATCCTTTCATCATGGATTATTCTTGTTTCAAACAACAAACAATTCTTCACCTGGCATGGTCTTCATTTTTAAGGTGGTGTGCATATTGATTATTCCCCTTGAGCTTCATGGATTAGAGAAGTTGTGCTAAAAGGATACTAAAAATAGCATAAGCTCCTCCCATGTAGGCCAATTGAACTACAGGTGCATGACTGACATAATCACATCATCTAAGTTATTTCCTTGTGTGAATTTTAAATGAATAGAAATTACCCATAGTTTTTATGATTCATAATTGAATGATAACTAAATATGGGGAAACTTCATTACTCTATATATGACATCCATTCAACAACAAAAATACCTTTTACCTTTCCCTAGTTAAAGACTCAATATACCACCTCACATGATGCTCAACTCCTCCTTCATTTGTTCATTTCCCAACCCACACAAATACTCACTTCCACTGGACACTCTTGGAAAGTTCCCCTTTAAATATTGGCCATGTCCTTTGTAAATGGCTTCTTCAATGTTTTTACCCTTGTATCTAGCCCATGTTTACTTTAAAAAATCAATACAGACTTATCTAAATTAAAATGAGCTATGTGTGTGTGTGTATTGGAAAAAACTGGCATAAAGACACTATCACAGATATATATATATATATATATATATATATATATATATATATATATGTTCAAGGATAGTAACCAGAACCATTTCACCCTTAATAAACCATCATCTATGAAATTAGATGTTTTATTCTAATCTATAAGTATGAATCCATAATAGTATTCCAATCATCATCACTTTCTTTAAAAACTTATTGGGCATGACATCCAATTAAAAATTACATTAAATCCATTCCTTAATTTATTGTTAATAATAAAATATAACCTTGTGTTTTCTAAAATTATATAAAATAAAATACGAAAATACAACTCCTATGGTACTGACTCCACTAACACCAACTATCACCGTGAGCTATTATATTACAACATGATCACAAAAACCCTTTTAGAATCCTCCTAAAATACACACATATATGTAGGGGATAGAATATAATTATACTCAATAGGATCCACACTATAATATATCATGAAAATGTGGAATAAACATATTAATGCCTTAGTAAATAAAGACAAGAACCAACTTGTAACCCATACTTGTTCAACTACCACTCATCCTCAACAAGGATGAATCCCAAAATATTTCATATAATAACATAATATCATAAGAATATATCAAGATAGGCACCCCAAAACCACTTCCCCACTGATTTGGTTGCCCTTACTCCCCAACGACATATAACTTGGAGCTCTCATTCCCTCTATATCTACATAACAATATACCACATTACCTCATCAAAACCATAAATAAACATACACTACTCAATTCCATATACAATAACCATATAACCTTTGTAAAAAATACATATCAAAACCATATAAGAGTATTTTAATGTAAAATTAAATAAAATTAACCTCATTACCTACTCCTTCCATGTACATCCCCATCATGCCTTCACAAAGAAACAACAATGTAGGCACTCTAATTCATAATCCATTATAGCTCATGCATCTTAGCCTTAGTTAATTACATTCTATACTATGAAAGGAATAGTTAGTGTAGAAGTGGAACTATTAATCCATTTGTGTAAACTCCTTCCTAGATGTTTGGGAAAACACCTAGAACTCATTACCTTATATGGGAATTGGTCCAGTTAGCCAACTCAGGTGGTGATGTATATGAAATAACAAGGAAAATACATGGAATAAATAATAAAAACACAATTATTAACATCAAAAACTGATGAAATAGCTACCACAACACATAATACTAATGAAAGAACCTTATAATAGCCACAAAAAAACATCAAAATCGCATTTGATCATTCTATTATGAATTCTTGATTTCACTTTACGACCCATATAACATTCATTAATAATAATTTATCTTAAATCCATTTTTTAATCATTAGGGGCATTTTTCTAGCCTTTAACATTATATTTCAATTACCCCATTTCATATTTCATTAAATAACCCACTGCTCATTAATTTTCCCCATTATCCATTTATAAAATCATTTATTTCTATCATATTTCATATTTCCAAGAAATTATCAAAATAACCACACCATGATTCAATTAAAATAACATCTTCTGCCATAAAATTATATCCAATATCCTCTAAAAAAATCCACCATGACAACTATATATTACTTTTACCCCATCACTTCCAAATCAAAATAAATGCATCATCACTCGAAAACTATTCACACAACTGATCAAAACCACTCTAACCATATCAATAATAACTCAAAGAATAACTAAAAACAACAAAAAACATAACAATGAATCATATCAACAATCTCCTCACAAAACATACTTTAATATTCACTTATCTTCTTATATATAAAAAAGAATATCAGTAATTCCATATTTCCTACATCTCTAATTCAAAATAATCTTGATGTGATTATCCCATTATCACAATGACATGGTATAACCATATCTACTAACAAAGACTCTAAAATAATACATATCAGTCAATAAGGAAACATGAATAATAAATAACATGAAATTCCATAAAATTAAACTCAATCACTTTTTTATCCATTTATTTTAGTATCCCAAATCCTTATATTTATTGGGTTAATTCAACCATAAAAACAAAGAAAAAAATCAAGTAAATTCTAAAATCACTTATTAATAATAAAGTAGCAGTCTTAAATCCCTATTTCATTGAATCTTTTAGGAACATAACCAATGAATAGAGAATAATTGAAGTCTAACCACCACAAAACTCAAAGTAATCTACAAAAACAACAAACCACATAAATCCCCATCAAAAAATTGACTAAGAAATCACTAACCCCAATG
Source organism: Viscum album (assembly GCA_963277665.1). Classification (NCBI taxonomy): domain Eukaryota; kingdom Viridiplantae; phylum Streptophyta; class Magnoliopsida; order Santalales; family Viscaceae; genus Viscum; species Viscum album. Next base: position 761,653,323 of record OY728121.1, read on the forward strand.
AACCCCACTAATATAAGCATAGAAAAGAGTAGAAACGGGATCTCAGGGAGAAAAAAAGGATATATACACACCTTGGATCACAAGATCTTATCCACACCAAGATAATGATCAAATACCACTAATGGATAGCTAGTAAGTGCCCAAGATGAGCCATAAAAGACCCAAGGTTAAAAATAGGTTGAATTGATTTCATAGAATATGATAAATCACTTAAATTTTTAGAAAAACAAAGAAAACATGACATAATAGCATGAAATTCATGGTCACTTCATAATGGTGGTCCGATCAAGAAATCACAATGTGATCCTCCCCATATATCAAAGAGTCAAACTGCCTGAATCAAATGTGAATGATGAAGGCGTAACATCCCAACCTAGAGCCACAAAAATGTTTCCCTAAGCCATTCAATCACGTGGAATCAAATGAGACTCCCCATACACTATATCCTAATGACTAGAAGTTAGGGTCTGATGTTGTTATTTTGGGGATACAATTCCATAAGATATAAAATATCGTAGCATTATAATCATAAGAACACATTATCAGAAGAAAAATGAATGAAAAAAAGAGTAGAGAAATAATAATATAATGACTGATAAAATAATATAAAATGGATAGTGCCAAATATATAATAATTAATATCCATGTGACTATAATATACAAGAAGAAGACATACAATAGGTAATGAATAAAAATTACATAAATAAATAAAAAATCCCCAAGGCTTATACCCATGATCATCTTGGGATCTGGCTCAGTCATTTTCTCTTATTCCTGCCATGTACAAGAGTCATATCATTAGAAGAATCCAAAATCATAAACCTAAAAACATGAGATCTGTTTGGGTACCCCAGTGAAATAGAGGCGCGAATAGGGTGTCAGATATACTCAGTAGTACAACACCAATGGTGTCTAATGATATCCAGTTTGTGAATATAAAATATGATAGTGTGCGGGTATAGAAAATAATAAACCATACTAGAAGATATAAACAGGTCTTTTTAGGTTCCTAAGGGACACTTTTATGATGCTACTTTCATTTTCCTAATCCAAGATACCACTGATTTTAAATATATATATATATATATATATATTAAGTATATATATACACTTTATATGTATTAGATTTATAGCTATATATATATAGTATTATCTAGGACCCAAGGTGTAACTTAGTCATCCATGCTTAATACTACTCATAATAATAATAAGAGTCTCATAATAATAAATAAGGGTCATCATTCATAAATATCATAACCAATATAGGATTCCATTACATGTATCATACAAAATAATGAGGAGGTGCATACCCAACCTCATAATCAAGGGGTTATGGAACATCATGCCTATAAACCCATGTGATGTGAACCCCATGCTAATATCCTAGACCAATATGGTTTTACACATCGTATAAAACAACCATAATCATTTTCCCTTCAGTAATTAGATAAAATAAGGCAATCCTACTTTCCCTATAATCCCTTAGATTGATGTTCAATAAAGAGGAAATCGATTCTTAAGGTGTAGTGGATCCTTTTTAATATAATCCATTTAACCTTTAGAAATAGTTCATGTGTTCATCCAATCCATTCATATAATAACCTTATAAAAAAAGATAAGTATATTCTTATAATCATGTCATATCATAACTCAATTATAAAATAATTATGAAGACCATAACCATAAACGAGTCATTTACCATTTCAATTAACTTCATTTGATTGCCCCATTTTATTTTAGAATATATCACACCTCATAGGTGTTTTTGTTATTAATATAAGGAAATATATCATATTAAGTTCATCTAACTCATTTAAATTTTCCATTCTAAGAGTTATAATTCATCATATCCAAAATATAACTAGGGGTGTTCAAGATAATCCATTATAAATCAAACATTTTTAAAAAAATCTAGAATGGTGATTTAATTTCTTAATCAAGGAATATTACATGGTCATCTAGATGATGAGCACAAAAAGGTTTGGTTAGCATTAAGGTAGATAACCAAATATGGTTCAATTTACCACACAAAGACTAATCAATTTAAGGAATTAGGTTTTACATACTTAATTTCAAATTTATGTGTAGTTTTACAGATTTTATGATTCTCAACATAATAATGTAACTTATAAACATTCTAGACTTTAAGGGAAATGCATGATAATACATAATTTATACATAGGATAGTAAACTAGTCCAATATTGATGTTGGATTTGATCCAATTTAAGAGAAATCAAAGAAATGTACAAACGTCCTATGAATAGAGTGAATTAGCTTGCATGAATATAACACTATATAAGAGAAGATAAATAATGAAATTAGGAATGAGGAGTTACATAATCAATGATATTTTTCTAACATGAAAAACTACACTAAATTTGATGGTCATGTGGTGAATATATCACCATTCTATAGTAGAGGAGGAGGAGCTTGAGTGGTCCCCTGTTGTGGGCATGGAGAGGAGGAAAAAGGAGGATGTGGATTTAAAAGAGTATGGGAAAACCATCATTTTACCTCTTTAAAGAACAACACAGTTTCAAAACAAGGTTTGGCTAACCATGTGCTAACCAGGAAGTCTTCAGTTCCCAAAACCATACCCCTTTAAAAAGGGATGTCTGGCTAGGAAGCACGGTTTGGAAAACCATGCACCTAACCATGCACAGCTACTGGTTAAATGTCACTAAGCGATTGGGATGGGTGAATAGTTCTAGAAAACCATGTGCATCCCATGTGGGTCACCCAATGCATGCCTTTATTAATCTACACAACTTCCTAAGACCCTCACACAATTTAGATGAACTTTGCTCTTCAAGAAATGGTTCTTAATGGTTGACATTCATAGTTAAACTAATTGTGTACCTCATGATTCCTTTATAAAAAATGGAATCTCTAGAGGATGATGCCTCCAAAACTCAACCAAACTCCCAAAAATACTTAAAATAAATAAAATTCATCCAAAAATAATACCCATTAGTGTTCCAACACTCATAATTACCTTATTATTCTTAGATAAAGATCATTCTCGTCCACCAAAAGAGAAGTTAAATTTTACCTTGAAAATTTAACCCCATCTAAAACAAGAGACATTATAACCTCCCAACCTGAGAAGGTATCATCCCCAAGAATCCTTGTGGAAGCAATTAAAACAACAACCAACCTTCTTGGGATTTTATGTTTCATATAAACTATCATGTTGCATTTCTAAATACCCAACCCATATCCAAACATTACATTAAGTGCATGGTACATAAAATATTAAAACAAAATACAATAATAATATTCAAAACTAAAAGATTGAGAAAATGGTAACTTGATCCTATTAAACTAGAGAGATGATAACTTCATCATCTCTTAAATCATCTAGCCTATGGTGATCCCCACCACAGGTTCTAGAATTTAATGTCCAATTATGATTCAGGGTATCTACACTATTTGAATTTTCTACAAAGAAGTCCCTATGAATTATAATGATGATCCTGGTGTGATTTTCTAAACTTATCAAACTCGATTACATCCTATGACATAGAATGGTACTCATTAGATTAAAATGGTCAAATTCTGATCAACCAAGATTAAACTATTCACACATGTTTTCCATTGAAAATACTTTTTATACATTTACATTGCACCCATTTTAACCCAATGGCATGTATGAAATAGTTCTCAACCAACTATATTCATCAAATTAAGAGGATGCAAGTCAATCCAATCCTGAAAAACTATTCTTAAAATACTCGGTATAGACCATCGGTGTATCTCAACTTCAAACACAATTTTTTCTCCAAAGGTACCATGGATTTACTTCTAACACACCCACCAAAGTCTGTTCTTGACTTCCAATGAAGACTCAAGACCAAAAATTAATTTAAGTTATTATGCCTCAGCATGAACATGGGAGTATACCCGATCCATCACACTTGGATTAACATCATTAAAACATTTCATCTGAGACCTAATGAAGCCTAGGGTAACCTTGAAATCATCCACTGGAGCCTTAGGAATCCATTTAAGGTATTCAATATTCTGGAATTTACAAGTGATATATCAGTACAAATTGAAAACTTATACATACCAAGAACATGGACTGAGTACATAGTGGAATCCACTTAGTTTTCAAGTCAAAGGAAAACTAGTTGGTCCCCGTGAGTTTATCCAAGACATTCTGAATTGGGATCCCAAGTATCACTCATATGAACCATGCCTCCATGAACAACCACTCTTCTAGAGTGAAACCCCCCCACATAGTCCACTTATCAAAATAAGAAAAGAGAACTTTAATTTAGCTTAATGTATAACTAATGCTCTCTCAGTGTGTTCTGGAAGATATCAATATAGGGGATGTGATCATCTCTAAGAAAATAGAACAACAAAAGGATAACAAGAATTATTAAGAAGACCTGAGACACTCCCAATATATATAATACAAAGTTCTCGGTATAGTTTTTAGCCAACCATATCCAACAACATGAATGAATTATTCAAACCTCCACTGGTCGATTTCCTTCAAAATAACTCAACTAATCCTATTGACACATTGTCATTAATCGATTACAATTTGCTTATCACATTAGGAATTCAGTGATCATTCAAGAATATTCACTGAAGTCCCTACTTGACTAACAGTGGATTTAAAGGTTATGTAAACAACCAACAATAACATTATCATGATACCTTGTAAGCACCATTTGACATGGAAGGATATACTATATGTGTTCGAATACGATCCATCTGCAAGGAATCCAATTTTCTAACTCCACTTTTGTGATCCCTCTATATGGAAGGATACACTAAACATGTTAAACATGATGATCCCCACCTTAAGAATCTCTTATTCATCATTAATTGAAAATAGATACTTATTTCATTACACATTCTCCATCAACCACTGACCATGGGTCCTAGATGTGTTTGACACACTTTTGGAAAGATTTAACCAAAAAGAGAGATAGACTATCCACTTATAAGAGCGCTATACCAAATTTACGCTTGACATATATGTGTTTCCCTCTTGAGTCATGCTCACACTCATCATTAGCATCATGCATAAGGCCAAACAAAATGACCAACATGTTAAAAATCTCAATCCTTTTTACAGCATCTTCCCAAACATTGGGATGAGTCATATTTCATATAACTCTAGGTCACACTACCTTAGAGATGACATGTGACTCAATCATAATAGCACTGGACTTTAAATATTACCACCGAACTCATACAGTTAACTCTAAAATTTTAACAAATTCATGGGCATCGCAAGTATCAATGCATCCTAGTGCAATATTTCATCACCACAATGACATATAACTAGATACTATCCATAGTATTATTGACCCTATATATCCCAATATCAAATAGTCCACAAATAGAACTATCCTAAAGTAATATTATAATATACAAGAACAAATATAGCTAAAAAACTCCTAAGTAGTCCATTACAAAAGAAGAAAAAGAAGGTTCACATGACTTACCAAGTGTCTGACCATGACCTAGGAATGTCTAACCCTCTAAAACCAAGTATTAGTTAATTCTCATGATGATAAAAAGTTTCAAGTTACCAAATGAACACCCATCTATCATGGGCATCATTTTAGAAACTAAGAATCCTACTCAGGATAAACTCACCAAAATAGTACCACATGTCTAAAATTGAAAAATCAAAAGCAAACATAGAGGTTTTAAGTCTTAAGGGAGATACCTACCCTGGGATATCCCCTTACTCAAATAGGAATCATCGACCCTAAAAGTAGGTTATGCAAAGAATATTTACTAGGCCCTACTGCCTATCCATTAGGTTTAACATGACCTAATAATGTTAATTTGGATCCACATATAACTTCAGCATTCCCATCCCTAGCGTTCAACTATGAACAAGGTAAGGATAACCCATACATGGGGTTGCACACAATAAACACCACATTAAACTTTCATTTAAGCCATTTTCATTTATTTACATTAGATCTTTCAACATTTTAGGGGATTAATTTTAAATTTCAAGTACCTATTATAAGGGAAAATGTACATATAACATTTATTTAGCTAACTCCACAAGTCATACTGGAAAGTTTCATCAAACTTCCTTTCAATTATTACTATTTAGCATACATCTTTTCATGATTAAGGAATTTATCCCATTATTTCCTTTTTAAACATCATTTATTTATTCATAATATTTCACAATTTTCTTAGTTAAAGAAAATACCAATTCCATTCTATAGAGGAAAACATACTTTAGGTTGTAATTTTAATTTTAATTAACTAATGTCGCATATAAATATGGTTTAAAAGAAGATAACAAGTATGTTATAAATAAAAAGAGGGAAAGGTCAAGTAACATTCCACTATATATTTATATGTGAACCCATATAATATAATGCATACACTTTAAATAACAATCCCTATATAACATAAACATAACCCCATGGGGTTAAGTATTGAGGAATATCAAAATAAAGGCGACCAATGAGGGTCTCGTTAATCCCTTCTGGTTCATATAAATAAATCCCAAAAAATTTTAAATCAATTTAATTTTGAAACATATTTAGTGGATTTATACGATAAGAATTTAGTACCATGACCAACCTAATCTGGTTGATTCAAGTCTATATTATAACTATAACAAGTCAAGACCAACCTACTTAGGCCAAGCCATGTAAAAGGCCCATAAGCAAAAAAAATCATTTAAATTCAAAAATTAAACAACTTTTAAATTTATACAATGGTATCAAGGCATATTAAGATCACATATGATGGTTTGGATATATTGGTTACCATTTCCCAATTTATAAAGCACCCATACACTTTATATATTGAAAATTGTCTCCCATTTAATAGAAACTGGTATTGTTTCATCCCATATGAACCATAAACCATGGGTAAAACATATAAAAATAGGTTGGTTAAACAGAATTTAAAAATAATTCTATAAAGGAAAACATAACTTAGGTTTATTTAGACATTTTATTTAACAAAAAATTTATTTAAATTATAACTAGGCTTGTTATCACAAGCAGTGAATACTAGAAATTATGGTAGGATTCTACATAAGTAAGAAACACACAAGCATGGTATATAGGTAAACATGATAAACATGGAACAATAATCACATAAACATTCTGTATAGGAAATAATGATTGATAAATCATAGAATCATATAATAACACTCAAGGCACATATCACCATATCAGGTAGTCTAAGAATGCAAACTAAATAGAAAAGTGTATGCATGGAATGTGATAATATATGTTCCTATAATGCCACATGAAATGATACTTCCTTTCCACATCGGGCTAAGGATAAAATAATATAAATATCATAATCTAGTAATAATATAAAGTGAATTATTCACTCAAGGTGAAATCATAATCAACTGTAACAACAAACAAAATGAACAATAATCTCATCCCTTTCCAATTGGTATTTTCCCCTTGAAAGGGTTGATCAATATTAGAAATAGTTATTCATTAAATTCCAACACATTCCTAGAATCATATTTAACAATTCCAAAATAGTATGATAAGGAAACTAAACCCCTTAATACCACTTTGTAACATCCCATCTGAGAGCCACTAAAACGGTTCCCTGATCCAGTTGGTCGCATGGCCTCAATCACGCTTCCCTATACACCAAAGACTAATGACTAAGAGTAAGGGTATGATGATGGTATGGTGGGGATAATATACCCTCATGGTAATTTTAGAATAGTGGTATAATCAAAGGATGACAACAGCAGAAGAAAAATGAATTAAAAAATTGAGAAGTGGAAAAATAATATAATTGCTAATAAAATAATCTGAAATAGCCAATGCCAAACATACAAAAATGGTTGCCCATGTGACTAAAACATACAATAAAAATAAAAATAATAGTTAATTAATAAATAATTCATAATTAAAAGACAAAATCCCAAATGGATATCCTCATAAGCATCATGAGCTTTGGCTCAGTCCTGTGCTCCTAAGATCCCAATTACAACGGTCACAACACAAGCATAATCCAAAATCTTAAACCTGCAAACATGAGGTCTGTTTAGGAACCCCAATGAAATGGAGGCCTGAATAGGGTGTGTGATAAACTCAATAGTCCACCACAAATGGTGTCTAATGTTATCCAGTTTTTTAATATGAAATACAGTCGTGTAAGGGTACAAAAAATAATGAATAACACTAGAAGTTGTAAACATGCCAGTACAATTTCCTACGGGACACATGGATGATGCTACCTTCTTCAACCTAAGATATTATACCACCGATTATAAATATATAGAGAGATTTATGTATGTATATGTACACACTATATATATGTAGTAACTTTTGTATCCATATATATAGACACATAGTATTAGCTAAGACCTGAGGCATAACTCAAGCATCCAATCATAATTCTACTCATAATAATAATAAGAATCTCATAACAATAAATAAGGTTATTCATGACCAAGGATCAAAATCAATATGGGACATCATGTGGATTATTATCAACCATAAGGAGGGTAATTATAGCCAACCTCCTAATCAAGGGCAATGGAATGTCATGCCTAACAACCCAATTGATGTGAACGTCCTGCTAATATCCTCAACCAAGGGGGTGTGACACATCATGGAAAACAAATATCCTCAAGGTCCCTTTAGAAATTATATAGAATATGGTCATCCTTCTTTCCCTATGATACCATATCCCGATGTTCTATAAAGAGGAAACTGACATCACTCAAGCTGCAATGGATCTTTTTTAATATAATCCATTTAACCATTGAAATAGTTCATGTCTTTATCCAATCCATTAATACAATTCCATTATAGAAAAGATAGTTCCATATCCATAATCATTATGTTTCAAAACTCAATTATAAAAAAATTAAGAAGGCCATAAACATACACGTGTCATTTACCATTTCCATTAACTTCATCATATTGCCCAATTTTATTAGAGAAGATAGAACACATTAGAGGTGTTTTTATTATAAATGGTGTAAAATCAATTATATTAAGTTGATTTAACTTATTTAAGTTATATCTTCCAAGATGGATCACTCATCATATCCAAATGATAACCGGGCAAGACAAAGACAAGCCAGTATAAATAAAACATTTTAAGAAACATCCATAAGCATGATTTAATTGCCTTATCATGGCATCGGCCACAGGAAACTAGATGAAGATCCCAAAATGGGTGGGTATTATTTAGTTTTATAACAACCAGATCTTCAAGTTGCTTTAAAATGGTTAACAAACTTAAGGATTTAAGTTCTACAGAATTAATTTCAAATTTATGTGGTATTGCATGGAAAGTAAGATGTTCAACACAACGACGTAACTTATAAACATGATATAAATAAAGGTAAAATCATGAGACCAGAAAACTCATAATTATGAAGGTCCACTCATCCAATATCAATCTGTGATTTGATCTGGTTTGAGATAAATCAAAGATATGAATAAGCACCCTGTAAATATGGTGAATTATATTGCACAAATTTAGCGTTGGAGAAGGAAACATAAATTAATAAAGGATGAAGGTGGAGTCTTAGACTCACTGATAGGCTTCAAACATCATCAAAGACACTTTATTTAGAGGCCAAGTGGTCAAAATATCACCACGCATGGAGAAGGTTAATAGGAGGAGCTTGAGTGGCCCCCTAGTGTCCACATGGAGAGGAAGAAAAAGGAGGAGGGTGTTTTAAAAGTGGAAGGGAAAATCATCATTTTTTCATCCATTAAGAGCAACATGGTTGTGCCGCATTATTTGGATAAGAATACGCTAACCATGTAGGATTCAATACCCAAATTCATACCCCTTTAAAAATGGGTTCATGGTTGGGTCATAAGGTTTAATAAACCATGCACCAAGCCATGCATAGCTATGGGTTAGGTTGAACTAAGGGTGTAGGATAGGCACATATTTTAGGAAATCCATGAGAAGCTACTGCGGGTCACCCCATTTACACCTACACTAATCCACATGTTTTGCTGGGCCCCTCTCATGGTTTATACGAACTTTTCTTCTCAAAAAATGGGGCCACACGATTGACTTACATGGTTAAACTAATAGTGTGCCAACTGTGTGCCTCATGATTCCTTTCCAAAAACTAGATCCATCAGTGGTCGATGCCTCCAAAACTCAACTGAACTCCTAGGAAACCATCTGAGATCAAAAACTCAGAAAAAATAACACCCTTAAGTGATCCAACACTCAAAATAAATTAAATCTTAGATAATGATCTAGCATTTCCACTAAATGATAAGTTCAAATTTTCCTAATAAATTTCACCCAGTCAAAAATGTGGGACATTACAAAAGGTCAATGTGAAATTGTTAAATACATTCCATAATTCGTGAACACTTAAGAATCAAGGTGAAAACCTAAGACTTTACCTTAAAACAAATAATCCCATAGACTAAAAATAATAGTGAATCGCAAAACCCACAACACAATTCCTAAGGTCTATTTGATGAAACTCCCTTTACCAAGGTAAAATTTCACCTGTATAATATTAACATAACAATGCCAAAATATTATACACACTAAAACTATAATAATCATGGAGGAACCAAAAAAACCCAAGAAACTAGACGCACATAAAAATCTCACAAACTAATATCCATATTACAACACTTCTCCTCACACAATAACCTAAGTGGTCATAGTGTACCAATCCATACTGTCATAACCCAATTTTATAGGAAATAAAACATCTTTGAGTGAACAGTATCAAGGTGTGATATATGATTTATCATCCCACACTGAGTTCCATTCATCATTTCCATGATATTTTTCGCTACAAGACCTCAAGAAAATATTTAAAAATTCCAAAGGCTACTGACAATAAATTAGGGCCTTAAGTAAGTCCATAGGTATATTATTCCCTCCCTAATCAGAGTAGAGAATCACAATAGATATATAAGATATATAAGAATAGATCAAAATAACTCGATAGCAATGGAAACCAAAATCATAAACATGAAAGGTAATTAAGAAAAGAAAAGAATATAAATACACAAACAGAAGAAACTAATGATGATAGTATGTCATGTTCTATAAAAAATGACTAAGTACGGGGTAGGCGATACAAGAATATACAAAATTATACCAAAAGTAAACAAAAGTGACAAAAACAGTTGTGTCTAGTATCCCATGAATAGGCTCAGTCCTCTACTCCCAACTCCATCCTAGATATATAAATCAAGCATTGGAAGTTAGATTCTTCCTTTTATCTGTACTTGAAACCATAAAGTCTACTCAGCTACTGAAGGTTCTCGATAACGGTATGAGATACAATCTTAGTAGTTTTTCACCCATGGTGTAAAGGCCTTTAAATTCATGAAATAATAAATAAGAAGTAGTGTTCCATAATTAATTTAAAATAAATATATAATAAATAAATAAATTTATCGTATTAGGCTTCAGTTGGAGAATCATCAACTAAACCTACTTCAGCTTAAGCTGGTATGTCTGAACCGAGAGAACCTGCAAGTATAAGGTGATAGGTATAAGGTTCTAGAGGTTGGATTGTCCCCAATATTGTTCTTTGTCTTTGAGGACATGTCCCTATATATTTATAACTAACGAATAAATTCTAATTTTAAAAAAAATGTACATTTTCCTTTTTAGTTTCTTTTGAAACCCGCTTATAAAACAAAGTAAGACACCCAGATCCCATCCTTGAAATTTCAAGAAGACTTTCCAAGCATCTCTCTAGGGACTCATCACACAACCAATGAAAAGGATCTCATATATGGAAACCCAAGTAACAAGTACCACATCTCACTCCAAGCATCGAGAAAATTCAAATACTAGCCTTGAGTCCATACCAAGTATCACACATTGGGGACTCAGTCTCTCTTTAGGTATGGTTCAACCAAATGTGCCTTAGATCCCATCCAAGTGATCTCCCCAAGGAAGCAGCTTCACTCTTCTATAGGTAAATATATACAACACTCATAGAACCCAGCCTAGTAATAACTAGTGTCACTCCAATCATGGTTACTAAACTTTAACAAAACTATCATAGAGGCATGAGAGTCTGGCCAAGGGGTCCTTAAGTCAGATCCCCTTATTTCACCCTTGGATCAAAATCAAAAGCACCAACAAACATTTCACATTTAACATGTACAAATTTAAGGGACATTACATTTAATTCAAGACATTAGATCATATTAGGCCTATTTTTCAAGGCATGTCATTGGGAATTTTCCATTTTACTCATATGGAATATGGAATCAAGGTCTAAACCACTAGCCAATTCAACATAATCATGAGGTATAAGGCTTTAAGCACTTATCCAAATTCATTTAAATCATCTATCCATAAGTTTAATAGAGAAAGGGCTATTCACTAGTCTCAAAACCCTGATAAATTCAACAAATATCCCAAGGAAATAAATAAAAAGTAAGACCCCGTATAAACATTTAACAAACTATGTAAAAAATGTCCTTTTTTAATTATATGTATAGCTCAACCCATCTGGGTGGAAAATCTCAAGGTGTTCAACCCACAGGGTTGGGTTTTTTGCATACTCGGGTCACCAATGGCTAGGAAAGGCATTCAATTTCATTTAATTTGAAAAAATTGGGGTGATGCCAGAAAATTCCAGCTCACAGCATAAGATAACTCTTTATGAAAATCAATGAAATGATAGGAAAAGGGCATGAACTCTTACTTTAGACTCACAGAGCTTTCATCATCTAGTGTCAACCCAAGATTCTACCTAGATTGGAAGAAATGGATGAAACCATCAAATTCCATGAAAATGGGAAAAATGATCTTGCACCCAAATGGCGCAATGGATGGGATGAATAGCTTGGAATATTTTAGAGAGGATTTCAGATTATACCTTAAGATTTCTATAGGATTCGACGATGTTAAATTTGAGAACATGATGGAGGAGTTGCTTCTGAAGCTATGTAGAAGGGGAGGAGTGCTCATACACATGGTAAGAATAAGAAATAAATGTTTTATAGGAAGAAATAAAATGAAAGGATTTAAAAACATTTAAGAGGGTAAAATGGTTAATTTCACCCATTTTTACACTACGCATGGTTTGGATACATAATTTGTAAAAAAAAATGTAAGCAAATTGTATGTCATTCACTACTAATTGGGGAACCTCACATGGTTTTCCACATAGTTTAACTAAACATGTTCAAATTGTGAAAAATATCTATGTTCCATGACCTAAAACTCTTGCATGGCTATGCGCCTAAGGTCACACAATTTCAGAAAAATCATGTGGCCCCAGTTGGTTTCCCTATTTTAGGTCTTTGGGATCCGAATGAGCCTCGTACGCTCTAGGGACCTCATTGACTTGACTAGGCATCATATTTAGGGACACTTAAAGGAATTAAAACTAAAATGTAATTGTTCATACCTTATAGATAACCCAGGATGTTAAAACATCCCCTCCTTAAGATAACGTATCCCTAAGTTTCCCTTCCGAGGGTAGAAAAACATTATTTGAGAAGAGTTATGGCCACTACACATGGGTATCGATCTCTCGCTCCCATGTCCCATCATGTACGCATCCATGCTATCATATCACCATAACCAGAGGAATGGACATTCCTGGGAGAACCTTCATGATTTGAACAATGATATGTATTGGATGCTCCACAAAAGATGAATCGCCTTCCATCTCAACATTTTCAAGGTCAAATGAATGAGATGGTGTGGAATTATACTATAATAGTTGACATACATGAAAAATTTCATGCATGGAATGATACCTATGAGGTAAAAACAACCAATAGGCTATCGACCCAACTATCCCCACTATCACGAATGACCCGATGTGTCTTGGTTATACTTTTCCCTGCCACTTGATTCTTTTGTGACCCAACATGGGTGATACACACAGAAATACCAGATGTCCCATATTGATCTCAAGATGTCTACAATGACTATCATTGTATAATTTCTTCCTAAACTAAGATATATCCATATGCTTCTAAATTATTCAGACTTGCTATGAAATATCCTGAACCAAATGAGGACCTAGTAGAGCTGCCTCACCTACCTCAAGGAAGCATATAGGCGAACAGCATGGTCTACCACATAGATCCTCAAACAGAGCCATCTGAACTATTTCCTAAAAACTTTTATTATAGTAAAACTCAAACATAAGAATATGATTCTCTTAGGAACCTCCAAAATCAAGGATACATGCCCGTAGAATATCCTCTAGCACTTGTATGGTGCTCTCGAACTACCTGTCAGTTTAAGCATGATATGTAGTGCTCAAGAGCACCTATAAACCTGATGCCTTATACAACCCTTTACAGAACCATAAAGTAAAACAAGTATCATGATCTAAAATGATATAATGGGTACTCCATGAAGTCACACTATCTACCAAATGTATAGACTTCCTAGATCATAAATAGATAAGGACTTCTAGATAGGTAGTAGGTGTGTGAGTTTAGTCATCCAATCGATGATCACCCTTACTATGTCATTGCCTTGAGGGGATCTCGAAAAGACTATAATGAAATCCATGGTCATTTCATTCCATTTCCACTCAAGAATGAGTAGAGGATATATAATTACACTAGGTTGTTGGTGCTCTACCTTCACCTACTGATAGGTGGAGCACAAAGTGATGAGGCATGTTATCTACCTCTTCATACCTAGCCACCAATATTGGTGATGCATGTCCCTATATATCTTGGTAAGACCAGGATGAACTTACCAAAATGAGGAATTTGAATCCATTATCATCTCTTCTCGTACATCTAAATTCACCCATACATGGCCATAGAAGAGTAATTCATCACTGCTATCAATAACCAAACAAGGAGGTGGGTACTCTCTTGTGATGCTTTCACATAGAATAACTCCCTTAGAATATGATAAATGATGCATCTAAGACCACTCACTACTTTCCTCGTTAATGTATTGAATCTGAGTCTACAAGCCCAAGGTGTCAGCCATTATGTTACCCTTCTCGGGTGTGCAAGAGAGCTCAAAGTCAAACAACTATAGCTATTCAACCCACATTCACTTCCTCATATTGAATTTCCACAGAGTGGAGATGTATTTGGGACTTTTATGGTTCATTTAAATGAATAATCACTCACCCAACAAGTAGTACCTCTAGTAGTGAAGATCATGAACCATGAATGATAGATCGAGGTCATGCGTAGGATAGTTCCTCTCATGTGGCCTCAGCTGGTAGGATCCATATTCCATGACTCAATGACCCTACATAAAAACTATAACCATTCTGATCCCTGAAGCATCACAATAAACCATATAGATTATGCTCAGCTTAGGAAGAATTAGAATCAGATCTAAAGTGACTCTTACATTTAACTCTTAAAAAAATTTCTCACAAGATTCAGTCCAATCGAAATTAACACCCTTGTTGGTCAAGCTTGTTAGTGATGCTGTCAAGCATGAGAATTCATGAATAAATCACCTGTAATAGCCATATATCCCTAAGAATTTTCAAATTTCACACACATTCTTAGGCTACTCCCAGGAAAACATTGTGCTAACATTCTTTTGATCAACTGCGATGATTTCCCCTAATATGAAACAACCTAATAAGTGAACTGTAACGATCCAAAATTGGCATTTACTGAGCTTCGCATAAATCTATCACTCTCTTAGTGTACTCAGCATGATATCAGGATGATTGGAATGGTCGTGTCTGGAGCATGAATACACTATGATTTCTTATACAAATATTACCATGAATAAATCAAGATATGGGTAGAAAACATTATTCATCAGATCCATGAAGACTATAGACATGTTCTCTAGACCAAACAGCATAACCAAATAATCATACAAGTTGTACTTGCTCTGGAATGTTGTATGTGGTATGTCTAATGGAATCACATGAAGCTAATAGTATCCTGACCTCAAATTAATCTTAGAGAGAAAAAATTATCCCCAAAGCTGGTTGAATAGGTTGTATATCCACATAAAAGGATGACATTTCTTCATAGTTATCATTTTCAACCACTTATAATCAATGCACAATCTGAGGGTACTGTCTGCTTTCTTCGAAAAAAAGATCGACCAAAACCATATAGATATGTTGGGTCTGACAAAACCATTAGCCTCTAATTATTTAGTATTATTCTTAACATCCTAGAGATCTATATGTTACATGTCATATGGAGGGATAGAAACTAGTGTCACAGAACAAGCTTGATGGTGAACTCAATTTCCCTATTAGGTGGTAAATTGAATAAATATTCAAGTAAGACATCCATGAATCAATCCAAAAATAGGAGGTAATTATTCCAACTACATTCCTTGATCACTCATAAAGAGGCTTTCTATCTAGTATGTCACACTTATCAGCCTAGTGTGCTTGAGTCCATCTTGACTAGTCTGAATATCCCATTCTCCCTTATAGATATAAGTATTTCCCTTGGGTGATGAAAAAGACACTTGGTGGTGATAGTAATCCACCTGGGCTCGATAAGGAACAAGTAAGTATATACCACGAATGAAATCAAATCCTACCATCTCAATGATGTGGAAACTCCATAGAAAATGGAACCCACCTATCTCAGGGGGAACTTCTTATAGTGGAGTACACCCTCTGTCCGAACTCCCAATGGTTTGTCTAGGGTCATAAAACCACCAGAGTACTTGATTAATAATCTCATACTTCTTATAGTTACATAATATATAAAAGGGTGTGATGTGAATATATTGAATAATGAAGATAAAAAAGTAGAAGATAGCATAATACTACCTCTAAGTATAGATATCACTAGACTTTTCTCCTCTAGAATAGGTTGAACATCATAAATATGGTCTGAACCATGACTCTGAGAAGCTTCTTGAGTACCCTAAGTAGTTCCACTCTGTTGAAGATAGAAGTCTAAAGCCTTACTGCCTCAGCCCTGACCACCTACTCAACCTGAATGGACTGTAGAAGACTAGCTTCCTCTTTGATAAAGTGTTCATGACCCTACACCTAAAATTGGTGATGGCATCAAACTGTGTTCACTACGAACTACAGAAGGATCAAAAAATTTCTAGAGGTAAACCATCATGTCATACACATGGAACTCGATCAGGTTCCTCATAAATTGGGGCTTTTGGGATGTGGCATTTTTCATTGGTGACACACCACAAGGTTGTTGGAATGTGCCACCTGCCTAGTTCTCCCCCCGCGTGTACCCTCAAAGCGTCTCTTCTTGTCGTTGGGTATCCCACTTCTAATATTCCTAGAATCTAAACTACAATGTTTGAAATCACACATTTCCCTCATGTTTTTCTTAGTGATAAGGTTATGGTTCACAATTTACAAAAATAGTGGTCATCCAAAATATGTTCACCTATGATAATAAATCTCATCCTTAAAGTGACTCACAGTATTTAGATCATCACCAATAAAACTCAGTGAGAAACACTACAATTTAGTAAAGAAAGATGAATATTCCATCTCTAACATCTCACCTTTCTTGAGGTGCATGAATTCCTTAACTTGATCCATTCTCAAGGATTGAGGAAATAAATAGTCGAAGAAGGCTTCTTAGAAATCTTCCAAGACCATACCCTAGTGTAGATCAACCTGATTTAGAATTTCAAATTAACTCTTAGAGGATTCACATAATAGATAGGTTTTAATCTAGACACTCCAATTTGGAGGTGTATTGATGTGATTGAATATTGACACCATCACCTCTAATAATGATTCAGCAGCCTAAGGTCCTCTATCCTCCAAGAAGGTGGGAGGATGTTGTATCTAAAATTCCTTGGTCATTTCTATCATAGAAGGTGCAGGTTGAGGTCCACCTTGCACATATTTCATAAAGAAAAGAAATTTGTCTCAGAACTACGAATCATCACCCAGTTGATGATCTATAGGAGGAGGTTCCTCAGGTGGCACTATAGTGGGTATCATGAGTGGCTCAGGGTCATCCACTTTAGGAGTATGCTCATTTCTACTTTTCTATCATATATCATGAGGTCACCATGGTGGAATAACTATATATATTCCAAGAGCATACCTCTTACAAGGTTTATAAAAGATAAGGAAAGCTATAAGAAATTACATAAACAAAGATACTATACTAAATTAAGTACACCCCACTACATGCTCTGAGATCCAGGTTAGTGTGGTCAGATTGAGCAATAAAAGAAAACATGGGAGACACATCCTACTATCCACTATCTAGTTAGAACAGGGTCAAAGTCCCAAGTACAAGGTAACCATTCCATTTTAAAGAAGAATTTTCATTTTGATTTGACACATTCTTATTTAATTGATCATTAGAAACATGATCTAGTTAATTGTGTCACCAATTTCAATTCATAAGGGCACATACACCTTATAAATTGAATTCAGAGTGTTAATTAACTGTACCCAAGACTTTATACCATATAAAATGGTGTAATAGGCCTAAAGAGATGTTTTGATTTAGTGAACTACCCTTATAACTCGTACATAAAAACATTTATGTGACATCATTAGTCCATTGTACCAATTATTCCATCACCATAATCATAAGCACACTATAAGGAATAATAAACAAGAAGACAATAGTAATCATATTCAAAATATTAAATGCTCATAGAAAGTTGATATGGCATGGAATAATGCATGGTATTTAAGTCCTATCATGCCAAGTATAATGTATGATTCTAATATGCCCTCATTTCATTAGGCCTGGGCAAAACAACACCATCAAGGTAAATAAATATAAATAGTGACACAAATCAAGTGAGTCTCCCAACAGATAAATCCAATTAAACCATAACAAGAATGATAAAAAATAACATTTATTGATCCCAAGTAATTTGGGTTTCTCCTTTACATGGCGTTGCTACTCCCGGGCATAGGCTCTTAACCAAATTCATATGTCCTAGTCTCCTATATAAACCCAAAAAGTAAGGGTAAAAGGAAAACAGGTCCTCTGATACCACTTTTTCACATCCCACCCTGAGTTCTACTCAATAGTGCCCCAATACGACAGGCCAAGAGACCTCAAGTGAATCTCCCCAAATAATAAAGGCTTTCAACTAGTGGAGATGGCCTTGGGTAAGTCTATGGAGAGACTATGACATAATTGACTGGAGTAGAACACAATAATAGATATATAAGAAACTGTATAAGAGAACACAATAACTAGATAGTAATGGAAACCAAAATCATAAACATATAAGGTAATGAATTAAAGTGTGGAAGTTAAATAAACAAATAGAAGTAACTAATCATGATAGTATTTCAAATTCTATAAAAATGACTAAGTAAGGGAAATGGGATACAATCATGTACAACATGCTATCAAAAGTAAACAAAAGGTCCAAAAATGATATGTCCAGCATCCATAGCATAAGTGAGTTCCTCTACTCCCAACTCCATCCTAGATATGTAAATAAATCATTGGAAGTAGGCTACTTCTTTTTATCTATATCTGAAATCGTAAAGTCTACTCAAGTACTGAAGGTTCCCAAGCCGGGTGTGAGAAAAAATCTCAGTAGTTTGGCCCCCCACAGTGTCAAGTCCTTTACATTTATAAAATAATAAATAATAATCAGTGTTCATCAATTAATATAAATTCAACACAAACTAAAAAAAATATTAGAATGGGCTCTAGTTGGAGACCCATCCACTAAACCCACTTTGGCCTAAGACGATGTGTCTGAACTGAGAGAACTTTCAACGGTAGGGTGTGAGTTATAAGGTTCCATAGGGTGGAATATCCCAATTCTTGTGCTTGGTTTTGGAGGACATGTCCCTAAATATTTATAACCAAAGAATAACTACTAATTTTAAAAAAACATTCATTTTTCTTGTTATTTTAATTTCAAAACCACTTATAAAACAAAGTGAGACACTCAGATCCTATCCTTGACAATTTGAGAATACTTTCCATGTATCACTCGAGGGGCTTATCACACAACTATTGATAAAGAGACTGAACATGGTAACCCTAGGAAGAAGGCCCTCATATCACTCCAAACATGTATAAAAGTAAAATACTAGCCTCTGAGTATGTACCTGGTATCTCAAATAGGTGCTTGAGCCTCTCTCTAGGCATGGATCAACCAAACGTGCCATAGAGACCGATAAAGGGGTCTCCCATAGGGAATTGGTGTCACTCATATAGAGGTAAATAAATACAACACTCCATGAAACCATCTTGTACATAGTTTTTGTCACATTCAGCAAGGTTACTAAACTTTAACAAATCATACACAGTGTAACAAGAGTCCTTCCAAGAGGTCCTTAAGTTGGAGCCCATTGTTTCATCCTCGGCTCTAAAGAAAAATCACCAACAAGAATTTCACATTTAACAAGTTCAAGTTAAAGGTCCATTACATTTAATTCAATTCATTATATCATATTATGCCTCTTGGTAAAGGCATGTCATTGGGAATTTTATATTTAATTCGCATTGCATAAGGCATCATGATCTAAACTGGTGGCCAATTCAACTTAGGTATGAGGTACAAGGATTTAAGCACTAGGTAAAATTCATTTAACCCATCCATACATAAGTGGAATGGAGCAAGGGATAGTCACCAATCTCAACAACCTACGAAATTAAAAATACATCCCAAGGCATTTAATATAAAGAAATACCCCATATAAACATTTACAGACCAATAAAAAGGGGATTTTTTTGTTATAGGTATAGCTCAACCCATTTTGGGGGAAAATATCAAGGATTTCAACCCATGGGGTTGCTGAACTACATAATCATGTTACCAATAGCTATTTAAGGCTTTCAATTTTATTTAATTTGACAAAATAGGTGCGAATCCAAAAACTCTCAACTCATGGAAAAATGGAACTACTTATTAAATGTAACAAAATGATGGGAAATGGGCATGACCACCTACTTTAGCCTCACAAAACTTTCCTCATCCAATGCCAACCCTTGATTTGACCTATATTGGAAGAAATTGAAAAACAATCAAACTCCCTAAAAATGGGACAAATGAGCTTACACATAAATAGTGAAATGTATGGGATGAAGAACGTGAAATATGTTACAGAGGATTTGAGATCGTACCTCTAGCTTACCTTTGGATTTGATGGAGTTCGATTCAGTAACCGGATAGAGGAGTTACTTCAAAACCTATATATAAGGGGAGGAGAACTCATATGCATGGGAAGAGAAAAAAATAACTTCTCTAGAAGAATAAAGAAAAGGAAAGGCTTTAAAAACATTTAAGTGGGTAAATGGGTAATTTTACCAATTTTTTCACTGTTCATGGTTTGGCATACTATTTGTCCAAACCATGCACCAATTGTGCTCCATTCACCACTACATAGGGAACCTTGCACCTTTTTCTGCATGGTTTGAATAACCATGAAAAAACCAGGCAAAATATCTCTTTCCCATGACCTTTAACTCTATCGTGGTCATGCACCCTAGGTGGCATAGTCTTAAACAAACCACGTGGCCCCTGCTATTTTCCCCATTTTGGGTCTCTAAGCTTCGAATGATCCTCAGACGCTTCTGATCCCTCTTAACTTGATTAGGAATCAGCTTTAGGGTTGTTTAATGGATTTAGAAACAAAAATTAATGTTCTATACCATAGAGATAAGATAGTACATTACACATTCTACCAGATCAAATACTTACTAAGTGTAGTGCTCAGTGGTCATTCAAGGACACTAATAGGGGAGGTGAATTAGTGTACCCCACATTTACTATGTTTTACTTTCTATTATATTATCCCCTATTAAACTCAACCTATATCCTAGTTAATATAAATAGATATATTTATTCTCTCACAACTCTTACCCTAGTTTTTAGTATATAATATACAAGAACGATAATATACAAGGATTCACTACGGGAAAAATGGGTATTTGCGACGGGTTATTTGCGACGGGGGTATTTACCCGTCGCAAATAATTAGGCGTTTGCGACGGGATTGCTTTCCCCGTCGCAAATAGTTTTCCCGCGGTGCGCGCCAAATCGCGGGAAAACTATTTGCGACGGGAATATCCCCCCGTCGCAAATAACCGGCGGCGGTAAAAGGTATTTGCGACGGGAATATTCCCTCGTCGCAAATAGTATGTCGGCGGGTGGTTATTTGCGATGGGACCCGTCGCAAATAACTATTTACCGGTTGACCGTAATAAATATTGGCTAAGGTATTTGCGACGGGAACCGTCGCAAATAACACTATTTGCGACGGGAGTCCCGTCGCAAATGAACCCGTCGCAAATAATCTAACCTATAAATACCCCCATCCGTTTTTTTCAAATCATTATCAAACTCCATCTTCTTCTTCTCTCGAAGTTATATTTCTAAAGTTTATTTTTTCTCCAGTTTAATTTTTTTTTCCGGAGGTGATATTAAAGATTTGAAGAACGATCAGAGCAGATCAGTTTTCAAGGTATTTATGTTTATTTTAATTTTTTATTTATTTTTAATTTTGTATTAGTTTCAAATATTATTAATTAGTTGTAATTTAATTATGTTTACATTATTTTATTACTTAATAAATTTAAATTATTAGTATTGTTTATAGTTAATAGTAATTAGGAATAATTAGTAATAATTTTTAATAATTAAGAATAAATATTAATAATTATTAAAAAATACCACTAATTATGAATAATTACATTATTACATTATTAGTTTATTTTATTATTAATATTAAAATAATATAATTTTTTATATATATACAATTCTTTTTTCATCTGTGTGTTTGCTGTCTTCACATGTATTATTTGTATGTGGAGATAGAAAACGCACAGATGAAAGAAGAATTGTATATAAATTAGAAAATTATATTATTTTAATATTAATAATAAAATATATTAATAATGTTATTATTTGTAATTATTGGTAATTATTTCTAATTATTGATAATTATTCATTTAATTACTAATAATTAGGAACAATTATCAATAATTATCAATAATTAAGAATAATTAGTAATAATTAGTAATAATTATCAATAATAAGTAATAATTACCAATAATTAGTAATAATTAACAATAAGTAGTAATAATTACCAATAAGTAGTAATAATTACCAATAATTAGTAATAATTACCAATAAGTAGTAATAATTATCAATAATTAGTAATAATTACCAATAATTAACAATAATTAGTAATAATTACCAATAATTAACAATAATTAGTAATAATTACCAATAATTACCAACAATTACCAATAATTACCAATAATTAGTAATAATTAGGAATAATTGGTAATAATTAGTAATAATTAGGAATAATTGGTAATAATTAGTACTAATTGGTAATAATTAGTACTAATTAGGAATAATTAGGAATAATTAGGAATAATTAGGAATAATTAGGAATAATTAGGAATAATTATCAATAATTATCAATAATTAGGAATAATTAGGAATAATTAGGAATAATTGTCAATAATTGTCAATAATTGTCAATAATTGTCAATAATTATCAATAATTATCAATAATTAATAATAATTAGGAATAATTAGGAACAATTAGGAACAATTATCAATAATTAAGAATAATTAGGAATAATTAGGAATAATTATCAATAATTATCAATAATTATGAATAATTAGGAATAATTAGGAATAATTGTCAATAATTGTCAATAATTGTCAATAATTATCAATAATTATCAATAATTAATAATAATTAGTAATAATTAGGAATAATTAGGAACAATTAGGAACAATTATCAATAATTAAGAATAATTAGGAATAATTAGGAATAATTATCAATAATTATCAATAATTATGAATAATTAGGAATAATTAGGAATAATTAGGAATAATTATCAATAATTAAGATTAATTTGTAATAATTAGTAATAATTGTCAATAATTACCAATAATTAGGAATAATTAGTAATAATTAGGAATAATTAGGAATAATTAGGAATAATTAGGAATAATTAGTAATAATTAGTAATAATTATTAGTAATTATTTATAATTACCAATAATTACCAATAATTACCAATAATTACCAATAATTACCAATAATTACCAATAATTACCAATAATTACCAATAATTACCAATAATTACCAATAATTACCAATAATTACCAATAATTACCAATAATTACCAATAATTACCAATAATTACCAATAATTACCAATAATTACCAATAATTACCAATAATTACCAATAATTACCAATAATTAGCAATAATTAGCAATAATTAGCAATAATTACCCATAATTAGCAATAATTACCAATAATTACCAATAATTACCAATAATTACCAATAATTACCAATAATTACCAATAATTACCAATAATTACCAATAATTACCAATAATTACCAATAATTTGCAATAATTACCAATAATTTGCAATAATTTGCAATAATTACCAATAATTTGCAATAATTACCAATAATTTGTAATAATTTGCAATAATTTGCAATAATTAGCAATAATTAGCAATAATTACCAACAATTACCAATAATTACCAATAATTACCAATAATTTGCAATAATTTGCAATAATTTGCAATAATTAGCAATAATTAGCAATAATTAGCAATAATTTGAAATAATTAGTATTAATTAGTATTATTACCAATAATTAGTATTAATTAGGAATAATTAACAATAATTACCAATAATTACCAAAAATTATCAATAATTAACAATAAGTAGTAATAATTACCAATAATTAACAATAAGTAGTAATAATTACCAATAATTATTAATAATTACCCATAATTCCCAATATTTAGTAATAATTAACAATAATTGCCAATAATTACCAATAATTGCCAATAATTAGTAATAATTAGCAATAATTAGTAATAATTAGCAATAATTAGTAATAATTAGCAATAATTAGTAATAATTAGCAATAATTAGTAATAATTAGGAATAATTTGTAATAATTTGTAATAATTTGTAATAATTAGTAATAATTTGTAATAATTAGTAATAATTAGTAATAATTAGTAATAATTAGTAATAATTAGGAATAATTAGTAATAATTACCAATAATTAGTAATAATTATTATTAATTACCAATAATTATTATTAATTACCAATAATTAGTATTAATTACCAATAATTAGTAATAATTACCAATAATTAGTAATAATTACCAACAATTAGTAATAATTACCAATAATTAGTAATAATTACCAATAATTAGTAATAATTATTATTAATTACCAATAATTATTGTTAATTACCAATAATTAGTATTAATTACCAATATTTAGTATTAATTACCAATATTTAGTATTAATTACCAATATTTAGTATTAATTACCAATATTTAGTATTAATTACCAATATTTAGTTTTAATTACCAATAATTAGTATTAATTACCAATATTTAGTATTAATTACCAATAATTACCAATAATTACCAATAATTACCAATAATTACCAATAATCACCAATAATTACCAATAATCACCAATATTTTCCAATAATCACCAATAATTACCAATAATCACCAATAATTACCAATATTTACCAATAATTACCAATATTTACCAATAATTACCAATATTTACCAATAATTACCAATATGTACCAATAATTACCAATATTTACCAATAATTAGGAATAACTACCAATAATTTGGAATAACTACAAAAAATTATGAATAACTACCAATAATTTGGAATAACTACCAATAATTTGGAATAACTACCAATAATTTGGAATAACTACCAATAATTTGGAATAACTACCAATAATTAGGAATAACTACCTTATTACATTATTTGTATATTTTATTATTAATATTAAAATAATATAATTTTCTATATTATATACAATTATTTTTTCTTCTATTTTTTTCTGTCTCCACATGTAATATTGGCATTCTTTTTCAAAATTATCAACCTACTCGCCAATGGAGAGGTGAAAGTGAATGTTAATATTACATGTGGAGACAGAATGTGAAACACACAGATGAAAGGAGAATTGTATATAATATAGAAAATTATATTATTTTAATATTAATAATAAAATTATCAATATTTGTAACAGGTTTTGCTTTATTCTCAATATATTCAATCCTTGCTTGTGTTTTTTCTAACAAATTATTCAAAACCAGTAATCCTTTTATATTTTATAGAAAAATATGGAACAACGAGGTCGTCAACAGTCATTATTAGATGACCGCATATGGATAAATCAACGTAGAAATCCAAATGGTTCTGGTTTAAATCCAGTATATATAGAGGGTGTGGATATTTTTTTATCATTTGCGGCATCAAATCCAGAATTTGTTTCAGAAGGAAAGATAAAATGCCCTTGTAGAAAATGTGCATTGAGAACGTTTGACACGTTTGACAAAGTGGGGGAACATCTCTTGCGTTCTGGTTTTCAAGCAGATTATGTTTTTTGGTATCAACACGGTGAACGCAGTTCCAGAGCAGGTGATACCAACTTGATTCCGGATCCATCCCAGTTTCAAGATTTAGTACAAGATGTTGCAGGTTCATCTATTCAACATACAGAAACTCCGGGTGATATAGCTCCAAATCCTGAGTTGGGACCGTCTGAATTTTATGAGTTGTTGAAGTCTGCTGAGGATGCATTATATCCTGGCTGCAAGATGAGCAAATTAGAAGCAGTTGCAAAATTTATGGCTATCAAATCAGATAACGGAATGTCAAACACCTGTTTTGACCAGATATTTTCTTTGCTGAAAACACTGTTACCCGAAGGAAATGTTTTACCTGCAAATTACTATGAAAGTAAGAGGTTGGTTCGAAATTTGGGACTTACTTGTCAGAAGATTCATGCATGTTCAAATGACTGCATAAATTCTTTATCTTCTAGCAACTCATTCAATGTATAGTTTACTATATTGATAATAATTTCACAAATTTTCAGGTGTCTCGACATGCTGATAAAATTGACAAACAGTTGTGTGTATTGAGTAACCCACCTTCCAAACTTGTTAAAACTTATAATGCATATGTGGTGAATGGATTTCGATTCCACACACATGCATATGGGGAATCGAAAAAAACAATGAACAGTGGAGTTAGCTTGAGAGGATCTCATCATCGAGAAAATGAAGTTGACTTTTATGGCATACTTGATGAAATCATTGAACTCTGTTATCTTGGACAACATTACATAACCATGTTCAAATGTCGGTGGCTGGATACAGAGAGAGGCGTGCGTGTTCATCCGACTCATGGAATCATCGATATTAAATTTAAAAGTGTTCTCGCAGTAAATGAACCATTTTTATTGGCTCAACAGGCATATCAAGTTTATTATGCAAAGTACTGTGCAACATCAAGAGACTTGACTGATTGGTGGAGTGTAATAAAAATCAAAATTCGAGACAATCAGTTTAGTCAAAGTGAATGTGCTTTCACTGATATGCAAAGAATTGAAGTTTTTCAAGAGAGTACTCAAAATCAATCTTTTTTACAAAGAGACATGAGTATCGATGATGACACTCCACATTTAAGAGTCGGTGATGACGATGATGTTAATGATGTCACATATGAATTTGAAACGGTAAGAGATGAAGCAACTGTAACTCGAATGGATATCGATGATGTTGAGGAGGAATATGAAGATGACATTGACATATATGAAGATGATGATGAAGATGAACACTGATAGCATTTCATGGTATTTATATACAATCATAATATGTATATATGTATATATAATAGTAATTATCAATTATTTGCTAACATTAACATTTTCTGTTTCAGATGGACGACGCCACATTTCGTGCGTTGGCGGATGCTGACCTAAGTTTTGATGCGGATGAGTTGCTGACAGATGACCTTCAGCCTGCAGGCGCTCCAGGGAGTACGCGGAGGGGGCGCGGTCTTGCACGATTGATGATTCCTGACCCCGTCCCCGAGCGACGTCCACGTCTTGGGTTTGATCCGCGCACACGGAGGTGTGATAACCTGTGTGATAACATGTGGATTTGACTAAGATTTCATTAATCTATTCACATAATAAATGTTTATTATTTTTTCAGTTTTCCGCATATAGCAGTCGGAAAGGGCAGCGCTATTTTGCGCAACTATTTCTCTCAGCCGTGGACCACATGGGAGCAGATTCCCATTGATGTGCAGCAGGCCATGTTCGGCCATTGGTTGGTACATACGTAAATAAATAATTTTTATTTTGAAAATTATTTCATTTCTAACTTGATATTTTGATTTATTTGTAGGGTTTATGGTATCCGATCGAGGATACCATGCGTGACGCCATCCACGAGGCATGGGAGGTGGCCATGCGTGATCGTCTTCGTCAGTTTTTGCACAATTTAAGAAAAGCTGCGATGAAGAAAGCAGGAGTGTCAGATTTTGAGGAGTCATGTAGGGCACACCGACCAGAGTATATTTCATCCCATGTATGGGATGGATTATGTGCGCACTGGTTGAGTGGTGCCTTTCAGAGGAGATCATCGGTGGGGAGGCAGAATCGGGGGAGACAGGAGGTGACTCATCGAGCTGGGAGTCGTTCTTTCAGTACTCATAGACAGCATCTGGTACGTACATTATTTATAAATATTTTATATAACTATAAATATTAACAGTTTATTTTTTATTCTTATAGGCTGTTGAGCACCCCGATATTACAGAGTACGACGTATATCGGAGGATGTATAGTGATCCTGCTACTGGGGAGATCAGAGGTGATCGTCAGCATCACATCGTGGTCAGTATTATTTGTTTTCAAGTTTAAAAATTAACTGCATATAATATATTCACAATTTTAATTTTAAATTGCAACTATAGGAGTCATATGAGGCCGCAGCGGCACAGGCCCGGCCTGAGAGTCAGGCCGAGTCATCAGATCAGACCACTGCCCGTCAGTTTGATGAGGCGGCATGGATGCAGGCCACCCAGTATGCCTTCGAGAAGGGCCGAGTAGTTGGTATCGGCTCTCGACTGACTCCCGGAGATTATTATGGCAGTGTTGCGATGTCGGCGTCCAGCTTGAGAGGAGCTCGTGCATCTTCTTCTACATAGTATGAGGATCAGTTGCGATCTCAGACTGCACAGATAGAGAGTCTCCGACAGGAGCAGGAGCAGATGCGTCAGCAGCATGAGGAGGAGCGTCGACGCCAGCAGCAGCTGTACGAGGAGCAGGCGAGTCGGTGGCAGCAGCAGCATCAGGAGCAGATGGAGTACATGCGCCGACTCACTCATGCTTTAGGGATGGAGTTTCCTCCACCACCATCTGCAGATCCCCCACCTCCGCCCCCCCCCCCCCCCCCTCCCCCCCCCCCCCCCTCCTTCAGATTAGAGTTTGTATTTCTGTTATAAAATTTGTGAAATCAAAATATTTTTTTTTTCTATTCGTAGTTTCTGTCTCATTATAAAATATTAATAATATTATATTTTTAAATAACAATATTAATATGAATAATAATATTATTTATATTTTATAATATTAAATTTTATATATATATTAAAATTTTATATATATATTAAAATTTTATAATAATAAAATTTTATAATATTAAAATTTAATTATTTTTTTTTGTAATACTTGAATTATTTTAATATTTGAATGTAAAATAATTCTATTATTTTTATATTAATTAAAATAACTTATTAATATTTTTTTTATTTATAAATTATAATTGTAATATTATTATATTAATTAAATCATTTATTAATATTCTATTATTTTTTATTTTTGAATTATAATTCTACTATTATTATAGTAATTAAAATAATTTATTATTTTCATTTCTAAATTATAATTCTATTATTATATTAATTAAAATAATTTATTAATAATTTATTTATTTTATTTTTTTTTATATTATTTGCGACGGGATACACTGCCCGTCGCAAATACTATTTGTAGTATTTGCGACGGGATACTACTCCCGTCGCAAATACTAGTATTGTTAATTTTTTTTATTTTTTAAAAATATAGTTTTTGCGACGGCACCGTCGCAAAAGCGATTGCGACGGGCCCGTCGCAAAAGGTATTTGCGACAGGTCCCGTCGCAAAAACTATTTTAAAAGTTTTTTACAAAAATACAGAATACTATTTGCGACGGGGAGAATGTCCGTCGCAAAAAAGGGCTTTAGCGACGGGCCCGTCGCAAATAAGTGTAGTTGCGACGGCGTTTTCAGCAACGGGCAATTTGCGACGGGACCCCGTCGCAAATGGCTATTTGCGACGGGATCCCGTTGCAAATAGCCCGTCGCAAATACCTGTTTTTCTAGTAGTGATTGGAAAGGTGTGTCCACAATCTGATATTCTGATCCTTTCCATGCTCACGTCTAGTTTTGAGAAATGGGGAAATCACTAAAATATGGGATAATGATTACAACATAATGAGGGTAGAATTATTCCTTGAATATTGAAAGGAATTCGAGATTATATCACACAAGTTTCATGTAGACAATGGTAGTGTTCTTCCTTGAGTCTTGTAGTAGCAACTCCCTCTCTATAGTTCATCATCTTCCTATTGGATAATTGAATTATTTATATTGGTACCATTATTTATTTAGGTTTCCTCTTGAAATAATGAATAGGTCTTCAACCACTGAATAATGATCAATAAATATGCATTCAGGCTAGCCTTGGTCTCTACAGGGACTCATTGTGCTTACTTTATCATAATGGATCTTCAAGAGTCTCAATGTAAATTTATAGACAATAATCCCAACATCTGTATCTTCTCCTTATTTATCTTATATGATGTGAAAATATCATAGGATATCTCTTCTTATTCTTTTTATTCCATAATATATAAATATTATAGGAAAATATAAACCTCTTTCATACTTAAAAATATTTTCAATTGTGGTAGAATTATCAGATCACTCTTATTTTTCCTTCTTCCATAGATGTTGGTTTCATCCTAAATGTACAAGTCAAAGGATTGTATTCATTATCTTCTTTATTTTGACTTAATATAATATATATAATCACCATATCTAAGAAATCTATCTAGAATATCAACTCCCTGTAGGTGCAGTAAAATAACAGAATCCTACAACCCCATCTTCTTACTAATTCTACATCTCAAATATATACACTAATAACATGAATATGTTTCTTGCAATATTATCTTCTAAATTCCCTAAGATCATGGAATTTAATTTACTATAATTTATTCCTTAAATCTTGAAATATATGGTCTTGGGTTTCCTTTTATCCACCCAAAGACTCAAAACACTCACAAATATTTAGTCCACAAAATACACTATTTAAAAACCATTCCAAAATAGTATGAATCATATGCCACCACAACATGTCATGAACCATAGATCTCTACATAAAGGACCTCTATCAACTTCCAATGTCAAGGTATTCTCAAAATGGTCACTTATTGTGGACCATAGAGTGGTCCTTGTTGTTTTAATTTCAAAGAACCACTTCCCTTAAGATACACCATGTTCACTTCAATTTAATGTTTTAACATTCCATTTATTATAGATGAGTTATAATCTCACCATAGTATTCTGAGATTTTGTGGTATTCTACATCTTCCCATTTTGAAAATTCAATGACTTGAACAAGTTTTTCTATCTCTCAGCTGGATAAAATTCACTGAAAAACTCACCAACATAGTGTGGTGATCAACTTATCCTTGTTTAACTATCTCCAAATCCATATTGTGTTGTGTTATGGAATTATTCTCATCTATTATCAACATAACCTTCAAATTTAGTTATAAGAACCTTTTTAATAATGTTTAATACAATGAATATTCGCACATTCAATATTATCTGAATCAATACCTATGATTTTTGGTATTATTTATTATAAGTTAATTATACACTTATGCTTCCCATATTTTCCCACTTAATACATATTTTATGATTGATCACTCAAATAATTCTCTTATTCTGATGTTTAGTCTCCAATGTGGACGATAATTTTCATTCATATAAAACAAATATACTGCGAACTAAAATTTTACTTTGTATTATAAATCTCGTATTTTTAAGTAGGTTAGCTTAAAACATGTCTTTGATTGTACTAAATGGAATGATATCCTCAAAATCACTTCTCGTGGTTCACATAAACACTCATAGTTGATCATTCAGGAAACACATGTAGTTGTTTCATTGAACATAAAGAATTATAGTGTCATGAAAAACAAATCTAAGTGATGATGTTGAAGAAAAATCATACATCATCTTTTAAAGAAGTTTGTACATCCTTGTTTTTAATTTGTGAAAAATATCAGTATTTTCTTGTCCCACGTCATATTTTCACACATAATTTCACTTCTTGATAAAAAAATGTCACTATATAAACAGATCAATAAAAAAAGAATTTATTTTAATTTTTCTTGACATTTTATATGTATATTGTAATTATACTCTTTGGATCATTATTGGGATAATTAATTATGAAGAGTTTACAAAAAATGGTCATATAAAGGACATCTAAACCATCTAGGTAGACATTCCACCAATGGAAACCATCATACAATAAAATTGTGAGCAGGCTGAGAGAGGTATAAAGAGTGAATAGCACCTGTGCAGGTTGGAACTAGTGTAATGTAATGAAGGATGTGTTTTATCCTCCGTGTGGGTAGGAAAAAACACTGATAGAGAGCACCATATCCAAGATTATTTCAATGACCCACTAATATAGCATAGAATATTATAATACATTTGATGAATCAGATGAGAAGTGATGTGGGACTCAGTGAAGTGGTAACTATTCATCTATTTAAAATGATATATACATGAGAATAATTTAAAAGAATTACATTGATGGTCTTGACTTAAAATTTGAGTGCTTTATTATTCATATATGGGAGTTTTTACCACCTACTACGGAAAAGTGAAGCATGATATCCTCAATGTCTTCAACAAAGTGTATAACCTACCATTATATTGATAATATATTCAGTTAAGGATAATAAAAATATCGTGTATTCAATATAGAAGAAACTCAAATTTATATTCCTTATAATACTTGATAGATCATAATTCTTGAGCATATGACTTTGTTGATATGTCTTTAATCATATTACTTCCATAATATTAGACATTCTTTATATGATTTTGAAGAGGATCTACTTTTAAGACTTTCAAAGTTTGAGGATGTAAAATAAAATGATTCTTTGTGAAATTTTATTCATGGATTTAATATCACAATGAGATTGAAACTATTTGTGATTACATGTAAGTTATAGAATCAAGTAAAAAAGTTTATTCAAGTATAAAAGGTCGATGTTATAATATAGTAAAAATCATAAGATGTTGAAATGGGATGATGAGAGAAGTTAATCCATAAAAAAGGGTGTGGTGCAAGTAAAGTAACATAAATATTCTCACTATATTGTTTTTATGAGTGTTTTAGGTGATTTCCATCAAGATTAATAATAACAAGACTTGTACAAATCATGTTTATTGAATAATTGGGAAAAATGAATAGCATGTGGCAGTGGTCGGTAATTTAGGTAAGATGATTATGTATGAGACTCTATAATTCAACTATTTTTTGGTGCATACTATGTCGGAATTCATGGTAACCCACATGGAATACGAGTTCTAAGATTCAAAATAGTGAAGATCATGTTGTGAACATTTTTGGGTTACTATTTTTAAAATCCTTTGAAGGTAGAAGTTGACCAAGTTTCAATATAAAAATATACATATTGTGGGATGTGTAGGATTATTCTATGGATAATGCAGATATTAAGGTAAAATATTTTTTGAAATATTATTGATGATATTTTCATATAACATGAAGTTTAAAACTCTTAGTCTTTAGGAAGATAAAAATGAAATTCAATAAAATGGATTTGACAAAGTTGCTAAAATGGAAGAAACTATAGTGCTTCAAAAATACTTTGAAGAAGGATATCCCAATCCTATAAATGAATTAAAAAGAAGAATATAATTCCAATATTTATAAAAATTTTAAAGTAAATAATGTTAGAAAATAAAATTATACATTATAGTGAATTATATTTCATTGGGAGGAAAAATAAATAGTGTTCAAGTCTATTATTTTGATATATCAACTATTATTCAAAAAACTAGATAAATTTATCATCTACAATGATATTTTATATTTTTTGAAACCAAATTAGAGAGGAATAAGAGGATAACCCTTTAGTTTTTGAAACTAATAAAAGATACAACATCTGAGGAATAATGGAAAAAAGAGGAATCAGATACTACTAATTTCGAGTATAGAGGATAGATAGTTCCATCACTACATACACATGGCCCTATAAGTGTGTTGAATAAGAAAGAGAAGAGTGGTCTATTATATCCTCATATCATATAATAATATTCATTAGGGTATAATACTACACTTTCTAATTATCTCTTGATGTTGAGACTCTCGAATATTGAGAACCACTATGATTAAATATCATAGTGAGTCCGAGTAGAGAACAAGGTTGGCCTAATGTGTTTTCACTGATTATTATTTTATGATTGAAAAAAAATTATTAGTTTGTGTGAGACTCATAAGTAATTGGAAATACCATTATAAAGAATTTCATCACACCAGAAGGAGGTTGAAGAGTTATAGAGAGGTAGTTACTGTTGTAAGACTAAAGGAAAAACACTAACCTTATACTACATGACCCTCATGTAATATAATGTGGGAACCCTTCTAGGATTCAAGGATGAACAATAACTATGTTCTGTTGTAATCACAATTCCATTATAGTGATTACTCTATGTCTTGGAACTCAACCCGAACCTGTAAAGGACTATTCTCTCGCATTGAGTTCTAACCTTATAAATATCTTTGTTCTATTTTGCATACTTATACTATGTTTTATACTTCAGTGAGGTTTGATAGAATGCCATTAGATCCATTTATATTAACCAAGACAAAGTTAATATTTTATTGGCGGATAATATAAATGAAATTAAACGTAGTAAAATTTGGGTATGATGATTCACCCCCCCCCCCCCCATTAATGTCCTTGTATGATCACTAGGACTTAACTTCTCCTCCACCATTAACCTTGAAACTTCTTCCTGACACCTCAAATGCCTAGAATATCAGAATTATAGGTCTAATAATCCCAATACTATACAATAGATACCTATAAAATGATTCTCATTATAAATAATTCAAAAAATACCTAATCAATGATGAGGCATCCTCAGAAACCAAAAACACCCCTGGTAGATACTTTTCAAACAAGAAACTCAATATCAAAAAAACCACAACACTACACATAAGGGATAAAAACTACAATCACACTACCATAAAATCAAATGTCTCAATATGAAAATCAGAATTAAATAAAACTCATAATATTTAAGATGTATTTGTGAACAAATATCCCACATAAACTCCTCTAATACATAATCTATCAACAAGAAATAAACCGAAGGAATGATGTTCCCATGATAAACCTTCTCCTCATTATCCTAATTCATGACCAACCCATCCATGAATGTCTTATCATCCGTAATATCCAACTCAACCCAAATAATTACATGATAGTTATCATGAATCCCTATTAGAAAACAACTTTATATCCATGGTTTTTGGAAAACCGTTGATATAGTTCATTAGTTATTGTCTATAAGGATAGTTATCTAAAATTGTGGCCATAGGTGGGGTCTATAGCCATGGTTCTCTAAAACTATGGCCATATATTTCTTGGGAAAATAAAATTTCCTATAGGAGAAGGTGAGAAAATCTATAGCCATGGTTTGAAAAAAACCAGGGCTATAGGCTATAATTATAGCCACAGTTTAAAAGAACCAAGGCTATAGGGTCCCCAGGGATTGGATATAGCCACAATTTTATAAAACCATGGCTATATCCCATACCTATATCCACGATCTTAAAGAACCATGGATATAGGGTCACCATGGATTGGCTATAGCCATGGTTTTATAAAATCATGGTTATAGGTTCCCCATGAAGTGGATATAGCCATGGTTTAACTTCTATAGTCATGGTTTTTAAAAATATATATATACCAATAAAAGTCGATACAATAATGGTTTAGTGCTGGAGTACATGTAGAGATGGAGTGGGTTTTTATTCCCGCTAATTTAATTTTATGTTAAATTTCTATAGACATGGT
Source organism: Viscum album (assembly GCA_963277665.1). Lineage (NCBI taxonomy): Eukaryota > Viridiplantae > Streptophyta > Magnoliopsida > Santalales > Viscaceae > Viscum > Viscum album. Next base: position 761,689,243 of record OY728121.1, read on the forward strand.
TTCTAGAATAGTGGCTATATAATCTATTTCCACGGTGGAAAACCGTGGCAATATCCCTTGAAATCATGGCTATATCTTGTTCCATGGTAGAGGGCTATAGCCATGGTTTTAAGAACTGTGGCTATAGATTTTATTGCTATAGAGAAAAATATGGTTATAAAATTTGAAAATGTTTCTATAGATTTGACCTATATCCATGATAATAGGTTCCACGGCCTAGTTGAACAACTGATATAATCTATATGCATGGTTTTTATGCCTATAGCCATGTTTTTTACCATGTATATTGGTGAAATATCTAGTTGTGAATGTACTGATAAAGCTATGAAACATTGAAGAAATCATAGATCCAATCCATCTACAGAGGAAGATAAATCTAACATTCCACCTCATTAAATGATTCAAAACCTTAAAACATCAATGAACTGAGGATATGTCTTACTTACCTAACCAAACTATAAAAACCTTTTATGATAAGAAACCTTTAAGAACACATGATCACCAAACTAAAACTATAAATTCCTCTTAATATGAATGGTATAGGACTTATGATAATCTTGAGTGGAATTAATCCTCTTAGGAATCACCTACACCTTCTCGGTGATGATCTTCACTAAATAAATTTTGAGAACTGCTTACTCCCCAACCACATTTTATCACAACAGAGATCTATAAAGCTAGTTATATTGTGTTGTAAATGAATACATGCAAGTGGATGAGTGATAAATATTTTAATAGGATAAATAGACCAAATGTAGGTGTTTCACCCACAAAAATATAAAATCTAAGACACCTGCAATCAATATTTCCTCTAGTGTGAAGATATTCTATTTGATATGACTGTAAATTTGAGGATGGAAAGAAATGTTAAGGTATAAATAAGATCTAAAATCACAATGGAGACTCTTACACCCTCATAAGGTAAAATATGGATCTAAACTATATATTATCGTCCTTAAAACCCCATAAAGATATAATATCTTCTCCATATACATCTTCACCAAATCATCCCCTAGGCTCAAAATCTTTACCACCAATAAATAAGATAAATTCATCAATTGTTTAGTAATCACCTAGACAATATCATATCCATCAAGATCATGAGGCAAACCAATGATGAAATATACTGATAATTCCTCTCAATTCTACATAGTAACATCCAATATCCACTAAAAACTACTAGGAATACAATTATCTACGTTTACCCTCTAACAAATCATACATTAAGATACAAAATAATCCATAAATCATTCATCCTTGGTCATTGTAATTAAAACCTCAAGGAATGATACTTATTAAATATACAAATATGTACTACTAGAGGTGACCTATGAAATTCATGAATAACTGTCTCATGCACTTCCATCAGAACAAAGATCTTCCCTATAAACCACCCAATGTTGAACATACTCTGACCACCCCTTAGGAGTATGTCATTAAATTATATGATAATTCAAAATATCTACATAAATATATCCCTCAAATTTGATTCTATAACCTACTATATAAAGACCGTTTGAATCATTAGTTTATACAATCAACCTCTACCACCGGCTTCCTCTATATTAGGATGAAATATTCCAAGATCCTCCATCACTCTCCATGCTTCTTCTAACTCATTAACAACACCGCCATGAGACTTCCTATACAGTGGATCAATAACCACATTACCTTTCCCCAGTGTATAGAAGATCTCAAATTCCTTATACTATAATTACTATATCAACCATAATTGATTAAAATTAAAATCTATCTAGAAAAATATATAATTCAATATTGTGTTGTCAGTGAAATCTAAAAATTGATCCTTGATAATGTAATTCCACCGCATATTTAGAGTAGACACCATTACCATAAACTCAAGATCATCAGTAGTGTAGTCCCACTCATGGGGATGAAACAAAAAATACCCATATGATATCACTATCCTTTTATATTACAAAACATGACCTAGGATGATATGATAAGAGTTATAGGAAACCTTATACATGACTCCCCCTTCTAGTAAATATAGAAAAGGAGAACTTGTTATATTCTTCTTCATGTACCCAGATGTTTCCAGAAATAGATTAGTCAATACAAAATCATATTCTTTCTTATTAAGAGATTTAAACACGGTTAAAATCCAAGATAAATTAGATATTAACCTCTTATAATATCCTATGAAACTAAGGAAGCTACAAACCATTATGAAATTCTTGGGATCCACACAAGATACACTTCCTCAATCTTTAAATGATTCAACACTAGTCCCTCCCAAGGAATTGAATTCCCAATTAAGTGAACATCACATTTCCAAAACATTCACTTTTATAGCTTTCCGTAAGGATGATTTAATTGAATATCCTATAAAATGGATCTAAAGTTCATTGTATAATCCTCATATGACATTAAATAAATTAGGCTTTTTTAAGAACATGAGCATGAATTTATCTAAGAACTCTCAAAAAAATGAGTTCAAAAATACCATAAGAATATTAGGGGAATGGATGAAATCTAAAAATATAACCATGAACTTGAAGTCTCTATAATGATAATATAAATCAAAGTTCAGGATATATTCTTATTTCACCATAATTCAATGATAAACATACCATTGATTGGCCTTTGAGAACCAACTATCCCCCTTTAACTAATCAAAAAAATAATTTACACTTGGTAAGGATAATGGTACTTCTCTATTATTGTGTTCAGCCACTAGTAGTATATAAAAAACTCATACAACCATCCAACTTATTGGATAATAACATTGAAGCACCCCAAGGTGAAAAAATGGGTTGTATAAAATCTTTTTTCAATAGTTCATAAATATGAATCCTCAACTCATGAATCTCATAAGGTGCTATCTATTAATGATCCATTGATATCAGAGAGAAAATGGATTGAAAATCTATCCTAGAATCAGTATCAAATTGATGTCTAAAGCATCACAAAACATTTATTAAATCAATCATAGAACTCCTCAATTTATCTTAGAAACACCACTACGTGAACTTCCACTAAGAACAACATTTAATCTACCTACTGGGAGAATAAGTGATTCATATACCTATGATTTATCTAATGATCAAACTCCTTAATGAACACCACATGCTCACCTTCCTCATCAAAAAAAATATCATTCTCTGAATATAATCAATAAAAACATGCACAAAATAAATAAAAAATCCATGATAAAAATAATATTGTATGGTTGTATATGCAGTAGAAAGAATTATACCAAGGACTGATGTTTCATTATCATTAGCTCATATCCTCAACACACCTCCAGAATGATATAATTACCTCTTACTAGTGTAGATAACACCAAGGTAACTAGAACCCTATCTACCTTTATTCCTAGATATTGAAAGTAAGGAATACACAATGAACAAGTGAAAATATCCCATATCAAACTATACAAAATCTATGGTAAACAAAAATAAATAGATAGTACCTTAAATGATAACCGGCTCACCTAGAACCCGAAACACCATGGCATGAAACTGGCCAAACCTTCCACCTATTTCACACTGACCCTAATGAAAAATACCTTCAATATTGAGTTCAACTATATATCCCTAAGGAATAGGAATGTTATGGAGTTAAAATGATACAAATGATATGTACTTGCAGGAAAACACTACTTCAAATATAAATTAAATTTTCCACCAGTCCAGTATTATCCACCAACGATGCTCGAGCATTGGACCTATCAATGATCAGGTCCTCCATAAGAAAAAAAGAATATAACTCCTAATAAAACCCTAGGTAAATCCACTTATAAATTATTCATAAAAAGAAGGTTGAAGTCAAATCTATATCAATTATAACCTCAAGTTCCAAAATAGTTGAGAGAATTTATCCACTTCCTTACTCCTCATGGTGTTCTAATAACTTCCCAATTGAGATGATATATTCCAAAAATGAATCTTATTTATCACTTATTCCTTATTTATCACCTCAAGATGAATCAAAAAAATAAATAGGGTCATAATACACTAGATCTATATATGAAATTCCTCCTCAAAATATCACACTCTATCCTCCTCATCTAGTATAAGTTTGGGAGAGAAATAAAAAAGGTTCTTAAACCAACTCTTAGTTCCCACATGATCACGCTCCCCTTCTAAAGTGAGATAAACTCCCACTACTAATTTATCTTCGATATAAAGTAAATAAACTCATCATGGAACTAAATTATGAAATCATCGCATGAGATACTAGACTCCTCATGCTCACCCAAGAACACTGTACACTACTAAAGAGAAACATCCCTCTACAAGCTAACAACCATTGATATCGAATGAACCTTCCACACACAGATTAGACATAAAGAAATTTTAGGATACTATATCCATTAGTTTTTCTCATAATTAGAAGCAACCCCATAATCCTTTAACAATCATTGATGTTAAAACTCATAAGTGTCTTTTTCAAAGAATAAATCTCCTCTTCTGGTTCAATCCAATTTTGTTCAATCAGAGAATCCTATTATACCAATCCAATCTAAACCACATGAGGAGGATTCCCACTAGCCATTTATACAATAAATAACATAAAATTAAAAAGCTTTAGAACATGAGAATTACTTAGGATCATTTATTTAGATTCATTTTAAATTTCTATAAAAACAACCCCTTATCAAAAATAGATGAAAAATATCATGATGATTGTACCTCACACGGGTGTCTACCCCAAAATCAACACCATCTCACCTATTATATTGAATAAACTTATTATAGAGACCCAAAGATTGATGTACATGGATATTACATTACTTTTGCATAATAATTAATACATAACAAAAACCAACACTCAAGGACCATAATAGTTTAGTGTCTTTGGAAACTCAAAACATAATATTCTAATCATGGTGAAAGATCTTCAAGATCTCCCATAAAGATCTTCCACTTTTGTTTTCTTACCTAAAACCTTTCTCTATATCCTGGGGAAAAGAAAACATAAAAAGGGTGAGCTCAAATTCTCATTAAGGGTAAACATAGAGAACATAAAACAATCCATAAACATTTGAATGCAAATAAAACTCGAACATAAAATCTAAACATAAAAATCTTGAGCAACAACATAAATCTTGGAAGTACGTAAGGCATATATCATAAAGGAACAACAATCAAGATAAAATAGAATGGGAATAAAACATTTAATTATGGAAAACCATTAAGCACATGATATGATTTCCTTAGTAGCCAAGGCATTTCTGCCAAGACCATCTTAGTGGACAAAGTCCCTTACAGAATCGAGTTCACTCCTCATTCCAGTCTTGTATCACTGAACCGGATTAACTTTTCATTATAGCCTTGTCTATATCATGAGATATAAATCTTTACCCAATGAATTTGAGGGAGATATAGGTCCCACCCATATCATAGTGAAATCATTCTTACGTGTTCCACAACATAAACATAAATCATTCATCATAACCCAAAGAATAAAATGGGTTTCATAAACATTATCCCATCGTAACGTAATCCATATAAAAAAATGGATATCATTTCATCATAAGAAAATTGAAACCATGTAAATCATAGATACATTATACTTGAAAAATACACATGTGAAATAATTTCATCTTAGATGTAAAATGGTTTTGATAAAATGCTTGAAATGAATTCTTGAGGAAAATATACTTTCTTTTTCAAAATCATTTTCTTTTCCCAAAATTCCATGCAATTTTAAAAGAAAATGATTTTGTTGAAAATAGTCATGAAATATTGTGGCGTATGCTTCATGAAAATAATTTGTTATGAAACTTTAAAAATCCATTCATGGTGTATAAGTTAAAAAAACATTCTCCTTGTACTTTTAACGGAAAATTCAAAAAGTGCCACGTATGGTAAACAAAAGAAAGAGTCCTTCCATAACACAAAGTAAAAGTCAAAGAGGGGTAAACATGAATTTAAATATACATGGAATAATATTAAACACTTTATGAAGAAGAAAAATTATGGCCATGGTTGAAAAATATAACCCCAGTAAATACTTACGTATAAGCAATCTCGGATAAAAATGAGATTGAAAAATTATCCCTTACCTTATGTCTGATATGCTTCGTATGTATCAGAACCTCCTGTATAATGATTTAAATAATGTAATTGACTTATTATAGAATCATATTAATTGTTATGATATCATGTATGGTTCACTTATGACTTTATATTACCCGTTATTTTGTAAATTCCATGTTAAAGCGGCGTTTTGGGTAAAATCGATTCATTTATCGTACTTGTTTCGATTTGTTGTTCTTGATATTATTACTCATATCCTAATTTAATTAATTTCAGAATGTAAAACATGATTTATATATAATATATATTCAGTATATAAATATATATGATAGATCAATAAATGGAATGAAATACACTGTTCATGGAGACGGTAGGCCGTACGTACGCATGAACGCTGTTTTCATTTCCTTATTGAAATAAATGGAATTAAGTAAATGAAACATATATGTACATAAATCCAGTATAATTATTATGTAATATATTTCATGATTATTTATTATATATACTTTATAATCATACTTAAATGGTTAATCATGGAAAATGAATCTCATCGCGTTCGTGGAGACGGTAGTCCGTACGTACGCACGAGCAATGATATCATTCCCATAATTATTTAATATAAGTGGAGTGGATGATATAATATCTCAGAATCATTATTATGTTATAATAACCATATATAGTTATTATTTACACCATTATACCCATCCAAGTAAGGTGGTGGTGGAAAAACCGATTACACCACGGCGTGTAGACGGTATTTCGTACGTACGCACGTGTGGTGATTTCGTTTTCTGTAGGATGGATAGAAGGTAAAATGGGGTTTTTTCATATATATAATAACATATCAGTATAGCATTGATAATGATGTTATTACTTTATAATGAAATAACAAAATAAGAATAATTTGAAGAAGAAATAAACTTGAAAGAATCGGTAGAAGAGATTACCTCTTCTTCGACACGCCTCTTTGAAACCTCCTCTTAGGGCAGTATTGCTGGTCTTTGAAAAATACCAGGACCTCTGTAATATTTCTAGGGGAGTTTAAAAGAGTAATTTTCTGGGTTTGGATGATCTTGAAGGCTCAAAGTTGTGTAAATAGGAGAGGGAGGAGGTTCCCTTTTATAAGGGATGAGAGGGACACCTTTAGAAAGTGTGAAAATATTATTTTATTATAAATTTATCTTCGGTTTCAAAAGATCCAAAAATAATTAGTGATGAAGATAAGATGACTCATGGTATAAATAAAATCATAAAATCATAATTGGACATGTTTTGGATAATATTTTAATCATTATAATCCTATTTATTTAAATCATTTATTAATGAGGTAAATACTGCATTATTATTGTGTCATAAATAATTTAATTTATTTGATGTCTAAAAATTATAAAAAAAATACCATAATGTAGGAAATCTTTTTATCTTTCCAATTAATATTTATAGTCTAAAATATAATTTATATAACTCCTTATAAAAAATAATTACTAAAAGATTTTTGTTAATGTCAATTTTTTCTTTACATTAAATTAATTAATCCAAATTGTCATTATCACTACCAAGTGGCTCAATGGGGTCCCAAAATCGACCCAAGGATGACCATGGTCGGCCACTACTCATCCAATAAGGTTAGGACAAGTGTTAAGGTAATTTTGAATTATTATAATATTCCTTTAACCTTGAATTACCCTATTTACCTTTAACCGCGGAAAATAAAAGTCAAAATCTACTATTCACCAAAATTTATTTTCATCTTATTGAACCACATTTTACTTCCTGATAACAACAATGTATTTAGGATTTTTTTAAATTCAATTCACAGAAGTGGTAAATTTTTATTTAAATTAAAGAGTCAGTTTTTTTAACTACCACTAAGTGGTTTCACTATTCATTAAAAATTGAAGTTTTTCAGAAAAATACCGAAAATTCAGCCTAAGCTATATTTTATATTCTGAATTCAAAAATTATGACTATTTTTACAAATTCAAAACATATAATTGGAATTAATTAATTTTAAAATTAATTCTCGTTATCAAAATAAATAGCGTGTTTTTAAGAAACAATAACTATCAAAAGATCGACACTTGTTTATGTCCAATTTCAAAGTGAAATTAATTCCAATGACCAAAATTGGATTAAATTGTAAAAATATATTCTAATTAAACTTTAAAATAATTTAAAAATATAATCTGACCATATAAATTATTGTAATGAAAAAAGTAGTTTTTAATTAAAATATTGCGTGTTTTTACTATTCATTAAAATATGAAAGTTATCAGAATAATATGAAAAATTTATCCAAAGTAAATTTTTATATCTTGATTACAAAGAAGAATTTTATTTTGTCAAATTGAACTTATAATCATGTAAAAACTAGATTTAAAGTGGGTGCACCATCAAAAGGTGGCAAAATTGCATTTTTTGAAAAATACTTACTTTACCCGAAAAAATTTATTTTCTTCTCATACCATGTTCTAGAAAATGTGTAAGATGAATAATAATGTTATAAAATTCAAAATTTAGTAAATGTTATTCATAACGTCTAGTCCATAATAATATTATAACCACATTTCGTTGTTTAGTGAAACCCGGTATTGCATACTACACACATTATCGAGGAAGGTTTTGATTGCGTATAGTACAAGCTAATACAGTGTTGTGTATAGTACAAGCTAATCTTGGTGTAGCATAAAACACAAAACATCAATGAAATTATAAATAATAATTTTTCTCATAAAATCTAGGGGTGTTACACTTATGGTACTGGAATTGGATCATAAGGATCCCTAAATTATTCTATACAAACTAGTCTATCTTACAAGTAAATTATGTGAGAATATTATTTCTTCCCTATAAAATTTGTAATATCCCAATATTTTAAAAGCCAATATTATGTTTGATAACATGCAACACTAGGCACAAATGAACTATGAAATATTATTATTTAAATATAACCTAGATGCTAAATTGGAGGGTTTTAATAGGATTAACTAATTTTTGAAATATATATATATATATTTTTAATCAATATAAATTTATTAAATAATCACTCAATTTTTAGAAAATCCATTTTATTCTTCAAAGATGGATTTTATTTCTCTTTTAGAGTAAATAATATAATTAATTTTTAGAACCTTAAGAAATTTTATTTAAAAAAGGTTATAATTTTTTAATTCAAAATTTAAAAATTATTTTATGATTAATTTTTAATAATTTTCTGAAATGTTGGAATTTTCAATGAATAGAAAAAATAATAATGAATTTCATTGAAAAATGTATTTTTATTTTAGAGAATATATAAAGTAAAATTCTATTGTGGATTGGTTTTAAAATTTAATTACTTTATTTTTATTAATAACAATTTAAATATGGTATTTTTATTGAATTTTATACATGATTTTAGTATAAAATCATTTTATATTTAAAAAGGGCATTTAATCTAGGAAAAAAATTCGTTGTGTTTTTTTGGTGTAATTTTTAATTAAATTCTGAAAATTATGCGAATTGAATTTTTAAAAAAATTATTAAATATTTGGAATTAGGAGGTCCAAATTTAGTAAATATAACAATTTTATTTTTTATAAATTATGAATAGTATCATTAGTAATTTTTATTATCATGGTAAAGGGTAAATCAGGTAATTAAAGGTAAAAAATAATATGATAAGGACTAGAAAATTACTATAAAACTTGTCCAAATTTTATTGGATGAGTACTTGTCTTCCATAATCATTCAAGGTTCTTTTATATGACTATTTGTTGCATTTTTTATATGATTGTAGCATTTATAATATTTTATTTCATAAGAAGTCAAACATGTAACACTCTAGGTTTTAAAAACTATAATATTTTTAACATTGAGTTGTCCATATGATATTTTTGAATATAAATATTATTTTGAAATATAAAAGATTTATCTTCTTCTTGGTAATTTATTTATTGTTTTTGTGAATTAAATAATATCCCAAAATACTTACACAACACTAAGGGAGTAATTATTTAATTAATTTAAAAAATAAAATAAATCATATTGAAAAAATTAAAAGTATTATAATTTGAGATAATTAAGGTCATAACCAAATTCTAATGATTAAAATAACATTTCTAAAAAAATTTAAATTAATTTTTTCAAATTCTAAGTGTTTTATTGATGTTATTAAAGTCAAAATAATGAATAGTGTTAAAATTAACATTAATAACATTTTATGAAAATAATAATTTATTCGATTATTTAAAAATCATAAAAATTTTAAATAAGGACAAATGGGATAATTTTTTGTCTAAAATATCATAAATTTATCATTTATGGTCCAATTTACACTTTATTAGTAAAAATTACAACCTATTAACACTGAAAAATTTGTTACCATAGTTAAAATTAAAATATATTAAATCAGACTTAATCAAAATAATAAGGATTAAAATTACATAAAATTTTTAAAAAATATATTTCTTATGGTATTAAAACTCTATACCACCTAAACTTTTAATTCATGACCATTTGGAATTATTTGGCTCTAAAATAGTCTTATTTTATTATATTTATTTTTTAAGTTATTCCAAAAGTGCCCCTCACCTCAATTATGGAAGTACGTATCCACCATCACTTATTTACACTAATTATAGGCTTCTATATATACCATATCTAAAAAAAGTATCTTCTCTACTTCATGAGACACATTATTTAGTTTCTTTTCTTTTGAGAAAATCAATCTTAGATCCCTTTAGAAAATAATTAAAGGAGTCGTTTCAAAGAAGTTGTAATCGCTCTAACTGATCAGTTTATTTTTTCCACTCTTATTTACCTAATATAAATCTATGATATTTTACTTAAAATAATAAATTAATTAACTAAAATATTATTAAATGTTTTTATGATTATGAAAACACCATTATACACCCTTTTACCATTAAATTATTAGTGAAAGTATTTCTCGTGTATACGTACGGCTTAACATCTGAGCATAGAGATGAAATTAATTTTTCATCACCATATTTTGTGGATTAATATTGTTATGGGTTTTATATTTGTGAAATAATTAAATTTCTAGAATCATAATATCATTTATACCTTCTTATCATCCAATCTTCTTGAAAATGATAACTTCGCTTGTTCGTATGTATGGACTACTATCTTCACAATGAGATGTGATTCATTTTTTATTTATATTTAATTTATATGGTAATAAAGATAAATTTTATGAATATATATGATATATATGATATAATAATGATTATTTAAATTTTAATTATCATTTATTATTTTTTCATTCCATCGGTCAAAAAATGGAAATTGTGTTCATGCAAACATATGGCATATCATCTCCCTGAACAGTGTAATTCATTTTTCTATCTATAATTTTAATGAATGATTATAAATAGGTATATATTGAATATATATTATTTTTTTAACATGATTTAAATTATCTAAATCATGTTGTCATGATCAAATTATATTGACAGAGACTTCATAACTGAAACATTCATTAGAAACGAAGCAATTACCACCCGAAAACGGATATTTTAACAATGAATTGATGATAAATAGGTGATAAAATATTATAAGTAAATAAAATTTGGTATGATGTATATTATTATAGTTCTACAATATATTTATATTAAATATATATTTATTATAAAGGAGGTTCAAATGTGTTCAAATGAAATCGAACATGAGGTAAAGGGCTTCATCTTAATTTTCTATTTTTGAGGCATATTTTGATGTTATGAACCTATATTATTTTAGGAACTATATAAAACACCCCTTGGAAAAGTTATATCATGAATTTATTTATTCTTATTATTTATAATATTTTTTTAAATTTCATTTTTTAATGGTGCATATGATTCAACTAATTACAAAATGGTAAGGGATTCTCATCTCACTTTTACTTCTATGAGACATATTTCATATTCACTACTTATTTAAGTTTTATGGTGTATATACTAATTATTTGATATATTATATCATGAATTTATTTTTCTTTATGTTATTTAAAGTTTAATTTGAATTTATTTCTATCATGGGTCTTGCGATTCAAAAGATACTAAATTGGTAAGGGTTTATTTATCAAAATCATCATTATTAGGGATTGTATAACCTTAAGTATTTAAAGGGGAATCTTTCTCTTCTATGTCCATTTTTTCTATAAATTATTTTAGAAAAGTTTTAATAATACTCTTTTATTTTTAAAAGTCATCTTCACGCATGATGAACTATTTAAAAACTATTTTAAATGAAATCTTCTTGTCAATTTCCAAATAAGGTACTTTGTGACTTTTTTGACAAAATTACTAAAGGAATGTTTTTAAATTATATATAAGGACGATATTTTCCTACCATCATAAAGACTTAATGATTTTATTCTTCATTTACATGCTTACAAGGTTCCTTTTAAATAAAATATTTTCCTTTACAGTTGTGTGACTTTTAAAATAAATGATTTCAAAATAGAAAGAATATTTTCCTGGAGAATTATTTCAAGTGATCAATAAAAAAATTCCATATAATATAAAATTATTTGATGTTAATTATTATTTAAAGGACATGGAATCTGAGGATATGATCCTTAATCATTATATAGTTGATTTATTTTTATGATGGGATGATATTTACGAAACCTATTCATTTTCCACTGGTTATGTTGTGATGAAATTTTTATGAAACCCATTTATTTCCAGAGGTTCTAATATCATGAATGGTTTAAGTTATTTAGGAACACATATTTATAGTTTTAATAATGTGATGGGTGGATTCTATATCTCCTTCCAATTAATTGGGTAATAATTTATATCTCAATAGATAGAAAAAACTAGAATGGGGAATGAACTCGGTTCAATAAGGACTTTTTCTGCTTTGATGGTCTAGGGAGTGAACCCTAACTACTATGATGGTTTGGGGAGTAAACCTATCCCACTATAAGGAAATTACTACCACTGGGGATCTTCATTTTTTCCACCCATTAGGTGTATTCACCAATTGATTTTCTATTATTTTTTGTATGCTATAATTTAATATTTTATACTTTGTGTTTTATATTCTTGGATCATGTTCTCTAATTACTTTATGACTCATATCATATGAACTACCAAGATTTATTTCATCACTCAATATTAGGATCTTTGATTTGAAGGGTGATTATTTCAAATGATAAGATCATGTTCGCATTCCTTTTTCCCCATGTTATGCTTATTTGATCATTGACATCTCACTTATTTACCTTTTTTGAGCATTTGAGATCACCCTTATTATGTTTCTTTTTCCAAGGTTATAAGGAAATATGTTAAATGAATTATGTATAGAATGATTCCGCATGGAAATTATTGATTACCTATTTTGAAATAATAAAATATGGTTATATTGGTAGATACTATTGATCTTTATGACCCAATTGTTTATGACTCCAAGACATTAAGTGTTTATCCTATTCCCTACAATTTTAAAACTAAAAGTTCCAAGGTTATGAAAGTTATACAATATTTCATTTTTATTTTTTAAAGTTTGAATGGAAAGAAAAAAATGGGACACTTTTTTTGGAATCAAATCAAGATATGTAATTTTATTTTTTCAGCATCGAATCTGGAGGTGTGGTATTGGGGTAGTTATAGTTGGTATCAGAGCGGGGTTTAGATAAATTTAGAGATTTGGATAATTTCATGTGAGGTTATCTTGAGAGTTAGAGATATAATCATGGGAATATAAGTTTGAGGTAAATCATAAGTTTATAGTATTATACAACCCTTTGAGGTTTTAAAGGATAGAATTTTAAGGTAACTAATGATATTTTTGGAAGAATTTCTTAAAGATTTTGAGGTATATATAAACCTTGATCTAATCTTTTGAAAATTTTATTTGAGGAATAATTATATTTTCATTATATAGACATAAGTTTGTAGGTTTTTATAACCTATAGAGTTTATATGATCTTTTATTTTGAGGTGATTGTGGTTTATTACATTTTTTCATTCTAAAATGAAAAGTATGATATATCCATTGAGGTTAAAACTTTTCATTAATGTTGAATATAATAAGGTTATTTTGAGGATTTTTATTACATTTCTAAGAAATTTATAAATATTATATTAATATTTTTTTATAAAATAGGCAACCCATAGGCCAGGTGACAACCCTACACATCTGAAACGTTCATGATGTTTGAACCAACAACTGAAGGGACAGTAAGGATTCATCACCTACCAATGGCTTATGTGAGGTCCTAGTAAGTATTTAAATGTTTTTTATTTATTTAAATTATCTAATGTATAATGGTTGTTTTCATTTTTGGAACATATGTTTTATTGTATAGATAACCATGGGATTATAAATTTATTTGATGTTTTCTGATTAATGTTATTTTGGAAAATATTCACAATTGTTTAAAACCTATATGATTAAGGTAAAAAAAATATGCAATTTTATTTGAGGAATAATGTATGAATTGTATTTTGGAGAAATATATGATTTTATTATGGATTTATAGTGATTGAAGTTATTTATGGAAATTTTTAGATTATCCTAGATATAATATGTTTAGGGAAAAAATATTTTGGGTGATAAATACGAAATTTATTGTGGAAGATAATGTGATCAAATGCATCTGATTTTTCGGTTTCAATCTCTAATTGGAATATTTTTAGGAATTTAAGGATTGTAATTTATTGAATGATCTATTTTGAACTTCGGGTACTATTGTTGAATTTTGGAGCCAAATGTATTTTTGAAATGATCATACATTAGGCTAACCGTTTTTGTTTGGGTTAATTACTAAATATAGGAGGAATATATTTTTATACTTAATTGGATTATGTGATTTGTTAAAAGTTTATTTTAGTGATTGAGACCTGAATATTTCATCTTGAATACTCATTGTTTGGAGAAAAATATAAGATTATGGTGGAAATTGAATGATTAAATTATACATATAAAGTATATATACTTCCTAATTCACTTAGTAATTTCCCACATTTGGAAAAAAATTAAATAAAAAATTTGTCCTATTACTTTTCCAACCAATAGATAAATGGTATTTTAACC
Organism: Viscum album; assembly: GCA_963277665.1. NCBI lineage: Eukaryota > Viridiplantae > Streptophyta > Magnoliopsida > Santalales > Viscaceae > Viscum > Viscum album. The sequence continues at coordinate 761,704,281 of OY728121.1, forward strand.
CATCACAAATTTACCATTTTTTATGGTTAAATTTTTCATGAAAATGTTATATATTACTCTATAGTTTCCCTTGGGAGTTATGTTTCTCCTCCATATACATTTTTTCACTTCCCAAAAATGTTTTACAAAATGTAAACCTAGAATGTGTTATTTCATATGAGCTTTATACTTCCATTTCTCTCTTTTCATGAGGAAGATTTATTGACACTTTTTTGATGTGGGATTTCAACAAAGGTATTTTGAATACTCAAACCACTGGCTACCAAGACTGAGTTCAAATTTTGAGGATGAAATTTAGTAAATGTGTTATGGTGTAATATCCCAATATTTTAAAATGAAATATTATGGTTGATAGTGTGAAATAATGAGCCTAAAATAACGATAAAATATTATTATTTAAATATGACTGTTATAACCTAGTTATTAAATTGTAGGGTATGAATAGGATTCACTAATTTTTCAAATATATATATATATATAGTTTTTAATAAATAAAAACTTATCAAATAAGCACTATATTTTTAGTAAATCCATTTTATTCTCCAAATACATGTTTTCCTCAAAATGGTTGGTATTCCATTTTATATATTAAATAATATAATTATTTTTGGGAAATTTTATAATTTTTATTTAAAAAAAAGGATATTATTTTATAAATAATAATTTAAAAATTATCTTAATATTAATTTTGTATAATCTTCTGAAAAGTTTTAATTTTCAATGAATAATGAAAAATAACGATTTTCATTGAAGACTGTATTTTTATTTTAAAGAATAAACAAAGTAAAATTATATTTTCTATTGAATTTAAAATTTAATTATTTAATTTTTTTATAAATAATATAAATTTTTTCTTTTAAATTAATTGTATACATTATTTTACTATAAAAAAATTTTATACTTAAAAATACATTTTTTTTCTAAAAGATTGTTTTTCATTGCATTTTTTCAATTTAATTTTAAACTAAATTATTCAAATTATGTGAATTGAATTATTAAAAATATAATACATTTTTTTAATCATGTGTTAAAATTTTAATAAATAAATAAATTTAATTTTGAGACATTATTAATAGTATCTTTAGTAATTTTTGTCACCATGGTAAAGGATAAACAAGGTAATTTAGGGTAAAAAATAAAATGATAAGGACAAGAAATTGACCCTAACACTTATCAAAAATTTATTGGATGAATAATTTTTATACATAATAACTAAGATCTTAGTTTTATGACCATTTATTTCATTTTGGATGTGATTATAACATTTATCATATTTTATTTCAAGAAAAGTCAAACATGTCACAATCTAGGTTTTAATAACTATAATATTTTTAATATTGGGCTACCCATAGGATATTTTAAACTATATAAATTTTTTTTAAATATAAAATATTTAACTTTATAATTTTAATTTATTTATATTTTTATAAATTAAAAAATTAACTTAAATACTTACACAACGCAGATGTGGAAATTATTAAATTAATGGAAAAATCAAATAAATGATATTAAAAAATTTAAAAGTATTATAATTTGATATAATTAAGGTAATATAAAAATTTTATACATTATAATTACATCTTTGAGATATTTTAAAATAATTGGTTATAATTATAAGTGTTTTATTGATGTTATTAAAGTCAAAGTAATAAATATTGATAACATTAACACTAATGATATTTTATGAAAATAATATTTATGAAAAAAACAAAAAATCATAAAAATACTAAATAATGAAAAGTGGGATAATTTATGGCCTAAAATATCATAAATTATACATTTATGGTGAAATTGACACTTAATAATTATAAATTAAAACATTTTAATATTGAAAAAATTGTTATTGTTTTTAAAATTAAAATAGGTTAAATAAGGGTTAATCAAAATGATAAGGATTAAAATTACATAAAAACTTTTAAAAAATATATCTTTTGGTGGTATTAAAACCATATCCCACCTTATATTTTAATTCTTGGCCATTTTGAATTATTTCTATCTAGAATAGTCTTATTATATTTTATTTTTTTTTTAAGAAATTCCAAAAGTGCCCATCACCTCAATTATAAAAGGACACCTCCTGAATCGCATATTTATACTACTTAGAGTCTTATATTATCACCCTAAACATCCAAGTTATATTCTAAAATTTATAATCCATATTATTGAGTTTTTGGTTTCTTCAAAATACCAACCCTAGAGCCCTTTAGAGGATATCTAAAGAAGTCATTTCGAATAAGAGGTAATTACCCTAACCCGTCACTTTATTTTTATAATATTATTTAACTCCAATAAATATATAATAGTTATCATAAAATAATAACTTAATTATACTAAATATTATTAAATTTTATTATGATTATGAAAACACCATTATACAACCTATTTCCCAAAAAAATAGAAGTGAAAGTATTACTCGTGCGTAGGTACAGATTACTGTCTCCGTTTAGTGATACAATTAATTTTTCATAACCATATTTTATGGATGGGTATTATGATGGGTTTATTGTTAAATATTATTTTTAGTATATAATTATACTTATATAATTATAATATCAGGTATACCTTATTATCATCCAATATTCTGTGAAACGATAACATCTTTTATGTGTACTTATGGACTATCGTCTTCCCGATGTGGTATGATTCTTTTTTAATTTATATTTATCTTGGATGGTAAGAAGGATGAATTTTATTAATATATATGATATAATAATGATTATTTAAATATTATTATTATTTACCTTTCTTTCATTTTATCATTTGAAAAATGGAAACTGTGTTCTAGTATACGTACGACTGATTGTCACCATGAACAGTGTAATTCATTTTTCTATCTATAATTTTTTATGAATGATAATAAATATGTATATAATGAATATATATTATTTTTATAACATGATTAAAATTATTTAAATTATGTGATAAGGATAAAATTGTAAGGACTGAGACTTTCAAACTGAAACATATATGAAAAATGAAGTAGTTACCACCCTAAAATAGTGATTTTAACAATGAATTGATAATAAATAGGTGATAAAATATTATATGTAAATAATATATATTATGATATATATTATTATTATTATGGATTATATTTATAATAAATATTATTTTATTATATTATACGTTCAAACACATATAAAGGAAATTGAACCTGAGGTATGGTACTTCGTCTCAATTTTTTTCATTGAGGAATATTTTAATGTTATGTAGATATACTCGTTTATGAGGTGTATATAATTCCACATTGATTTTTCATATCATGAATTTATTTATTATAATTATTTTTAGTTTTTTTAAAATTTAATTCTTTCATGGGGAATATGATTCAACATATTACAAAATGGTAAGGGTTTTTCACCTCACTTTTACTTCTCTAAGACATATGTCATATTCACCGCTAATTTACTTTGTGTGGGGTATATACCACCTATTTTATATAATATTTCATGAATATATTTGACTTCATTATATTTAAAGTATCATTTTAATTTATTTCCTTCATCAGTCTTATGATTTAAAAATTACTAAAGTGGTAAAGGTTTATTTCACAATCTCATCATTTTCCGGGACTGGTATACTTTAGTTTCCAATGGGGGATGTTTCTATTCCATGACCATGTTTTCTAAAAATGTTTTAAATTTTTTTTACTAATCTATTATGGTTTTTAAAATTTATTTTCACCCATTTTTGAATTTTTACAAACAATTTTAAAATAAATATTCCTTTCATTTTTCAAAGGATTTACTTTGTGACTTTTCTAAAAAAAGTACTAAGTGAATGTTTTTTAACTTTTACGGCATTAGATGATTTTCCCTCCATAATTACAGCTTAATTCCTTGAATATTACTTTACAATATTACATGTTAATTTTAAAATAAAATTTTTCCCTTCATAATTGATCATCTCTTAAAAGAAAAAATTTCAAAATAAAAAGGATATTTTATTAAAGGATTATTTCAAGTGATCTTTCAAAATAATTTTCAATATAATATAACATTATTTTTTATAACTTATGAATTACTGGGAATATGATCTAGTTATACCATCCCAACTCTTTCTCTTGTAAGTTCATGTTTACAATGGTTTGATATTTATGTAACTTATTCCTTTTCCATAGGTTATGTTATGATGAAATGATTATGAAACGGATTTATTTCCATGGGTTATGATATGATGAATGATTTATATTCTTATGGAACACATATATATGGTTTTCATTATGTGACATTAGGGAAATATATCTCCATCAAATACATTAGGTAATGATTTATATCACATGATATAGACAGGACTATATTGGTAAGTGAACTCAGTTTAGTAAGGGACATTGTTCGTTATGATAGTCTTGGAAGTGAACCTTGACTAATATGATGGTTTGGGGAGTGAACCCATACCACTATGAGGAAATCTTTTACACTAGGGATGGGGGTGTGTCTCACCCATAAGGTTTATTCACCCATGTATTTTTTATTCTTATTTGTATGCCATAATTTTATATTGTATTCATATGTTATATTTTCATGGTACATGGTCTTTACATCCTTTATGACTCATATCTTATGAACTTCCAAGATTTATATCATCACTCAAGAGTACTATATTTTATTTTCATGGTAATGATTTCAAATGATGAGATCATGTTATCATAACTTTTTCCTCATCTTATGCATATATTATCATTGAAATCTCACTTATTTAGTTTTACTAAGCATTTGAGATTGTCCTTCTTATGTTTATTATTCCCCTGATTATGAGGAAATATCAAAGGATTCCACATGGATGATGTAGATTACCTATTGTGAAATAAGAAAATCTAGGTATAGTGGGAGATAATGATGATATTTATGAGATAGTTTTTTATGAATCCAAGTCATTAAGTGTTTGTCATAATTATCTAAAACTGTAAAATTAAAAGGTTTGGAACCAAGTTTGTTCATTGATAATAATGGAGTTTAGTTACTCTTTGTTTTCAATCTGCACGTGGATGAATAGGGAGTTTGCAAGTAATGCGGTCATACGATTGAGGCTGAAAGTAGTATTGAAGGTGGTGTAGTTTCCCAGTGGTATGTGGTGAAGGTGCACGGTACACGGTGAAGCCGCGTGGTATGCGGTGAAGGTGAACGGTATGCTTTATAGGCATTCAGTATGTGATATAGGCAGTGAGAATAGTATTTGGAGAGGTGCACAGAACTGAGAATATTTTTCAACAATAGTACGTAGTGAAGGATTTAGGAACGTGGAATGCTGAAGGTTGAAACAAAAAATGGTTAATAGCAACGGTATGTGGTGAAGGCATGTGGTACGTGGAATGATGAAGGATGGTGGGATTTATGTGGTTCACGAAATAGTAGTGGTACATAGTGGAGGGTAATTGTACGCAGATGGAGTGAAGATTGTCCCACATTGAAAATTTGGGTAAAATGGATTAGAAATTTTTGTGGAGTTATGTGCCTATTTAAGGAATAGTAATCCCCTTTGTTAAGGAATGAGATTAGAGATTAGAATTTTGGGAAGAAATCTGGAGAAATCTGAAGTGGTTTGTGGAGGAGAAGATGTTATGCAGAGAGACTCATCCACATAAGGAAAATAGTCTGTGGAAGAGTGTGTGGTTAATGTTGGAATCTCTTGCAATACGCAGCAAAGCAAGGTAGTACGCGGAGAAGGAAGGTACACGGAGGTGCGGAGCAGTACGCGAAGTTGCGCGGAACGCGAAGTATCACAGTTCACGAAGGATCTAAAAGGTATGTGGAGAAGTTAGATAGTATGCGAAGGAGCTGGATGGTAAGTGAAAATAGCAGTGGTACGCGAAAACAATAGCAGTACGTGGAACACCCAAGGAAGTCGGAAAATTGGCCAAATCAGTTTCCGTAATTAATTTCCATATAATATCAGTATAAGGGAAAATAAATTAAATATGTGGGTGATTATGGGGCTTCAACAGAGCATCCATTTATAGTTAAGGATGCATGATTTAATACTGAACCATTAAAGAGACCTTCAAGTTGATAAAATTAGTAAAGATTCTTCAAAAGCAGTGAACAAAGGAGATTCAGTGGAAGTGATCTGAGGGACACAATGTGCTATCTCTACAACATTGTAAAGGCAGTGCACCTATCATATATTGACTGTGCTAAACTCTTTTATTCCACAACTTGTGAAGATTAGTGGTTTTGTTATGACTAGCACACTGTTGGAGTATGGTCCTTAGATTTAGCCCTTAGTTTTGAACCAAGTATAATCATTGTGTCATTTCTTTTCATGTGATTGTTTATTTTCTGCACTTCCTCTTTAGATAGGTTTAATAGGTTCCTACCAATGTGGGAACAAGATCCATCTGTTTAAAAGAAAAATTTGACACCCTGATTCACACCTCCCCTCTCATGGTGTTTTGGGGTCCTTCAAGTGGTGTCTGGGGGTAAAGGTTGTTGGTGTTGAATATGTCTTCTACTGTCATAAAGAATCTAGTCAACGTTAGGGGAATTCTCTATTTTGATGGAATTAATTTTCAAATATGGAAAAATAGGATGATATCTCACCTAAGATCACTTGGAATGGAAGTCTTATTTGTTACTGCATAGGGAATACAAGTCATTGATTCTACAAGACTATTAATGATAGATACAGACTGGAAATTTCTTAATACTGATGAAAAGGCATAAAATGCTCTCACTGCATCCCTTTCTGGTCAGATTTATCTAAAGTTAATGATTTGCACATATACCAAGTCAATGTGGGATAAGCTAGAGAATATTTATGAAGGAGATAGAAAATTGAAGGAGGCAAAACTTCAAGTACTACATAACAGGTTTGATGATCTGAAGATGCACCTTGATGAGAATGCAGACTCATTTTTCAATTGAATTACTAAAGTAGTGGGATATATCCAAAGTCTGGGAGAAGAAATAAAAAACATTGAAATATTGAATAAAATCTTGATAAGACTTCCACCCCTTAACAATGCAAAGGTTTCAGCCCTTGAGGAAAGAGATCTCTCCAAACACTTAGTGGATTCTCTTCTGAGAAATCTATGAGCTTAAGAAATGAGAATCAAACCAAAAGATGCAATGACTCGTGTGATCAAGGAAATGGAATTCAAATACATAGAAAACTAAAAGTTTAAGGAGATATCAGTGATGTAGATAATGAGGAAAATGAAACTTTCTCTCTCATTTCCAAGAAGCTCAAGAAGGTAACATGGAAATTTGAAGGCAAGATATCTCCTGCTTGTTTTCATTGTGGAAGAGTTGGGCATATTGCCTCTCAGTGTTCAAGAAAATTTGATGATTAAGAGAGAGAAGTTGTAAATAAGGAGAAGCCTTGGAAAAGATTCTTCAAAAATGGAAACTTCAAATTTTCAAAGAAAGTACAGAAGAAGAGTTTTGTATGTGAGGAGGAAGATGATGGTAATGAATTATGTGAGGAAGATGAACTAGAATTTAAGACTGGAAACCATGCCTCCATTATGGATACCATTTAAAAGTCATAACCATTCACAGATAAATCTAGAGATAATCAGTTTACTACTAATGTAGATCCCAAGTTTCAACTTAAGGTTTATTTTTGTAAGCTTGAGATTAAATATAATATATGTAATAAGTATAAATCAAAGGTGGAGAAATCATCAAAATATATTGATCAGCTGAAAGCAAAAATTGAATAACTGGAAGAACTGGTGAAAGTTCAATAATCAATCCTTGAAATCACTGATGATGTTGTGGAACTAAAACATAGAATTTAACAACAAGTAAAGGTCATCAGTGACGTTACATTGAGACTAGAGGAGAAGTCCAAGACTATTGAAGGACTCAAAGAAGAATTTTTTACTCTAAGATGTAAACTTGAAAGTAAATCAATTTCAAAAGAAGCAAAGAAGAAAATACAATTTGGAAGGTTCTTAGATGTTGAGCTACTAGAGAGAGAAAATTTTGGTTCTGATGGAGGTGAAAAAATATTGAGTGATCAGAGACCCATATTCATGGGAAATAGTGGAAATGGGTGTGATGCCGAAACATCATATGCTATAAATAAAGTGAAATAGAATAAAGGAAAAATGAAAATTGAACATGTTGAAAAGCCACAAGAAGTGTTGAAAAGGAAACCCTTAAATAAAACTGAATGGAGAACTGAATATTATTATCGAGTTTATAGAAATGATAGGAAATAAAACTATTTTCCTCAGAAAGAAATCATGAGCAGAAATAGAAGTGAGAAGACATTTCTTTTCGGGAAATGTCAGTTTTGTGTCTATCTCGGCCATACCATGTCATACTATGAAGAGGTAAGGTGTTATATGAATGGGGAAGGGTTAGGAGTTCAATAAAGGAGAACATATTAATATCTGACTTCTTTTAGAAGAAATAATTTCAATGGATATAGTATTTAATGTCCTAACATTGTCTATAAATCTGTGTATTGTAGATAGAGGTATGATAGGAGAAATTCTTTCAATACTCAGAGATGAGTCAATACACATCAACTATACAAAGTTTTGATTTTAGGCAGGTTTTCTCCTATGGAAGAATAATTTTAATATGAATAACCCATGTACATGGAAAATAGAATTGAAAGGTCAATATCATCATACACTCAATCCAATATATCAGGGAAGGAAAAGTGGAAATTTTAAATGTCCAATTTTTTAGAAGAATCCCTCAAAGCTACAAAAAACAAAATCACCTGGATTCTTGATAGTTGATGTTCATCCCACATGACGGGTAATGCAAACCTATTAACTAATGTCAAGAACAAGGTAAATAGAAGAGTGAGGTTCGGTAACGATGGTGATTTGAAGATAAAAGGAAGTGGAAATACTGAGCTAGATAATGGAGAGATGAAGAAAACTGGAGTCCTTTATGTGGATGGTCTGTGTCAAAATCCTCTTATTTTGAGTCAAATTTATGACTTGGGTCATATTGTGACATTCAATCAGAATGGTTGTACTATAAGATTAAATTTCGGGATTTCTCTCATGAAAGGTTGTAGAACAGATGGAAACTTATATCAATTTGACAATAAAAAGATCATTTTCTAATTAATAATTGAAGAGGAAAACAACTTATGTCATCGAAGATTGGGGCACATCAATCAGCAAGACAAGGAAAAGATATCTAAGCTGAAGATAGTCATGGATATCCCTAATCTAATGTGTGAACAAGAAAATACTTATGATGCATGTGTGACTGGGAAACTGGTCTGTAATTTCTACCAGCAAAGAAGAAAAGGGCATCAATTCTCCTTTTCCTCATCCATAAATATTTATTTTTCTCGATAAATGTTGACAGAACACATAGAGGAAGATAATTTATTCTTTGGATAGATGATTACAGAAGAATAGAATGTGAGGTCATTATACACAGGTAGCGACAAGTTCTTGATTGTATGAAAACCAATCATCAAATTTCATAGAATGATACTGGATTGAAGATCAGAGTCCCATGGTCTGACAATGGAGGGGAATACACATCCATTGAATTTGAAAATTACCTAGAGATGCAGGGGATACAACATGAGGTGGCTGTTGTGGGAACTACATAGAAAAATGGAGTTGTTGAGCACAGTAATCTACAGGTAAATAACATGTCCAGAACTATGTTGATCGAGAGTCATATTCCTCAACATTATTAGAAATAGGCAGTACAAGTAGCAGTGTATATTCAAAATCAAACAGGGCAATATATGGGTGAAACAAAGACACCATATGAATTGTGGCATGGAAGGAAGCCCTCTTTGAAAAAAAAATTTAATTTTGGAAGCTAATTTTCTATTCGAAAAAAAAGAAGGAAATCAAGGTAACTATATTGACAACGCATATGAAGGAATATTTCTTGGATAATCAATGAACATAAAATCCTACAAGTGTTTCAATAAGAGCTTCGGAAGAATTGTGGAAAGTAGTGATGTAAAGATCACTGAACAGAAAAACATGAATGCTTCAAGGAATTCTTATGCTGATGTGATAGAAAATGAAGAAGGATGTGAACATAGAATAAATGATAATAAATAAGTAGTGGAAGGTTTGAAAACTCTTAGGATTCACATCATTATGTTGACTCTAAAGAAGAATCTGAAGAGGAATCCACAGCTAGAGAGAATTTAGTTGAACCACAAAGGAGAAATTGAAGAGCATAGATTGATCAGTCCAACATTATCGAGGATCAGAATGCACCAACACAGATAAGGAGAATGAGGAATAATGTGTATTCTGCATTTTTATTAGTTTTGGAACCATCCTCATTTGAAGAGGCTGCAAAGGATGAGTCATGGGTAAAATAAATGAATGAAGATTTAGATCATATTGAAAAAAATCAAACCTGGTATCTTTTCAAAATACCTAAAGGTCACAATGTAATGGAAATGTGATCAGAAATAATGTGTTCTCGGTATGTAAGTGATATTCACAAATCGAAGGTGTTGAGGTTGAAGATATATTTTCTCTAGAAGCGAGAATGGAGTTACTCAGGCTATTTCTTGTCATGGCAATCAAAAGAGGTTATAAAGTGTATCAAATGGATTTCATGATAGCATTATTAAATGGAGTATTAGAAGAAGAAGTATACATTACAAAACTCATAGGGTTCTTACTTGGAAAAGATGAACTAAAGGTTTTTAAATTAAAGAAAACTATTTATTCCCTGAAATAGGCACCACGGGAAGGGTACTCTCAAATGGACTCTTATCTGAGAAAACACGAGTTCAAAAGAGGAGTGGATAACAATCTATAGGTGAAGAACTCTCAATGGGAATAGTTAATGGTACTAGTATACATGGATTATATTATTTTTGTTGGAAGAAGACATGGATCAGTGGATGAATTTTCCAATCACATGAAATCAGAATTTGAAATGTCCATGATTAGTGAACTCACATACCTTTTAGGGTTGCTGGTACTTCATAAGAATAATTATGTAATCATTTATCAAGAAAATCATGTAAGAGAGCTACTGAAGAAATTCAATATGAATGATTCCAAATCAATGTCTACTCCAATTGTGGTTGGAACAAAGCTCAAGAAGCATGAGGATGGGACTTCTATGGATCCAACAATGTACAGAAGAATCATTGGAAGCCTATTGTACCTGACGGCAACACGACCAGATATTGTCTTTGTAACTTTACTTACAACCCGCTTTCAGAGTAATCCAAAGGAAGAACATATGGTATAAGTGAAAATAATCATGAGATACATTCAAGGTACACATAATTATGGGATATACTTTGTTGCAGGAAGAGATAGTGAATTGTCCGCTTTTTCTAATGTTGAATGGGATAGAGATGTAGTGGATAGAAATTATACTAGTGGGGGAGCATTCTATATTGGAATGAAATGTGTGGGATAGTTAAGAAAGAAATAGGAAAGTACTTATCTTAGTACCGCCAAAGCTAAATATATATCTCTTACCAAGGCATGCACTCAGTTACGTTGGATAAAGCAGCAACTGACTGACATAGGTGATGAGGTGAAACAACCAATGGTGATTTACTATGATAACAAGAGCACAATTGATCTTATGAAGAATCATTTACAGAATTATTGTATGAAACATATTGAGATCAGATATCACTTCATCAAGGAAAAATATGAACAAGGAATGATCGAAATGAACCATGTGGGAACTGGTGAGAAAGTGGCTGACATTATGACCAAGCCACTATCTGTAGCTTTGTTTGAGAAACATCGATTGAACCTCGGTGTCTAGACACCTCCCAGTGTATAAATAGGTTATGAAATTCTCCTCTCCCCAATTGTTTTAACTATGATAATTATCTTTTGGAAGTGTTTCAGGTTTATGGGGGTGATACGATCTAGGGGGAGTATGTTCTGAGATCTACAATGTTTAAATACCGGTTTTTGGGTTTATTTCCAAGGGGGGAGAATAGATAAATTCAATGGAAAGTGATCTATTTTCTACAACTATAGGGGAGAAAATAAAGAAAAGGATCTCAATTCATGTCTTCTCTCTTGTTTTCTACACTGAGAAATAATCACGTAGACTTAGAGTGATGGTTGAGTTGTTTCTTGAAGGTTTGGGTTTTGATCGTGGTTGGTGCATAAGTGAATTTATCTGGAGATTTACAACAAACCCAGAGGGGGAGATTGTTGGAACCAAGGTTGTTTGTTGATAATAATGGAGTTTGGTTTGTGATTGTTGTCAATCTTCACATGAATGACTAGGGAGTTTGGAAAGGATATATGATGAAGGTGGACGGTACGCACTGAAGGTGCATGGTACATAGTGCAGGCGTGTGGTATGCAGTGTAGGCAGTGGAAACGCTATTAGGAGTGGTGCGTGGAACTGAGAACAGTTCGTAGCAACAGTGCACAGTGAAGGATTTCGGTACGCATAATGCTGAAGGTTGAAACAAAAAATGGTTCGCAGCAATGGTATGTGGTAAATTCATGTGCTATGTGGAATGATGAAGGTTGGCGGGATTGATGTGGTCTACTAAACAGGAGCGGTACTCGGTGGTAGCAAACCGTATGTAGATGGAGTGAAGATTTTCCCACATAGAAAATGTGGGTAAAACGGATTAGCGATTTTTTTGGAGTTATGTGCCTATTTAAGGAATATTAATCCCCTTTATCAAAGAATGAGATTGAATATTATAATGTTGTGAAGAAATATAGAGAAATATGAATTAGTTCATGGAGGAGAAGAGGGTATGCAGAGAGACTCATATGTGTAAGGAAAATAGTCCATGAAAGAGTGTGTGGTTTGCGCTAGAATCTCTTACAGTATGTGGCATAGCAAGGCAATACACAGAGAAGGAATGTACACAGAGGTGTGGAGAAGTACGCAGAGTAGGGCAGAACACAAAGCAGTACAATTCGTAGAGGAGGTGGATGGTACGCAGAGGAGCTAGGACGGTACGTGAAAATCGTTGTGGTACACAGAAACAGCAGCAGTACGTGGAACACCCAAAGAAGTCTGAAAATTGGACAAATCAATTTACAAAATTAATTTCCATAACATATCAGTATAAGGGGAAATAAATTGATTTTATGGATTATTACGTGATTTCAACAGAGCATCCATTTATAGTTGAGGAAGCATGATTTAATGCTAAACCATTGAAGCGACCTTCAAGTCGATAAACTGAGTAAAGATTCTTCCAAAGTAGTGATCAAAGGAGAGTCAGCAGAAGTGATATGAGGTATGTTTTGTGCTATCTCTAAAACCTTGTAAAGGCAGTTCTCTTGGCATAGAGTGACTGTTCTAAACTCTTGTATTCCACAACTTTTGAAAATTAGTGGTTTTGGTACGATCGACACACTGTCGGCGTATACTCCTTGTATGTAGCCCTTAATGGAGAACCAAGTAAAATAGTTGTGCCATTACTTTGCATGTGATTGTTTAATTTCTGCACATTCTCTTCATATAGGTCTAATAGGTTCCTATCAGTGGGGGAACAAGATCCATCATTTTAAATGAAAAATTTTACACCCTGATTCACCCCTCCCCTCTCAAGGTGTTTTGGGGTCCTTCAAAAGGGTCCTTGGGTATGAAAGTGATCCAATATTTCCATTTTAGGATATAAGGTATATATGTAAATAAATAAAATTGGGTCACATTATCAGTATTAAATCCAAAAACGAAAGTGTATGTTTATAGCACTGAATCTAGAACTATGGGTTTGGGGTTTTTCAAAATCTATACAATACTTACTAATTCCTAACTCAAAACTTCATCTTAACCCTTAAACAATGTTTTATACCAATATATCATGAATTTACCTCTCTATAAACCCCCTTCATCTAGAAGTGAATATTAGTGTGACCTATGAATCCCGCCTCTAATCGACCATGAGTTGGTGACAAGAACTAAGGCTATAAAACCCACATGATGGGAGTCACTACCCTCATAAATCCTAGGAATAGAAGAAAAACACCACCAATAAACTCTATTAAATAAATATAAAATAACCCATAATCCCACAAAGAATATAAATGTCCTGAAAAACTTGAGAATCCATAATAAAATATAAAAAATTAACTTCTATAGAAACAACTCCATGAACACTAACAATAACCATGAGCTAGTACAGCCCATCCTGATCACCAAAACCCTCCTAGAAAAAAATGGAAATACACAATCACATAGGGGTTGAGTAAACATGTTTACTTAGTAGTATCCACCCTATAACCTCCCAAGTAAAATGTTGAAGAATAATTCTAATGCGTTCATGCATAAACAACAGATCCAACTCACCACCTATACCATGTAAATTTCCACCCACCCTCACAAAGTTTCACTCAACCAATATAACATCTAGATATAATAACATAACAAAAAATGGATATATTAATAAATGTACCCCACAACCACATCCCCAATAATTTACATTCCCTCATGCCCAAATATAATATATCATGGTTCTCATATCCCTTCTATATCCACATAACCACATACCGCATAACCTCATCATAACTACCACTACACAAGCATATCCATATACTACATACCACATCCACATAACCATAACCATGTCCACATATAAAAACTCCATAGGGGTTGGAAAATGTTAACATGAATGATATTAACCTTTTCCCTAATCCTTCTATATACATCCACCACCATGAATCCATGTCACAACTACATCACAAACACTATTATCGTAAAGGAATTATAACATATGAATCATAAACTCAGGAAATTAAAATCTATAATACACCATTAAGAGAGGATATGTAAGTTATAGTATATATTCATCTATATCACCTCCATTATAGTAGTTGGTGAAAACACTTGGAAACCATGAGATCATATGCCCATCAATATGGTTACCCAACTCGAGTGGTGGTGCTTATAAAACAAGTAAAATACATGTAATATAGGGTAATCCAAAAAATACTCAATCCTAAGGTTTAACTATTAATTCATTTCATTTATTAGTATGAACTTTTATTAATATAACACCCCGACTACCTCACACCAACAACTATTTCCAAAACTACCATAACCCAAACCAACCATGCAAGCACCCCATAACCACTACATAAAAACATTAACTTTTTATTTTATTACACCATTATAAATTCTACAATTATTTTTACCCAATTTATTATATTCATTAATCTAGATTTAACTTGAAGATGTTTGTTATTTATTAGTCACATTTATTCCAACCTTTAACATTTTATTTCAAGCATCCAATTTTATACATAATTAAACATCACATTTCCCATTAACATCTTCTCATTTTCAATTTATAATTTCATATATTTTAATCATATTCCAAATGACATTCAAACAATAATATAAACATATCAATATCCCCTCAAAACCATATTCACCACTATACAATTCCAACCAATAACCACCATAATAAATCCACCAGAACCACCATATCATCATTTTACAACATTAATCAACTACATTATCACCATAAAAAAACAATAATCCATAACCTTAAAACTTTCCACACAACTGACCAATATTACTATAACCATGGAAATAATAACTTGAAAAACAATAGTAAAAAACAACAAACACAATAATGATTCACATCATAAATACCCCAAAACATAATTCTGTATTTTTAAAACCATTAGTATAAATAAGAATATCTGTATTTATAGATTTTTTATATCTCCAAGTCATTATTATCATTATGTTATTATCTTATTATGATTTTTTCTATGCATAACTATATAAAAAATTCTATAAAATACGTACTAATCAACAATGATAGATCCATTGGAAATAACATGAAATCTAGTAAAATGCATGTCTATCACCTGTTTCCCATTAATTTTTGTTAGTCCAATTAATTAACTTCGTTAAGTTAATTATAACATACAGCTATTGAAAACAAAATAATTTTAATTCCCCATTCATATATGAATAATAAAGGTTGAGTATTAATTCACTATCTCATTGAAACATTCAAGGAAAACAACCTAATAATGGAGTGGAACTAAAGTTTAACCACCACTAAACTTAATAGTATCCACCACAACACCTAACCAAATAAAAACACATAAACATTTTGAATAAGGAATCCCAAACCCAAAGAAACCCCACTGTTATAACCATTAAGAAGAGGATAAATTATAATAAATTGAGAAAAGGAGGGATAGAAATGCACCTTTATCCATAAGATCTTGACCATGCTAATACAATTATTAAAAACAATATATGGGTGAATAGGGAGTTCTAAATACAAGCTTTGGAAAACATTTGTTTTGAAGGAGGATGATGGGATTAGAGAGAATCTAAAAAAGAACCTAAAATTATGTTAAAACTGGGAAAATATAACATCACAATATAATGGGTGTCATTATGTTGTAATGGTTTCTCAATATAAAAGTATTGTCTTGATACTCCCTAAATATCAAGGATTAAAATTATTCAAATTCAATGTAACTAGGTAAGTTCACAACCCAATGGATATATACACCCCAAAATTTTTGAAAACTCTAGAATCATGGTTCAAACTAGAATTTATACCTCAAACCCAATAATCACACTGGCCAAAATCACATCATAGCACAACCACCACGGTATACCCAAGATCTCCATGATTTAATTTCCTTTTCCCCAACATAATGTAACACACATAAGATTAAACTAAAAGCATCAAAATACTCTCCACAATGCAACCCATATAATCATGGTGCAACCAAAAAACCCAACAAACCAAAAGAACACAAAAATATCATGTACCAAGATCAACATCATAGCACATATCCTCACAACATAGTACACTTGACTATTTTAAACCCTCTTTTCTTGGAAATTATCCATGACATAGTGAATATATTCATGACATGATCCATGTTTCCAACAAAAATCTTATTTAAGTATATACTTCATATCAACCACTCACTTACAAACTTCTTCAAGACAGCTCAAATGCCAATGATAAATAAATTAAAGGTATAACAAAGTAATTGACTTTATAATTTCTATGGTTTTTAAAATATGTATATATATCCATGACTGAAGTACAAGTGTGGGGAATGTGATCATCAGTTTTGTAAGTAGTGTGTTTTAGTATCTAATGTCTTATAGGAAGACCCTTCGGATGAATCCCCTATGGTAGTTGTGGGATCATTTGCATGATTATTCTTATATTCTATTAATATTTAACCTATATGGTGTGTTCTAGGTTTATGTTTTTTTAATTTAGAAAAACATTTCTCAGATTATGTCCCATGGTTCCACCTAGGGATGAGGTTGAGGATATCCCTAATCTTCATAAATCTACTTCTATACCTCTATATGATCAGAAAGTTTTATATGAGAAAGCTATTGATGATGCTTTATAAGTTTAGATATCATAGATTCTTTAGTCATGAGTGTTTTTTATAATAAAGGTTGGAGGTGGAAGTGTAAATAAGGGTGGATCTATTATATTTAAATTTTTTTTAGGGTTTCAGTTATATAATCCCCAATTTTTATAGGGAATATGTGGTACTTACTATTAAAAGTATTATATTGAGATCATTGAGTGATTATTTAAGGTGGTTGACATGCCTAATGAGTGTTGGGTGAAATTGGTATCCTTTATACTTCAGGGACCTTCCAAGAGATTTTGGGGTGTTATGATCAAGTTAAAGTTACATAAGGACCTATCATGGGATACTTTAAAAGAGTTTTTACTAAAGTATATCAATATATTCTAAGATATTGAGTTTATAGATTTTATTATGATACATTATCAGTTATATATTTTGGAACTTATTTACCAAATCTATTTTAGTTTTCTCATTTTTTTTCTAGGAACAAGGCTCATAAGTCTCATAGGTTTGAGATTAGTCTTTATCTTAATATTAGGTTTTGATTTAGAACATTTAACCCAATTTACTATTCTATAACATTTTTCAAGTATCTTATAACTGAGAGGATCCAACTAGATTACCACACATTAGATTCCCTTTCTTTTATAGTTTGTTCTTATGGTGGGTATTCAGGTGGTTCTAGTGTGTCTCATCTTATGGTTGGAATATTATGGATAATGATATGAACCATAGAATCTAGTTTCACGAATGATATTGTAAAATATTTTTGTTTCTACTTTCAAAATAATTTACTATCATGTGTTATTAGTGTATAAGGTTAGGGAGTTTTCATAGTGTGTTTCATATGTCATTGAAAGAGTACCATTATTATAGAAAGATGAGTGACTTTTATTGTTTTTGTAAGAGGATTCACAAGAAGAATTTTTTTAGAGGTTCAAGGTAGTTTTAGGATTCTTAATAATTATAAGTGGTACTTTAGAATACTAGTATCAGGACATCATCTAGAGTGTTATTCCATGTTGGATGATGATGATCACTGGGAAAACAATAGTAGGTTTCTCAGAAAACATTTCCTCAAGATAGTTAATTATTGTGATGTTGTGGATATTGATCTGAGGATAGAATGGTTTCTACCTTAAACTAGGTTCCAGCTGTTGGAATTTGTAATGCCCCAATCCCAGAAGCCTAGTTTCAGTGTATTATTTTATTACATTGGAAGGATTACAAGGAATAAAATAATAAATGTCCTTTCAGTTTACCAATCTTCTAAGTCCATATTTCATACATGATACCCATAATACATTGGGAAATATAAAATACAAACACAATGCCAAATAAAATGAAATAAATAACATCCTTGAATGCTTATTCAAATATTTCTTCTTCATAACCTAGGGAAAGGAAACAAAATAAGGGTGATATCTAATTCTCATTAAGGGTAAGAAAATTGGAAAAAATAATTAATCAATTTAAATAAAAAAAACATGGCAATGTAAATAACTTATAACATATTTCATTCAAATCAAAAAATTGATAATGAACTCTATCCATGAAATGTCAAGGAAAAATCTCATGGATGAATAATAACTAAAATATCTATTAAGTAAATGCTTAATTATTGGACATCAAATATAAGTAATATAAAAACATATACCATTAATACGTTTCATAAGATGGTTAAAAATATGGATAGAAACCCATTTAATTTGGCCAACTTATTTGTCTCATGAGAACCTATCGATATATTGAGGTGCTATGTAAAGTTAAGTCCCCATTCGTCATTTCCAATCCTAATAATTCCTCATATCAATTAATAAAAATAAATAATATTCATTATAAAGTATCATTATTGAATATATAATGCATATTTATCAATAATTATCCAACTACTCAGATAACTATCAAAGTGAACATTGTATGTAAAACTAATATACGGTTTAGGCAATACTAATATCCATTATAAGAGAATATGGATATTTAAGTAAATTTCAAAAGAAAATTGATTACAATAAAGTTATTTTTTCAATATAAATTGAAAAATCACAAAATTAATTGATTTTTTAAAGAAAATCATAAATAAAATTCTTTAGAAGAAAAATTATAAAACATTCCAAAGTGTCCCAAATAACTTTGAAACACTTAAATCATAATCCCCAAGAAGTAAAAAAATTAAATGAAACTTATAATATCATGAGAGTAAAAATATTCATGATATAACATTTAAAAAGGCAGTATACACACCAAATAAAAGTGAATTGGTTCATAATAACAAATAATTCTCAATGGAATGTAAACTGAGATAAAATTCTCTTACCTTGAGTTTGACTTGTCTTGTGTGTCTCTATATTCTTGAATGATAAAATTTAATTAATTATTTAATTGATTCAGAATCTTTTTCATTTTTATCATTACTTTTATTTCACTTATTTACATATCTTATAAAACTACTTAAACAATTAATCTTACATTAGGTGTTCGGATGAAATTTGTTCCATGTGACGAGAAATGACTTTGGTAGGTAGACTATGGTCAAAGGGGAATTTATATAAACATATACTGAAAAATAATAATGAAATAATTATCATATTTATACATAAATTATACTTTTAAAACCACTAATAAAATATGGTTATGAAAATTTAATCAATGTTACAATCATGGAGACGACAGGCTATATGTATGCATGAGTAACATTCCCATTTTTCAATGATCTTTATGGAAAGAAGGTAAGAAACATAATCTATTTCTAAAATGATCATTATATCATAAATAAAATTTTATTAAATCATATATAATTATATATATAATTCTTATGATGTAATAGGAATCACAACGTGTTGAGAAGGTGGTAGTCCACACGTCCACAAACGACGTTATCACTTTTTAAGTGTGTGAAAGTGTAATAAAGAAAATGATATATATTATATTTCCATAAATTTAATTATGTAATTAATATAATATAAATTATTTTATGTCACATATGTTTAATTAAATCTATCATTTATACATTCCATGTATGGTGTGATGAGTCACGTCGCTTTGAGGAGACGGTAGTCCCCACTTCCACAAACGATGTTATCATATTTACACAAAATGGAATGTATAAAGGTTTGTGTTATAAAATAATAAAATAAGAATAAATAAATTATAAATAACATATATATCATATATAAATATAGTTTCCATCATAATTTCCATCATGACGGGCGGTAAAGAAAAAACGAACAATCATCCTTTCGGGAGTCGATAGTTTGTTGTACACGTATACAGTATGTATGTTACCCATTATATAGAAGTGTGACTAAGTATAGGTAAAACCCATAACATAAAACTATCATGGTATATTTAGGATAATTTTTTTATATAATAATGTAATAAGAATATTTAATTTAGTGTACAATAGAAATAAAACTAAAGAGTTTGAGGAAATACTTTACCTCTTAATCAGGTAACTTCTTTTGGTTTGTACCAAAAGACTTCATCGGATAGATTTATGAACAAAGTGAAGATTCCTGATTGTGGGAATTGATTTTTAAGAGCTATATATTCAGATATTGGTCGATTAAAAGTGGATTTATATGTGTGAGGAAGTGAGAGGATAGGAAGGATTTTTATAATGGAGGAGGAGTGCCACTTCTATAAATTTTGGGAAAGGGAATTCCACCCACATTTTTCCTATTGGAAGTGGATCCAATAATAGATTAAAAAGATAAAATAGATTATAGGGTATAAATATTCCCATCCAATGGATCCTGGATAATTTTATAGGTCATTTGGGCTCTTAAGATTAAGGTTTAGTCCCTTATTAAGCATAATTCGGAATTAATTATTGTAATTAATTTTAATTACTTTCACTAATATTTTTGATAAAAAAAACAAGGTTTACCATATAATACATTGTGAATTATTATTATTCCTAATTTTTAATCCATTTTTCTAAATTACAATCACATAAGTGATAGAAATTAATTTAAATTTAATCTTGCTAACAGGACAACAATGCGGGTTTTTAAAGTCAAAACGTCTAAAAGTTTGCAAAGTTTTTATACCCAATTTCATATTTAACATGGTTAAAATGACCTAAATTAGATTAATTGGTAATAATTTTATCTAATTAAACTTTAAAAAACATATAATTTAATACTATAAATAATTTATATGAAAATGTAGTTTTGAAATAAAATGCATTATTTTTCACTATTCATTAAAAAATAAAACTTCCTAGAAAAATACAAAAAAATAGTCCTAAGCTAACTTATATGTTTAAATTCCAAGTATGAATTTTATTTTGAGATATTAAATTTATAAAAGGTTCAAAATTGTATTTAAAATGGGTACTTTGTCAAAAAGAGGCAAAAATACCTTTATAAAAATATAGTATTTTATGTGTAATATTATGTTATCCTTATCTTATGCTTATCAAATATATTAGATGAGTGTGAAAATATTTTTTTGGATATATAATATATAAATTTAATCAATATATCTCACAATTTTTAATTAATTTAATTTATTAGTGTAAACTAGCTATGTGAGCATAAAAATAGATTTCTATAAAAATATCTCTTTATATTCAATTGGTTATTATACTCATTTATAATTTATTTGTAACCAGTGAATTCATTTTATATTTTTATAAAACATATATTTTCATTATTTATAACCACTAATTTATTGATTATTATATGTCTTATTATATTAAATAATAATATATTTTTTTCAGTAAAACTTGGTCTTGCGTGTAATGTAAGATTTCGAAGAAATTCATTTTTACGTGTAACGCAAGCTAACACTATATTTCATGAATTGAAAATATTGAATTTGTTAAATTTATTTAAAATATTAAATATATTTTAAATTATCTGGGTATTATATTCCCTTATGCACTTGGTGTCGCGTGTCATTTACGCTATCTAATATAAGGTTCTTACATTAGAATTTTGGGTTGTTACATTCTCCCCACCATAAATAAATTGTGTGCTCACAATTTAAACTATATCTCAGTAATATAGGGATTTAAAATAAACTATTATTTAAATACTCACATCATGAAAAAGTTTAATATTATATCTTATTAATAAGAGTAAAGGAAATTACAATTATCATAACTGAGTTTCCTAGTCAGAGAACATAGGTGGGAAATAGAAACATGGATATGGAAGAAAAAATACAACAATCAAGTTCTAATGGAGAGTTCTAGAGAACACATTTAGATGAAATCTATTTACCAAAAATCCATAAACCATAGGTTTGAATAAAGGGAATTTATATCATTAAAAATGATCATAATAAGAAAACATTTTTTTAAGATAATTTTCCTAGAGTTGAGGAATTCATTCACTCTCTAAGTATATAAGTAAATATAAACTTCTATAAACATAATATTTTCCTTTGAATATGAATTGAACTATTTATAATTCATCCCTTAGTACAAGATGCATCATATGGTTATTTAATACATTATCCTCTAAAATATCATCCAATGATCAACTTAAACCATTTTACAAATAGTTAACTTTTCCAAAAGATTATGATCCAATACATTGGAAGGATGGTCACTAAATTTCCGAAAAAGAACTTATCATTAGCCATTAATCAACATGAAGTGGAACTAAATTTATACATTCAAAAAATTTGAATAAATTCGTCATTTATCCTCTTGAAATATTTTAATTACTAAAATGACCATAAATACTTCTTAGAAACATGCTTCTTTCTTATTCTTTAAGTATGACACAAGTTTTTGGATATATTCCTTAAATCAAAAAGTGTTTTAAATTCCACCAACGATATTATATTACACTTGTCAAAAAGTCATTAATTAGTTCTAATATAGTCATCACTTATCAAAATCAATCATTTATTCATCATTATCTCAACATTTGGAACATATTAAGGGTTTTATTTCCCTCAATCATGTATTTTATAAAAAGTTTAACTTTCTAATGAATAAATTTTCCTAGTAACATTTAGTATATAATCTCAAATTGTTATTTAAAAAGTAAAATATTATAATACTTATATATTTCATAATTCATATGATGATAACATCATCAATGAAATAATTTTACAACATATTTCTTAGATCCAAATACAGAAGTAAATTAATCATTTAACTTCAGTCATGTCAATACCATATGCTTGACCAGGATCCCTTAGCTTCTTCAAAGGAACATACTATTGATTATTGGGGAATTTTTTTCCATAGTTACCCATATCCTTATAGTTGTAACACTGAATAGTAGCATTTTTATTTTTCCTTTTATATTCTTTATAATTTTGACCCTTAACTCCACACTTATAATAAACTCCCATTCCCTTCAAGCATTTTCCGAGGTGATTCTTCCCATAGTTATCACAAGTAGGAAAATACTTATTTCCATTATTCTTTAACTCATTCAATTTTTTATGATTCTTCGATGGCCTCTTATTATCTTGGTTTACGTTCAATATATTGATTCTAGAAAATTCCTTCTCCATTTTTATAGCACATAAAACTATCATATAATGAAAAATAATGAGAAACCAATACCCTTTAAAGATTTTTATTAAGACCTAAAAATAAGTGGTTGATATTGAACTCAATGTGGCATATATAATTAATATCATACCTAGATAACCTTTTAAATGAATCTTCATAATCTGTAACACTCTATTATAATTTTTCATTAAGCTAAGAAACTTTCTCTTCATATCAATTTGTTAATAACAAGGGAAGTATTTATTGAAGAATCTCTCCTAAATATTTCTCCATTCCATGATTTCTATTTTGACTTCCTCACTTGTATTCTAGATCAAATACCACCACTGATATACATAACCACTTAGAAAATATATTATAAGTGTATACTTTTCCTTTTCACCACATCCCAAATCCATGAATATATTCTCCAAAGACATAATATATTTCTTAAATTCCATTGGATCTAAAGTCCCACTAAATGATGGGGGCTCTATCTCATAAAGTAATCCAATATCATATAATATCATTTTGGGAGATGTTTCTTCATCTGTGAAAGGTTATGTGTCATAACCTGATTAAGTTTCCTTAATACATCCATAATATTCTCAATTCCAATACCAGTTGTTTTGGTTCCTTTAGTAGGTAAATATATAAATTGTCTATAAGTATTGATATAATTCTTTCTTCTAGGTTAAATTTGTAGAAATTGGAATATACTGGATTAGATCATAACATTATGTAACGTAATGTATAATACCATGACTGGTGAAACACTAATCATAAATTTGAAAATGTTTTCCGAAAATAATATCATAATAATAAACATGGTTTCTTTGGGGATATATTACATTCAAATCCTTCATAATGGTAGGTAAATTAAATTTTAACTATCCAAAGAATTTCCCATAGGAGTGTAAAACCAGGTGCATGTTAAGTCCCATTGTCATATACCAGGCTACACTAAGTTAGGCCCGATACAATTTGTCAGAGTTGTTACTCCTATGTACATCTATACCAGAACCACGCCCACCTGTAGTATCCAGATAGGTGTGTATTTCTATGAATACCCACATAATATATACCTCAACAAAATTATAGGATTTTCCTCTATACTTAACCAAAAATTCTATCTTAGGTTTGGTGTAGATTCATTATTTTATTAAATTAGAACGAATACAAGGAATCAAACCCTAAAGGAATGATCAGTTTACTTGTATTCGAAATCCATATTACATATATGATACCCATAATACATTTGGAAATATAAAATACAAACATGATACATAATAAAAAGAAATAAATTTCATCCATGAATGTTTGTACAAAGATTTATTCTTCATAACCTGTGGAGAGGAAACATAATAAGGATGAGATAAAATGATAAGTAAGGTTAATTAAAGTGGAATTAATAATGAATCAAGGGGAATAAACCAATATGTGAAGGTAAATAACTAATAACACATGCCCTTCAAATAAAAAAATCTGAGAAAGAACTATATCCATAGAAATATCGATGTAAAATATCATGGATGAATAATAATTGAAATATATATGAAGGAAATTCTTAATTATTTGATGTCACATCAAAGCCATATGAAAACATAAACTATCAATACCTTTTAAAAGATAGTTAAAACTATGGATAGAAACCGGTTTAATTTGGTGAACGTATATGTCTCATGAGAATCTATCAATTCATTGAGGAGAAATATAATGTTTTGACCTTACCCATCATTACCATTACTATTCATTCCTCGTATCAATTAATCAAAATAAATAATATTCCTTATAAAATATCTATATTGAATAAAGAATACAAATTTATCAATAATTATCCTATTAATCAAATAACTGTCAAAGTGAACACCATATATAAAAACGATATACTATTTAGGTAATAATAATATACATTTTAGGATAATATCAACATTCAAGTAAATTTCCAATGAAAATTTATTAAAATAAAGTGATTTTTTCAAGATAAATTTTAAAATCACAAAAGGAAGTGAGATTTCAATGACAATCATTAAGAACATTCTTTAGGAGAAAAATCTTTAAACATTCCAAAGTGTCTTATGACACTTTGAAACATTTAAATAATAATTACCATGAAGGAATAATATTAAATGAAACTTATAATATCTTGATATTAAATTTATTCATGATATAACAAATAAAATGGAAGTATATACACCAAATAAAAGTGAATTGGTGCATAATAACAAATAACTCTCAATGGAATGTAAATTGAGATGAAACTCCCTTAACTTGAGTCTGACTTGTCTCGTGTGTATCTATATTCCTAAATAATAAACATGTGTTAATTATTTAATTTATTTAGAAAAATTTTCAAGTTTATATTTCTTTTATTTCACTTATTACCATGTTGAATACAACTACTTAAATTATTATGTTTCCATCATATGTTTTGACAAAATTCGGTTCATGTAACAAAACTGAATTTGGTAGATCAAATATGGTCAAAGTTTTACTTATATAAAAATCTGTAGAATAATAATAATGAAATAATAATCATATTTATAAATCAATTGTACTTTTAAAACTAATTATTAAATATGGTTATGAAAAATTAATCAATGTTATAATCATGGAGATGGTAGGTTGTGTGTATGCATGAGTAATGTTTCCATTTTATAATGATTATTATAGAAAGAGGTAATAAACATTATATATTTATATAATGATAATTTTATAAAAAATAAAATTTTATTAAATAATATATACTTACATATATTATTATTGTGATGTAAAAGGAATCGCATCATGTCAAGGAGGTGGTAGTCCACATATCAATGAACGACGTTATCATTTTTTCAGTGTGTGAAAGAGTAATAAATAAAATGATATATATTATATTTATAGAAAGTTAATTCTTTCATGAATATAATATTTTTTTTATGTCACATATGTTTAATTAAAACAATCCTTTATATATTTAATGTATATCGTGAACGGTTCATATCGCTTTCAGGAAGCGGTAGTCCACACTTCCACAAATGATACTATCATATTTAAAAAAAAATTGGATGTATATAGTTATGTGTTATAAAAAAATTAAAAAAGAAAAAAAATTATAAATATCACTTATAAATAGAGTTTCCATCATAATTTTCATCGTGAGAGTCAGTAAAAGAAAAATGAATAATCATCGTTTTGTGAAGCGGTAGTTTATAATACATGTAAATAGAATGTTTGTTACCCATTAGATGGAAGTGTGTGTAAGTCCAGGTTGAAACCTTAATATAAAAGCATCCTATTGTATTTATTATACTATATTTGTTATATAATAATTTAATAATAATATTTTATGGGGTGGATAATAGAAATGAAACTAAAGAGCTTGAGGAAAGACGTTGCCTCTTAATCAGATAACTTCTTTTGGTTTGTACCAAAAGGATTCCTTGGATGGATTTATAAATAATTTTAGGCTTCTAATTTGTGGGAAGGGATTTTTAGGATCTATTTTGGTATATCTTGGTTGAGCCAAAGTGACTTGACAGGTGTGAGGAAGTGGGAGGAGAGGAGGCCATTTATAATAGGGGAGTGGTACTCTTGTAAATTTTGGGGAAATGAATTCCACCCATGTTTTCACATTGAAATTGGGTCCAATAATGGTAAATATTATATCCAAGAGATTATAGGGTATAAATATTTCCATCCAATGGTTCTTGGATAAGTTTATAGTTCATTTGGGCCCCTAAGATTAAGGTTTAGTCCTTTATTAAGCTTAATTTTACTATAATTTTTGTAAATAATTTTAATTACTTTCACTAATATTTTGGGTAATAAACTAAGTTTAAATTATTACAAATTATAAATAATGAATATTAAAAATATTTCATCCTTTTTTCCAAATTCCTATCACAAAATGGGCATAAAATAATTTAAATTTAATCTCACGGATGAGACGACAATGCGGGTTTTTAAAGTAAAAATATCTGAAAATTTTCCAAGCTTTTATACCCAATTTCAAATTGAAATTGATTCCAACAACCTGAATTGTATTTATTTATAATAATTTTATCTAATTAAACTTTAAAATTAATTTAAAATTTAATTTATCACTATAAATAATTTATAAAAAAATAGTTTTGAATAAAAATGCAGTATTGTTTACTATTCATTAAAAAATGAAACTTCACAAAAAAAATACCAAAAGTTCACCCAAAGCTAATTTTTATGTTTATATCACAAGTTTGAAGTTTATTTTGATATATTAAATTTATAAAAGTTTCAAAAATTGGATTTAAAATGGTTTCTCCATCAAAAGGTGGCAAAAACAACCTTTATAAAAATATAGTATTTTATGTGTAATATTGGGTTGTTCTTATCTTATGCCTATAAAATATATTACATGAGTGTGAAAATATTTTATTTGGATATATAATATATAAATATAATAAATATAACTCACTTATTTCTATTAATATAATTTATTAGTGTAAAATATCTATGTGATCATAAAAATAGTTTTCTATAAAAATATTCCATTTATATTAAATTGGTCCTTATACTCAATTATAATTAATTTTTAACCAATGAATTAATTTTATATTTTTATAAGCCATTTATTTTCACTATTTATAACCACTAATTTAACGATTATTTTAATTCTTATTACATTAAATTATATTATAATTTTTTTCAGTAAAACTTTGTCTTTCCTGTAGTGTAAGATTTTGAAGAAAGTCGCTCTTGTGTGTAACACAAGCTAACTCAGTGTTGTGTGCATTGAAAAATATAGAATATATAAAATTTGTTTAAAATATTAAATATATTTTAAAGTGTTTGGGTATTATATTCCCTTACATTCTTGGTGTCACGTGTCATTCACGCTATCGAATATAAGGTTCTTACTTTAGAATTTTGAGGTGTTACAGGGTAAAGGGATATTCTAACATGAGATATATGATTCTAGTTTCTCCTTTGTTATCGTTTTCTCATTTTGATACATGAGAGTCCCATTCTTTTATATCTATCCATGTGGTCTATGGTTTGAGTCTAGTGGTGGATTTCATGCTTTATATGTTGGATCCTAAAACACTTTTGGGGAAAATGTTATACATTATTCAGAGATACAAGGGGTGTGAGATAGAATAAGGGGGTATATGGAATTATGGTATTTATTCATTTTAGATATAGAAAGATTTTATGTCAACTTTTAGATTGATTTATTGAAATGAATTTGGGATTGTATTGAGTATAATACAAGGTGGATTTTTTCTGATTCCATGATGGGAACGGGTACACCTTTGTGGGTGAATAGG
The DNA here is from genome assembly GCA_963277665.1 of Viscum album. Lineage (NCBI taxonomy): Eukaryota > Viridiplantae > Streptophyta > Magnoliopsida > Santalales > Viscaceae > Viscum > Viscum album. The sequence goes on from OY728121.1 coordinate 761,733,277, forward strand.
ATATCGAGGTTGGTGGAGTTTGAATTGACATCAAATAGATGGGAGCGATTATAGTGTAGATTACTAGTATATTTCTTCTAGTGGATCAGATGATGGTTCAATATACTTTTCTTCAGTTAGTGGACTGATTTAATGATATATTTCATGATGATTTATTAGGGTGACCTCCTAATGGGAGATCAAGTTCCTGATTGATCTCATGATAGTTGTGGATCTCATATCAATTATTTTTTATTATATGGAATCATCCAAGTTGATAGAGATGAAGTTTTAGCATTAGGATCTTATGGGAAAGGGTTTTACCTATCTGTGTACCTCTCCTTGGGGTTCTTCTATCCTGATCACAAATAAGGAATATGGGAGCTTGAGATTGTTCATAGATTATCATAACCCAAACTCAGTCATGGTAAATAATGTGTATCTATTATCATATATATATGATCTGTTTGATTAGTTTATATAATACTAATGGTTCTCTACTATTAATCGATAATCGGGATATCATCGGTTATGGGTCAAGGAGGATGATATATTGAAGATGATATTTGGGAGCAAGTATGGTCTATATTACCTTGTTATGTCATTCAATATTATGAATGTTTTGGAAGTGATCATGGATCACATGAACTATATTTTCCATCCCTATAAATACTCATTTGTTGTAGTATTAATCAATGATATTTTATTATATTCTAGGATAAGGATTTTGCATGACAATCATATAGATATAGTTTTGAGTTCAATTTAAGTGCATCGATTACATTCCAATATATCATAGTGAAACTTTGGGATTTCAGAGGGGGTTCTTACTTGTGCATGTTGCATCATATATAGAAATTTTTTTGATTCAGAGAAGTTAAAGGGTGTGAAATCTTTGGGTATTCCTAATAATTTATCTGTAATCATTATTTTTTTAGATTATCTAGGTATAACAAATGATTCATTTGGGATATCTCTCACCAGCGTATACCCATAATGGGGTAGACTGAGAAGCAAGTGAAATTCAAGTGATCCTTATAATGTAAAACAAGATATAATGAGTTTAATATAAGGATTAAATCTACTCTAATTATTATTCTACTAGACCTAGTTAAGGGTTATACCATGTATTGTGATTCCATTGGGTTTGATCTAGAAGAATTATTGATATAGGAGGACATTGTGGTCATTTATGGGTCTCTTTATCTATGACTGATGAGTGGAACCCGCCTTCCCCCGATTCATAAATAGTATTGGTGGTCAATGCACAAAAGTGGTATAGGTTTTATCTCTTTATGGAGAGATTTTTCATTTACACATGTCATAAGATTTGGTGATACATCTTCTCCCATCAAGAAATGTACCTACAGTATAGGTTTTTGGTATAGTACCTATAGAAGTCAGTTTAGTGATATATTATTCTATAGGAAGTGGGGTGATCATAGAAAATTATTTAAGTAAAAAAGAATAGGACCATTTGGTTCAAGATTCCAATAAGAAATATTATTTGATGAGAAATATTGAATAATTTTATCTCGATATGTTGGAGGGGTAGGAGGCAACGTATTTTTCTCCCTTTTTCATTATTTCCTCCCCACTAGATTATGTAAAATCCATCCTATGGTATTATTTTGGTTATTTCATGATTTAGTAATGGCTCATGGGTGATTTAAAAATTTTAGGATGGTCTTAGGATGAGTATAGGTGATATATATCTATAACATATTGGTGGTTCTAGCTTCTATAATATAGGAGTTAATGAGTGATACCACACCTTTCATTTAGAAATTCACCCAAGGTAGACTATGTTGTACCATGATTCCAGGTTTTAGTTATATTTTCTTAGTGTGAGAAGGGATATTTTTAGTTTTATATCACATTTTAGAAACTTCTAATAGTTTAAAGTAGAACATTAGTGAATATGACATTTACATTAGCTACTTCCAGTGCTGGTATAGAAATAAGATGAGGTGACCATTATTTTAATCACTAAACTAATAAATAACTTGAGGGTTCATGAAGCGGTTTGAGTTTTATTGGAATAACTTATGAAGGTTGCATATTTCAGGTCTATCTTGGAGACCAAGTTGGTGGATGATATGAGAAATTTTTATTTACAAGATAGAGTATGGATTTATGGTGTACCTATGAGCATTGTATGAGATCAAGATGCCCATTTATGTCCATATTATAGAAGATCGTGTAGAATTATGTGGGGTATCAGCTAAAGATGATTAAAACATACCACCTAAAGATATATGGATAGTTTGATAGGATGATATGAATACTTGAGGATATACATAGGGATTATATATTGTATTTCATTAGAGTAGATGATGAAAATTAGGCTACATAAGAGTGTTTATTTAAAAAAAATCAAGATTTGATCAAGATGAATCCTTATGAGGTATTGTATTTTTTGCATGCCACACACCTTTATGTTAGCTAGTGGCATGTGAGTTACGGATTGGAGAGTTGATATTGGAAAAGAAGACCACCATGTAGTTTTATTTTATTATAAAATTTTTTGAAACTGCTCAGAGCAGGTAGTGCTCATATAATGACCAGAGGAGATGAATTTCAGAGTTCACCATCGGGGATAGAGTGTTATTACAAGTATCACCTTGGTCGGTACATTAGAATCTAAGGAATAAATAGAATCTCATGTTATATTTTATCAGCCCAATTGATTTTGAGGAGAGGATAGAGATTATTACAACCATTTGGCTCCCCCTTTATGACATTAATGTATAAACAATTTGTTTCACATGCCACAGGTCAGGAAGTATGAGTCAGAATCCATGCACTTTACTAACATTGATATTGTCAAGTTAGAGGCAGATGCATCATTTGAGGAATTCATGATACATATTGTACACCATAGTTGAATGTGTTTTGAGGGGATAAAATAGCTCTTTGTTATGTGATATGAAATCACAGGAATATCTAGGAGCATACATAGGAGTGAGAGATAGATGTATGAGCCTAGTAGCTAGATTTATTTGGTGTGAATATCTAGAGTCACTTATTTAGGAATAGAATTCTCTAAGGGGAGAGTTTCTAACAAACCTTGATTTTTTGAAGTTTCGTTTGGAGATAATTCTACCTTTAGATTAATATTTTACACTAATTTGAGTTTACCTTTTAGGGAGTTTGGTGTTGGTGGTTATTAATTGAAGGATGTATGAGGATTTTTTGTTGAAAATAGAAAAATAATACACTAAGTACCTAGTGTATGGAACTAAGTACTTGATTACTTGTCTAGGGGTCATCAAGCCTCTGGAACCTGATTAACTAATTTGTGTTGGTAAGATGGGTATCTAATATGGAATCTGGTACATTATTGATTCAGTATTTTTTATGGGTTTTCCTATAATTCCACATCAAGAACCCATTTATCCCATTATTCCTTCCTTCTACATCCCTCCATCATCTAGACCTTCATTTCTGAGGTCCTCTTAGTATCCTTATGTTTCAACCTCGTTTTTCTTTCAAAAATTGACCTCAATAAATTACATCTGTCATTTTATGTTAATTCTAACACCATGTTAGATCTAGATGTATTTTTCTCTCACAAATTCTTCTCCTTTAGTCTCAAATCCTAAATTTAAAGGGTTTATGTATTATTTTTTAGAATCATTGGATTGATCTTGAATCAGGAAATGTCTCCTAGGGATATATCACTCCAATTCTTGATGTTGAAATTCCTTAACATGATTTTATTTTTAAATGTGATGTCAAAGGCAATATAGCATATAGATTTGTGTGCATTCTTGATTGTGTTCATCCTTGAGTATCAAAGTGTCTAGGTGGATCCATATAGTTAGAATTGATCATATGGTGAATTTATAATGGAATATTAGATTTATAAAGACCTAATAATATTTTTTATGGTGAAATGATATATGTTTTTCAATATTTTTTAACTAGGAATAAATTTAGTTTCCTTATATCATTAGTGGTTGAATAACCTTTGTGATAAATTGTTTTAACAATTTTTTTTTATTTGTTGATAAATAAAATTTTTGTATAAGAATTTTTTTATTATCTGGAATTGGATATATATAAATCAAAGTCATATGATTGGATCTAAAAGAATCATAGGTAGAAATTGTTTTTTGCTGGAATCTTGCCTTTGTTGTAATCAGAGAAATAAAAAAGTTTATGAGTGAAAAAGTCAAATTTTTGCAGATGAGTTTTGAAACAAGATTGTGAAGTCAGGTGTTATAAAGTTTTAATACTTTATAAAACATATCATATGATTATTTTCTGATCAAGAAGTTATAACAAATCATGAATACATTCATGATAAATCTTTTAAAGAAGTGGTGAACAGTTTTTAAGTAATTAAAATTTCATTGTGAATAATTCCATCATAAAGATAAATTATATTATAATGATAATTTCATCATAATAAAGATTCCATAATTATGAATAAATCCAATGAAGGTGTAATGTTTCAGAATATTGATTCTAGAAGTCAAGAAAAAGTCTCTATCATATCCAGAAGACAAAATCGTAAAGAGCTAAAGAGGATACAAAAATCGTAATGATCTAAAGAGGAAATAGGAATTGTAATGAGATGAAGAAGGCAATGGAAATCATAATAAGATGAAGAGGAAACATAAATTATAATGAGTTAAGAAAGAAATAGAAATCATAATTATCTAATAAGGAAATAGGTCTTAATGAGATGAGAATGAAACATAACTGTAATGAGCTAATTATGAAGAAGACATGAAAAGAAAATTCCCAAAGTTTTATGAAGAGTTGAAGAGGTAAAACTTGAAGTTAAATATTTCATAAATATCAGAGAAATATAGATAGGATTGAAGAAGTAAAATTTTGTGTTTAAATGAGATATATTTTTAGATTTTTAAAGTTTTATTAAGTGGGGAAATTTTTCAAGTTTCCCACTTTTTTATAAGTCTCCTATAAATACCTTCTCAAATCATTATTTTCATTGCCAAATTTTCAAGCAAGAAAAAAAGGAAGTGCACTAAAGAAATCAAGTGAAAGTCATTTTCATCTAGAGATATCTTGAGGAGGATTAGATAGTTGAATGTTTTCTTATCAGACTAAGCAATATCGTATTGAGAAGATCGTATCCAGTTAATCAGATTGAGAAAATTGGACTGAAGAAAATAATATTTAGAATTTGAGAAAAGTTTGAGTTTTGAAGATTGATTATGGGTTCATTGTATTGAGTCCATTATATTGAGATAATTGGGTTCAAACTCATTGTATTGATAGAATCATATCCAGACTCATCGTACTCAGAGAATCAGATCAAGACTCATCGGATTGAGAACATCAGATCCTGCCAAATCGGACTGAGGGTTTGGACTAATAAATTGTGGAGAAGTTTCAAAAAATTATTTATTATTATTTTTTGGATCATTTGTTTTATAAGATAACAATGTAAACTAACAGTATTTAGTAAAATCACTCTTATTGGGAGACAGAATGTTTCTAACAGGATTTGGCATAAGTTTTATTCATTTATTCATAATAGTATATTTCCATAAACCCATGTGAATGGCTATAGAAAGGATCTAGGTTCTCATAATGAGGCTGAACCTTGTGAATCTTGTGTTCTTTACTTGATTTCTTACTTTTTCATTCATTAGTATTTACTAAAAGTTGATAAGGAAATAAATTTTAATAGGCTATAGAGGTTAAGTTTCTAAAAGTTTTGAAACCTATAAAAGTGAACAATTGATTCAACCCCCCTCCCCCAGTTGTTATTTAATACTTTAGAACTTTAATGGTATTAGAGGGATGGTTCCCTTGTTGAATCCTTATCCTAGATAATATCAATTCTCTCAACAATAGATAAATTCCTATATTTGATTGAAAAAATTATTATGGATGGAAAAAGAGGATGATTCCTTATCTCATATCTCTTAGCCTAGAATTTATTTATGCTTCTCCTATTGGGGTTCCACCTATTGAGAAATATTCTCTTATAACATTTTATGATAAGAAAAATATAGAAGCTGATGTAAAGTTGAGAAATATGATTTGGATATCCTTATCAGTGAATTTTTATCAAAATTTGATGGGTGTCGATACTTCAAAAAATATGTGCGACAAGCTAGAAAATGATTTAAAATGGGATACTAAAGTTAAGTAATAAACGATAAAAATTAGGCGTAGTAAGTATGAAGATATCAGCATGAGAGATGAAAAAAAATTGATGAATACATCACTAGTGTAAATGAAATTGTTTGAAACATTATAGGATTCGGAGATGTCTTGGAATATTCTATAATTATGAAGCAGCTTATGAGAAACTTTATGGACATATTTGATTTTAAAATTTCGTATTTAGAAGATAAGGATGATTTATCAATTTATGAACATCATAACTTTATATTTTATTAGGAAATGAGGAAATTTCCAATGTTTAAAAATAAAATGAAAGATGAAATTTCTTTTGATGCTATGAGAGAGATTAAAATCCAAGATATTAAAGAAGTTGATCCTTATGAGTTTTAATATAAATAGGATGATGACTTGAGTGAAAAAATCATGTCTCTTATATCCAAAAACTATCAAAGAGGAATAAAAAGTATGGAGGTAAACATCCACTCAAATGTTTTTAGTGTGGTGGAATCAGAAACTTTGCAATAAATTTCCCCAAGAAGAAAGTTAGAGAGTATTGAGATGATTTTAATGAAAAAAGTCATTGGCAGAAGTGGAACAAAAATTATAAATAAAAAAATTCTTCCAAAATATATATAAATAATTTTAATGAAATTAAATTAAGTATGTTGAGTAAAAAAGTTGAATCGAACTCAACTGAAAACAATTCTTATGAAGATGAAAATTCAAAAAAAATAAAAACCTTTACTTAAAAAGTGTAGAAAACAAAAGATTCCACATATAGTGAAGAAGGAAGTGAATAATCTTATAGATAGTATTAACTCAGAATAGAACTTGTTCCATGTCTTGAGCAAAACAAAACTCTCAAGAAAGAAATTAGAAAATTGGATAAATATTGTGAAGAAGTTATTGATGGACGAAAAGATGTCATCAAGTAGGAAGATGAATACATTCAAGATATTTCAAGTTAAAAACATAGAATTTTTTAATAGGTAAAGATTATTCAAGATCTTAGTAAGAAGCTAAAAGTTAAGGAAGATGAATTTAACAAGATTCAATCAAAACTTCTTGAGTCTAAAAGTACCTTAAGGAAGATGAATGAAAAATTTAAAAAAGCTTCAGAAGTAAAGGGTTTTAGAAAAATTATTGGGAAATATTGGGTTAATAAAGGATATGAGAAACCCATAAAATCTAAAAAAGTTGATAAATCACTCAAAATAAAACATGGTCCATATCCTGATTGTGTTAAAGATGAATAAAGTTAACAACCTCAACAAAGTTTCAATAGAGAAAGAACTTATTCCAATAGAAAATAAATATTTGATGGTTATTTTTGGTGTTGTGGAATTTATGGGCCCATGGATTATAATTATTGGCACAACATCTCCTTTCCTAGAAGAAGGTTTGAGAAAAGTGTAAGAAATAGTGAACGTAAAATGAGAAACTTTCCTATTTTACTGAAAGTTGAAAATGTGAATTCTCATGATGTTAGAAACTTGACAACAAGAAATCAATTTTAATGTCCAGAAGAAGTTTTTGGAAGATGTGATAAGTCTTTTCATAATTCCAAGAAATTTATTATACTCCTTCTAAAACAAGTTTCTTATAATATAAAATAAAAATAGTTGAAAAGAAGAAAGTTGAGGAAATAGATTTTGTTGTTGAAAAAGATTTGAAAAAAAAGTAAAAGGAAAAAACCATGGATATTTTATAGTGAATGTTATTAACATATGATATTTGATATAAAAATATTTAAACATGTTTAAATTCATGATTTCGGAGCAGTTACCTTTGGTAATGATAGTTCCTTGAAAACTAGAGGAACTTGAATGGCTAATATTGAAGCTGAAAAGTTGAAATCTATGGAATTTTCATTTTTTTTTTGATGGGATAAAACATAACTTACTTAGTATAAGTCAACTTTATGATGATTTAAAATAAATTTTTTTTTGAAAATATTTTTGTGTCACCAAAAGTTTGAAAGATGTAAAATCCATTAAAAAGGAGAAATAACCAGTGGGAATGTCTTTCAAATAGGATAATTCAATAACTCCTATTACTTGAGTGCAGAAGATGAAAACAAATTATGGAATTGAATACTTGGGAACCTTGGATAGAAAATTATGAACAAAATTTATAAATTTTATGTCATTTGAAACTTTTCAAAATTGAAAAGAGGAGAAGAAGATATTTGTGTGACTTTTCAAAAAGTGAAGAAGACTAAAAAAAGTCATAAAATAGTTAAGATTAAATCTACTAGACCACTTGAGATTACTCATTATGATTTATATGGCCTAATGATACATCAATCAACAAAAGGAAATTTATACATTATCACTTTTATTTATGATTTCACTCATATAAAAAATATCATGTTTATGAAGCACCAGTCAAAGGATATTGAAATGTTAAAATTATTTAGAAAATTTATTGATAAAGGATTGGGGGTTTCCATAAAAAGCTTGAGAAAAAATAATGGTACCAAATTCACAAGTAATAATTTTGAAATATATCTAAGAAATCATGGTATAAAGTATCAATATAGTTCTCCTTATACTCCACAAAAAATGGAGTAGTAGAAAGAATGAATATAATTTTGATGGAAATGGGAAGAAGTGTGTTAGCAGAATACAGACATTAAAAATTATATTAAAGTGAATCTATTAGTACTATTGTACATGTGTAGAATAGATTCTTGTTGAGACCATAAACCAACAATAATCCTTATGAAATGTTTTATAACAAAAAACCTTCATTGAAATACTTTAATGTTTTTGGAATTCCACATTTGCTCAAAACTAAATATCTGAATTTGGGAAATTTTGATGAGAAAGTTCAGAAAGGAACTTTTATGGGTTATTTACCAAATGGAAGAAGTTACAAGTGTTGTAAAAAAACATTTACAAAAGTTAATGGAATAATATGATGTGAAGGTAATTTAAAATAAAATTTCCTTAACAAAAGTTATTAAGAATGCTGAGGAGGATAAACTGGAGAATTCCAACAATAGTGAAAGTAATTCGAAAATCCTTATCAAGCTTCAGAAGAATCATGTGATGATGAAATTTCATCTGGGAAAGAAACTTTGAAATTTCCTACCATATAAAAACATGTTTAATCTGAAAATATTGTTGGGAATACTAAGGCTCTAGTCCAGAAAATAATAAATTTTTTATTAGATAATCAGAATTTAATTATCTCAAACGTTAAACCATAATCGATTTTAAAATCTATTCAACACAAAGAAAGGGTGGGTGTTATATATTAAGAGTTAGATCAGTTTCAGTGGCCTCACAGTGCAAGTAAATTGTTTATCAAATGGATGTAATGTTATCTTTCATAAATTGTGAGATTGAGGAAGAATTTTATATTGAACAACATTATGGGTTTCTACTTGATGAGGATGAAAAAAAGTTTATAAATTAAAGAAATATTTCAATGGGCTGAAACAAGTTACACATGTTTGGTATTCTAAACTTGATAATTGTTTGAGAATGTTAAACTTTTCTAAATGAAAAGTTTATAGCAACTCATATGTGAAATATGTTTACTATGAATCTCTAATTGTAATTATTTATAAGGATGATATAATTTTTTGTGGGGGATAGAGAAGATGTTTCTAAAAAATTGTTGAGGAAATGAAGAAATTTTTTGCAATGTCTATGTCTGGAGAATTAACTTTCTTTCTTATATTACAAGTTCAAAAAGAGAAAAAATACATTTTTTTATCTCAAGAGAATTATGCCAGATAATTTTTAAAGAAGTTTTGGATGGAAGAATCATAAGAATTCATAAATCCTATTTTAGTGATTACAAAGTTGAGTAAAGATGAATGTGGAATTAGTCTGAATCACAAAGACTTTCAAAAGCTGATAGGAAGTCTTCTTTACCTTACAGCCTCAAGGCTTGATAATGTTTATGCTATTCCTTTTTTTCTAGGTAACAAAGTAATCTGAAAGAATCACATATGTTGTAGGAAAAGAGGATTTTGATATATGTAAAACAAACAACTTCACTAATTATGTTATACAAAAAAATTGTGAGATGAAGTTTCATGGTTATACTAATGTCGATTGGGATGGAGATTGTAATGATAAAAAATCAACCTCAGGAAGAAAATTTTTATTGGGTGAATATTGTGTGAGTTGTCATAGCAAGAAAAAAAAATTAGTAACATTGATAATAGATGAATCCAAATATGTAGAATATACTCAATCTTACACTCAAATTTTATGGATAGAATTGAAGCTAGAATATTTGAAATTAAAAACTTCTAAATCATTGAAGATAATTTGTGACAATTAGAGTGAAATTGATCTCTTTAAAAATCTTTTCCAACATTCAATATCAAAACACATTGATATAAATTTTCACTTTATAAAAGAGAAAGTTTTCATTGGAGATGTTTTTTCTGGAAAACATTTCAACAAAGTATCATATTTTTTATATCTTTACAAAAGTAATACTGAAAGAAAGGTTTGTGGAATTGAGGCTACAACTTTATGTTCAGCCTCCTCCCATGTCTTTATAAACCACCAAAGGAATGACCTCTGCCATGCTTTGGATTATGTTGACAAAGGGAGACAGAAAGTAACAAATTCGTACTTTGTAAGAATTTTTTACTAATCATTATTAAATGAATATGAAGATATGATTATTATAAAATGGGAGAGAGGATAAGAAATGTGAGAGGAAAAGATAAAATTGTTTGGGGATTTATCTTTTCATGGTTGAAAAATTTTCTTTCCACAAAGGGATGGAATTTATTTAAAAAAGATTACTTTATCCAGTAGTGTGGTGTCAGGACACCCTCCTTTGAGAAAGAATATGTTTTGATAAAAGTCAAAAAAAATTATTTATTTACAGTTGTTGAGTTGTGAAAAATTATTATAGTTGTATAATTTGTTAACAAGGGTTTTTAACTAATCCAAAGTGGGATATTGAATAACCTTCGTGATAAATTATTTTAACAAAAAAATTGTATTTTTTGACAACTAACCTTTTTTATAATAATGTTTTTGATATCCTAGAATTTGATCCATCTACATCATATTTAGATCATTAGAACCAAAAGAATCAGAGGTAGAAATTATTGTTTGTGGGAAGCTTTCATTTTTTTCAATAAGAGAAATAAAGAAATTACTAAGTGAAGAATTTATATTATTGCTGAATATATTTGAAAGAATATTGTGAAGTCTGGATTTAGAAAGTTTTAATACATTCTAAAATACATCAAAAAATTCTTTGTTGATCAATAATTTATGACAAATCATGAAAACTTTCATGATAAAAGCTTTTGAATAAATGGTGGAGAGGTTTGAAGAAATTCAAAATTGTAGAGGGAAGAATTACACCATAATGAGAAATTCTATCTTAATGAGAATTTCATCATGATGGGGATTTGATCATTATGAATAAATCTATTACAGGAAAAAAAATTCAAAAGACCAATTCTAGAAGTCAATAAAAATTCTCTATCATATCCATAAGATAGAATCGTAATGAGTTGAAGAGGAAATAGATATCATAATGAGATGAAGAATAAACAAGAATCGTAATGAGATGAATAAGTAAACATAAATCATAATAAGTTGAAGAGGAAAGAAACATCCTAATGAGATGAGAAATAAATAGAAAATATAATGAAATGAGAAGGAAATTGAATTTTGTGTAAATCTCAGAGAAATATAAGGAGGATTGAAGAATTAAAAGTTTAATTTTACATGTGAGATATTTTCAAAGTTTTGAAATTTGAGGAATTAGGGAAAGTTTTCAAGTTTCCTGCTTTTATTTTCTAAGTCTCCAATAAATACCTGCTCGGGTCATTTTTCTATTGTTGACATTTCATGAAAGCATAAAAGGTGGAGCGTTGAAGAAATCAAGTGAAATTCATTTCTAGCCAAATATCTCAGGAGTATAATTAGATAGTTGAATGTTTCTTTACCAGATTGAGCAAGATCATATTGAGAAGATCATTTTCAATCAATCGGATTGAGTCAATTGGACTAAAGAGGGTCATATTTAGGATTTTAGCAGAGTTTGAGTTTTGAAGATTGAGAATGTATTAATTATATTGAGTCCATTGTATTGAGATAATAAAATCCAAACTCATCATATTGAGAGAATCAAATCCAGATTCATCACATTGAGAGAATCAGATCCAGACTCCTTGAATTGAGAAAATCAGATCTAGCCAAATCAGAAAAAGGATTCAGACTGAGCAATTTTTTAGCAATTTCAACAAAGTCTTTATTCCATTATTTGGATCAATTGTTTTATAATAAAACATCTTAAATTGATGTGAGTTAGTATAATAATTCATATTAGGAGATAAAATCTATCTAATGGGAGTTTTCACGAGTTGTATTAAATTCTTTATAATAGTGGATTTCCATAGACCCATGAGAGTGGCTATGGAATGGATGTAGGTTGTCGTACAGAGGTCGAACCTTGTAAATCGTGTGTTCTTTATTTGATTTTATTATTTTTCACACATTAGTATTTACTAAAATTTGATAAGGAAATAAATCTTAACAGGTTATAGGGGTTAAGTTTCTAAAAAATTTACAGCCTATAAAAGTGAACAACTAATTTAACCCCCTCACCCCCTTTTGAGTTGTTATTCGGTATTTTGGATCTTCAATGGTACTAGGTTATAGGTGTAATAGGTTATGATTATGTATAATGAAATAATTTTATTAGAAGGTATATGAGGTTGGTAATGACTAGTATGAAGGTATTGAGATGACTTTTATTATACTAGTATACCATAGGTTGTCTTCTTATGGTTTTATGATTAAGATGATACATTCATGTGAGTGATTCAACCTTAGTATTCTTGGGTGTTTTCATTGATGTCCCCACTGCCTATTATGTTTTGTGTTGTGATAGATTTAGGTATGAAACCTCACCATGGGAGATATGGTGTTTCTATGAGATATTATTATGAGACCTCACATTGGATGATATGGTGTTGTTATGAGATATTGTTGTGAGGCATAAAATTAAGTGATGGGGTGTTAGTATGAGATATAGTGGTGAGACCTCAATTTTAATGATAGGGTATTGGTGTTAGATTTAGCTATGAGGCCTTATCCTTAGTTATAGGATGTTATTATGAGACATGGATGTGATACTTAACCCTGATTGAGAATGTGTTGGGATGGGAATTGATAGTGGATATATAATATGTGATAGGGTATCAGCAATAGTCTAGGATATATTTATGGTATATGATGTATCTTCCTTTCAGCATTGGTCTGAAGTAAGTATGATTAAGATTCAAGGAAGTCTAATTAACGCATGGTTCCCTGAATTGGGTGTATACATGTTTGGTAATTTATTTTTATCAAACTATTAAATCAGATATATCTACTAAACTTATGTCAATGACTCATTGGTGGTGTCTGACTAGGTTATATACTTACACCCTACATGGGTACCCCAGTGCCAATTTATATTTTTCTATCTTAGATCTAGGAAAGGGGAAGGCCCCTATATCAGTCAACTGAGTGGGTGAATCTATTTATTGATGGAATAAATACCATTACATACACTGGGATCATTTTTTAGTTTTCCATATGTATTATATTGTTCTTTTGATTATGGTATATATTGAACCACCAAATAAGGGGATTATTTTTTATTATTGATGTATAACAGAAAAGGGTCCATTTTGATGTTTCCTGAGATGTTATTATATGGATGGATTACTATGGTTATTTTTTATTCTTTATTATTTAAAATTTCTATTTCTAATAATTATATTATAGATTGTTATCTAATATCAGGGGAATAGTCTCCTCAATATATGGTGTAGGCCCTTGATGTTATTCAATAGTTTCTTGCATATTGGGAGTAATGTAAGAGGATATATATATATCTAGCTCAGACATGGTTAATTAGGCTAGGGAATAACATGTATGAGGAGGAATAAGATTTAAATGAGAAACAAATAACTTATAAGGATTGAATTTAATATATATAATAATACATAATAGTAAATAAGTGGAATATATTTATATTGAACATATAATTAAATATGAATTGTATAAATCACTTTATTAGAATACTTAACTTAAGAGAGAAATCAAAAAAAATAAAGAAATACTATTAAAAATTAAAAAAATAATGAAATTTAGTTTTAAAAGGAATAATTTGAAATTATATAAAATAATTAATATATCCAAATTTATCTTGATAACTTGAACATATTTAGAGAATAATTATAGGACATGTTCAATGAAAATGAAGATGAAATCATATAACTAAAACCAAAATATACAAAGTCAACAAAAAATTTACCAAACAAACAACTCATTCTGAGAAGACTATTGAAGTTGTATCCTATAAATATATATTTTTCTCTTTTATAATCTTAATGAGTGTTAAAATTTTAAAAATAATTAATTAACGAGAAATACTATGACAGGTTTCTCGAAAGAGTTTTCATTAACTAGTACGGTGAAAAAATGTAATATTTATTCAATAACAACAAGAAAATTATAAAACTGTTTGAAATAATAGTGACAGTTTAAAATAATTTATCATACAAAACTATGATAATAAAAAATTAAAACACCCAAATCTATATAAAGGAGACTCAAGAGATTTTTTGAGATTTTTTTATTCAACTAAAAAATAGATAATGACTCAGATTTCTCGTTAATAGTACCCTAAACCAACTAAAAAATTATTTTTTATCAAATAAGATATATATTTAAGGGGAATTATTGGTGTTTTAGAAGTTTGTACACAAATAAATTATTTTATGGTATCATATTTCTTTTATATATAAGAAAATAAGGAAAGTATTATGGGGGAGTTATCATGAGAGAACACTTAAAATAGGAAGATAGAAAATATAATTTATTATCATGAAGAATCCTGTATTATATGTGATCATGTTATTCATTATGATGTATACTATCTTAAAATCCTATAGTAAAATTTTAAGAAGCCACATGGTTTAAAATAATATCCAAAGAAGAATGAAATTTAAAAATTATATGATAATGGATGTTTGATTAAAATCATCAAAAAGAGAGAAGTGATTAATTACTAAAAATGAATTCTTCACTTAAATGATAAGGGATATAAAAAATAAGAATTATTTAGAATGTTATAATGTCAGTCTAGTAAACATTGGGAATAATAGTTCCATTAATATCAAAGGAGTAGGAACTATTGAAATTTGTGATCAAAATCTAAAAAATAAGGAAGTATTATTTTTTGAAGGGATAAAGAATAATCTATATAGTGTTATTTAATTTTTTAAAAAGTATAAATAAATTTATATTTATGAAAAATTGTATTATTGTTGCAATTTTAAATAATAGAATTATGATGTTATGCCTTGTAAATATACCCAATTACCTATGAAAGGTCATCAATATGTATCGGGTACACCCATGATCTCCAGATGACTTATTTAGTATCAAGGGTTAATTTATAACCATTAGATAGTGATTTCCAATTCTCTTTAAATAAAATATTAATTATCAAATTCTATAAAAATCCATCATATATTATTTATAAACTGATCAAACCCAAAAAAATATTAGAAAAAATAAGAATTAGTTAAGTTATTCATAAATTTCACATAAAACTAATTATATAAAATTTATATAAAAACTAATACACCATGAATATAAAAATAACATATTTCACTATGAATGATATTCATGTCATAAAATATTAATTTTCATAATAAAAATAAATCCAATTATATCTAAATATCTCCCAGATTCTAGAACAAGGAAGAGGCTATAAGAAATTAAAAATATATATATAGAATATAAAAACATCCCCATTCATTGATAAAAATTAACATGATCATATACCGCACAAAATAAAAGTTTACCTCAACCTATATGTTAATAAAAATTTCATATGTGCTTAGGTTTACATACAGTGTATTAGTATAAAATACTTAGTAGTGAGTCATCATATGACTCAAAAACTCTATTATAATGAAGTCATATATATAAGTGTCAACGTCATGAGTGGAAGGTGAATGAATACAATAATGCACCTCAATTTACTTAATATAACATATCAATACACTAAATCATCACTTATAAAATAAAATAAAAAACATCAAATAATTCATCCTTTACCGGTAGGAGGTTCATACCTACTAAGAGCCTTACTTGGAATAATAATTTCAGGGGGATATTACCTTGGAGATATTATAGAATATAAAAATCAATAGGAAAATTCTATATGGTTACACCCTAATGGAGTAAGTCCCTCTCAGAATCTAAATAACATCCTTGGGGGCATGTCTAGAGTGAAAAGATCCCAGTGATTAGTATTTTCACTAGTCATACTCAAAGGGAATAAATACATTGAGTGTCTAAACAGCATCTATAATAATCATACAAGGAGGAAAAGAAAAATATTCACTTATTATCATACTGAATACACATCTCAGGCCTTACCACCCATCATTTAATCACAATTCACAATGCAACAAGTCACATCATAACACATCATATCATCAATAATAAATCATAGTATATGGTATCATAAAACCCTTTTAATACCATGTTACACACATATAAAAAATCATTCTCATAATTTATAAATTTAATGAAATGGTCAAAAATTAAAAATAAGTCTAACCCATTTGAAGTTGTGTAAATTTAAAATTTTCATTTTAATTTTTGAATTCCATTTTCCATTCATTACCATTTTATGATCAAGAGAATATAATAGATAATTGTCAGATTATCATGTCAGTAAAGTAAAATAGATAAAGATTAAATATCCTATATAAAAACCAATACAAGTAATAAATTCACAATCCAAAAAAATAATAAAAATAACTTAATAATTATAATACATATATGTATTAAACAAGAATTTCTCAGGTATTAGAATAATCCATTTAAATTATAACAAAAAATTGAATGAATATATCACCCAATAAATTATAATATCATATCTATAAATAAAATTAAGATAATGAGAGTAAATAAAATCAACATATAGATATTTCACATTAGTAACATTCATTATTAATCCAAACAGACAATGCAATCATTATAATCTCATATAAAGTTTCTCAAGTGAATCATGTTTTATTCTCAACTTTTAGTTAACAATATTTCCCATTTACTTATTTTACCATATAAACATTAGCATCATATGGAAAATTAAATATCAGTATCATTATAAGAATCCATAAAATCATAAAAAATATTCACATCTATGTATAGAGAAAGGGTCAACACTTGAATTTTCAATATCAAATTAATACAAATAAAAACATAATGAATTATGGTAAAATAATACATAAAACTTTGTAAGAGATAAAGCATCAAGTCATCTATAATTATTATTGTCACGTTTTCATTTTAGGAATAGAATATATTCTAATTATATATTTAAACACTTACTATTTTTTGTATAGTATAAAGTATTATCATTCAATCAACTCAGTGTATTAAAACAAAAAAGTAAATAAATAATATCAATAGTATACAACATAAACTATATATATTAAAAAAATTAATTCAAAATACTCTAATTATTTATATATTTTTAATATAAAAAATTATTTGGGTTTAATATCAGCCTCCAGAGATAAATTCAAAAAAATCAACACTAAATTTTTTATAAATTATAATGATTATTAAAATTTATGAATTTATAAATTACTATATAAATTAATTTTAACACATAAAAATTTTCATAACATCTTTTTGAATGAGTTATAAATTTTTCCCTAAATTTTATAGTGTTAAGATTTATTTTTATGCTCCTACACCTAATTCCAATTCAAAATATAAATCTGAACTAACTAATAAAGACAAAATTGTATTAAAAGGTTCATTGTCCCCTTCCATGATATTAAATTAATCTTTCATGTCATGAACAAAATCTATTAATTCTTTTAAAACATTTTAAACTATAAAATCAATTTTTTCATCAAAATAATTCAATAAAAAACAAAAATTTATAAAAACTATGTTATAGATTACCTTTTCCTCACCATAAAAAAATCTAATGTCATAGATAGGTCAAAAAATAGGCATTGAATGGTTCTTTTTTTGAAGTAATAAATTGATATGTGAAAAATGGAAAGGGGGAGAGATTTTTATATAGGTATATAAGAGAATATAGAGTGGGTTATGTATTGTTCATGTTGTGGGGGGGTCTTGTGTGTTGTTTCATGATTTCAAAAATCACTTTATCTTTTTTTCGATAAACAAACATACTAACTATTCCTCTCCAACCCTTCCCTCAAACCAAAATAATCTTCTCCTTGTTACCTTAACTGATAATTATAGTTTTTCTATTTGTAAAATAAATTAATAAAAGGTCAAAATAATGAATGTATAGAGTGAAGGGGCCTAAGGTAATCCTCATATTCAACGGGTATATAGACCATTGGTAAATTACTTGTCCTTCAATATGTAATTAGTATCTCAGAATGATCACCTGTGGATGCTCGGAATTAAACCACAATATTCCCCTCATTACAAGTGTGAATTATCTATAATTATAAGTGAAGCATGATTTTGTATGGTTTGAGGATATAGTTAGTGCTCCAATGACTAGGGGATTACCCCAATAAGGACTTGACCACTATATTTGAATCTAATTCAACCAAGGATCATTAAATTTTATTCAAATTACAATGATATCATCTAGATAACAACACACAGACTTCTTATAAGAATATAACTTCTATCCCTATAGAATAAAGTGCAAGTCATGATGAAAAGGCCCTAAAATTCCTTAATAATTCCACCAACATGCATGATTCCATGAATTAATGATCCATCTACATTGAGCTTGAGACCTTTTCATGGTGATTTCCCATATACATAGCATCCTTAATCCTATATGTTAACCATTTAATCCTATTAGAAGGATCATGGGATATTATAATTTATAAAATAAGAGAGTATTAATCCTTGCATAATTATTTGATAGAAAAAATCAAGAAGAGAAACTTGACTTTAAGGTACGCCATGTTGTGTTTTGAACCTTGATGGTGAACTTTATTATGTTTCTTCTATCTATCCAAATAACCAGATGAGAATAGAATTCTTTAGAACTCATAATAAATATTTTCAATTTAATTTTTAGGGATGCATGGTACAAGGAAATGATCTACAAAATTGATCCTCCCCTTTACCCAAATAACAAAAACAAAAATAACAAAATAATGGAAATAATGAAAATAATAGCTATAATAATAAAAAAAATTCATATATATATATGAAATCATGAAGATATATATATACCTACTTAATATATATACTAATTATAATAATAAATATAAACAATACATTGAGAATACAAACTAAGAAAAACACTCATGTACTCCTACTATAGACCAATTTAAGCTTCTCTAAGGAAACCAATTGGTTCATGGATAACCTTTATGACTTATTATTTCTATTTTATGATCCATTTGTCTTTAAAATGCAGACAATATATGTGGAGTATAATCATCATCCTATAATAGCACATTCCTCCCTCCCCTATAAAATCAATTAACATGAAAAAAAAATTTAACCACAACTTCATTATGTAAAAAAATACATGGAATGGTATAAGATATGTTGATTAATATAAAAAGACAAATAATATTTTATAAAATGGTGGATGACTCAGAAAATTAAATAAAACTAATGTGAAATATAAAATAATAAAATATTAGTATTCTGGAATACTTATCAAGTAAAAATCTTAACTAAAACATTGAGTAAACTCTATTTTCCTTGAAAACTATACTTACCCACAAAAGTTGAGATGGAATTTAACAAATCCACTTCTAGGAAAAGATATCCGAGATCATAAGTATTGAAATCTGTGGCTAATATATTTGAAATCCCCTTTAGTTTATAAAAAATCATAGGATCTTTTTCCCATTGAAGGAAGCAGGATGTCGAGGACAAAGTATATAATAATAAAAAGGTCCACATTATATATCAACTAATGGATTTGATTTAATTATAAATTATGATAGTTAATAGGATATTTATTATATTATCTATTTCAATCATTACAAAGAAGTAAAATAATTTATTAATAATTTTTTAGAAAAAATATAGGACCTGAGAAAATTCACTCAATTGCCCTAGCCAATATAAACTAAGTCGAGATGAGATAAGGCATGGAATGGCATACATGCACATATGTCACTCTAGTGTCTCCTTTTATAAATATCTAGTTGTCAAAACACTTATATATCTATAGAATCCTATTAATCTTCCATTATTCTATTGATTTGGAACAATTGTATGTTAGAATACTAATTTCTTAAATCATGGTACTTTATCTATGGATTAATAAGTCAAAAATTGTACCTTTTCTATAATTAAAATATATATTTTCTTTAAATATAAAAATAATAAATTTATTTATT
Organism: Viscum album; assembly: GCA_963277665.1. Lineage (NCBI taxonomy): Eukaryota > Viridiplantae > Streptophyta > Magnoliopsida > Santalales > Viscaceae > Viscum > Viscum album. Next base: position 761,753,750 of record OY728121.1, read on the forward strand.
TCAAATGAATAAAAAATAAATTGATTCCTAACTAATATCATCATTGGTAAACCAAAATCCATGATAAATCCATTGATAAAAGATTCCACAATTTTTATATAGCATTATTTAAATAGGGATAAATACTAATTTAAACTTATACCTATGTTAACCAACATCATTCTTCATAGGACCAAATGGACTATGCCTTGTAATCGAATCATTTAATGTGATGAAGTTCACAAGGAATAACTATTTTAAGACTGTAGAATATATCATTAGTGGAGACATATTTTTTTCCATGTTTCATGGTCCTAACTTATGAATTTATTCAAGGAATAAACCTAATTATACTATTTATAGATTAAAAAAATTATTCACTTAGTTTGGAATATGTAAAGACATATTTCTAAAATCCTACCAAACAGGATTGATCCTATTCAGTATAAACTAATCTTATTAAATTTCAATTCAACACCATCATGTTATTAGAGGATAGATACATATAAATATGTATCAATATATATATACATGCTCTTTATCAATCCTTCCTATTTTTTATATAAAACTAAAACTAATTTTTTATCACAAATAAATTGGTTGGGCTGTTATGGAAGATGAATCAATCATAGGTTTTTAGTTCTATATCCATCTTGAATTTTTGAACCAAGGAAACTTTCCTTCATTAAAAAATAGCTATGATTTCTTTTATAACAATATAATTATGATCAATGGCTATGTTAGACACTATACCCAGAATATCCTTGAGTCTTACTAGAATGTGTCACTTTTATTTCTAAATATACTTGATAGTATAAATATTTTTAATTATGTCATGATTTTTACAATATATAGATATTGTGTGAATAGTTTTTTTATTCTTTGACAATGTGGATAAAAATACATGTATCCAATAAACCTTATCTATAGTAGTATCAAAATCACAAAACATATCCTCAAAAGTAGACCATGCTAAAAAAAATTATAATACCAAAAAATGATCATGTCACTAACTATGGTAAAAGCATACCTTGTACAATCATTTCTATCAAATTTTTTTCTATCTAGTTCGTATCATAATACAACATAATTACATTAAATAATCTCCCATAATACATCCCATGGAAAGTAGTTCCATTTATTAATTGAATTACCTTATCTAGCACCTCATAATGGACAATATTAGGACAACTATTATATATTGAATACTTTGAAGCTAAAAAAATATCCAATATTTTAAAGTTTTCATGATAATATATACTTCAAGTTATTTGAGAATACCATAACTGAGAAATATCATTTTTTTAAAAAATATTTATAAGTATAATATATAGTTTTATCACCTTTTAAATTTTTATAATCATATTTCTTAAGAATATTTTTTTCAATATAATGAGATAGATACATTGTGATCCCCTAAACTGAATGAAATAACATGAGGTAAAAAATTACATTTACAATTACCATATAATTCATTTAAAAATTCATATTCAAAAATGAATTTTTCTCATTAATAATATTGATATTTGGACAAAAAAAATAATTTCATCAACATATAATCACAACGGAAGACAAGAATCACCTATTGATTTACACACTTGTAACTTTTATTAACTTTGAATATAAAAGATTGAATTGTTACATAAAATTTATTATGACATCAATTAGGTGATTTCTTAGGTATATACGAATACCTGACCAATTTATAGAACATATTCTAATTATTTGATGCTAAAAATCCTTTTAGGTGATCCACAAAAAAATCCTCTTCAAGGTCGCCATGAATAAAATCTATTTTGGAATCCATTTAGAGGATGTTGAAATCATATACAGAAACAAGCATTATTATTACACTAATGGTACCTAAATAACAAAATTGGGGAATAAATTTCAAAGTATCCTATTCTCTCCTTTAATCTAAACCCCTTATAAGCCAATATAGATTTATACTTATCTTTAATTCCATTTGGATAATGTTTCCTTTTCAAATATATATATACCAATAACAATATTGAACCCTTGTAGAAGATCAAGTAACTCCAATGTTCTATTAAAAACAAATGAGAGAATTTCACTTTTGACCACACCTTTCTGATGCCTTACTTTAGAAAAAGCTGTGGATTTTAAAAAGGTAGTAGGTATATCCAAAAAATTATAAACAATGAAATCACATTCAAATTACATGAAAAAATTTATATTTTTATTGATCATAGGTCCAACCACTTAATCAAAATCTCCAGGACTTGAAATATAATTTAGATTTACCCTGAAATTTTTCAAACTCTATATATAATTGGAAATATACTCGAATGAGGGTAAAATTTTTAATAGAAAAATATCTTGGGGTATTCTGGTTTCAGAATAAAAACCCCATCAAAGAATATACCTTCATGAAACTCAATAATATTATTCTCATTAATGCCAAAAATCTTAGATTTAACATATAATAATCATAAAGTATAATATGTTTCAATATACCTATGAAATATAACATCAATTATTTTATGCCCCATATTTTTTTCATTTTATGTTATGGGTCTAATATTTTATAAATACAACTAAACACTTAAAAATATTTTAAGTTTGGAATTCCTTCTTTTTGGAATTAAAATGAAGTTATTTCTTTATTTTTAGGAGATATTATATTATGAATATAGAGAAATCATATTAAAATCCCCTCTTCATCTATATTTAGTAAATCCATATATTAAAATAACATTTTTAATCATATATTTTTAATTTTTTATTCTTTTATTAAATAATACTATTATATTGATGGGAATAAGAAGGTATTTTCAATTTAATGATTCCATTTCTTTATAAATATTCAAAAAATAAATTTTAAATATATTCACTACACTTATCGAAATATAACCAAAAAGTTTCTTTATAGTTTAAAGTAATTATTCATTCTTGTAAATGGATTTTTTTAGGGAATCACCTTTACTTTTAAGAGCTAAACATTAAAATATCTTCCAAAATCATAAATAAAGGTAAAAAATTATTTCTTATAGTACATAGTCAAAAATATATTCATTTATGAAATATCTGTGTGCACCAACTCAATAAATTATGATCTCTTTAAAATAATTGATAAGGTTTCCTAATTTTGTTAGCCAATCATAAAACCTAAATTTTTTAGTTCTTATCATTTTCCTACTTTGTTATTAAACTCTAATTCATCACATATTAAATAGAACTAATATTCAAGTGATAAGTATATGTGTTAAAAATATTAGAAAATTCAATGGAATTTTAAAAAAGTATTTTATAACAATATTAGCTTTAGAAATACTAGTTTTTCAACCTAAAGTATAAAAAACATTTTATATATTCCCTTTTCCAATATAATATCACTATCATATTATAATAAAAATTCATAACCCTATATAACTAAACATGAAGCACTTAAAATGGTTTTTTGAATTAGTAATACATATTGCATCTTATGAAAAATCATAATACACTATGAAGGAAACTTCAATTATATACACCCTATACTATGCACTGTGGAAACACTATCATTTCCCATATTCATAAACTTTCCTTCTAAAGGACTGTAAAATATAAATTGAAATCTATCAATAAAATCATGCATGTTTTCCCCAGTATAAACCAACCACTCATGTTATTCTTACATAGTTATAAATTTAGTATTTTTTTAACATAACCATCGATGATTTCATGAATATTTTTATTTCTAAAAATTAAGTTAGCCTCATTAGATTACACCACCATTCTCACCAGATCAATAACTATATTTCCTTATTTTTCTTTGGTTTCTATCCTAGGAAAACCCTTATCCCATTTCACTTCCTATTAAAAATTCTCGCATGGTCTATTTTTATTTGGTTTCTTTTCCTTGACTTTATCCATATTTATTGGTTTCAAATTAGGGTTTATGTTTTTCATTTTTTGTTCAACCCTTTTATCTTTACCAAATTTTAACATATAATACCTTGGTTTAACTAGTACCCTCTGGTGTACATTACTATGTTGTATATTCATATAAATTTTACTCAAGACATAATAATGTGATAATTTCCTTTTCTAATGATCAAGAGTCATATAAAAAACCTCCCAAAACCATGGAAATTTATGATTAATTTACATTGAATAAACCTTATAAGGGAGATTCATTTTTTTATTCAGAGAGTGAATATATGATACGAATAATTTCATTCATTATTTTATTCATTGATTTTCCTTTAAACCTTTATAATTTAAAGAATATCATATCCGATTACTTTTCCAAACCTATTCTATTATTATTATATTTTCAATCCAATCCATCCTATTGTGATTTTATGGTATTCAAATTAAAATAATAAATAAATAAATAAAATTTGATAATAAAGATAGAATAATACCTCTACCTAATTGATCACTTTCATTCCACAAATAAATTTATCATGTTTGGGATCATATTTTGTAGGTTTAGGTTTTTTAAAATAAATTGTAGGAAAAAGACCCATAATTTTAAACTAGATATTAAAATTGTATTTCCAACCTTTAATGCACTAGATAATATACTTTTTAGGTTGTACAAACAAATCCACTTTAGAAACAACACTATCTTTGAAACTAAAAGAATATATTTTGACAATAATATGTCATGATAGAATAATCCCCATTATGTTCTTCAAGATTTATAAAAAAACAAACAAGTAATAGTAGAAATATTCTTTTATGAATATAATAATACCTGTCAAGTTGTATAAAATAGAAGATTATTTAGGCAATTCAAGAAAATATATTTGAAATATCAAAAGAACAAACATCAGAATCCAATAACACATATCGAGAAAAATTCTTAGTAGGATCATCGAGTAAACCCAATTTTCCTTGAATAATATATTAACCCACTTATGTTGTGATGGGTTTATAAAAATACACTTCAATGATAATATATCCCTCATAAAAAATTAGTGGAATCTATAAAATATATCTATGAAGGCCTCTTTATTTTTTTCAAAAAACACTGGTGGTTTTTTTCCTTCTCGAGAAGAGGATAGAGAAACGTGAACCATATAAAAATTAAATTTTCATCCTTATAATTCATATAACAAATATAATTTAATTTTTCATTATAATATTCAATAGGAAATGTATTTCTCTATTTTTTAGAATCATTTCAAATTGAAAAAATAATTTATTAACAATTTTGTAGTAAAAATATAGGACAAGTGATAATTCACCCAAATGCATGAGCCTGAGCCCAATACAGGATGAGGACTGGCATTTTGTAGCATGCACGTGAACATACGGAACTCGTGTGTCTCCTATTATAGATATCTAGGAGTAAAATCACTTCTATATTTACAAATAGTACTTTATCTTCAAATGTTCAATCAAGGTGGAACATATCTTTATTCGAATATTAATTACTTAAATCGTGGTCTTGAATCTATGGATTCTAAAATTACTAATTGATAAATTTCATAAATTATATATATATAGACACCAAATATAGCGGCAATAATTTTTTATTTTAATAATAAATTAATTTACTCCTAATTAATATTATAATTATTTGATTCACAACTAATATAACAATTAATTGATTTCTAATTAATATCTTAACTTGTCTTCCACATTTCTAAAATCAAGCATGAAATATTGATTTTCCAACATTAAATTTTTATTCTAGAACACATGAACATAAATATCCTTCCATGAAACACATCCATGTATCACCACTACTCCAAAACACATATGGTAAAAATTCACCCCCAATTTTAGGGGGTTAAGTAACACAGTCTGGGGTTGATCCCTTGAATTACAATATGCTAGACTGAACCCCAAATCCACTCATGCATGGGGTTTTTTACACTAATAATAATAATATTAACAATAATAATATAGTATATATATATGATTATAAAGAAAACCAAACAACACATGGATATGGGAACCAAGTTTAACCAAACCACAATACCCCCCATCAAGGATTGGACCGCACATATCTTGAATCAAAATAATTTCAAAGGAAATAAATCCCCAATATGTATATATATCATAGGCTTCATGACATTTACAAAAGCCTTAGCATTTTTTTTACTGAAAATACTTGTACATCATTAGTGCACCTCACCCTCAATGACAACATGACTACATCCAAGCCACATGTTATTACTGCACATGTATTTGTGTACATGACCTAAATGGAATCTACCTCATTCATGTCCAGCACAGTGATAAACCACCTCAAATTATTGGGATTCCATATACTACAAAGTGTAACCATAGTCATATGCATGCATATTCATACCATTTGACTAGTTTTCACTCCTTTATAGTATTTTCCATATGTACCCCAAACACAACAAATTTCTCAAAATCTACATTAATAATCCACAAAAATGGGATTATAATAAATCCTCAAGGGTTTAACCACTAGCCAAATAGATATAGTAAAACATCTTTATACCACTCAAATATGGTCTCGATCACAATGATGATGATGATGGTGATGGTGATGGTGGTGGTGGTGATGGTGGTGGTGGTGATGATGATTAGGATGATGATGTTTCCTTAATGAAAACAATAATAAATAAATAAATCACTATCTATCATAAAAAAATATTTATATATAATAATTATTAGGTAAAAATATACATTTTCACTCTAATTAATTATAAAATCATTATAATTGATTAAAATCAATAAACTTTGTAATAATATAACTAATTTTTTAGAGTAATAAAAATAAAATAATGAAATTAATTTTATGTACTTCCCTATATTTTTCAAGAATAAAAAAATAAAAAACAATATTTATTTAATAATTCTATTATAATTTCTTTTATTATATATCAAAATACATGTTATTAAAATCTCCCCACTATAAAATATTTTATCCCTGAAATTATATTGTGAAAATACCTCACTACATAGTACAAACCTTCTCTTCATGTAATCCCCAACACAAGATTTCTTGAATTAACTATACAATCAAAATTAATAAATTAAAAATTTATTACATTTTACCAATAATTTTTATAATTTTTTCAATTTATCACAATTATCATAAACAAATCACTTCAATAGTGCACACATATTATTATCACATATCTCATACTCTAATCTACCACTACCAATCACAAAAACATATCTTAAAATTAAATATATTAGATCATATAATTATACCAAGTCATATTATCATATTAAACCCTATATTTTCATTTAAAAACACAAATCATTTTATAATAAATCATTATTGGGAAAACAATCCCCCACGATGTCGTTTCATGGGAGAGGAAATGTGGAAAAGCTGTTGAGATTGAATAGAAATTTTATGAACCATGATGAAAGTTTATAGGAGGTGGATAGAGATTCTTTGTATAAAGGTATTAATTTTGTATCTAGAAAAAATGATTCTCTTATTTTGTGAAGGATAATGACTCATAGGTCTCCCTAAGGGAATTTATACACTATGTAAACTGTATAGGGATTCAAGTATGTGTGGAAGGTGGGTTCACAAAGGGCATAAATGTAATTGTGATTACTAGGTTTTTTAGTATTATATTCTTATATAAAGGACCCATAATAACTTAATTTAGAAGATAGAATTTCATTAGACTCCATCGTCACTGGAGAAATTTGGCTAAGTCTGAAAGTGGTTCGTGAAACAATGGAGTTCACTAAGGAAGTTGAATTTGTGAAGGAGAATTTGTTTTATAATGCACTATTACTCATAAAATAGAGGTAGTTCACTAACGAATAAATCTGTGAAGTAAATATAGCTCATCAAGCACTTGAACTATATGGTGTATAGGTAGTTTGTGATGGAATTAAAGCAGTTCATGAGGGAAATTAACAAATTTTCTAAAGGAGTTTCCACAAAGAAAATACTACATGGTAAAATGGATTTCATCTATAAGGTAAAAAGATAGAACCATGGAACAATCACATATTTTTGAACTAATTATGAGGTGATTTATATAAAAATAAGAATATTTTGGTGGAGTGGTGTGTTCTGTTTAGTTTACAGAGCAGTGGGATTTCAAAGTGTGAATACTTATAAACCAAGAGGAATAATGAGTTTTATCTGAAATTTATAACAACAGTACACTATAATGGATTTGGTAAATTGGAACTTTACCTTTTATGATCCTTATACATGCCCAAATAATTTTGAACCAAGTAAAATTGTTGTGTATCATAAATATTTTCATTTTTGTTCTGACATTTGATTTTGAATAAGAGAGAATGTATTTTTGTTTGATGGTGAAAAAAAATCCCAAAGGGGGAAGTTTTTTAATATTTCATACCCTGATTCATCGCCCCACTCTCCCTCTCTGGGTAATAAACATAATGGGTCCAAAAATTGGTATCATATATAAAGGTTAAAGTTAGTTATTCTATATCAATAGAGTTAATGGAATTTTTTAATCACAAAAGGATTCTAATCATTGATGGAAATAATTTTCAAATATAGAAGAATCAGATACTACACTGCTTTCTATTATTATTCATAGATATTTTTATAGATTTAAAGCATTGTAATTTGGTTAGTATGGATATTGTAGCTGTATTTAATCATAATGAAAATAATTAGATACGAATTCTATAAGAATTAATTATTTAGGGGGAAAATTATCAAAAAAATCTATATGAAGGTTATGTTATGTAAATCCCTGCATACTGTGTGGTAGAAATTTTTTAATATCTAAAAAGACAATTTCAAATTTTTAGAATCCAAATTGAAGGTTATGTGGAACAAGTATGAGGACTTGAGGATGCACCCTAATGACTATGTTGATGAATATTTTGGTCAGATGAATGTTTTTTTGGAGTACACGCCTGGACTTGGATAAATATTGGATGATGTAAATATTGTCTAGTGCATCTTGAGAATAATTCCAAATCAGTTCAATATGAAGGTCTCTATATTGTAGGAAAAATATGAAAATGAGATGACATTGAATAGTTTTCAAAATACACTTATAACATATGAGATGATAAATGATGATAGTGAGGTCATGTAAAATGGTAATTTTAAATATGTGTCATTAGAAAGCATGAAAAATTACACCATAGATGATGGCTAGGAAGAAGAAGTAGTGGGTAAAGACATGTCCATCCTTTTTTTGAAATTTGAAAATGGGAAAATTAATGTTTAAAGGTAAGATTTCACTCATGTTATTTTTATGTGAAAAGGGTGGGAACCTTTTACCAAAGTGTCCCAATAAGTTTCAAGACAATGATGAGGATAAATATGAAATTACCATAAAGCTGAATTAAAATAATGTGAAAGGTGGGAAAAAATAAGATAAATTTATTTAAGAATAAGAAACTACCTTCATAAGAAAATGACAGTTCATAAGAAATTTATGTTCAATAAATTATAGAGTGAAAATGCTATATAGAAAATTAAATAGTGTTACTTTTGGGTAATTACTAGAAAAGGGAAGAGAGAAACACTGATGAAGGCGGAGAGGAAGAGAAGTTTGATCTCCAAGTCAAGCTTGAGGCTGATGTTGAAGATATAAATGTTTTGAGATACAAAATAAATAAATCCAACAAAGTGGTTCATGATTCCAAACTCTATATGAAGAAGTGGGGAGAAGATAAGTTCAAACTGAAGAAAGAAATTAAAAGTCTTAAATTTGAATAGCCAGAAAACTTATAGAAGGTCATTAAGTGTAAGAGTAAATTTGAAGAATAGACCAAGGATATAAATGGTTTGACTAAGATATTTATTGATCAGGTCAAACATATCAATGATCTTGAGGATTAATTTTTCATCATGTGATGAAAATTTGAAGATCAAGAGAGACTTCTGACTCTAAAAATGACATTGGAAAAGAATAGCATTCTGGTGGTGGAAATTGTGAATATAGATCCTAGAGGACTAGGATATTAGAAAATGTACTATTAGTAAAAGAAAAATATATATCTAAATGAAAAGTTCGATATGGTGATTGATCGAAAACAAAAATAATTAATGGTCAATGCAAGGCCATCAGAACCCACTTGGAAGTTGAAGGTTGATTTGGGTATGATTTAGGATAATCATCAAACCAAAGGGAAAAATGGTTCTAAAACAATAACACATAGGGGTACACCTAAAACTAGGTTATATTACTATATAAATATGGTACATTCCAAAAAGTTGTGTTCTATATCCAAGATGTATCAAAGGGTATAATAGAAATAAAGGAATCCAAATAAAGTTCAATACTCCAAGAATTCTATGGATGGTAACTCTTTTTAGTGTGGATTATTTGCACTCATAGATAGATATTTCTCATAGATAATGTGGATGAATTTTCTAAAGAAGACCCAATGTGGTTGTATGTAGTAGCTCAAGGAATCATCAAATGAGCTAAAAATGAAAAATCAATTTTCTGATTTGTAAGATGATGTTGGTCTATCATACTTTGAGGACGATCAAGAATTTCAGTCAACATCAAGTCTGAAGTCAAATACATGGATCAAAAGTAAATATCTGAGTAGGTAGCGGTCACAAAGATTTTATTAAAAGGATCATATCATTTTGGTGTATGGATCATTGATAGTGGATGCACTTCCCATCTAAAAACTCTAGTTTTCATATTTTTTATCCTTTGAATTTTTTCTATATAAAATTCTTGGTTTTTTCAAAGTTGAAGTGGTATTATATGTATTTAAGGACCACAAAGTTAATATATATTGAAAATTATATATATATATATATATATTAAAGTTAATTCATGAAATGTCTCTTAATAATGGTTTTCTCATTGACCAAAAACTTAGATGGAAAATATATGACCATGGTTGAATTCAAATAACTGGTTTTACCCTAGGTGTGACATAATTTTTGTTAGATTCAGATGTTCTATTAAAGTTCAGTCCATGGTGGGTGTGTGAAATAAATTAAATGATTAATTTATTTGATTTATTAATTTTAAGAACTTATATTCTCCACTATATCAGTTTTGTTAAGTCAAATCACTTAGTTGACCCACACAATCCTATGATATTAGATAAAAGGAGATAACCGCTATTGGAAGTGAAAAACTTGGGATTCGGGATCAATGATGAACCACCAAGAAAATCATGGAATGAATGGAGAACATAGAGTATTATTTAACAATATCTCTAGAAAATGTGTTATACAACAATGATTGATATGTTCTTGAGGTAGGGATATTTATTTTTTTATGGATTATTTCCTAGATAATTCTTTTATAACTTTTATTTGATATATCTTCTATGATTTCCCTATATTATCTATCTAAATTTTAAATCCCTTGGGATTTTCTTTGTTTTAAAAGTTTTATTTCATCAGTTATGGTTTCTTCTATTATGATAATTGGTTAGGTTTACAATTCCAAATCATAATCTCACCTATTTATTATTCCACTCCCTTCTCAGTTCTTTCTATTATTCATAGTTGGCCCATGCGGTCAGTGACTCGACATTGTAGAACAAGTTTGAGTGTGATTAAACCTCCATAATCATGAAGATTTTTTGAATGAAATAGGAATCAAGGATTAGTGGATGGATCAAGGAATAATTATGGATTTTAGATGGGGGTATTGAGGATTGAAACCCCATTTGTCAATGGGACTCCTAACATATCTTTCTTGGGTGAAACAAAACCTAATTTTATGCCATCAAATTTTAGGAATCGATTAATAGAGATATTCCCCTTTGATATCATTAGTTCAGTAAAGACTACAGTGTGTTTTGTGGTAGTATTGGATTATAAGGATAATCACGTAACTCCAAAATACTATACTTTGTTGTCTATGTAAAATTGTACCAAACTTCTTGTTTTTTAGAACAATACAAGTCATGTAGTATGTTTTCATGTGGTATATATAGTTTCAATGCCAATTTAATTATCACATGTCGTGTGGATAGACCCACACACATTGTGATAATAATTTAGTGGTTAATCCATGTACAGGGAGTATATGATTAGGACCCAGGTTAATATGACATACCGTGTTCCCATGGGGATATTTCATGTGGAGAAACCATTCCAACTAAGTAGTGTTCCAAGGAGAACATGCCCAAGATATATGTAAATCCCATATGCTATGTTCCAGGTTGAAAATTCCGATTTCTTTTTATAAAATCTTCTACCTTACATATCTACTTCTTCGAGGTTTGGATTTGAGCCCATAAGAAGTCCATTATCAGTAGAATTCAACTTTGGATGTGATAGGGTACTTGGATTCAGAAATTTAGATACAATGCTAGTTAATAAACATAGGACACTTTCTCTAATGATTCTTAGCAAATATAAGTGATCGAGTATGATAATCAAAGTGATTCTGGGGTCAATACTCCCCTGAATCACTAGAGAAAAGGTCTCCTATATAATATATATAGGTTAAAACATCCCTAGTTTGGTTCACCCTCACATGACTAAGACAGGTCACTACATAGCCTTAAGCACACCTCATCATATTCTAAAGGATATTAAATAGTAGTGACAATGTAAGAAATATAGTGGGGACAATATACCCTCTAGAATAGTGTATAAATCAAAAAAACTAAAATAAATCAATCAAAACTGAAACTCAAGTAGATAATAGATGAATACCAAAAAAACCATATATAATAAAACATTACATTCCATACTCTATGAAAAATAAATTTTTTTAATACAAGTCATACAAGAAAAACAACTAAAAGACATACTCCAAAATAAAGACACCCAACACTGGTCCTAAAACCCATGCTTATTATCATATCTAAGATCCAATCATAATAAGAAATCATTCAATCAACCATAGGGATTCTTTCCCTTGCTTGGAACTATATCCATAAAGTCTTCTCTGGTACCAAATGGTGGCCCAAATAAAGTGTGAGTGAAATTTAGTAAGTCAACACCCACAGTGTCTAAATAAATATGTTTTGAGAAATAGTTCATGTAATAGTATAATAAACAAGGTAATTAATTCATAAATTAATTTAGAACATAAAAATAATCTCACCAACCCTCGATCCCTAGTTTAACACTCAGTTTCATCCATACTTGATTCGGTATGTTTCGAGATATCTCTTCCCATTTTCATATCTTCCTTCCTATGATGAATCTCTCATACCATGTGTCAATAAATATTGTATCTCACTCTTATACATAAAGTAACCATGTATCTTATGCTCAAGAATCAATAAACCAATCATATCACACTTAGTCATCAAGTAACTATGTAATATTGGACTCTATGTGAATTCTCATATGAAAATTGTTTACATGTTACCAAGGTACGAGAACATGAAAAGGTAAATATGTATCAATATACTCAGTTTGAATTTCCATGATAGGTCCACTTAAATGATAAGAGGATATCATAATCTAAGTGACTTATCATTTTAGTCCTGATTTAAGTTTTCACAAATCAAATATAACAATATCCAATGCATTCCAATTTACTAAATAAGACAAACATGCTAACATAAGCCATATTGATTAATTCTTTCCAATTACCAATTATCTTTCCAAATTTTGTTACATGTTCTTATTCCCACTATCCAAAAACTATTTTCACATCAAGTTACCAATTATCAAAATAATTATAACAATTCAATTTCACATTCTATTCTTTCTAAATTACTATTTCACTTGTTAGTTATGCCCTTATGCCATATTACTAGTATGTCAATTCCAATATCATTCCAAAACCCACTAATATGAAAAGTGATTATTTATCAATCCAATTAAACCAATTTAAATGATAATCCAATCCATTAATTAATATATTCTATAAACAATTCTCAATTCAACATAAGGATCTAGGTTGATATGTTCCAAGTTCCAACTTGGGGTCAAGGGTAGGCACACCACTTGGGTGGCCGCAAGTCCTAGTCGTAATGACAATGAATCTAATGGGATCCATGGGTGGTCTATGAATAAAGATTATATAATTCCAATGGTTTCCAAATAGAATAGTTTATATGAACGACATTCTGATGTAATTGTACAAGTTGCGCATACTATAAATTCAAGAAAGACCTTAGGGAGATGTTTCAGACTACCCACCAAAAGAAAACGAAGAATCATCAAAATATTGAGCATCCAGATCAATGAAACCCAGCACAAAACTTTATGGTCAGTGATTAAAAAACTCCTTCAGGGCCTAAATAAGAGGACTCAGTGGGAAATAAATATTTTTTCACCAAAAACAATTGATACTTACTGATTCAAGTCATCTGGATTAAACCAAGGATTAAAGAGCCAAGAGGAACATGTTAGAGAAGTCAAATATGCCTTATAAAACCCTTTAAATTATTAAAACATGAATTCAGTTTGAACATGGGTTAATTAGGAGATAAATGGGGGTTTCAAGGGGTAAAAATATGATTTTGTATCTTTTAATTCAGACCTACAGTGGTACCAATAGCTAACTGATTATGTCAGGTAGTAAGCCTACACTACTGGGAACTCCACTGGTGATCTTGTGGGTCCAACTCGTGGGATGGTGGTTATTACTGGTGGATTAGTGGGATTCTAATAGCTTTAACAAGCTATCAGAAATCCCACAGGCTGGTCGTGGCATAGAAACACCTCTATTATTTCATGTCACCTCTAGAATTCCCCTAGATCATCTCCTTTGATCCCTCTAACACCTATGAAACATACCTTTAAGCCAAGAATGTGGCTCATCTATAGAACATAAATAGGTTCAAAAAACATAAAAATAAAGGTGCCTAGATAAGGATAGGATCTTACAACCTCCCCACCATATAATATAATATCCCTATGTTGTGCTCCCATGCATCATTAAGAGGTATCTATGAACAAGTCGGGCCACCTCACCTTCATATCAAACTCCATATCCTAGCTTTTATCCTAAACTCACCAATGATACCACTACACTCACACTATTGGAACAATATTTTATAATATATTCTTCTCACTATGGTTTATAATATGGATCAAATTATCCTCAAATGATGCATTAGCATCAAACTCAACATTATAAACATCAATCATGTGAAAAGGTTCAATGTGATATCTCCAAATCTATGACACTTGAAACATTCCATTCATGAAACTTTAGTGTTGTCAAAGATCCAATCGATATACCAAAGGACTGATTATCTCATCCACCTCAAATGGTTTGAAAAAATTGGGTGATAGCTTTCCCTATTTTTGGGTATCGCATTGCCCCAACCTAGGTGTCACCATGATAAAAACCTCATGAAATAACATGAAATACGTAGGTTTCCTAGGATGTTTAGAACATTATTTCTACCAAATCTGTTTGGTTTCAAACATCTTTCTAATCAAATAAAATTTATTGGATGTATCATTCACAAGACTATGTCTAATGGTCACTGAATCAACCACCACTAACCAACACAATGGAATATAACATGTCCTTCCATATAAATCCTTAAAATGATCTATTTGGATTGATAAATGGAATCTAGTATTGTAAGTGAACTCTAAGATTCTCTAATTATACTCTCAATAACAACCAAATTCCATAACATAGGCTTGTAACATGTCCTCTAAAATCTGAATTGTCTAATCAAATTGGTCGTTAAGATGAGGATGTTAGGCTATGCTCAGAAGAACCAATGTTCTTAATACCCTCTGAAGACCCCTCCAAAACCATGACTTGAAATAGGGATCTCAATTACAAATAATACTCCTCAAAACACCATTTAATTGAAATATCTACCACACATAATGATTAACTATATTATCGATGTTAAAGGTCTCCTTGATAATAAAAAAGTGGGATACCTTCATCAGTTGGTCCAAAATCACCCTTGTTGTATCATTTTTTCAAGTTTTCCTAGGTGATCCTATCACAAATTCCATGGTGATATCATCCCAATTCCATTATATAATGGGAAAAGGCTATAGTAACTCATCAAGCCACTGATTCTGAGCCTCCATCTTCTTACTCAAGGTATTGAAATGAAATTACCCTTTCCTAAACTGTACTCCAACTATAATTCAATATATTTAAGATACTTAATGCACCTCCTATGTTTAAGGTTCAAGACCAACTGAAAAAAAAATGTACTTTATGCTATTTTGATTCATGAACACCACAAACCACTCACCCAATAGATAATATTGTCATCGTATCAAGGCATCTACCATTGTAGCTAACTAAAAATCATGAGTGAGATAATTATTCCCATGAAAACCCAAATTTCTGGAGCCATAACCAACCACTCGATCCCCTTCATCGTATTTTCTTCTAACTCAACTATTAATGCATCATAGTACATGATAAACTCCTTACCTGGATCATGTAAGTTGAAGATCAGTCCTGAGGTCAAAGTACTCTTTAATTCCTATAAATATTCCTCATAAGAATCAAACTAAACAAACTTCACCACTTTCATGGCCATCCAAGACATCAGTGCTTCCAAACTAGATAATTCTTAATTTGAAACGTAAATAATAGCCTACCAAACCCAAAAAATTTGGATTCTCGAAGAATTTATTAGGTCATTCATAAGATACTGTGGCTACCACCTTCCCTAAGTCCACTGACACTCCATCCTCTTAGATAACTTGATCCATAAAGTAAAATTTGATAATTTATAAATGATAATAAGGTATCTCAGAGTATAGTATATTTTCTATCAACATACTTAGAATGATTTCAAGATATTGTACATGATCATCTCTAAATTGGGATTACACCAAGATATCATTAATGAAAACCATTAAATTTTGATCCAGATACATATGGAAGATCTGATTCATAAGGTCCATTAATACTTCCATTACATTAATTAGACCAAATGGAATTACTATGAACTCACATAATCCATACCTTCTCCTAAAAGTGGTATGGGGTATGTCATATTCTCACACCCTCAATGATGGTTACCTGAACTTAAATCGATCTTGGAGAAAATATTGGCACCTCTCATCTGATGAAAGAAATCATTGATGCATGAAAGGGGATTCCAATTCTTGACTATCATCTGGTTCAACCTTTAGAAATCCAAACATAGGTGCAATGTCCTACCAACCTTCTTGGTGAAAAGAACAGGATAACCCCATGGTGACGTATTAGGTGGTATGAATCCCTTAGCTTCCAAATATTCGAGTTAAACTTTTCACTCTTGATACTCCACTGATTACATCCTATAAATTAGTATATAAATGGGTTCGACTCCTCACATGAGCTCGATAGTGAACTCAATATCAAGCTTGGGTGGTAATCTGAAAAACTCTTCAGGAAAGACATCCTAAAATTGTTCCACTAATAGAGAAAAATTAATCTTATACATCTCACCATAATCCAAAATAAGTCTTGTTATGTGGGCCCTAATACAATCCATTATTCACTAAATTGGTCATGCATGACCATCCTTAAGATCTAATTCACCACAATGGATATAGTTATCCCCTTCAGGAGATAGAAAAGTGACTCTCCTCTAATAATAGTTAATATGATCCTATTATAGAACTAGAAAATATATACCCAAAATAAAATTGAATTCTGACATTTACACTAGAAAATACTCCCAATGGAAATGCAAGGAACAAATATCAAGCGAAAACTCCCTATAGCATCTTATACCCTCTGGTTGCACCCATAAGGACATATCTAAGGTCATAACCACATCTAAGTTTTCAAAATACAAACTCAAACCATTAGAAAATTGAGCATATATAAATTAATGT
This sequence comes from Viscum album, assembly GCA_963277665.1. Classification (NCBI taxonomy): domain Eukaryota; kingdom Viridiplantae; phylum Streptophyta; class Magnoliopsida; order Santalales; family Viscaceae; genus Viscum; species Viscum album. Next base: position 761,771,340 of record OY728121.1, read on the forward strand.
GATTCCCCTACATCAAACAAAAACATAGTAAATAGTATATGACACAAGAATCATACCACAAATAGTGGAAGGTCCCACATCTAGATTAGTAGAAGTATAGTTTATAATGTTCATTTGAATCACCCATCTTCCCTAATATCCATGCTCACTCACCTACATTTCTAACTCCTAATGATAATATCACTCTTGTATCAAGGTACCATATACCCTATCCTCTCTTGAGAAACTATTGTTACTCCAGCTACCTATCTCTTAAGGGGTAGCTGAGCCCTTCCTAGAATTTTCTTCTTATCATGATCCTCTAACACCTCTTCACTACTGAGTTCTCTTGAAAACCTTTTATAGGTATCCCATCTTAACACAAGAATATAAATACATGGTAGGTAAAGGACACCATAAGTTCCTTTCTTCATCCCTACCACACTAAAATAACTACCCCTAGATATGATCCTGAGACGGTTGTCCACTGTCCTAGATGCTATGTTTTCCACTACCTTAGTGTAAAATATTATAGTGGTTCTTATTACATATTGAATAACATCTACTTGATTTTCCTACTGAGATTTACCACTCACTAATCAGGGCCTCCTTCAGTTTCCCTTTAGATATGAGAGACTGAATCATCATTTTAGAGAAGTTTTTTAGGAGAAATATTCTCACTTGTGGCTTGATCTCATAGCAAAGATCATCCTAGAAGTTTTTATTCCTAGATATTTCATTCTCTGTAAAATATGGATCAAAATAATGTAGGTTGATAAAATGACCAGTGTAGTCCATCACTGACATTCTCCCCTGTATCAAGTTTATGGACTCTCGAGCCTCTCATCCACAAGTTTCTCTGGATAAAAGTGGCATGGGATATTCACCTCAAATTCCTTCCAAGTTAGCTCCTCTTTCTATCAAAATTTCTCTATTAAGTCATAATAGTACTTGGATAGTCCTTATAGCATGTAAGAATCAAGATTTTCCCTCCTTCCCATGGGTTTATCTATGTTTTTTAAGATCTTATAGATGGACTCAATCTGAAACATAGAATTTTGAGGGCCTTACTCTCTAGTGAATGTGTTTGGGTTTTATAGTTTTAATTCTGTGCTCATATTGGACATTGAATGAATGAAATTATTATTCCCCCTCCATATAGATCACATGACCTACATAATCTATCATAAAGCTGATTTTCCATCAGGTTTGTCAGATATGTCAGAATTTTTAGCATAGCTACTTAAGTTGTGTGTTGGATACCAATATCATAATGCTCAAACCATATAGGACGTGGTGAAATTATATCTACAGTGTTAAAAGGACTCCTGGTATGATAGGATAAATAATAAGATCAAACACAAAAGGAAAACATGACAATAGAGAACCACTGACACAATGTTACTCCAAAACTTGGATTACCAAGTCAATTAGCATGTTAAAAAAGTTTCATTTATTCCTTTTTATTAAAAATGTAAAGGGATGAAATTACGTAATTTAAATGGGAAGATATATCATATGTATGGGATAGCAAAATGTTTCAAATTAGAAGAGGGTGCATGTATGGCATGTTCACACAATCACATAAGTTTCACATAATAGAAAGAAAAATCTACACCTTAAGGAGATATTTCATACCAAAAACCTCAAGAAAATAAATAAGGATCCAAATATAGGGCATCCAAATAAATAAACCCCTTCTTGATCCCTTGTGGAAAATGATTAACACACTCTTTCAGGTCTAGAAGGAGAGGATTTGAGGAGAAAGCAAGTGGGTTTCACTGAAAATAATCAAGACTTACCCATTCAATTTGTTTGGATCAACCCAAGGATGAAGGAACCAATAAGAACATTCTAGTGGAGCCAAATAAGCCTTGGATAACCCTTCAGAATTTAGAAACATGAATTAGGGTCAAAAGGGTTAATTATGTGCTAAATAGGGGCTTTGAGGGGAAAAATATGATTCTTCCCCTCTTAATCCAGACATCTAGCAGCACCACCAGTTATCCGCTGGCTTCCACCAGCTAGCCAAAGGTTCCATTCAGTAATCCTGCACCATTGGGAACCCTATAATGATCTGAAATTTTTATAAATGAATTTTTTTTTGAATGAATAAATACATTATTAAGTAATATAGATATATAAAACAAAGTCACTAATTTGTTTATTTTGTACTGTTATATGGTCTGTCAAATTTAAAAGACCATTAAGCATCACAACCATTGATAAAATAATTGTTGTACAAAGAACATTAAGATTATTATATTAAGGGTTATGATAAAGTCTAATTTACATAGAGGGAAGGAGTGATATCCTCGACCGATAGGATCATACCCTATGAAGGCAATTTATTAAAAATTCCAAGGGGTATATCATCAATAGGTTTTACCCTTAACTAATCCCTATTCGAGATTCAACAAATATAGTTGGAGTAAAACCATTTATGGGAAAATTTCAAGCTCATTGAGATCATAGCCCAAACAATGTTTGATGAACCATCCCATGAAAATATCATCATCGCACACCTTACCCTTAGGGTATTCACTGGTGTAATAAAGGGTTATGTATATAGACCCTAAAAATATGAATTTTTATATTTTTCCTTTTAACAAACCAATTATTATATTTATTCCTTTATAATATTACTTTATAAATGATTAGATAATGAGTTTGATAAAAATTTGATTTTGAAATGTTGAAACAAAAAAAATTATTTTTGGGAAATATATAGTTCCAATCAAGACACCGTTTCTAAATAATTCAATAATTTTTGAAATAAAATATAGTTTAATAAAATATTATTATTAAATAATATTTATTAATTATAAATTATAATATAATTTTAAAAATTAAAAAATAATTTTTATAAGGGTCGGAAACTGTTATTTTCAAAAAAAATAGTATTTTTCATTAAATATAAATTTTTTATTTAAAATTATAAATTATCATACTTAGATAATTATTTTGAAAAAATAAATATTATTTTTTAAATGAAAATTATCCAATTTTTATTTTTTCATAATTTTCTGTGACTGGTGAATTGTGGGGTCAAAATTAAATAAGGTATAAATATATTGTGTGTATTAAGACATCATAAAATCCCCAAAGCGGTGTAATAAATTATATAAAGATTATCCATGAACAAAATTATTTGTTCCATTTAAAATAATGTGATTTTGATGTTAATTTATTAACATTATAAACCCTTAATGTATACTCAAAAACATATATTATATTTTAAGGTTTTAAAATAAATTCTTTATAATCATGACTCACTTCGACATCACCAAAGATATTGTTTTGAATAGTTTTGAAGTTAACCTTATAAAATAATTAAAACCACTTCCCTTTGGTAGAAACCATGGGAATGATTTTGGTTTTTATTACTTTATTATATAGAGTCTAAAACCGGTGTTTAGAAATTAATAAAAAATTCTCCTCTATTTCTCCTTATAAACTCATTTAAACTCTCATTCATCTTCACTAAAAACCCTTGAATCTTTACATTACTCTAATTTCCAAATATATATCCCTACTAGGGTTCCCTAATCTATTAAGAAGATCCTTCCAAGCATTAAGAATCACCCTCTCAAGGTAAGGGATTCTCTCATTCTCCAGTTTATTCAAGCGCCTTCTTATTTTATGTAATTTGATATTTAGTTTTCCATGTTGGGATTTTTTTTTTACACATACCACTTACTATACTTATGATCACCAAGAAATTAGATACCCCTTTATATCCCATTCAACCCTTATATAAACCTTTATGTACACTCGTTATGCTGTTAAAATTATCCTATGATTTTTCATGCCAACCATTTTTGTAGTGAATGCCCATATCCATTTGCACTAAATTGTATTCAAAAAGTTTTACCTATCCTTCATTTATTGTAGATTTACATGTATGTAACCCATACTCCTTAAAATTGGGGTTAAAATTGATGAAATACAACCTTATGTTGTATAATCTATCTGGCACATCTATGAATGTACACGGTATGAAAGTGATAGGTGAACCCAAAATTATATATCCCTAAAATGCACTAGTTAATGGTTTTTTCTCATGATATTCCATGTATGGTACACAAGTGTTTATCCTAATAATTTTATGTTATGTTTTCTTGGAACTTATCCTTGTATTATGTTTATGGTGTCATGTTTTTTGTTGTTGTCGCATTCCTATGTTTCCATTTTGTTATCATGCTATATCATGTCTCATTGTTCAAAATTATGATTCTCACCACTATTATGTTACCTTCATATTGTTCCTGGATCACATCTATTTATTTACATTATGATATAATTTTTTTATTCCCTTACTGGTCTTTTTATCCCACCCCTTTTTTATGTACATCCCCGGGTTATCCAGTGCAGTTTTAAAATAATGATGAGATTTTAAGAGCATATTAAGGAAGTTATCAATAATTACATTGTATTTATATTGAAATTTGTTGATATATGTAACTAATTTACCAAGTTAACTAAAATTTAAGATCTTATGGGATTGTATTACATGTACCTTAATGTAATAAATCATGAAATAAATTGTATTAAAGATATGGGTTGTTATAGTTGGTATCATAGTAAGGTTTAGATATTTTTGGGAATTGGGATTAGAACACTCTAGTGAAATCCTTAGGGATAATAATAAACAAATGAAAACATCCCTAAATTTAGGTTAAGTATTGATTATGTGGTATCTAAGAAAATAAATCCCTATCTGAAAAGGCTGCATTGAGATGGACTCAATTATTACATAGTGCATGAAAACAAGCCTTACTACACACATGGTTTGACACTCCTCGTGGATATGCATTGTAAAATTCTCAATCTCCTTATGAAACATTATTTAGGGAATAAAATTGTACATAAAATTTTATTATTGTAAGTATATTGTGGATAAATAAGATTTAAACCTATAAATTCCTACATTAATGAATATATTCCATTTATGAGTTATCCCTTTAATGTTCATGGTTTCCTATTTATGTGTTTAATAGTTTAAAAATTACCATCCCTAAGTTTTTAGTGGGTGTAGTAAATGAGTATATCCAAAATAAAATAGTGATTTTTTTCCCATTCTCCATTCATGATTAATGTTCTATGCATTCATTCATATCATGGAAGTTTAGTAGAACAATTCAAACAGCAACTCTAAAAATGGAAGTTGAGTTATTGATGAAAATAGAAAATTGGGGAATTATTGCATTCCAAGTATATAACTCCTACCATATCCATAATTGTGGGATGAAATTACAAATGAACCTATTTATACACCCTTTTTCATAATTTGATACAATTTTGGTCATAGTGTGTAATGCTTTATATAGTGCCAAAATAAATTTTTGAGAAAAGGAAATCACCCTTTATATCATAAATAAACATTTGATTCTATACAAGTGCAAGGAGGAGTATGAATATCATTTGGTACCAACATCTCAATAATAGATATTATTTCCTTTTAATCAAGAGTTTATAGCTCAAATTATTGAGACTAAAGAAAAGATCAATATTAAATACAATCCCATTGTGAAGGAATTCACTGATTTGTTTCTAAAATAATTTTTTGGTCTTCATCATAGCCTCAAGTTTGAGTTCTCAATAAATATCATACCTGAAGATTTTCCAATATCCAAGACTACATATGGAATGGTAACTATTGAAATTAGATATTTTAAGAAACAATTACATGATAATATGAATAAATCATTTATACAGCAAAGTACTTCACCATTAGGCGCACCAATCCTCTTCATCAAGAAGAAGGGTGGTTACATGTTCCTCTACACTTATTATCATAAACTTAAAAATATCACGATAAATAAAACATGTCCTCAAAAAAGTATTGATAAATTATTTGATCATATACATGGATCCTGGTGTTTCTCTAAGGTGGATATTTATTTGGAATATTATCAAGTAAAGTTGAAGGATGAGGATATCCACAAGGTTGATTTTCATACAACTTATGGGTACTAAGAGTTGATAGTGATTTAATTCGGTCTCAATAATGCTCTTTAAATATTCATAGACTTTTTGAATAGAGTCTTTAGGGATTACCTTGATACATTTTCGGTATTATTTATAGATAATATTCATATATACTTCAAAATTAAAGGGGAACATGATTAGTATATAAATACTATACTGAAGACCTTTTGGAGGGAAAAGTTATTTTCAAAGTACAATAAATGAACATTTTGATTGGAATAATTAAATTTATTAGGGAATACTAACACCATAAAATGGATATTTATGCATCCATCAAAAATAGAGGCAATCTAAGGATAATAAATACCAACATATATGAAGGAAATCCAAAGTTTCCTTGGATTGGTTGGGTGAAATCATTGATTTTTTAGAAAATTCTCATGATTTTCAAGACCAAAAACCAATCTAACTCATATGGGTGTTAATTTTGTTTGGAGTGATGAATATGAATTGATCATTAAAGAGTTTTATAAGGGGATAATAATTGAACCTATGCTCACATTACCCACTAGTGGGGAAGGATTTTTTATTTAAAGTGATGCATCCAAAAATGGATTAGGTTGGGTACTCATGAAATATGAAAATGTGATAGCCTATTCCTCCCTATAATTAAAGATCAATGGGAATAATTATCCAAAACATGATATAGAATTGGAAACATGGATCTTTATGTTGAAAATTTAGTGACATTATCTCTATAAATAAAAGTGTCACATATATATGGATCATAAAATCCTCAATTATATATTAACACAAAATTAAATTAATATATACTGATAAAGGTGGTTAGATCTGATCAAGGATTATGATTTTTAAATTCCTTTCCATCCTAGGTAGTTAAATGAAGTGGAAGAGGCTCTGAGTAGAAAAGTCCTTACAACCCTATCAATAATGAGGATTATAAGGGATCCAATATTCTTAGACATGTAGAGGATGGAGCTGGTAATAATAAAAGGATATCCATATTAACTTACTCAAATAATTTCTAAACCATCTATTCTTAAGAGGATAAAAGAGGACCAGAAATATTATTAGTTGATACAACATAAGGTAGTGAATATTATGGAGTTCGGCCTTGCTAAATATATAGTGATAAGGTTTGGAACACATATATGTGTCCTATAAAAAATATAACTAGAGAGGGAACTTTTGTATGATGTGAATAGATAATCCTTCTATATTCATACAAGAATAACTAATATGGATTGAGATTTAAAGAAAAACTTCAGGTGGGATAATGGGTAGAAGGATGTTGTGGAGTTTGTATCTTGATGATTGGTATGCCAACAATTCAAGGCGGAATGAAAGAAGTATAAGTGTATGATGAAACCATTTCCCATACCAGTATGTAAATGAAAAAACATAACCATGAATTTCATTATAGGACTCCCTAAGACACCTAAAGGAAATAACACCATCTGGGTAGTTGTTGATCACCTTACAAAGTAAGCACATTTCAATACTATCAAGGAAGATTTCCCTCTAGACTAACTCAACAAGATATATATAAGTTAAGTGATAAGAATACATGGAGTTACACTCTCTATTGTATCTGATAAAGATTTGAGGTTTACTTAGAGGTTTTGGAGAATCCCTCAGTGAGTGTTGGATAAAAATATGAGCTTCAGCACTATTTATCACCCTTAAATGGATAATCAGTCTGAGAGGACCTATCAAACTCTAGAGGATATTTTGAGATCATGTTCAATGGATTTCCAAGGATGTTGGCATCATCACCTTCCCCTAGTATATTTTTAATATAGAAACAGTTTCCATTCTAGCATTAAAATGGCATCTTATGAGGCTCTATATGAGAAGAGGTGTTAGACTCTCACATATTGAGATGAAATTAAAAAGTAGAAGCTAATGGGACCATATATTATCCCAAATATTATATATGAGGATCAAACCATTCAAAAAAATATTAAATCCTAATGAAATAGATATAAAAGTAATACATAAAATCATTAATGAGACCTGGATTTTGAAGTCAAAGATAAATAATTCCTTCATATATCATCATGGAAGAAAGTCGTGAGGTTTGGGAAGAATGGAAAGCTTATTCCTAGATACATCAGCCACTTTGAGATCATTGATCACATCAGAGCTATAGATTATCGAATAGAATTCCCACCAAACATATCTCAAGTACATGATGTGTTTCATTTATCCCTCTTGAGGAATTACATACCAGATCCCCCACATGTACTGAATCCATAGGTGGTGCCATTGGATAATGATCATTCATATGAGGAGCATCTGGTGAAAATATTATATCATAGAGACAAACATATATGAAACAAGACAGATCACATGGCCAAAGTGTCATGGAAGAACCACAAGTTTGAGGAAGTAGAATGGGAACCAGAAGAAGCAATGAAATAGAAGTACCATCATATGTTTCTACGTATAAAAAGAAAATCTTGAGGGTGAAATTTTTGAAGGGAGGAAGAATGGAATGACCCAAATTTTTTATAATTTAAATTCCCTTTTTTGAATGAATAAATTCATTATTAATTAATTTAGATAGAGTAAACAAATGAACTAATTCATTTATTTTGAACCATTATATGGTCTATCATATTTTAAAGATCATTAATTATCATAACAACTGATAATATAGAAATTGTACAATGGATGTTAATATTAGTATATTAAGGGTTATTATAAATTAAAATTGACAAGGAAGGAATGAGTGATGGCATTTACCAGTAGGATCATACCCAATGAAGCCCATTTATCAGAGATTCCAAGGGATATAGAATCATACTGACTTACCCTTGACCAAGACCAAGCCAATATTCAACAACTGAAGCATGAGACAGACCATTTATATTATAAGTAAAACTCATAAAGATTACAGCCAAAACCATGTTCATCAAGCCTCCCCATGAAAAACTCACCATCACACACATTAACCTTAGGGAATTCACTGGTGTAATAATGGGGTATCTATTTAGAACCTAACAATATGAATTTTTATATTTTTCTTTTTAATAAAACAATGATTAATTTTATCCTTTTTTAATATTACTTTTTAAATTATTAGATAATGAGTTTGATAAAAATAATATTTTGATACATTGAAACACAAATTATATTTTTGGGAAATGTATAGTTTCAATCAAGACACACTTTTCATGATTAAAATAACTTTTTAAATAAAATTTATTTTAATAAAATAATATTTATTTAATATAATTGATATAATAATTTTAAAAAGTCAAAAAACAATTAATAAGGGCTAGAAAACTGTTATTGTTAAAAAAAATTAATTTTCATTAAATGCATATTTTTTAGTTATGATTTTAAATTCTCATTATCATTGAATTATTTCCATAAAATAAATATTATTTTTAAAATCTGAATTTCGAAATTATCCAATGGTGATTTTTTCCGAATTTTTTGAGAAAGATGAATTTATATGTAAAAATTAAATATGATATAAATATATGGTGTGTATTACGATATTATAAAAGTAAAAAAGTGAAGTAATAAATTATATAAGGATTATCCATTATTTTAATTATTTTTTAAATTTTAAATAATGTGATTTTGAGGTTATTTTATTAATTTTATAAACCCTTAATTAATCCTCCAAAACCTATATTATATTTTAAGGTTTTAAACTAAATTCTTTGTAATTGTAGCTCACTTCCACAACACCAAGGGTATTATTTAAATGATTTTGGTATTTATAATTATATAATAGTGAAAACCAATCCTCTTTGGTATGTCTAAATACAAGGGAAGCTTTTAGGTTTTTATTACATTATCTTATAAATTCCAAAACCTGATTTTGGAAATTAATGAAGAACTCTCCTCTATTTTCTATATAAACTCATCAAAACTCCCATTATTCTTCACTAAAAAATCTTGGATCATGTAATTACTCTTAATTTACCTCTATATAACCCTCCAAATGTTCCCTATATCATTTAAGATTCTCCTTCCAATATTTAAGAAGTGCCCTCTCAAGGTAAAGTATCATCTCCTCTAATTTATTCAAGCACCTTCATTTGTCATGCCTTTTGATATCCAATTATACATATTGGGATATGTTTTTTACACATCCATATTACTTTAACTATGATTAACAAGTAATTATATACCCCTTTAAATATCATTCACCCATTCTATAAACCTTTATATACACTTATTATGCTGCTAAAATTATTCTATGGTTTTCCATTCCAAACATTTGTGTAGTGAACCATCTACATTTCCACTAAATAGTATTAACCTAGTTGTACATATGCATTATTTTTTAGGTATTTACATGTATTTAACCCACACTCCTTAATCATGGGGTTAAAATTGATAAAATTCATCCTTATGTTGTATGATCTATGTGGCACACTTATGCATGTACATAATATAAAAGTAATGGGTGGACCCAAAGTTATATTTACCTCTAATGAATTGGGTAATGTTTTTATCTCATGAGATTCCATGTATAGTGCACAAGAGGTTATCCTAAGCACACTATATTATTTTTTCTTAGCAGTTATCCTTGACTTATGTTTATGATGTCATGTTTTATATTGTTTCCGCATTCTTATGTTGTCTTTATGTTATCATGTTATATTATGCCTCATTGTTCAAAATTTTGATTCTCACCCCTCTTATGTTTCCTTTATATTCCACTTGGATCACATTTACTACTTCAACTTATTTTATTCTTTTTTTATTTAATTATTGGGATTTATTGATCAACCCCTTTTTATGTACATCCTCAGGTTATCCCATGAAGTTTTATAAGAATGGTGTAATTTTAGAAGAATGTTAAGGAAGTTTTAAATAATGTCATTGTATTTTTATTTAAGTTATTATTCTATGAACCTAATTTCCCAATTACACTATGATTCGTGATATTTTTTGATTTTATTAAGTGTACCTTTATGTAATAAATCAAAAAAAGTGTATTAAAGATATGGGTTTTTATAAATACCATTAGTTAGTTATTGGACTTCTTGTAGCGTTAGCAAGATACTAGGTAGCCCGCCATCTAGTTAGTAGAACTTTATTATCTCCAATTTTATATTCCACATTTATACTTCCTCTATCTTGGCCCCTTTTATCCCCTAAACACCTTTGAAACATTCCTTTTATCCAAGAATAGGGCTCGTCTATAAAACTCAATGATGTTAAACAAAACTTAAAATGGTAAAGTACCTGGGAAAGGGATATATCTTACCAAGGTAGATTTGGTACTCCCCCCACACTATATAGGACATGATTCCTCTATCTATAGAGTTTTAATATTCCTCCACTAAAATCTAGTGGGGATCAGGTCCTCTAATGGAGACAGTTCTCCCTCAACTATAGTGAGGTTTCACATGGTGCTTGATATTGGATATGGGACCTTTGGAGCTCCAGTAAGACTCATCATCCTTAGCAATAAATGAAGATTTATACTCCACCCTGTTGATTGGGGTTTCTTTATGATAATATCTATTGTTTGGTTTCTTTTCCCTCTTGTCTTATGGGTTAAGCTAACTATTATATTTTATTTATTACCTCTTCTTTTTTGGGGAGTCCAACTGAGTATGTTTATACACACACCTTTATGGGATTTTCACATAGTTTTTGTGTATTATGTAGATGATAGGTATATAGGAGGTAACCTTGGTGGACCTAGTATTAGTGGATCATAGCAATATTTGGAGGCTTTAATCCCATTAGGTAGTTAGACTCAGGTATCATGAGTTGGTATCTCCTCTACATTTCCCTTTTTTAATTATTTCTAGTTTGGGACATATCTTCCTTCTTCTTAGTTGGTAATTTCTTTGGCCTTTATTTTCATGCTTGGATATTTATCTGTGGAAAAATAATTTATTTTTCATAGTTCATCGCATGAATTAGTTTCACTCTTGAGGTTTTAGTTTATTATATCTCTACATTGTTTCATGGAGATGGGTGTGTGCATGTGTTTAGGTACATTAGGATAATGCCTTCCATTTAAGTGAAAAGTATACTTGGAACTTGTTGCTAGAACCTAGACTATTGGTGGTGGGATTAGGGAGTCTCTCCCATCTTACATTTGACCCAAGTGGGGTCTCAGTGAGTTTGGCCATGACAGAGTGATATAAGAGAATTTATGTCCTAAAAAAGGTGTTTGGAGTTATTTGTGTTGTGAGGATTGGTTTGGGAACTTAAGGTAATGATGTGGAAGTCTCCCAAGATCATATCTCAAGCTAGGGAACCTAGTAGTGGTATGGTGGATGACATATCCATACAATAAAAATATGACTACCTGCTAGTCGAATTAGTATGCTGAAGAATTGGTTACAAGGGACCCCAATGGTACAAGTATCTTATAGAAATGTGTATTTTGAATTACAAGTCCTTCTTAGGTCAGCTCCCCAAATATGTTCATCTAACTGTGGCATGTCTCGTTGATTTTTAAGATGCCTCCATGATGACATATTGTTTGGATTATAAGATAGGGCCATGATGATGCCCAGTTTAGTGATAAGGCCTCAGTGTAAGGACTTATTATTGAGGTCTTCCCTCCAAGAAAGCATAGATTAGTTCTTCCACCTAGTGGATAGTTTATGTACTCACATACAATGGTTTAAATAGATTATAATCTATGTGTTGATTAATTGATAGATCTAATGGGTCAAGAATAGGATGCACATAGGCTTAGCATGTTGAGTCTGTTACAGCGATAGATAAAACTTAGGATTCATGGTGATCCCAACCCTTAGGCAATAGAGGATTATATAGAATCATTGGTAAGAGTTTCTTAACTTTTACATACCCTGACCGATCATATGGAGTCACTCATGACTATCCTTTTTCATGGAGCAGAAAGGTACTGGTGGGGACTGATCACTTAAACCTAGGATGAGATGAAACTCTCATGGAAATACATTCAGATATTGTTCTGTGATGAGTATTATCCTTTGATATTTTCATTATTTTTGGATCTAGGATATTCTTGATCTGTAGTTGGGTGATGTTCTAGTTGTTGAGTAGACACATAGGTTTACCAACCTCATATTCTACTCTCTTGATATTGCATGATATGGATACTTCTATGCATAGAAGTTTGAGAAAAACCTCCATAGGGACATCTAGGCTGGTATGATCTCTGTATACATTCCTATTTATGGTTCAGTATTGGATCTATCCTTAGTTATAGAGAGATTTTGTACAAAGGGAAATTGGGAAGCTAGAGAAGGTAGTTGTCATCATAGGTTTTATTTATCTACAAAAGCTTGTATTCCCAAACTATCAAGGTTTTGTGCATGAGGCATACTCATTCCCAGAATCAGACATAGGGATTTTCAATTAAAGGATCTTATAGAGGGTCAATACATCCTAGATATGGATGATGTTATTCTTGTGATAGGTGATGTCTTATGGATCATGATTTCTTGAATCGATGCACTACATATAGTGGGAATTTGGTGGATTGACCACCATATGAGAGGTAATTTTGTGATCAAATACTTCCGAGGCATGTTCAGGGAATCCCCAGAGGAGGTGGTGCTGACAGAGGGGTAAGCAGGGCCTCGGAAGGAGGAGATAATATTTTATAACAAAGATATTACCCACTCCGACCACCACCACCAGGTATCCCACACTAGGATCTAAGGTATTTTGGTAGAGTATGTGGTTAGTTGCAAGATATGTATGGATATGACCAGGCTTCTCAGGATATTATTCTAGGTATAATATTAATCTTCTTTACTTTAGTTCAAATACTTATATATATGGTCACAAGTAATTATTTTATTTATATATCCCTTGTAAAATAGATAGATATTCCAATAGAGTCTTTGGAACAACATTTAAATCTAGAGGTTCCTATAGGGAGTGATTCATATATTTTATACATCTGTTGGTACTGTGAGTTAGCATGTAGTTAAGAGAGTTTCTCTTGGAACCTATTGGTTATTGTGATGAAATATTTTTAAATCATCCAATATATGGATGGGTTATTCATAGTGTGTTCCCAAATATACTATCACTATAGGAGAGTTATATTCCTATGAGAATATGGGATGAGGTTCTCCTTCAATGGAAAGAAGGAAATTTTGGTAGAATGTGTGGGGATCATGAGTAAAAAGTTATAACCTATCACCTATCATTTGGAGAGTTCTACTTTTGGTGCAACGGGCTCTTTTGAAATTTGGATTCTAGTTGTAGTAGAGGATTATATGGATATATTTCATAAAGATGCTCCAAAATTAACTCCATAGTAGGATTTCAGCTTATATATATAAATTTAACCCTGGACTACATTGACATCTTATGTGGCATATCAGATGGATCTGTTTGATCTCTTAAAGTTTAGGGAATATTTAGAAGACCTTTACGTAAGGTTTTTATCATAACTAGTGTATCCCCCTATGTGGATCAATCATTTTTAGTTAAAAATGAGAACATGATCTTGAGGTGATGTGTTGATTATTGTTTCTTGAATTAGGTGAAGATCGAGAAAAAGTACCTCTTTCCAAGGATCAATGACATATTCTACCTATTGAAAGTCATGAGATGGTTCTCAAAGATTTATTTCAGGTCTAGATACCATCGATTGGGGGTTCAAAATGATAATATTTCTAATATGGAATTTCAATGTCTCTATAAGAACTATGAGTTCCTAGAGATTCCATTTTGTGTGATCAATATCCCTTATGTATTGAGGGAACATATGAACTAGATTTTCCTACCTTTCATGGACCAGTTTTTGGTTTCCTTTATTAACAATGTTCTAATTTACTATGCATATAAGAAGGGGCATATATATCATTTTAGGAAGGTCCTGTACTTTCTTTGATATTTCTAATTATATGGTAATTACTCAAAGTGTTAGTTTTATATTTTAGAGGTTCACTTTTTGGGTAATTTCATATCTAATCATGGTGTAGTGGTGGAACCATCATAGATTGATGTAGTACTCACTTGGGAGCCACCTATGAATGTGTCTGAGGTGAAAAGTTTCCTCAATTTAGATAGGAACTATTAGAGTTTTGTGGAATAATTTTCCAAGATTATGGTATCTTTTACTACCATGATGCGGAAATGATATCCATTCACTTGGACTGAGAAATGTTAGAGAGCCATCTAGAAGCTAAGGTAAAGGTTGGACAATGCTTCTATATTAGTAATTCAAGTGGAGGGTGTTGAGATTGTGGTGTTTTATGATGCCTCTGGAGATGGTCTCAGATGTGTGTTGATCCATAGGAAAGAATGGATTTATTATGGGTCAAGGTAGTTGAGATCCCATGAGTAGAACTATATATCCTATGATTTAGAATCAATAATGGTAGTCTTCACCTTGAATGTGTGCGGGAAATATCTTCTGGGTGAGTGTTTCTTTGTTCATTCAGACTAACAGAGTCTTAGGTTCATCTTTAATTAGAGAGACTTCAACTTGAGATAAAGGCATTTCTTAGAGTTCCTATGGAACTATGAATTTGAGGTATTTTATACACTAGGTAAGGGAAATGTGGTGGAAAAATACCTTTTCAATAAGTCATGTTATTCCTTGATGAAGGAGAGAGGGATAGCTTATCTGTAGTTGATAGTGGTGACTCTACTGCTTATTTAGTGTGTGTGGGAGTCTCAATTGGGTAACATATACTATGAAGTTCTATGTGAATAGATATTTTCAATAGATGAACGAGATGTATTTACTGAATGTGGGGATAACATCATCATTTTTTAGGGACATATGGTAATTCTGGTTAAATTGTGTGAGGAGGGGCTGAGGGAGTTTCAAACCTCACCCTTGGTGATGCATCTAGGAGTGGAAAATATGTACAAATGCATTCAATATCCATTTTGGTGGCCTGATGTGAGGTAGAGTTTCTCCTAGTATATTTCTTGATTCCTTACATGTCAGTATATAAAGGATGAAAATTAGGTTCCAGAAGGTTAGAATCAACCTCTTGAGATACCAAAATGGAAGTGGTATGTCATATAGATGGATTTTTTTATATGGATTCTATGTAAAGTGAGAGAATAAGACACTATTAGGGTTATTATCCACTAACTTACTAAGTTATTACCTTTATTTACCATCTAGGAGTAGAGTTCATTAGAGAATTTGTGGTGTTTGTACATATAGGAAATCTTTTGGCTTCAAGGTGTACCCATAACGATTCTCTGGTCATGATTCTTTATTCATGCTATGATTATGGAGAGTTTTGCGAGAGTCTTTCAAGACCCAATTATGGATAATTATATCATTTTACCCCCATAAATATGGCCATACTTATCAAACCATCCATGTTTTGAAAGATATGTTGAGAGCCTACATTTTGGATTTTGGCTAGAGTTGGTAGGATTATATACCATTGGTGGAGTTTTTCAATAATAACATATATCACTCCATTATTGGTATGGAAAATTTTGAGGCATTGAATGGTAGTCCCTATCAGTAACCCTTATGCTAGTATGAGATTGGTGAGACATCTTTTGTTGGCCCATAACTAGTGGAGGTGAAAACAAAGAAGGTTTAGGTGATACAAAAGCATATGTGGATAGCTAATAGTTGACATAAATCTTATGCAGATCAAAATTTTAGTCCATTGGATTTTAAGAAGAGAGACCATGTCTTCCTGAGATTCTCCCCATGATGAGTATTTTAGATATTTTTTGTGGTTTCAATCTATCCCCAAGTTTCATGAAATCATTATAGATTCTATGTAAGGTTGGGAGGTTTCATACTATAGTGACCTTGCTTTTTCATACATTACTATTACATCATTTTAATGATAAAAAGAATAAAAAAATTACACAATGAGGATCTAAAGGTATAGTGTCTTAGGAAAACTAGGACCATACATAAATTTTAAAAAATAAAACAACCATTTATTTAATTCCTCTTCTCTAGCATCTTATTATCCCTTGAATTCTCCTTAGAACAAGTAGTCACCTAAGGATATACATCAACAAGGGGTGATCTAAAAGCCCAGTAAGAGGATAGATAAGAGAATGAAACAATATAACATGAGTTTAGCATAATCATTATCATCATAACATAGGCATAGGATCATAATCATGAGAGAAATCAATAGGAGAAGACTTGGAATGTGGTAATGCATAAAAATGAAACATCATGTTTTAGTGGTCAACTACCACAAATAGTTGTGAACAAAGATAGCATCATGCTCACGTAAATTTAACTTTACTCATGAGGTTATTCATACAAACCAATTAATTTTAGTGATATATAATTTTTTATGCACTTGTCACATCATAAAATTTACATTGCTCTATATAATTATGGGCACACCCGTCACATCGCAACATTTACATTATAATGCTTTCCACATAGAACATATATCAATCTTGAACATATAATAAACCATGGGAAGGAATGGGTTTCATTTTATGATCATAAATTAATGAAATTTGGGTTCCCAAATGAAATAGGGAATAGCATACTTGATATAAGAATAATCAACCTTGAGTGAAGGAAACAATCTTGAGAAGTAAAAGGTGTGTTTTTTGAAAGAAGAGTTCTTTTGGAAAACGTTGTGTTTGTCATAAACTCTAGTGGAAAAATTTTATATCCAAAAAAAGGTAATATAATTATGAATAAATGATTTTTAAGGAATAACCATATTGAAAACGTGGTGAAAGAGGGAAAACCCAAAGAAAGAGAGTTGAGTTCAAGAATTCCCCTTACCTTTTGTCTGAAAGCTTCCTTCACGTTAATATCCTATATAATCACATTAGAATCATAAATTAAAAATCAAAGACATTTTTATTAATTATTATGATTTATTATGGTTTTATTATGTTCTTTTATAGGACTTTTAATTAGTTATAGAGTTTAAATTCATTGTTTGGGAGTGTTCATTTTGTTAGTTTTCATGATTGGTTCACTTGTATACATGAATGGAAGTTCATGTAAGATGATGATAAACATACATAATTATTATTATATGTTTTCAATTATATTCTAGAATTTTAAGGGAAATTATGAAGTATTTTTTTATATACCATGAGGATGATTCATTAGATAAAAGTTAATGATGTTCGTTTTAGGTTAATTGTGGCGGTTTTTTATCACAATGAACCTATTTTGTTTTATCATTTAGTATTATGTGTATAATTTAGTTCCAAAAGATAAAATGGGTTAAAAAATAAACCTTAAAATCTTTTTTAAACCAATTAATGGTTTATTAATATCCTTAAAGTAATTTATGGAAAATGAAAGTTTATCACCCATGATGTTGGTAAACTGATACTTCATCAGCGACGATTTCATTTTTAAGATAAAAGAGAGGAAGGGCAGAGTTTAATGTTAGATATTCCATTAACGTAATATAATTCCAGTATATGTAACTTATTTTATTTATAATTACATTTGGATGAATGAATGTGAGGAGAGAATAAGAAAAGAAATTGAAATTAAAAGGAAATTAAAAGAAAACACAAAGGATTTACCTCTTGAATTCTCCTCTTGAGATCCACCTCAAGGCACCTAGGCTTGGTCTTTTGATGAGACCAAGAGATATTAGATGTGGGGGTGGGACTTGGGAAGAGTATTGGGCAGAATATAGGCAAAGATAAAAGCTTGATAGGTGTCAGGAGAAGAGGGTGTGAGGGGTGGTATTTATAGTGGAGGTAAGGGGTGTTTTCTTATTATTTTAATCATTAGTTTATTATTTTGTTCAAGAAAATAAATAGTGAGGATTAATGCGACTAAACACAGTAAATAGTGTATTTTATTTCGAACCAATGGTCACTTACATCATCCATTACTCAAGCATGAGTCAAAAATTCATGTTTTTAGCATTTATAGTAAATTATCGTATTTTACTATTCACCAAGAATTCAAGTATTTCAGAAAAATACCAAAAATTCACCTTAACAATTTTTCAATGTGTAGAATTAAAAAATGAACTCTATTTTATAAAAATAATTTTCTAAATGTGAGTAATTTAATTTTTAATTAAAATCATCATTTACTTGGAAAATACAAATTTTAAAATTATAACTGATTTTATAACACTTTGAAATTTTAATTAAGGTCTCATAAAATTATCTTAAAATAATAAGACATCAAAATATTAATTTATGAATATTTTTTATGAAAATACATTTTCTTTTTAAATTATTAAATTGATCATAAAATTGTAATTAAATATTTATGACTTATAAAAGTACCAACACTTAATTAATAATTTTTAAAATATTTATTTACTTATACTATGATATAATTATATCATATTGTCACTTATAAGATGGATAAATTTCATTTATAAAACCATTGGTATGATTACTATTCACTTAGTTGATTTTCTATTCATAAGAGTCAAATTACTATTCATAAGGGTAACATTTCTATTTTTAAGGGTAAGTTAATATTCACCAAAAAATAAGTTTTTCCTATCAGACTCCAAATATATTACTGATTGCAACTGTGTATGTAAAATTTTCAAAATTCAAAACACAGAAGTTGAAAATTTATGTTTAATGTCTAATCTATAAAGTTCACGTGGTATTTAGAAGTTCATTGAAACATGATGTGGCATTATGTTTCCTAATGTGATTATAAGAAGGGAATTTCTATTTATAAAACATTGGGTCCTCATATTTTTTCCCCCTTTTAAAATTCCACCCTTGAAATTTCATTTTACAAAAAATGGTGAGGGTACTTCTCCTTCATTGCCTCCTCAGGTTCCCAAGTTTCTTCTTCATAGTTATGGTTCCTTCACAACACTTTGAAAAGGTGTTTTGTCTTATTGTGTAGAACCTTATCTCTCTGATCCAAAATCTTTACTGGATGATCCTCGTAATAGATATTGTCATCCAGATGTACCACCTCTGAATTCAGTATATATGAGGGATTTGGTATGTGCTCCCTTAGAAGTGATACATGGAACACATCGTGAACTTAAGCCATATTTGGTGGAAGTGAAAGATGATAGTCCATGGATCATACACGATCAAGGATCTCAAAGATGCCAATGTACCTTGGGATTTTCTTCCCCTTCTTTCAATACTTCCTGACTTTCTTCCATGGTTATATTCAAAGGAAGACTTTATCTCCAACATCAAACTCCAAGTCCCTTCGATAGTTGTCTGTATAGCTCTTTTACTAACTCTGAGATGCTTTGATATGTTGCTAGATGGATAGAACCTTTTCTTTCATCTCTTGTACAATATCAGGTCCAAGTAGATTTCTTTCTCTAACTGCATCCCAACAGGTTGGAGTTCTACATCACTTTCCATATAAAGCTTCATATGGAGCCATTTAAATACTAGAGTGGAAGCTATTTTTGTATGAGAACTCAACCAATGGGAGATGTTGATCTCATCCACCTTTTAATTCTAAATAGTATGATCTTAGAATATCTTCAAGCATCTGAATAGTCCTTTTAGATTGGCCATCAGTTTGGTGGAGATAGGTCATGCTGAAATTCAATTCATTACTCAAGCCATATTGAAGACTCCTCCAGAATTTTGATATGAACCTAGGATCACAATCAGAGATAATCGATAGTGGTACCCCATGCAGTCTCACCACTTCCTTCACATATTCTTTGTAAGTTTTTCAAGAAAGAGATCTTTACAAAAAGTGATAAAGTGGTAAGTCTTGATAAGTCGATCTCTCACAACCCATATCACATTATTTCCATTGGATGTGTTCAGGAGACCCATGACAAAGTCCATAGTGACATTCTCCCATTTCCATATGGGTATAGGCAATGGTATCATCATCCCTTTTGACTTTTTTCACTCTTTTTTAACTTTCTAACATATCAAGCACCTTGAGATATATTCCACAATCTCTTTCTTTATGTTATCCCACTAGAAGTGTTCACAAAGATCATGATACATCTTGGTACGCTTGAGATGGATAGAGAAAGTTGAGCTATGTTCATTTTCCAAAATATCCTTCTTTATACTAGGTGATGAAGACACACATAGCCACATTCCAAAGTGAATCACACCATCATCATTGATATGGAACTCTTGTAGTTTCCCTTCCTTTACAGTATTCACCTTATTTTGCAACTTTGTATCATCCATTTGTGCCTCCTTAATCTTCTCTTGGATATATGGTTTGGAAATTATTTGGGAAAGTTAATATGTATTCCCAACCATTATGATTTCAAAATCTATACTTTGTATATCCATGAAGGTAGGGTCTTTCTCAATCCAGAACAAAGATAGAGTGGGAGGTTCTTTTCTACTAAGAGTATCAGCTACCATGTTTTCCTTCCCAGGATGATAGTGAATAGATCAATTATGGTCTTTGATTATCTCTAACCATCTCATTTAATGCATGTTGAGCTCATTTTGTGTGAATATATACTTTAGGATCTTGTGATTGGTATATATTTCATAATTCTCACCATAGACGTAATGCCTCCATAATTTTAAGGAAAAAATCATAGTTTCTAGTTCTAGATCATGCATAGGGTAGTTTTACTCATAGATCTTCAAATTCAGTGAGGCACAAGCTATATAATTATCATTTTTCATGAGTACACAATCCAATCCTTTCTTGGAAGCATCACTGTATATCACAAAAATTTCTCAACTTTTTAGTAATGTGAGTATAGGTGTAGTGATAAGACTTATGCTTATCTCCTTGAATCTTTCATCAAATTCTTCTATCCAGACATACCTTACCCATTTCCTTATTAACTTGGTTAGTGGGCTTGATAATTGTGATAAATTTCTCAAAAAACATCAATAGTACCCTGCTAAGCCAAGAAAACTATGGATTTCTGTGACACTAGAGGGACTAGGTCATTCTTTAATTACCTTGGTTTTTGAAGGGTCCATAGAAATTCCCTCACTTGTGATCACATGTCCCAAGAACGTGACTTTCTACATCCAAAAGTCACACTTTCCGAACTTGGTGTACAACTTCTCCTTCCTCAATGTTTCCAACACAAGCCTTAGATGTTCTTCATATTCCTCCGTGCTCTTGGAGTAGATGATAACGTCATCAATAAACACTACCACAAATTTTTCGAGGTAATGTATAAAGACTCTATTAATAAAATCCATGAAGATTGCAGGGGAATTAGTAAGTCCTAAGGGAATCACCAAAAAAAATTAGTTCCCATACCTTGTATGGAAGGTAGTATAATGAATATATTCCTTCTTCACCTTTATTTTATGATCTCCAAAATAAAGATCCATCTTTGAGAAATACCAAGCTCCTCTCAACTGATCAAAAAATTCATCAATCCTCATAAGAGGATACTTTTTCTTTATGGTGATCTTGTTGAGTTCTCGATAATCGATATACAACTTCATTGATCCATCCTTCTTATTAACAAAGGGCATCAGCACACCCCAAGGTGATGCACTAGGGCATATGAACCCTTTGTCCAAATTCTCTTTTATCTTCTTCTTTAACTCCTCTAGTTTGATAGGAGTCGTCCTATAGGGACACTTTGAGATAGGAATAGCTCCAGGTATAAGTTCTATTGATAACTCTATCTCACGATATGGGGGTAGTCCAGGTAAATATTTAGAAAATACATCATTGTATTCCCTCATGATGGGTATTTCCCCTAGGTGGATAGAATCCTTTGACTCAAACATTTGAGTGAGGTATGTATATTCACAGGGAATCAACACCCACACTGTTGAAGGATTTTTTAAAGGAGATTCATGATCTTCCTTGAATTTGTAAAGGAGCATGGGATGGTTCAGAATATGAAAACATATTTACTTTTCCCAAAAGTTTATATATGCTCTATATAAAGAGAGACAATTTATCCCCATTATAGCATTGAAGTCCACCAAGGGAAGTATCATGAGATTTTCTAGAATAATCTTACCACGTATGCCAACATGTGAAGAGTCCAACACCTGGGTTTCAATGATTGTACCACTAAGTGGTTTTATGGATATCTATACTTCAAGGCTTTGGGGATTTGATTCAATAGTTCAAGAAAACTTGTGAGATATAAAGGAATACGTAGATCTAGAATCAAATAATACCTTTTCCATTATTGATTGACTAGGAAGTGTACCTTGTATGAATTCATTCTCTTGCTCCACTTCAAAAGTAGTGATGGAATGAGACTTCCCTTGATAATTTCGCTTTGGTGGATGATGATGCTGATTGCCCTCGAGAACTCGAGATTTAGTGCACTAGCTTAAATAGTTCCCTTTCTCCCTATAGTTGTAGCATTGGACCATGGGTGTTTATCTCCTTTATTCCACCATATTTTCCAGACCTTTTATGTATTTTCGACATTCATGAGCTTGGTTGACTTCTCTCCCACATTTTAATCACTTCCCCATCCCTTTGTGGCAGTTCCTATGATGCTTCTTCCCTCATTTTTGACATGTGGGTGGTTGAGTTTTCTTTCCACCTTTCTCATTAGATCCTCTAGCCTGAAACTCCATCTCATTTATTATCACCATATCCATGGGACCATTATCCAAACTCTATCTCCACTTTTAGTGCACATAAAAAAACTTCTTTATAACTCCCAAAGTCTCTAATTGCAAGATCCTTTCGAAGGTTTAGTTTTAAGACACTAAAGAATATATCAATTTTTCTATTTTTTTATAACAAAACCTAAAGTGTACCTTCCGAGCCTTGTGAAATTTGTTTCATAGGCCGTGATAGATTCTAATTCCATTTTCTTCATCTCTATAGATTATTTCTCCATATTAGTTTGAATAGTTTGAGGGAAATACTTATTAAGAAATATTATCTTAAAGTCTTTACACTTCATCTCTTCAATTTCATCCCTCAGCTTGGTGTTCTTAATCAAATACCACCATTGATTGGACTCTCCATCTAGATGACAAACAGTAATATTCACTTTCTTCATCTCAAAAAAGTAAAGAACAAAAAATATCTTCTTCATGAAGTCGACCCACTATTCCATACCTAGTGGATTGGAATATCCACTAAACGTTGGTGGTCATTACCACATAAAACACTCGATAACCAGTTGCTCCCTCCTTAGAGAAGGAGGATGTTCCACATTATTTAGGTTATTTTTCCTAACCTGGGACTTTTGGGTAAGAATCACCATGAAATTTTGAACTCCACCTCCCAAAGAAATAGGGATGTCATTTGAGAAATTGTTGCACTTTCCCTCACATGGGTTGTTGTCCTGGTTTCTCCTGGTTTCCACCATTTTCTAAAATAGAAATGGTTAGAACAAAACATACGTCAACAAGTCATGAATATATAATTTATTCCATTTTTCAATTAAGTATAAAGGCATATCCTGTGGGATCTCTATGTTTATAAATGTATCTTGGGTTCTTACTTATAATTAATCTCATACTAAAGGTTTTCACTAAGGTTGTCTAATCCTAATTCCCAAATTAACTAAACCATCCTCTCATACCAACTATAGAAACCCTTATTTTTCTTACATTAATATTACATCATTTTAATGATAAAAAACCTAAAAAAATTAAGCAATGAGGATACAAAGGTTTAGTGTCTTGGGAAAACATGTACCATACATAACTTTTAAAAAATAAAACATAAACATTTATTTAATTCCTTTTTCTCTAGCTTCTTATTGGCCCTTGAATTCTACTTAGTACAAGTAGTCACCGGAGTATATACATCAAAAAGGGGTGAGATAAAAGCCCAGTAAAAGGATATATAAGAACATGAAAAAATATAAAATGAGGTGAGAATAATAATTATCATAATAAAATTGTCATGGGATCATAATCATGAGAGGAATAATTATGAGAAGACATGGAATGTGGTAATTCATAAAAATGAAACATCATGTCTTAGTGGTCAAATGCCAGAGAGTTGTGAACAAAGATAGCATCATGTTCATGCATATTTCACTTTAATCATGAGTTTATTTTCATTACCCAATTAATTGGAGCACTATATAATTTTGGGTTCTCCCTTCGCATGATAACATTTAAATTGCGCTATATAATTTTGGGTGCACCTATCACATCCCAACATTTACATTATCATGCATTCCACATAGAACAGATATCAATCTTGAACATATAATAACCCATGAAAAGGAATGGGTTTCATTTCATGATCATAAATTCCTAAACTTTTTTTCCCAAATGAAAGAGGTAATAGCATAGTTGATCTAAGAATCATCAACCTTCAGTGAAGGAAACAATCTTGAGAAGTAAAAGGTGTGTTTTTTGAAAGAAGAGTTCTTTTAGAAAAAAATTTGTGTTTGTAATAAAATAAAACAGAAAAAATTTATATCTCATAAAAGGTAAGATAATAATTAATAAATTATTTTTAAGTAATAACCATACTGAAAATGGGGTGAAATAGGAAGAACCCAAATAAAGAGAGTTGGGCTCAATAATTCCCCTTACCTTTTGTCTGAAAGATTCCTTCACATTAATATCCTATATAATCACATTAGATTCATTAATTAATAATTAAAAAACCTTTTATACATGATTATTATTAATTATGGTCTTATTATATTCTTTTATAGGCCTTTTTTATGAGTTATAGAGTTTAAATTCATTGTTCGGGAGTGTTCATTTTCTTTGTTTTCATGATCGGATCACCTATAAACATTAAAGGAAGTTCGTGTAAGATGCATATAAACATCCAGAATTGTTATTATATGTTTTTAATTATATTTAATAAGTTTAAATTATCTTATTAAGGATTTTTTTATATACCATGATGATGATTCATTATATAAAAGTTAATAATGATCGTTTTTGGTTAATTTGGGTGGTTTTTTATCACAACAAACGTGTTTTGTTTTATCATTTAGTATTATGTGTATAATTTAGTTCCAAAAAATAAAAGGGGTTAAAAAATAAAATTTACAATCTGTTTTAAACCATTTAATTTTTTATTAATATCCTTGAAGGAATTTATGGAAAATGAATGTTCATTGCCCTTGAAGTCGATAAATTGACACTTCACAAATGATGATTTCATTTTTAAGATAAAAGAGAGGGAGGGAGGAGTTTAATGTTGGATATTATATTAACATGATATAATTATATTATATGTAACTTACTGGAGTTATCATTACATTTGTATGAATTAATGTGAGGAGAGAATATGAAAAGAAATTGAAATTGAAAGAAAATTAAAAGAAAAGAGAGAGGATTTACCTCTTGAATTCTCCTCTTGAGATCCTCCTCAAGGCACCTAGGCTTGGTCTTATGATGATACCAATAGCTCCTAGATTTTGGGGAGGGACTGGGGAAGAGTGTTGGGCAGAATATAGACAAGGTTCAATGCTTGAGAGGCATGAGGAGAACAGGGTGTGAGGGTGGTATTTATAGTGGAGGAGAGGGGTGTTTTATTATTATTTTAATCCGTGGTTTATTATTTTGCTCAATACAAGAAATAGTGAGTATTATTGTGACTAAATACAGATAATTAGTGCATTTTAGTTCTTAAAAATGGTCACTTACATCTTCCATGACTCAAGTATGAGTCAAAAAATAAAGTTTTTAGCATTTATCGTATTTTATTATTCACCAAAAATTCAAGTATTTCAAAAAAATCCAAAAAATTAAAATTAACCATGTTTCAATGTTTAAAAGTCAATAATGAACTCCATTTTATGAAAATAATTTTCTAAATATGATTAATTTAATATTTAATTAAAATCATCATTTACTTGGAAAATACAAATTTTAAAATTATAACTGATTTTATAACACTTTGAAAAATTACTTAAGGTCTCATAAAATTATTTTAAAATCATAAGACATCAAAATATTAATTTATGGATATTTTTTATGAAAATATGTTTTATTTTTAAATTATTAAATTGATCATAAAATTGTAATTAAATATTTATGATTTATAAAAATACCAACACTTAATTAATAATTTTTAAAATATTTATTTACTTATAATATGATATAATTTTATCCTATTATCGCTTATAAGGTGGATAAATTTTATTTATACTACCATTGGTATGATTACTATTCACTTGATCAATTTACTATTCATAAGGGTCATATTACTATTCATAAGGGTAACATTACTATTTACAAAGGTAAGTTACTATTCACCAAAAATTAAGTTTTTCCTGAAAGACTCCAAATATCTTACTAATCAAAACTATGTATGTCAGATTTTCAAAATTCAAAAACACATAAGTGGAAAAATTATGTTTAACGGATAGTCTATAAAGGTCACCTAGTGTTTAGTAGTTCATTGAAACATGATGTGGCATTATGTTTCCTAATGTGATTATAAGAACAGAATTTCCATTGGTAAAACATTGGTTTGTTACACATATTGTCAAGTCTTACCCCCTCACTTATCTCTAGTGCATGACATCTTCCATGTGTCGAAGGTGATGAGATAAATGAATGACTCATCGCACATTGTTGACTGGGGTGAGTTGTACATTAAGGATGGAGGTACCTTCTTAGATTACCTAGTAGAAATCAAGAATCGACCAGAGAAGATCCTATGTGGGTAGACAATTCTTCTGGTTCAAGTTCATTGGTTTCATGTGATCATCCATGTGAGCCCCTAAGAGTGTGAGATCTAGATACAGGCTCGATACCCTTAACTTTTAGTGTATATTGTTCTTTTTCGGGTGAAAATACTTAAAGGTGGGGAGACTATGATAGCTCTGGATTTCATATTTTTTACCCTTTGAATTTTTTCTATATAAATTAATGGGTTTTTCTTTGGATTTTGCATGGTGTTATGGGTGTTTCAAGACATTGGAATTATTATATATTAAAAATATTATGTATATATATATATATTAAATCACATGCATGTAATTTCAATTAATAATGGTTTTCCCTTTGATAATAACCTCATATGGAGATTATAAGACCACAGTTGAATTCAAAATATGGGGTTTGCCCTATATGTGACATAAGTTTGTTCAGCATCATACATTCCATTGAAGTGAAGTCATTGGATAGTGAATTAAATAAATTAAATGATTAATTTATTTAACTTATTTAATTCTTAAACCTAGGCTCTTTCCTATATCTATTCTATAAAGAAAAGTCCCTATAGTGAGTTGTATAACCCTGAGAGATTAGAGGGGGAGGGTGAAGAACTTCCATTGGCATTGATGAGCTCAGGATCAAGGATCGATGACGAACCATCGAGAATATTTTGGAATGAATGGTGAATGTAGCAAATAATTCAATGAAATCACTATGGAACATGTTCTACACCAATAATAGATATGTTATTGAGGTAAGGATCATTATTTTTTATGGATTTTTTCCTTGTTAATTTATATCTAGAATGTATTTGATATATCTATTATGATTTAGCTATATTATCTACTTGAAATATAAAACCATTGGGATTTTCTTTATTGATCTAGTTTTATTTCACTAATTATGGTCTTTATGATTATGAAATCTGATCAGGTTCATAATGGTAAAAGATAATCTCACCTTTTCATTGTTCCTCTCTATTCTTTATTCTTCAAGTTCTTCATCATTGGCCCATGGGGTTAGAGATTCAAAATTTCCAGACTAGTTCGAGTGAAATATTACCTCCATAATTGCAACGGTTTTGAAAACGACCTAAGAATCAATGGTTAGTGCAGGGATCAAAGAGTAACAAGAAATTTTAGATGATGGTTTCTCATATTGGAACCCTATTTAGAGACAAGAGGTATGATGGATCTTGCTCGGGTGATAGAAAACCTGATTTCCAACCACCAGATACTAGGAATAGATAAATAGAGATATTTACCTTAGATTTCAGTGGTTTTGGAAAGTCTTCGACATGTTTCATGGTGGGATTGGTAGATCTAGATAATAACATGATGACTATAAGACTAGACTTTACTATCTATGTAAAAATTTACTACACAGCATGTGTTTCTGAAGAATACATGTCTTGTAGTCTTTTTTCATGGGGCATATAGGGTTTTAGTGTTTTCTTCAATATCACATGCCTTGTGGATATGCCCACACCTCATTTTATACTAACCTAGTGGAAAATCTGTGTACACGGAGAAAATTACCAGGACCCCAAGTGATTTAAAATGTTTTGTTCCCTGAGGACATGTCGTGCAGAAGAACCTAGCTAGTCGATCCATGTTGGGGGTAAACATGCCCAGGACATCGAGCAGTACCACGTATTGTGTTTCTTGATGAACATATCATGTACTATCCCAAGAATCTAATACCTTGTGTATCACCTTCTTCAGGGATCATATTTGGGCACGTGAGTGGTCTATTATGAGTAAAATTATGTATAGGGCGTGATCATGGTCATTGTATTGACAATATAGATACAACACAATGTAATATGAGTGGGAAACTTCCTCCAATGATGCTTATATGATCACAGTAATTGTTTTTGTTCATCGATATGATTTTGGGGTTGGTACTCCTTAGACTTTCCAAGGTTTGGTTCCCTCATATCCTATATATAGGTATAGTTAGTACTCTCCCACACTACAGAGGGCACGATTCCTCTATCTACAGAGTGGTAGTTCATCATCACTAAGCTATGTAGGGAGAAGGTCCTCTACTAAAGACAGTTCTCCCTCAACTATGGTACATAGTAGCAAGGAGTGGTCCCTCTATTCTGATTCTTGTGATGTTTTTCATGATTCTTGGTATTAGAGATAGAACCTTTAGAGCTGTAGGAATATTTTTCTTCCATATATGGTGGTCGGGATTGATTCCTCCATTTTTATTGGGGATTATTTATGAGTATATTTTTTTTGGGTTTATTTTCCCCCTTAACTTATAATTTGAGCTAAAAATTATATCGTATTGCTTCCCTTTTGAATTTTAGTCCATATTACTAGCTATGTTTCTAATAACCTCTACATGGTTCTTGCCCAAACATGTTGTGTCTTATGTAGAAGAAAGATATATTGGAGGATACATTAGTGGACCTGGTATCAATGGAGCATAATAGTACTTGGAGGTGCTGATTGTGTTCATAGTTTAGAATTGGGGATCATAAGTTGGTCTCTCCTCAACATTTCTATTTTCAGTTATTTCTAGTTTGGTACCTATTTTCCTTCTTCATGGTTGGGCATGTATTTTTCCTTTATTTTCATTTTTGGATATTTATCTATTGCACACTAATTTATTTCCTAGAGGTTTTCACATGCATTATTTACACTCTTCAGGTTTCGGTTTAATATATCGATGAATCCTTTCATATAGTTGGGTGTGTGCTTGTGTATAGCTATATTAGGAAAAGGCATCCCATTTTAGTGATATGACTACTTGGAACTTGTCATGATCCCTTGTCCTATTGGATGTATACTTGGGGAGTCACACCCCGCTTACTTCTGGATAAGGTAAAGCCTTGGTGATCCAAGTCGTGGAAGCCCACGTGATGGGAAATAAGGATCTTGTCATGGGAATCAAGTACAACTTGGAAGGTGTCATCAAATTTTTCAATGATTAATTCCTGAAGAATATTGGCTTATTAAAATACATGTTTCAGGGAAAATATATGAGACACGCATATGTCTTAGTCATTGAAGGTCTCCAACAAAACTTTATTATTTTCATTCAAATTTTTTTCATAGGAAATGAAATATGATTTAATAAGAATATGTGTATCATCATGGGAAAATATGGAATAGTGTTGATGTAGGGGGAGGAAACAAAGTGGGATCTCTACCTTGTGAGTGGAGGATAAGATTTGTGATTTCTGTCCAAGGGGAAAGAAAACAATTTGTGGAATAAACATATTGTCTTTTGAGCCAACAATTCCTAGATGAATTGGTGAAATTTGATGTTTCTTGAGATCTCTTTAAGCTATCATGTGATCATACTCACACATGTGATGCTTTCTAATAAGGGAAGATCACTTGAAAAATATATAAGGTGAAATAGAAAAGGTTAACAATAGTGATTGAATTATTTTATATTGATGTGTGTGGACCTATATGACCAAGGGCTATTAATGAGAAGAGATATTATATCCTATTCATTGATGATTATAGTATTATGGTGTAGATTACAGTCATCACCCAAAAGTCATATGTGTTCAGTTTCATAACAAAATATAGGAGGGAATTTGAAAATATTCTTGGTCAAAAAATTCTAAAATTAAAAACTAATAATGGCATGGAGTTTACCAATATCCAAGTGGAGTATTATCTCAAAAACAAGGGATAACAAACAAATTTTTATCAATGATAACTCATCAGAAAAATTGTGTGTTTTGGAGTATGAATATGATCATAAAAATCTTAGATCTAATGATTCTCATTGAAAAATACCTTCTAGAAACTTTTTGGAAGAAAGTAGTCATCACATCATTCTAAATCTATAATTGATATTTCGTGTGTTCTAAAGAAGAGAAAACTCCATATGATTGGTGGTATGGACAGAATCTGACTTTGATGTACTTTCAAGTCTATAGAAGTAAGTACCTCATTCCTAGTAAGTAGAAACAATGTAATCTTGAATCCTGTAGATATTGATGGATATTTCTGGGATACTTAGCAAAAGAAAATAATTTAAATTATTCAATAAGAATCTATGAAAGTTTGTGTAGAGGAATGATGTTTTTTTTTGTGGAGGAAGATCAAAATCTTTATCAAATCATGGAAAAGTATCTGAAGGATGATGAAGAAGAGATGATAAGATCAGGGGGTGAAAATAAGTGATGTAGGATCAAAAGAATATTCTTATGATGAAAATGATGAATTTAGACCTATATCTACATGGAAGATGAATATCTAAGATGAAATTGATATAAAGAACATCATTAGTAATCATACAGCACCTGTGCAGACAAGGATAATGAATTATCTACAACCAATATCCTTCCTATGATAGGTAGACCCAAAATGTTTTGATAAAACTTCAAGATATTATAATTGGGTTAAGGAAATGAATTAGAAGCTTGACCAAATAAAAAAGAATCATATACATGAGATTTTTTCAAGACTAATAGATATTAACAGCATCAAATCCAATTAGGCCTTCCATAACAAGCTAAATGAAGATAGCATGGTTATTTAAAACAAAGCATGACTGGTGTGAAAGAGATAATCTTATATTGATGGAATTAATATAGATGATAAATTTTTATCTATTGCAATGCTGGAGACTATTCAATTATTCTTATCCATATCAATGAAAAGTAAATTCAAAGTTTTCTAGATGGATGTTAAATCCACACTTCTAAATATAATTATAGAGGTAGAGTTTTACATCGATCAACTAGATGGCCTTCTTGTCCATGGATATGAGAAAAATTTTGTTTAAATGAAGAATGCATTGTATGGATTAAATTAGGCACCAAGAGCATGGTATTCACAACTTGATTGCTATTTAAACAAGTTCTATTTCTAGTATAGTGGAGTTTATTATAGTCTATATATCAATAATGAGATTAATAAAAGTATGATGGTTCTAGTGTATGTTGAAAACATAATCTTTGGTGGATCAAATGAAGCACAGTGAAAATAGTTCATGGAATTCATGAAACATGAGTTTGAAATGTTAATTATTGGAGATATAATGTTTTTACTTGGATTATAGGTGACACATAGGAGGCATGTTATATTAATTTCTCAATATAAAAATTATTAGGATTTTTTAAGAATATTTGGAATTGAAAATTACAAGGAGATGTTAACTCTAGTTTCTACCCAGATGAAATTATCAAGGGATGGTGCGGTCAGCATGATTAATGTCATAGAATATAGAAAAATCATTGGAATCTTATCATACATAATAATGATGTGACTATACGAAATTGTTTCCTATTATAGGAAGTAAAATAAAAATTAATCCCAAGGAAATCCACATACTCATAGTAAAAATAATAAATCAGTATATACAATGAATAATGTATTTTGGTTTTCTAAACATTGAAAAATATCATAAAGAGTTGGTAGGTTATATAGATGTAGTTTGGACCAATTCAATAGATGAAATAAATTCAACATTAGGTAGTTTATTCTATCTTTGTGTACTATGTATTTCTTGGCAAAAAAGAAAAAAAAATTAATTTATATAAGAACCAAAGAAGATGAATATATTGGTGCCAATGAATTTTTCATGCCATTTCTCTGGATTAAGCAGTAACATGAAGATATGGAATTTGAAGTGAATTTTCCAATCCAAATCCATTATTATAATTCAATTGTTATAAATATTAGAAAAAATAAATACTATCCCCTAAGGGAAAATCACATTAAAATAAAATATCAATTTATCATGAAGAAAGTGGAACATGGGTTAGTGAAGTAAGAGTATGTTACTACTGAACTACAGGTTGTAAAAAATCGATCAATGGCCTTACCCAAAGAATAATTTTAATGGAATTGATTGGATCTTGAAGTCTAGTCAACATCCTACATTTGAGTAGTGTTGATGTGGGGCCCCCTCTTCTCAATGTATAATGTATTTTCCCAATGTGTTGATATGTGTTCTTCGCCATATTGAAGATCATAAATGATTGAAATTTGGATTCATATAAAAAGGTGGATAAGTCTTGATCATGAAATGGGGTTTATCTGATAGGGGTATTTAAATAAGGGGATTTTTGAAATCTAGTGATACTGAAGTAGTTTGTTTAATAAAGATAAATCATGAATGAATTTCATGATGTAATCATTTTATGTTGTGTGGTTAAATAAAGTGGTCTTCTTGTGCACCACACATTGTGAAATGATTGGATTAATCACCATAGAAATCATAAATTAATATTTTTTGTGAAGAATAGTCGGTATCAATAAAGGCTTGTTAATTGGTATCAAGAATGAAGTGGTTTACTAATGAACATTTCATGTTACTCTTCTTGCTTGTACTGATCATGGATCATGTGATATTAGAGTATATATTGATTAAATATTTGATTAATTTTTGGATTTATAGAGTGTGAATGGGGGGGATTTTAAATATGAATTTTTAGATGGGTTTTAAGTGTTATCAACAAACCGAAAGGGGAGATTGTTGGGGAAAAATACCTCATGATTTCATTTTGGGGTTTTTGGGTTGGCTGTGTTTGTTGACAAAGATAATTGATAAATTTCTAGTTTTTTTATTTCCAAAGTAAGAGTTAGTAAGTTGTATAAATGTATTTGTGTTTTTCATATTTTTTGTAACGATTTTGGAGTAAATTTTATCTCAAATATACGATTCTTCCATAGAAATTCCATGGACCACATAGCTACTATGTGAAACCAAAAAGGGTTCTCATGAACTAAATGTGAACTTCATGGGAGAGGAATTTGGAAAACAGATTAATATCACATAGAAAGATTTCAAACTGAAAATAAATTTTATGGTGGGATATTGTAATTTGTGGTAGAATTTCGGTGATTTTGAATCCATTACAAATAGTTCTCATTGTTTTTGAAATATGGAAATTCAAAGGCTTCCTAAAGGTAAATTGTATACTATTGGAACTATGTGATTATAGTATGTGGTGAAGGATGATTCATAGAGGGATTAAAAATAATTGTGATTAGTGAGTTTTGTGGGGGTTTTCCTATATAAAAGACCCATAATCACTTCATTTTCAATAGAAAATTTCATTAGAGAGCATCATCATAGGATAAATTTGACTAAATTTGAAAGTAGTTCCTGATGTAGTGGAGTTGATAAAGGAAGTTGAGTTCATTAAGGAGATTTTTTTTATAGTGCATTATATATCACAAAATAGAGGTAGTTTTGGAGGAATATATCCATGAATTAATGGTATTTCATGAATCACTCACACTACACAGTGAACAGGAAGTTCACAAAGGAATTATATCAGTTCACAAGGAAAGTAAATCGGTTCATTAAAGGAGATTATGTAAATAAAATACTAAAAAATAAATTATATTTCATATATAAGGTAAAACAAAGCTTCATGGAACACTCACATATGTTTAACCAATTCTGAGGTGATTTAAATCAATATAATAATTTTTTGGAGGAGTAGTGTATTACCTTCAGTTGAGAGTGTAATGGTCTTTCAAAGATTTAATGGTTCTAAACCAGGATGGATAGTGAGTCTAATCCAAACTTTGTAATAAGGGGGAACTATAGTTGATTTCATACAATGGAACCTTACCATTGTATACTCCTTAGACAATCCTAGTTAAGGGTAAACCAAGCAAAATTATAATGTCTCATGCATGTTTTATTTTCTATTCATACATTTATATGGGAAGAATAAATAAGATATTTTTTTAACAATGAAACAAAATAAAAATGGTGGAAGTTTATAATATCTTATCGATTGATTCACCCCCCCCCCCCTTAGGATATTTAACCAAGTGGGTCCAACAATCATGACATTATAGTCCATTTTAAACATTTTATATTAACAATTTATAATCATATGGTGTTTAAAAAAATATTTAACATGAAATATTTTTTAATTCATAAATCAAACCTTCAACAAATTCATAGAATATTAAATAAATTCTAAAATGAATTAATAGTGTATTCATGTCACATATTAAATGTTTTACCATAATCATTTGAACTAAAAATAATCTCAATTTTAGTAAAATCATATATATATATATATATATATCACCTAGAATGATTTTATAAATACACATTAAAAATGTATTTTTAAATTCACACTTATAAATCTAAACAACTTCTTTCCCTTTCTGATTTACATTCATCTTCAAAACAATCTCCCAAATAAATAATTATCTCTTAAAAGTTTTAACCCCACCTTGATTTCAATTTTTTGAAAATTTAAAATTCATAAATTCAAAATTTCTATTTGAACTTATGAAAACTGTCAAGAAAACTCAAAATTTTAAATTAATTTATTTAACTTCCACAATTACATTTTTATATTAAATATTCCACTAAGAAAATTCAAATATAAATACACACTTAGCTTAATAAATATCTTTTTATATACCTATGCACCTAAAAACAAATTGTCCTCCCTCTTTTAAAATGATCTCAAAAAATTTCATTTAAAAAACCATTTTTAAATAAAAATTTATATAACCCATGAAAAGTGAACATACTAAAATGAATTCATTATCCTATAATGTGGATCTAAAATAAGTGAAAAATTTGTTCACCACTCAAATAAACCATTTAATGATAATTATATGGTTCTTTGGTGACTTTTAAATGGGATTTAATCTTGTCACATTTTAATATATCCTAATATAAATTATTTACACACAGAAAAAAATATTAAAACATAATAATAAAAACAGAAAATAAAAAACAAAACATTATAATTTCATTCATTCTTGGTCCCTTATCCTAATTAACACAAATCAACCTAAGGGATATATGCCTCTTATTTATCATGTATCATGATCACTAATAAATTTTGATATAGATGAAATATAATGGTAATTAATGAAAAATAATTCATACATTGGTTATCAATTTAGTATAATAAAGAAAAAATTCATTTTAAAGTAGAAAATGGGACATTTTTCATAAAATGGATTTTAAATGCATAATGTATTTATATTTTAACAAATTAAAATAATTTCTATAGATTAATGACTTAAATTTATAATTTATATATTAAAATAAATAAATTTAAATTTTTATAATTATTTTTACTAGGAAAATTATTATATTTAGTTCATTGTATGCTTGAAAAAATCATTTTTCTAAAAACTGTTTTTGTTGTGCTTTATGGGATTATTTTTAAATAAATTTATGCCACTTAGAGGAATAAAATTTGAAAAAATGGATTCCATATTTGAAATATTCATATCTAAATTTCT
Organism: Viscum album; assembly: GCA_963277665.1. Taxonomy (NCBI): domain Eukaryota; kingdom Viridiplantae; phylum Streptophyta; class Magnoliopsida; order Santalales; family Viscaceae; genus Viscum; species Viscum album. The sequence goes on from OY728121.1 coordinate 761,807,900, forward strand.
TAAATAGTTCAACTTCATTTTTATCATAATGAATAGTAATTGAGGTAAAAATTATTTACTATGGTAAACGTTAAAAGGGTTAACGAGGGGTTGAACTAAAAATATAAGGGATAAAATTACCTAAAACTAATTTAAATCCAATTATATGAATTTATTTAGACTATATAACATCCCATATTCTAAATTTATCTCTTTTTGAGCCACTTGACTTGGTTAATATATATTATATATATAAAAAAAAGTATTTACAAGTTTTCCACCCACCTCACTTATAAAAGGGAAACTCAACTTCTCACTTATCTACACAACTTAAGACCTTTATCTATACCAAAATATACCCAAATAAACTAAAAAAATCCTAATAATAACCTATGTATATTTTTATCTCTAGAAGTACAACCTATAAGGATTAACATGTAAAACAAATGAGTTTATCCAAAGAAGAGGTATAACTCTTAATTCAGTTATTTCATGTTTATTTATTCTTATAACTCCTTCAAAACAATAGTAACCATACTAATATAATAACATAATTATCTAAGATATACGTAAATTTTGTTATGTTCATGGTATACCCCTTATTCATCTCTTTTTTCATCCTATGGGAAATGAAAACATTTCTCATGTATACATGTTGACTACCACCTCTATGAAGCAATGTGTTTTGTTTTTAATTGTTGTCTCTCATGTATGGTTACCTAGATTTATTTAATTAAAATATATGATATTTTTATATAATAATTATCCTATAAAGGTAAATTATTATTTACCTTTCTTTCATTCCAAAAAATGAAAAATGGAAACATTACTCATGTGAATGTATGAACTACCATCTCCATTAAATGATGGAAACATTTTTCATCACCACCCTCTATGAATAGTTATAAAACTATATATATTGAATAAATATTATATTTATGAAATTATTAATAATGTTTAGGTTATTAAACCATGACCAAAGTTTAAGGACTACAACCATCAAACTAAAAAATTCATGGAAGACTAGCCAGTTTCAACCCGAATAATGATTTGAATGAAGAATTATTAATAAAAGGGAAATAAGAAATTGTAAGGGAATGATATATAGTAATATATATCATTAACTTGGTTTGGTAATATATTTATAACAAATCTATTTTTTTATATAGGAGGTCTGAACATGTACGAAGAAATATAGGACTTGAGGTAAGGGTTTCTTTTCTCACTTTTATTTTTGTGAGACATATGTCATATTCACCACTTGTTTATTTTGTGTAGTGTATATAATTACCATGAATTTATTTAATGATTATTTTAATTAAAATTATGTGGAATGGGAAGTGAACCCAGTTTAGTAAGGGACTTTGTCCACTATGATGGTCTTGGAAATGATACTTGACTCAGGAAATTATGGAGTGCGGAGTGAATCCTTTCTGCTATGGGTCTTTGTACACTGTAACAGTCTTAGCACTGAGCTTTAACTAAGGAAATGATTTTATTTTATTATTTTTATTACAAAAACCTATATCTTATACTTATGATATGTTCTAATGGATCGGGATTAATTATTGATCATTATTCACTCTTATGAATTATATATTTTGTTATGACATAGCTTTATTCTATGACTCATGATTATTTATATATTACTAATTAGGTATTGATTTTTTTAATTTATAATCATGTTATCATTACCTTATTCTTATCTTCTTCTCACTTATGATCATTGATTGATATCTTCTATGTTTTCCATTACTAAGAATCTAATATCACCCTTTATTATGTTTCATTTTCCCCATGTTATAAAGAATGCTTTTAAATAGGGTATGTTTAAGAAGGGTATTATGTGATAAGAAATTTTTTGGAGATTTTTAATATAATTAATGAAATAATTTTATTATGTATCTAGTATTTAAAGACAATAAACCTTTATAGTCCTTGGGAATGTATTATTATGATATGTATTGAATATTCATATAAAATGATTTAATATTTATATATGTAATTCTTGGGTCACCTTAGTTAGTATCATAGCAGGGTTTAGTTATTTTTAGATATTATGATTAGATAAAATTTGGTGAAAACTTTGGGGATAGGTCTAAGTGTATGATAACATCCTAACATTTTGGTAATATAGAGATCGTGTGGTTTCTTAGAAATGAAATCCCTATATGGATATAAACGAGTGGATAAAAGCTTTGAAATTGATACACCTAGGGGTAACAACTCTAAAAATTATAGTTGGGTATTAACTCGATATTCACCTAATACATGAAAATGAGTCCAAACTACACACTAGTTTTGAAACTATAGGGGGATATGCTTCAGTTAATTTATATTCTATCTATGAACCACTATAATGAATGTAAAGATAGAATATATAGAAAACTATGATGAACTAAAAGTGATATATGATAAACATAAAGTCTCATATATTTAAATAAGGTGTCATAATTTAGGACATAAGAAGAATGATTTTTATAATCATGTGATTCTTTAATTTGATTGTAGATGTTTGATACTCACATTAAGTGTTTTGGTTTTATTCAATGAATAGAACTATGAGGAATCCTATGAACAATTAATATGATATCCAATACAACAACATTCCTCATGAGAAACCAAATGAAATAGGGGATAAAATAAAAAACCTTATGATTATTCCTAATCATATATCTAGATTTATAATTAAAAACTTTATCCTAGGTTAGTATATTAATAAACCAAATAATAAAAAATATAGTTTTTTTAAATTTCAGATGATAAATACAATGAAGGAAAGAAGATTCATCTTCTTACAAGTTAAAAATGTGGGAAGAAACACCTAGGTAAATGTATCAATGTAATGGGAAGATGTTTATGTGTGGAAAATAATGGAATATAGCAACTAATTACTAAGGAAAAAAATGATTATTTTGATATAGGTACATAAATTTCATCCTAATGTACCACTAATAGTTCAATGTCTTAAATGTGGGTAACTTCGGCATTATTTAAGTCAATACCCAAATTCAAGGGATAATAAGGATGATAGGTATTAAAAAATCCTAGGACCACTAAAATAAGGGAAATCCTATGTAGTCACAACTACTGAAGTGTGTCCTGATAATTAAGGCACTCTTATACTCTACTCCATAGTTGGGGATTTCATGTTGATGTTTGTAGGAATATACACCATGAAAATCTTATTATTTTTCCTTTAGTGGAATTTGATGTTATTTTGAGCATTTATTAGCTCTCTCTATATAGATCCCATATTAATTACTAGAATATGGATATCACATTTGATGTCTTAAATTAATCTATGATCATCAATTTTTGTGAGGATGAATATGAACTTCCAATAGAAATTACATCCATTGTATTGTCCTTATTACTTATTCATGAGGTATATTTATCTTAAATGTTTGTGGATAAACTCAACATTGATGGTAAACCTATTTTTAAGGAATATTGTGATGTTTTTATTGAATAATTTTCTAGTCTTACACCAAATCATGTATTTTAGTTTTCAATAGAACTCATACCTAGTGAAAAACCTATTTTGAATACTTTATATATAATGGAACTGATTGAGTTGTAGTAAGTAAAGAATCAACTCTAGGAGAATCTAGAAAAGGAGTTTAAATTACTGAGTGTTTCACCATGTGGTGTTCCTATTATTTTTGTTAAGAATAAATATGGGTTAATGAATCTTGGAATTTATTATTGGGAAATTAACAAGATCACTATTAATAACAAGTATCCTCTACCCCATATTGATGACATGTTTGATAAACTTTGCATAGATCAAAACTTTTTCAAGATTTAAATTCATTCTGGATATCATCAATTGATGGTACAAAAGGAATATATACCAAATAAAACCTTATATATAAGGAATATATATTATGAACTTATATTGACTCTATTTAGAATTACCAATTTTCCCACTATATTTATAGATCTAATGAATAATGTCTTTATATATTACCTTAATAAATTTCTTTAGTCTTTATAGATGATATTCTTATATATTCAATGTGAAAGTAATAGAATAAATATCATTTGAGGATTTTATTGAAGAACCAAAGGAAGGATAATTTTTATGCCCAATTTTCCAAGTGATAATATTTCCTACAAAAAGTTTCATTCTTGGGTCATATAATCTCAAGTGAGGGTATATTAATGGATGCTTCAAAGATGGATTTTATTGAGAAATGGCCTAAACCAATAATGATAGATGAGATTCATAGTTTTTATGTGTTTTATATATACTACCAGTGCTTTGTGATAAATTTACCAAAAATATATAATCCAATAAGCAATTTGAAATCTAAGGGAGCAAATTTCATTTAGATTAATGTATGTGATAAAAATTTGAAGGAGCTGAAAAGAAGTTTGGTCAGTGCACCTATACTCACACTACACTATGGTGGAGGAAGGTTTGTGATTTATAGTGATACATAAAATAAGGTACTGATATGTGTTATTATTTACAATGATATAGTGGTAGCTTATACATCATTCCAATTTAAGGTCCATGAAAAAATTATCCAACTCATGATTTAGAGCTGGAAGTGGTAATTTTTTCATTGAAGATATGGTGGTGTTGTAAATATGGTGAAATATGTGAGGATTAAAGGTGTATAGGATGAGGATGTATAACTAAATAATAAAGTTACAAAATTTATAGATTTAACCCATGGTTGTGATGGAATGATAAGGTTTGATAACTGAGTGTGTGTCTCATCAATACTATACTTGAAGAAGGATCAATTTTATGAAGCTCATAATTCATTATTTTCCACTTATCCAAGAAGTACAGAGATGTATAAGGATATAAAATAGTATTTATGGTGGGACAACATGAATATATATATTGTAAAATATTTATCTCGATTCATAGTATGTCAGTAGGTTGAGGTTGAGGGATATAAGTCTAAATAGATGTTACAATCATTACCCATAACAGAATAGAAATAGGAAAACAACACCAAGGATTTCAACATTAGACTCCCAAAAACATCTAAAGTACATAATGTTATTTAGGTTGTAGTTTATCACCTTATAAAGTTATCACATTTCATTTATCTCAAGAAATATTTTTCTCTTGATTAGCATGCCAAGATATACATTAAATAAGGGATAGGGTTGTATGGAGTACCGCAACAAAATTATATCTTCTAGAGATCTGAGTTTTACATCAAATTTATAGATAATTATTTATAAATCCTTGAATATGGAGTAGAACTTTATCATTGTATATCATTATTATAATATATTCATTTTGAGAGGGTCATTCAAACACTAGAAGATATTTTTAGAGTTTTTTTTTTAGATTTCAATGGTTTTTGGGATCAATTCCTTCCTCTAGCCTAATTTTCTTACAACAATAGGTTTCACTCAAACATTTAGATGGATAATTATGAATACCTATAGGGAAGTAAGTATAGAACTCAAATGTGTTGGGATAAGTTGTATAAAATAAGATATTAGTACCTGATATTGCAAAGGAAATTTCATAAAAGGTTAGATCCATTTAGCAGCACATCAAGACAGCTCAGATTCGATATAAAAGTTATGCAAACAATTATTGAAAAGATATAGAGTTTGAAGTTGGTTAAAATGTATTCCTATGAAAATATCCTTGGAATATGTTTACGATATTTTTAAATAAGGGAAAGTTGAGACCTATATATATCAATCCCTTTGAAATTATTGATTATATCAGGATGGTTTCTAATCTCTTGGCTCTTCCACTGAATCTCTCTCGAGTTCATGATGTGTTCTATGAATCACTTTAGAGGAAGTACATATATGATCCTTCATATATATTTAACTCATATTTTGTACCACTAAATAAAGCTATTTATTATGAGTAATAACCAGTGGAGACTTAGGATTGAATAGAGAAAATATTTTGGAATAATACCACTCAACTAATCAAAGTTTTTTAGCAAAACCATAAATTTGTGTAAGCAGTGTGGGAACACAAGGATGTGTTGAGGAAGAATCATAAAAATTTATTATATAATATTAATGTAATTTCATGGTAAAAATTCATATAAGGGGGTAGAATTTAACACCCTGAGATTTTATAATATATATTACGTTTTTTTCAAAGTGTTTGACAGCTCGCTTTACATGTTACATTAAAATTAAACGAACCATGATAGAAATATTATATTATAAATAACTTAGATGTAGGATTGGTAGGTATGAATAAAAAATATTTAATTTTAAAACATATGAATACATTTTTTTTCTTAAAAAAATTATTTAAAAATGATAAGGAAAATGAGTTCTCAATTTTAAATGTTAAGAATAAAATCATTAAATGTTACAATATCTATTTTTCAAGATATTGTATTTTTATATGAATTAGGAATAATTAGTAATAATGAACTATTATTTTCATAAAATATATTTCTAATTAATAAATAATAATTCATACTTTGGTTATAAATTTAATATAAATAAATACAAAATCATTTAAAGATAAAAAAGGGACATTCTTCATAAAATTGCTTTTAAGTGCACAATATATTTATATTTTAATAGATTGAAATAATATATATTGATTAATTATTTTGATGTGAACATTATAAATTGAATTAGATAAATTTACATTCACCTAATTATGATTACTAGGTAAATAAATAGAGTAATTTTATTTTATACTTGAAAATGGCATTTTTCTAAAAAAATCATGTTTTATGGGTTTATTTTAAAATTAATTTATTCCACCTATAGGAATTAAATTTGATAAAAATATTACATATTTTAAATAAAAATTTACAAAAAAAATAAATTCTTCAATTACATTTTTAGTTATAATTAATAGTAACTGAGATGAAAATTAATTACTATGGTAAAGTTTAAGAGGGTTAATGACGAGTTAAACTAATTACATTGGGGTTAAAATAACCTAAAAACTTATTTAAATCATATTGGTTGAAATTATTTCATCTATATATCATCCTATATTAAAAATTTATCAAAGTTTGGATCTAATTTATATGAGTAATACATATATTATATTATAAAATTTTATGTATTTATAAGTTTTTTACCCACCTCACTTATAAAACGGAACCCCCTCTTTTCACTTATACACACCACTTTATCTATTTATATTGACCATTATATCCAAAAATAAAATCCAAAAATTCCTCACCACAACATATTATTTATGGTATCACCAAAAGACCAACCTATAAGGCTTAATTTGTAAGTGAAAGGATGTTTTCCAAAGAATTGGTATAACTCTAAACTGAGTTATTTCATGTTTATTTCCTATTATGACTCCTTAAAACCTTTCATAACCATTATGGTATGATAACATATGTATCTCAAATATAAATAAATTTTATTATTTTTATGGTTCACTAATTTTTCATCTCATTTTCTATCCTATGGGAAATGAAAACATCGCTCGTGTCTACGTGTGGACTACCACCTCTATAAAGCGATGTGTTTATTTTTTTCATCAATGTATCTCATGAATGGTAATATAAATGCATTTTATGAATATATATGATATTTATGATATAATAATGATTTTATAAAGGTGTATTTTTATTCACCTTTTTTTTTCTCTTACAATTGAAAATTGGAAACATTACTCATGCGTACGGACATACTACCATCTTCGTGAAGTGATGTAATTCATTTTTCATCCCCACCATATATAGCTCATTATAAAAGTGTATATAATGAATAAATATTATATTTATTAAATTATTTGAATTTTTTATATGGTGAAACCATGACCAAGGTGCCAGTATTAAAACCGTCGTACCAAAACATGCATAGAAAACGGACCATTTTTTCCCTAAATAATGATTTTCATGAAGAATTTTTAATAAAAGTGTAATTGTAAATTACAAGGGAATGATATATAGTAATATATATATATATATATATATTAATATTTTTATGTAATATCTGTATAATAAATTCAAATTTATTATATAGGATGTTTAAACATGTACAAATCAAGATGGAACTTGAGGTAAGGTTTCTCATCTCACTTTTATTTCTATGAGAAATATGTTATATTTAACACTTGTTTCTTTTATATGGTGTATACACTTCATATGAATATATTTTACGATAATTTCAATTAAAACTATGTGTATTTATAAATCCATATATGTTTCTCTCTTTAATTATGTTTTGATTCAGGGATTACCAAAACTGTATTCGTTTATGTTACAATCTCATTTATTTTTGGGATTATTTATATTAAATTTAAATTAAGGGAAATTAAATGATAATTATATTTTAAACCCCATATATTTTCTTGTCCTGTGGTTATTTATATTATATTAATGTTTTACTTACATTTTTGTTTCTTTGTTACTTAAAATGATTAGAGAAATGTTTTTAAGAAAAGTTGACTTTGTTTCTTCTTTTTTTACATTGGGAATATTTCTCATCCATATATATATATTTCAAAAAAAAAATTATTGAAGTTTTTTATATATACTTAAAAGTTTAGTAAAGGCTATTTTTATTAACTTTATATTTATTTAAAAATAATTAAAATGAATCATTTCAAATTTTTCCATATAAGTCGTATTTGACTTTCTTTACCAAATTGTGAAAAGAATCATTATTTTAACATTTACCAAATGAATGGATTTTCCCACTATCATAGACATTATTTTATTTTAATATTACTTTACAAATTTTCATGGTTATTTTAAAAGAAAATATTTTTCTAAATATTCTATACATTTTTCGTTTTTAAATGTAACCAAAAGAAAAGAATGTTTTCTCATGTTTTGAAAGAATATTTTTAATGCTTTTATAAAAGTGATTTTTCATTTATGTCAACATCCTTTAAGGATTTGTATACTTCACTAGGGATATGATCTTTTTATACCATCCATTTTATTACTTTATATGGCTTATGATTATGATTTTTTAAGGATAATTCCATAAAACCCATTACTTTCCCATGGGTTAATTAAGTAATGATTAGATATATAAAAAATCTATTTATTTTTCATGAGTTCTGGTATGATGAATGTTTTTATGATCTTATAGCACACTTTTAGGTGTTTTTCATTATTTTATGGGTGGTCCCTGAATTATATAGTCCCCTAATGCATTGTGTAAATATTGATATCTCATGACATAATATATACTAGAATGGGGAGTGAACTGAGTGAAATAAGGGACTCTTCCCACTATGATAGTCCTTACAGTGATCCTTGAATAAGTAAATAATGGGATGGGGAGTGAACCCAATCAACTATGTGACTTTTTATACTATTATAGTCTTGGTGGTGACCCTTTACTAATGGAAGGATTTTATATTCTTCTTTGTATGCCACAAGATTATGTCTTATGCTTATGATATGTTCTCATGGCTCATGATTGATTATTGATGATTCTTCACTCTTATGCCTTATGTATTTTTTTATGATAAATCCTTATGACCTAACTTGTGATTAATGATATTTTAATGATTGGTTATGAATCCCATAAGTTATTATCATGTTATCAAAACCTTATACTTATCTTATGATCATTGATTGATGTCCCATGTGTTTGTCAATGCTAAGCATTTGAGCCCACCCTTTCTTATGTTTCCCTTTCACTAGATTATGAAGAAATGTTTTAAATAGGGTATGTCTAATAAGGGTCCTATGTGAGAAGAAATTTATGGGATATTTTTAAGTTCTTTCAAGAAAAAAGTTGATTATGTATCTAGTATCCAAACATAATAACCTGTATAGTCATCAGGCATGTAGTATTTTGAAATATATTGGATATGTATCTAAAATGATGTAATATTTATGTATGTAATGCATGGTTCACTTCAAACATAATTTCTTTAATTTAAACATACTCATGAAATTTTATTTAAATTCAAAATGAATTGTCACTGAAAAAATTAAATCTTAGTTAACATGTTTCGCATACAATTATTAAAAATGGTCAGAGAGGGGAATTATAAACTAAAAAGTACATATACTATTATCTCATTTATAATCAATCATAATATATTATTATCTAAATTTCATAACAAAATTCTTATTATTCAGCCAATATGTAAAAAATTTATTTGTTTTTCTCAAAATACAAAATTTATCATAATAAAATAAATCACACGGAAGCACACATGTGTTAATTTCCACACTTTCCAATATATAATGCATAAGACTCAATAGATTTCTAATCTATTGATGGGAAACACCCTATAACTTCCTCACTTTATTGTACCACATAGTAACTTGAGTATTTCTAAAAATATTTTTATCAAACATTTTTATATTTTCCCTTGAGTCTCAAAACATTCCTATCTCCGTCACTATGTGCAACTCAAATAAAAATATCAATCTATGCTCTAATAATATTTTTTAACAACTCACCCCAAAAATATACCTAGTTAACCTATAAAGGTTTTCACCGGGACTTGGGTTCATCCTTCAATCACCATAAGATAGAAACTATCACTGTGGGCTGATTTATAACAATTAGAGTATCGTTTTCCCCCAATACCAACTAAAATATTCGTGAAAAAAAAATACTATAAATATTTCATGAAGTATACATAAGTCATGCATATATGATAAAAACACTATTAAACAAAAGAAGAATTATTCAAGTTATTTTTATAGATTACATAATATAGCACTATATTTTCTTTTAATAAAATACTATATTTAATAGCTTCCTCCATAAGAAACACCAAACTAAAATGAAACTCCAACACATTTTATTAGGATAAAATTATAAGTATTAAAATTTGATTATTATAATGTATCTATTAAGTTTGCGGATATAAATATAGGTAATTTCATTATGAAATATATCTAGAAAGAAAAATAAATTCCATTTTTAATACTAATTCATTGATAATATTCAATTAGTGTAGTTAAATAACTAATGAAATCATTTTAGGCATAAAAATATATTTTACTAATAATTTTATTTTTATATGTTATTCACTTTATTATATTTTGTTCAAATAAATATTTTAATTAAATTTATTGATAATATATACAATAAAATAAGTTAAAATCCATAAATTTATTATTATTAGGCAATTAATAAATTCATTTTTTTCATAGAAATTCATTTTTCTCAAAAATTGTTTTATGCGTTTCGAGCACTTAAATTAAAATTAATTTTTTATCAGTTTTAGATATTGAATCAAATAAAATGATTCATATATTTTTAATCGACATGTTCAAATTAGGTAATAAGGTAAATATCATTTTTAGTCAAAAAAAATCAATTACTAAGGTTAAAATTAATTACCACAGTAATGGTGAAAGTGTAATTTTGAAAAAAAAAAGATTGTATAAATGTTTATGAAATTATTTTTAAAGTAAATTAAGTTTATTTATTTTAAATAATTTATAAAGGCTTTGGATTTTTCTTGTGATTTATGAGTTAGTTTCATCCTTTAATCATATTTTTTTAAGATATGAATTATTTTGGTTGAGTTCAAGGGGTTTATGGTGGGTTTTAGAGAGTTTAAAAGGTCTTACTGAATTTGAACGGTTTTTCAAAACCATGTTGATTTCCCTAGGAAACTTTGCACCTGGTGGTAGTAGCATGTGGGGTGGCATATAGTTAAGGTTCGTGGTTTTAAAATTCATGCATCCTCACTAAAAACCCATCAAACACCCTCTAGTAGACAACAAAACAATTGTCACATGGTTTGAAAAACTAGGCATCCAAACTGTGAGGGTGCCCAGGGGAGGTAGAATGCCTCACACAGTTGGAAAATAGTTTTCCAAACTGTGTGACCAAACTATTTGTGCTTGAAATTAATGATCTGAAAATGCACATTAATGGAAATTTATAATCTTCTTTTACCCATTATTTCTTCAACATAAATCCCTATCAAATTTTGAGACTCCACTAGCCTTCCTTGACAAACTCATCTCCTCCAAATCATGTTTCATTTGGATCCAAGTGAGTTAGTGATCTAGAATTGTGGTATGTGATGAAAAATCCTCAATTCATTGGGTTTATTCATTATTTACCTATTTTCTATTGAAATGAATCATATATTTGTAAATGAATTTCTTGATATATGTATTTTAGTGCCATCTAATGATGAATCATAGGATCATTTCTAAAATAGAGGTGTGTTTCAACATGTCAACTACATCCCTTTGACCTGAGCTAGATCTCTCATGAACGATGGACATTTCTGGGTAAGTTTTCATAGATTGATCATCTTGAAACTCTCTTCTTCTTGAATATCATATTATATCTCTTTTCTGATGATAGATTACTGGTGGATTGATGTTTGTAGACTAGACTTGAGGTTCTCTTCTAGATTTGACTATGGATTCATGATATGTTCTTTAATTGAGAATAGATCCAGTGAATTGATGTTTTCTTCTTCGACATATCACAGGTGTGACCTTTTCGAACCCTCTACACCAGGAACCCCCTTCCCCATGAAGGGATAACTCCAGAGAGAACTGGAGCCAAGAAGGAGACATCACTAGCCGACATGGCAGAGCATCCCAGAGGGTGATGACCCAAGCGGCAATGGTTCGACACAGTAATCTATCAGCACAGGTGGGTCACGCCTCATTTTTCCCACCCAATCAAAAACCAGGGGACTCGGCAAGGCGAGTGGATCCCAGGGGATAGGTTTTCCCTAAAAGAGGACTCCCATGATTCGAACCCTGAAACTCTCAAAGAAGGAAGTGGTTATGCCTCTCTCCTTCACCACTACACCGCCGCTGAAGTGGAATATATATATATATAACATATATATATATAATATACATATATATAATATAAAACATAAATATATATATATATATATATTATATAAACATATAAATGTATATAAACAAAAAATATAAACATTTTTTTAAAAGGTTGGGGTCAAAGCCTCAATTTATTATTTAAAGCAAAGACCTCTTTAGTGTGGGTAGAGGGAGACCCATTACATAGTGCTTGATCCCCCATTCAACAACACTAGGAAGCCTCGCTCGCACGTGCAACCACCACCCCTTTAACAGAACTGGGTACACCCCCCCCCCCACACCCTTTAACAGTGCTAGCCCCCCTGCACCTACCCGTGCACCCCTGCCCCCACTTGGATACGAACCTGACACCTCTCCCTTGCGTGCATGCACCTTTACCACTCACCACATCTTGTTTTTTTCTCTATTTAATGACATATCAATTTATTTGTATATATTTTTAGTTATATTTATTTGTATATTAATATATTTTTATTTTTATTTTTATTTTTTTATCCGTATATTTATTCGTATGTTAATATATATTTATAAGATTAGTTTTAATTACATTTATAAAATATATTTTTTGTGTTTATTAATAAATAAATACATATATACAACATACATACACATGTATATATATTATATATATGTGTATCTGTAAGTATAATTATATATATCTATATATATACATATATTATATATTAATATGTTAGAATATATAGATAATATATATCAGTTTGTTAATACACACACACACAAATATATACACACACTCACACACACGCATTATACAGGTATATAAATGTTCATATATTTGAATTTTAAATAAAATAAGTATAAGTTTTTATTTAGATAAGGCTTATATATTTATAAATTTTATATATAAATATGTTTAATTATATATTTATAAAATTAAATTTTTATGTGTGAATATATAAAAAAATATGTATATATTGTTATATATTTGATTATAAATAATAGTAAATTGTGAAAAATGATAAAATTTCACAGCCATAATATCAATATGAATATAATACATGATAATAAATCCAGTCCCCACTGAAAAAGGGCAAAATACCCCCTTAAACAAGGATTAAAATCCATCAAAGGTTAAAAAATCAGGGTACCCTAACTAAAAACTCAGTTTTGGAGGCCTTCTAGGCCTTTTTTGGCCTCGAAAATTGTGATAGAGGTTTACTTGTATTATTAAGGGTGTAGATATCTTTGCAGACTTCAATTTGATATATGGTAGAGCTCAAACAGATGCCTGGATCAAAATTTATGATCGTTTGAAGTTTAAGTTATATTTTCAACTTATTTTAGATCTTTTATTAATTTTTGTATTTTTTGTGTCATCAAATTTTTATTAAATTATTATTACTCGATAATAATTAATAATATTTTTGAAAATATTTTATAATCCATTTTCACTAAATTTATTATATATTAAGTGTAAATGTCTATTAATACTTATCAAAAACATAATTAAAAAATTTATATTATATTTATATCAATAATTTATATTTATATATATATATATATATTTATATATTTATATATTATTTTTGATGATTTGATTTTTGAAATATATCATTTATCAGCCCTAGTAAAAAAACGCTGATAAAGACCCCCTTTATTAGTGCTACTAAAAATTATTGATAAAGGGGTCCCTTTAATAATGCTAAAAAACACTAATAAAGGGGGTACCTTTATTAGTGCTAAAAAAATAACTGATAAATTGGTACTTTTAACAGTGCTTTTTTAGTACTATTAAAATTTCCCTTTATCAGTGCTTTTTTAGCATTTTTAAAGGGTGGCACTGCGAAACCCCATTTTTATTTTAGTGTGCTCATAAATATAATGGGTGGTTTGTTCACTTCTCTACTACTGAAATGGGAGATCCGGTGTTCAAATTATTTTGGCTACATTTTACATGGGGTAAGGTCATACGACACGGGGGTGGGTCGGGTAGGGTGTTGTGGAAGGGTATGGGTAGGGGTCAGGCACTACGCGGCTGGAGAGCATGGGGAAAGTACACAGGAATTGAGTGGAGTGAGATCAGTCGGATAATTGAGTTGGTAGACTGCATGGGGGAGGGGAATTGAGGGGGAGAAATTGTGGGAATTGAGCGGGGAGAGGGGTACAACACTAGGAAATTGAGGGAGTCGTGGTATAGGGAATTTGAGGGCGGGAGGCAGGGTGTACAACATAGAGGAATTGAGGGGGCTGTTTATTTAAAAAAAGTATAAAAAATGTATATAAATATAAAGTTCAAAAAAAAACATTAGTGACATTTTCTATAAATGTATCTAAATGAGGTGTTATTTACTGATGCTCATTGAAAACATCAACATTGGAAAATGCAATGTCTCTAAATAGAAAGGTTTATAAAAATTGTTAATTTCCAGTGTTTATAAACGTTACTAAATTCGCAATGTTTATAAACATCTCTAAATTAGAAATACCTCATTTAGTGATGTTGTTGAGAAACATCAGTAAATGAATTAGTGAAATTATAAATCATTTCTAATGAAAAAAAACGTCGCTAATTAGCATTTTTTTTAGTGGTACTTCATCAACAAATTTGAGTTAGGAAGTTTCTTTCCACATAGGGTTTTTTATATGATGTTTTCATGGTTTGATTGTTTAGGCTTTATAACTCATGACTGATATGTGTTTGCATGTGGGTTAGTGAGAGGGACTTGAGACCCTTTCTTAATGTGTTATCATATGATTTGTGTGTAGACTCTTGAGAACTTTTCTTGATATTCCTTGTTTTTTCCTTTAGGTGATATGTAGTTCTTATGGTATTTCATATCCTATGGAACCCTACTTCATGTATCATGATGATTCGGTTTCTTGGTTTTCGTTAGATAGTCCCTTGGATGGGGAGTGCACTAACATGGCGATGGATATGAACTTTGTCTTGTTTAATGGTATGGGTTGGATCACATACAGTTCTATTGACATTGGAGTAGAACATGCATGGGAATTGATAATTAATTGGATACAAGAAGTTTTAGAATTTCATGCTGGGGTGATGTGAATATCCAATGACATCAAACATGTCCGGTGGGACTTAACATCATCTGAGGATCATGACCACCGTCTAGTTTGTTGTACCTCTCGTACCCCTCAAGGTTTTATTTTCATGATCACAATCACTATTTTTTTATCTAATATTGTTTTAAGTGTTTTTTGATGATAGGAATGATTTCAAGTGGCCAAGGAATTGGGCCAAGAAGGCCAAGAAGGCAAAAAGCCAAAATGGACTGAAATTCAGTCCACCGGCCAACCGATGGAAGACCACCGGCCAGCCGATGGAGGACTGGATAGGAGGCATTCCTCTGTCCAGACCACCGGCCAACCGGTGTCACACCAGCGGCCAGCCGGTGGCATCCTGACAAAAGGCTGAGCCACTGCCTCAGCACCGGCCAACCGGTGGCCTCAGCACCGGCCAGCCGGTGGCACCCAGCCAGCATAGTGTTTGCTACTGCCTAAGCACCGGCCAACCGGTGGCTTCACCACCGGCCGGCCGGTGGAGCCTGAGCCCGAACCCTCCTCCATTTTGCACACACCGGCCAACCGGTGGCTCTGTACCGGTCAGCCGGTGGAGCCAGTCAAACTAGCCGTTGGGCTTTTGACCAGCCTGCCCACTTGGCCTCCAACGGCTCCGAAAGCCTCTCCAACGGCTCCAAAGGCCACCAACGGCCATATGAGGGTTCCCCCTCTCTAAATAAAGGACCTTGAAGCCCAGGAACACTAACGAAGCCATACGGAAGCCAACGGACACATTTCTCATCATTTGGCGAACCTCTGGCGGACTTCCTCCAAGGAACCCCAATCGCTCCAACTCAATTCCACATCCAAGGAGCATCACCAAAGAAGCTTGGGAGTGCACGTCTTCAGCTCCATCAATCCATTGGCGCCCAAGGCTTCTCCCAATACGGTTTTTCATTGTTTATCATTTTGAGCTTCATTTTGGGTTTGTGCCTACAAACCCCATCTCTTTCTCATCTCCCTTTCTTTGGGTTCTCACACCACCTTCAAGGTGTGAAGAGGTTGGTCAAGCCTTACCTTGTAAAAGGCTTGAGACAAAGGTGAGCTAGCCTTCACCTGTAAGAAGTCTAGTGGGTTCTTGCTCAACCATTGAAAGCAAGTGGGTTCTTGCATAACCATATAAAAGCAAGCTGTAATAGGTTCTAGACTACCTGTAAAGTCTAGTGGGTTTCTTGCTAAAACCATTGAAAAGCAAGCGGTAGAATCTCTCAACGGTTGAGTTGGGAGCGGAGACGTAGGCCGGGTTTTTGGCCGAACTCCGTTATCAATTCTTGTGTCTTGCCTCTTTATTTCCGCTGCACTTTCACTTTGATTTTTAATTTGTTAATTAATTTTTAAAAGAAAATTCACCCCCCCCCCCCTCTTGCCATCACTTCCTTTCTTTCTCCGCCCAACAATTGGTATCAGAGGGAAATTTGAGTAATACCTTAACCGGTTTCAAATTTAAGATCCATTGTGATGGCTTCAACCTCTTTCGCCCCCGAAGGCTATTCTTTGGGTCGTGCTCCATTTTTTGATGGAACCGACTATAATTATTGGAAAACCCGCATGACTACTTTTCTTAGAAGTATAGGTTATCCTATTTATAAAATTGTCATGCAAGGTTACACTCTCTCTTCCCCCGATGAATCCAAATGGACCCAAGCCGATATTAAAAATTTCGAGCTTGATGGCAAAGCCATGAACGCTCTACATTGCGGCCTTGATCGTAATGAGTTCAATCGAGTTTCCACATGCACCTCATCTCACGAAATCTGGAAACTTTTGGAAGTTACCCATGAGGGGACCAACAAAGTCAAGGATACTCGATTGGACATGTACCATCAAGATTTTGAGTCATTTTATATGCACCCACATGAAAATATTTCTGATATGTTTACTCGATTTACTGACGTTTGCAATGGTAGAAAGTCTCTTGGAGATAATATTTCTGCAGAAACAATGGTCAAGAAGATCCTATGGATCTTACCAAGCTCATGGGCACCAAAGGTGACGGCAATCCAAGAAGCAAAGGACATCAAGAATATGTCGGTCGAAGAGCTCATCGGATCTCTCATGACTTATGAGATCACCATGAGGAGGAAAGCTGAAAAGGAAGGCAAACCGATCAAAACTCCAAAGAACATCACCTTCAAAGTACAACAAGAAGAAAGCTCCTCCTCCTCATCTTCATCTTCTTCAAGCGGCGATTCCTAAATGGAGAACCTTGCCCACAAAATGCACAAGTTCATGAAGAAGCACAAAAAGAAGAAATCTCTCAAGGCCCGCAAGGCTCAACCCAACGAAAAATCCGAGCCCGAGGTAACATGCTACGGGTGTGGCAAGAAAGGCCATTACAAGCCCGATTGCCCACTCAAAAAGAAAAAGGCCAAGCAAAAAGAGAAGAAGAAGGCATTCAAGGCCACATGGAGTGATAGCTCCACATCCGACTCCTCCTCCTCCTCAAGCGAAAACGGTAAAAAATGCCTAATGGCATTACATGAGGTAACCTCTTCCGACTCCTCATCCTCTTGTTCTTCAAATTCTTTTAATCATTTATCCTATGAGGATCTCCAACATGCGCGAGATCAATTGGAGGAAGGTTTTCACAAACTTTCTTCCAAATTTTTTTCTTTAAAAAAGAATTTCAAAAAACTCTCTTCCGAAAAAGAACAACTTCTCAAAGAGAAGGAAGAGTTGACCCTCAAAATCCAAAACCTTCCCGATGTTGATTCCATGGAATCAACCATCAAAGATCTAAGGGAGACTCTAGCCAAGTTCACCCAAGGGGAACAAAATTTGAACAATTTGCTAGGTTCCCAACGCATATCTAGGACCACCCAAGGGCTTGGCTATTCCAAGCAAGCTTCCTCCTCCCATGCTCCAACTATTTTTGTAAGGGGGAGCTCCCAATTTAAATTTTGCAATTATTGTAAAAAACCCGGGCACTTAATCTATGAGTGCAATTGCAAAAATGCCCGGTATGGTAGGCCCAAAACTATTTTCTTCAATGATGAATTTTATAGTAGAAGACCCGCCACAAGACAAGTATGGATTGAAAAATCCCTCTTAGCGAGTCTCACCGGACCAAAATTTGTCTCGGTTTCAAACACCTCTCCCCGGTGATTTATTGTTTTATTTAGGGGGAATTAGGTTTGTTTAAGCTTATTTGTTTTTTTTTCAAAACTTTCTATTCAAACTTTCAATTTCAACACTTGGTATCAAATTTTTCAATTCAAATTTTTCTATTAAATTTTCATTTCAAAATTTTCAACTCTTGGTATTCAATTTTCATTCAAAACTTTCATTTCAAATTTTTGATTCAAAACTTTCAATTCAATTTTCAAAAATTTCAATTGGTTTAAAATCTCGTTTTTCATCGTCTCCCTCAATCAAGTTTTATGCCCTGTAATCACAAAGGGGGAGAAATTCTTGATTGATTGGGGGAAAAATCTTTTAAAGCATGCCTTTCATTTCAGCTTTTACATTGTTTGTTTTGGTGATTGTGATCATCAAAATAGGGGGAGATTGTTGTACCTCTCGTACCCCTCAAGGTTTTATTTTCATGATCACAATCACTCTTTTTTTTATCTAATATTCTTTTAAGTGTTTTTGGATGATAGGAATGATTTCAAGTGGCCAAGGAATTGGTCCAAGAAGGCCAAGAAGGCAAAAAGCCAAAATGGACTGAAATTCAGTCCACCGGCCAACCGATGGAAGACCACCGGCCAGCCGATGGAGGACTGGACAGGAGGCATTCCTCTGTCCAGACCACCAGCCAACCGGTGTCACACCAGCGGCCAGCCGGTGGCATCCTGACAAAAGGCTGAGCCACTGCCTTAGCACCGGCCAACCGGTGGCCTCAGCACCGACCAGCCGGTGGCACCCAGCCAGCATAGTGTTTGCTACTGCCTAAGCACCGGCCAACCGGTGGCTTCACCACCGGCCAGCCGGTGGAGCCTGAGCCCGAACCCTCCTCCATTTTGCACACACCGGCCAACCGGTGGCTCTGTACCGGTCAGCCGGTGGAGCCAGTCAAACTAGCCGTTGGGCTTTTGACCAGCCTGCCCACTTGGCCTCCAACGGCTCCGAAAGCCTCTCCAACGGCTCCAAAGGCCTCCAACGGCCATATGAGGGTTCCCCCTCTCTAAATAAAGGACCTTGAAGCCCCGGAACACTAACGAAGCCATACGGAAGCCAACGGACACATTTCTCATCATTTGGCGAACCTCCGGCGGACTTCCTCCAAAGAACCCCAATCGCTCCAACTCAATTCCACATCCAAGGAGCATCACCAAAGAAGCTTGGGAGTGCACGTCTTCAGCTCCATCAATCCATTGGCGCCCAAGGCTTCTCCCAATACGGTTTTTCATTGTTTATCATTTTGAGCTTCATTTTGGGTTTGTGCCTACAAACCCCATCTCTTTCTCATCTCCCTTTATTTGGGTTATCACACCACCTTCAAGGTGTGAAGAGGTTGGTCAAGCCTTACCTTGTAAAAGGCTTGAGACAAAGGTGAGCTAGCCTTCACCTGTAAGAAGGCTAGTGGGTTCTTGCTCAACCATTGAAAGCAAGTGGGTTCTTGCATAACCATATAAAAGCAAGCTGTAATAGGTTCTAGACTACCTGTAAAGTCTAGTGGGTTTCTTGCTAAAACCATTAAAAAGAAAGCGGTAGAATCTCTCAACGGTTGAGTTGGGAGCGGAGATGTAGGCCAGGTTTTTGGCCGAACTCCGTTATCAATTCTTGTGTCTTGCCTCTTTATTTCCGCTGCAATTTCACTTTGATTTTTAATTTGTTAATTAATTTTTAAAAGGCAATTCACCCCCCCCCTCTTGCCATCACTTCCTTTCTTTCTCCGCCCAACATAGTTGGGCCATGTGGTGTTCTTAATAAAGACCATCATCAGGGTGGTCTATACGGTGTTTCCTTAAATGTGGAACTTGGTATATGAATAATGGGCATAGGGTTCCAACTAACACTGGAACTTGAGGCACATTTTGTGACGTGTGGTGATAGACATTGACATCCTTACCAGTTGCCAAGGAGCCTGTACCCAAGTGGAACAGGCTCCTACTTGGCATCCAAAAGACCCAGGATCAAATCTGGGCAGGGACAAAATTTTGGGGGGTATTGTAGCAGACTGTAGTAGGGCACTATAGTATACTGAAGCAGTGGTGGAACTGTTGTAGTGGCGGCACTGTAACGGTAGAGGCACTAAAGCAGGCACTGTAGCAGCAGCGGTATTGTAGCAGCACGGTACTGTAGCAGTATTGTTTACTAAGGGGTCCTTTGGGCCAAAAAATGGGCTTCCAAGCCTTATATTCAGGCCACTTGCCCTTGGGCCTTCGGGATATGTAATGGGTATCCCTCTACCCACACTAAAGAGGTCTTTTCTTTAAATAATAAATTGAGGCTTCGGCCCCAACCTTTTAAAAAATAACATCTTTACCAGTATGGTGCTGAAGCAGTTTGGTTCGGGGTTCATAGTGGCATGATTAGTGCATGATGACTTGGTGCATGTGTGGTTGTATGTTTACTTCATCATTTAATTTATTTCATGAAATATATTTATATATATATTTATGTGGATTTATGTTAAGGTTTCATTGGTGGTGTCTTACTAGGTTTATTACTCACACCCTACATGGGAATCTTTATGTGCATGTATATTTCATTACCAGGGGTCCAATAAATGGAAAAGTCCTTATGATGAGGAGTTGAGGAGATAGTCTTAGATTATTAGGCAATGTTAGGGCATACATCAGACTATTGATGATGTATTTATTTTATTTTCATCTTTGATTACTTGGTTTGACCTGTCACATTTGGGGTTCCTTGGTTTATTTCTCATATGGTGTGAGATACCTATTATTCCTTTTGTTACATCACTATTTATGTATTCCATAGAATTATTTCCATTTTATTATTTGTGATTTTCTTTATTCATATTGACATTGTAGTCTCTCCACTTGAGACACTCAAATCCTAATTTCTAGTTAGAAACCTCTTGCTTTTGGGGAGACACGCATGAGGCTATGTGGAACATTGGATCAAACCTGAGGATTTGGGTATGGGTGTTAAAAAGTGGTATCATATGGGGTTTCTTTTGTTTTCTTTTAACTAACCTAGGACATGGTAGAAAGGAGATAGGTTATGTGGTACTTGGGTAGGGGAGATTCATGTGTCTATCCATCTCATGTGTAATGGGCCTTTGGGTTACCATTGATGCAATTTTTTATAGTTTTAGGGGATTTTGGGTGTGTTCATGCATCATGAATAGGAACATAGGATCACATGCCATATATATACCTATTGTGTGTTGTATACTAGTGTTTAATACTTAAAATTATGTTATCTATTTGGGATAGATTTTTATTTTCTCTTGAGTGATATTTTTTCATACTATTGTGATATATTTATACTAGATTTAGTTAGTTAAACTTGTGCATACTGTTATGTTTTGTATATATGTGATTGTGAATAATGTGTAGGGATGGAGAAAATTATATAGTGTTATGATGGATATACCATGGGTTATGGGTATCCTCTTAGGAGAACCTTTTTGTGATCACATATATTAATTGGGATCTATCTTGAGTTAATGACTTTAGATGTTTTAAATATTCTTTTGACATTTTAAAAATGTTGTTGTGGAAATGTTTTATGGGACTGTTAGTTATGGAAGCCAAGGATTCTCTCATTTGGGAGAAAGTGCATGTGCCACAACCAATGGTGAAGGAGTGTGTACCACACTATGCTTCTATACCATCACTGATTATTCAGGTTGTAGATCTCGTTCAGCCATAAATATTTTGGATTGTTCCCATTCGAGGGGAAAACACTCAAAAACCATGACAGATCATGCTCGGGACTTCCAACTCCATCATCCACCAAACTTTTAGTGTACTATTGGCTTGTAAGATATAGAGGACTGGTTAGATATTATCAAGAGAATTTTTTATCTGGTCTAGACTCCTGGGATGGGAGAGTGATCCTAGAAAACTTCATGTTTTGAGTACCTACTAAGAGATGGTGGACTATAATGAATCAATCTGGAAGATGAGAGGGTCTTAGTTGGGAGACCTTCTAGGAGAATAATCTTGAGAAATATTTTCCTAACATGATGAAGCTAGACTATTCCCAAGAGTTCATGGATTTTAAGCTGGTGTATATGTATGTCTCTATGTATTTTAATCAACTCATGGAGTTACTTATCTTTTCTCCTATATTAGAATGGAATAGGGTATAGAAAGATTGGAAGTCTGATATAGGCCTTCATCCCATAACTTAGAAATCATGTTTGGGGAATTTTCCTAACAACATATTCATAGGTTATTCAAAAGTCCCTAAATAATGAGAAGGGGCTTGAGGAGGATGGGGTAGCATGCTTACTTACAATTCATAGTGGACCACTGACTGAGCTTCTTATCACTACTATGGAAGACTCTTCTCGTTGTAGGAAGAGAAAGTATGACCATGAGTAGTAAGGAAGAAAATAGATTGGTGAGGGAAGGACTTCCTTAGTGCCCTCTATGGGAGATAATTCTAGTATGTGATTCAATTGTGGGGAAATGGGTAATTATAGAAATGATTATAGGAAGCCATTTTGTGGTGTGCCACCATTATGGAAGGGCTGGTCATATTCAATTTTTTTTATCGATAACTTCTCATGTGAGTGTTGGGATATCAAGGATAGCTAGGAGTGGAGTACCTCAACACTGGATGTAGACTCCTCAAACTTTCATGACTCATGGGATAGGGAATAGAGTTGAGGTACCCTAGGTTTTGTCATTGGATCAGGTTCTAGCTAATAGCAGTGAGGGACCATCTATAGTTTAAGTTATGGTCTTGATCACTTCTACGTTGTATACTTCTTTGTTTGATACCAGTGATTCCTATTCTTTTATATCCAAAAAAATTGTTTTCATACTTGACTTATCATTAATGTTATATTCTGACTTTGTTTCCATAGATACACCATTGGGAATGAAAGTGGACTATCTTCATCAATTCCTAGAGTGTCTTGTATTCATTAATGGTTGTGGATATCAGTGGGGATTTAGGATTATGGGGATGATGATCTTCGATGTGATTTGTAGCATGGACTGGATGACCAGTTTTTGATCCCACGTTGATTTATATTGGAGACAAGTATCATTTATATTTCCCATAAGAGAATGTTTCATGATGACTAGTGAATGGGAGTTGGTAGAAGGTAGTGTGGGTCCAAATATGAGCCCATTTGGGATGATTACAGTGCAGGTTACAAGATTGTCTCTTTCATCAAGATCAGTGGTAGGCCCCTCATCTTTTCCTCCAACTGTGGATTGCTATTGGGAAGTTTTACTAGATTTATTCATAGGTATCCCCCCTAATATAGGGGTTGAGTTTTAGATAGAACTCATGTTAGGTGTGTATATTATTTTTAAACCCCCTTTTCATATGGATCTAGTCAAGTTAAAGTAATTGAAGGTATATCCTAAGGAATTATAACATAAGGGTTTTATCAAGTCGAGTACATCATCATGGGGTGAACCCATTTTTTTCACCAAGAAATTGGATACTAATCTTCGACTCTACATAGATTACAAGAAGTTGAATCAGGTGAGGGTGAAAAATAGTTACACTTTACCCAGGATCTATGATCTTTTTCATCATTTTTGGGGATAGCAATGGATCTCCATGGTTGATCTCTAGTCATGCTATCAAAAGTTTTTGGTTAAAGAGGATTCAAACCTGAAGATAGTGTTTAGGAGTGGGTATGGGCTATAATATTACTTGGACATCATGTTTATACTAAAAAATGTGCTGGAAATGTTAACAACTCTCTGGAATAAGATATTCAGCCCATATCTTGACTCTTTATTCACGGTGTTCATTGATGATGTCCTCATTTACTTTCTGACCCCGGATCAGCATTCCAGAAACCTCAAGATAGTCCTAAGTACACTTCAAGAACATGAGATCAATTCCAAGATATAAAAGTGTCACTTTTTGATTTGGGAAGTGTAATTCTTGGGGCATGTGGTTTTTGAAATTAGTATAATAGTGGACCAAGACAAAGTGGTTCAAGTGGTTTCCTAGACATGTCTCCAGAATGTGTTTGAGATCAAGAACTTTCTAGGTTTAGTGGGGTACTATCATCATTTTATCCCAGACTTTTATCATTTATCAATACCCATGACTACATTGAAAAAGAAAGAGGTGAACATTTAGTTGTCGGACCTGTGTAAGGATTTTTTTGAGATGAATAAGAGGTTTAGTATAGCTCCATTGTTATCCTTCATAATCCTAGGATTGTATATGTTGTATATTGTGATGCATAAAAAGTTGGTTTGGGGGTATTTTTAATGTATGGAGATCAAGTGGTAGCTTGTGTATCTTGTTAGTTACAACCCCATGAGAAGAACTGACCTACCCATGACTTGGAGATGGCAGTTTTGGTCTACAATTTAAAGTTTTGGTGACACTATCTCTTTGGAAAGAGGTTTATTTCCTATAAGAACCATAAGATCCTCTATTATATTTTTGCATAGTGGGATCTAAATTTGAGGTCTAGGTTCTGGGTAGAGTGCCTATAGACATTTGAATTTAAGATGTACTATGAATTAGGTAAATGTAACATCTTTATAGATTCTCTTAGTCATAAGATGCAGGTAGCTTAGGAGATTGGTGAACGACCTTCATAGGAACATTGGCGCCTAAAGAGCTTGTTGTCCGACTGGAGTATGGATGCTTTTGAGGACTAGGGATCGATGAAATGTACCCCATTAGCGGTCACAAATTATTTAGTATACTAGGTGAAGGTTTTTTAGGACTCTAACCTAGAGTGTATTATGATATGATAATATCTAGTAGTCAGTGACTCGATACCTAGGTAGTCGTTGAATGGAAATGATATGATCCTCATACATGGTAGAGTTTTTATCCCTGCTTCTACCAAGGAATTTTTTATAAGATATTTCTATACCACAAAGTGGTTGGTGTATCCTAGAGTGAAAATATGTGCCATGTATTTAGGTGGAAACTATGGTGTCCATTTATGTAGAGAAACATTTTTGTATTCATTTCTCTATGCCTTACCTATCAAAGGATAAAGACTGAGAACCAATATCCTGGTGGTTTACTCTAACCACATTCTATGCCCATGTGGAATCATGGGGACTTCAGATGTACTTTTTAATGGGGTAACCTAGAACCCTGAGGTTCTATAATGATGTATAGGTGATTTTTGATCATCTAATGAATGTTTCTTAATTATTACCAATTTGTGAGACTCACTCAGTAGATGAGATAGGAAAGTTATATGTATGTGATATTGTACACTTTCATAGAGTTACCCTAAGCATTGTATTTGAAATAGATGCACATTTTATATCATGGTTTTATTAGGGCTTCCATGAGGCCTTAGGGTCTCATCTGAGATTGAACATATCATAACATCCCTATACAGACATTTAATCAGAGTGGATGATTCATATATTAGAGGATATACATCAGGATTGTTTCCTAGACTTTAGTGGAGCATGGGATGTTCACCTAGCCTTGGTTTAGTTTTCATATAGAAATATTTATCATGATTCAATTCATATGTAACCTTATAAGGCTCTTTATGGTCAGACATGTCATTCACTACTTTGTTGGCACAAGGTCGGTGTGGCAGTAGTTTTGGGGACTAGTATGGTACAAGACATCTCCAAGAGAGTGTGATTGATTCCTAAGAGGTTGATAATATCTCAGAATATGCATAGATCTTATTCCAACTTGATGATAATACCTTTGGATTTTTCATAGTGACTCCTCATTTAGTCCACTAAAGTTTTAGGAAACAAGGGAAGTTGGCACCATGTTATGTTGGACTCTTTAAGATCATTAAACGAATTAGAATAGTGGAGTGTTTTATGGATATTACTTCTCACTATAAATGTATATATTATTTTTCTCATGTGTCTCGGCTCTTAAGGTACATGTTTAGTCCCAAGAATGTCATCGATTGCAAGGATTCTAAGCTGGATCCTGACGCATCATACATGGAATTCGTGGTGCAGATTGTTGATTGGAGTAATAATGTGTTAAGGGGGAAGACGATATCACTTTTCCAAATCATGTGGTGTCATGAATGAATACAAGTGGAGACTTGGGATTGAAAGTTAGATGTTCAGGCTTAGGGGATTGAGTTTTTCAAGTAGGATGCCTGGAGACAATTCTTGAGGATGATGAGTCTTTAGAGTGATATTGTAATGGTCTCAAATTTTTTAGGTGCATTATGAGTTAATTTAAGACTTTAATCATATTTTTTTATATATGAATTTTTTGGGATGATTTTTGGGGGTTTATGGTGGGTTTTAGAGAGTTTAATAGGTCTTTTTAAAGGTTTTTGGTTTGAGAATAGTTTGTCAACAATGTTGACTTCTCTTTGAAATAGTGAACCTACTAGAAATTGAACCTCATGTAGAACATAGTTAAAGTGAATAGTTTTAAGAACTATGCATCCTATCAAAAAAACCAGGCAACACCCTCCAGTGGAAAATAACATGGTCAGCACATTGTTTGAAAAACCATGTACCCAAACCATGTGGGTGCCCAGGATAGGGAGAATTCCTTTCATGGTTGGTGCATAGTTTTCCAAATGGTGTGACCAAACCAAGTGTGCATGAAATTAATGATCTGAAAATACACTTTAACCACCATTTAGGATCAATTTTAACCCATTATTTCTTCTAAATGATTCACACTCAAATCCTAATACTCCTATGGCCTTTCTTGAGAAATTACATCCTCCAAATCTTGTTTCTAGTGGATCCAAGTAAGTTGGTGATCAAGAATTTAGGTATGTGATGCAAAAAAATATCTTTGGGTTTATTTTAGATATACCTCTTTTCTTTTGAGATGAATCGTAGATATGACATGTCATTTCCTGATATTTGGATTTTTGTGCCATTAATTATTTAATCCTTGGATATTTTCTAGAATGAAGGTGGTTTTTAACTTGTTAATGATATCATATTGATCATAGCTAGATCTCTCATGAACGATGGATGTTTCCAGGTATGTTTTCATATATTAATCATACTGAGA
The DNA here is from genome assembly GCA_963277665.1 of Viscum album. NCBI lineage: Eukaryota > Viridiplantae > Streptophyta > Magnoliopsida > Santalales > Viscaceae > Viscum > Viscum album. Next base: position 761,835,718 of record OY728121.1, read on the forward strand.
CTCTATTCTTCTTAAATATCATCTAGGATCACTTTTATAATGATGGATTTACGGTGAATCAATGTTTTTTTAACTGAAATAGAGTTTCTCTTATATATTTGATGATGGATTCACATTATGTTATTTAATTGACAATGGATTCGGTGAATTGACTTCCTCTTCTTCGACATGTATCAAAGATAGTTTTGTTGACAGACTCCCTGAGGTATGTGATTCTAGAACCACTGCTTCTTGACATGGAATTTACTTGGGTCTCTTTTTCTAAACCTCTTTTTGATAAATCGGAACCTAATATGAGAATTACTGATATGTGAACTAGTTCTGTATAGGTGTGCAACGTGATTCAGGATTTCATCATTTGATGAAAATTGGAGTAATTTTTAAATAAGATTGAGGTATGAAGTTCCTTACCATATGGGGACTTGTATATTATGTTTTCATGATTTTATTATTTATGCTTGAAAAATTATCTTGATATATGTGTTTATATGGGTGAGTTAGTGGCCCTTGATACCCTTTCTTGATGTGTGATCATATAATTTGTGTATAAATTGTTGAGAATTATTCCTGATTTCACTTATTTTCCGTATTGTGATATGTATTTCTGACAGTATTGCATAAACTATGGAACCAAGCTTCATGTATCAAGAGGATCAGGTTGCTCGGTTTTGATTAAACGTTCCCTTGGAGGGGGGAGTGATGACATGGTGATGGCTACATACTATGGGACATTTGATGGTATGGGTCGGATCACATACATGATTGTTAAAATGAGAGTATACCATGCAGGATAATTGAAAATACATCAACTAAAAGCCTAGGAATGATAGTTCCATGAAAGGGTGATGTGTGTATCCAATTACATCAAACAATTCAGGTGAAACTTACCATCATCCAAGAATAACAGCCACTATCAGGGTGGGGTGTGTGGTGTTCCTAATAAGGACCACCATCAGGAAGTGGAATTTATTAGAATTTAGAAAAATACTAATGGAAATAGGGTTCCAATTTTTGTGACTTGAGGCATGTCTTGTGACATGTGGTGATAGACATTGACATCATTACATACATTGTTCCAAAGCAAGTGGGATCCAGGTTCGTAGAGGATTAGTTAGCACACAATGACTCAGCGCATGTATGTATTTATGTTTATTTGAGTATTTACTTCACATAATGACATACACTATATATATTTTTATGTTCACTTATGTTAAGTATGGATTGGGGGTGTCCTACTGTGTTTATTACTCACACCTTGCATGGGCATCTCGATGCACGTATAGATTTCATGACCAGGGATCCGGTTAAGGACAAATTCCCTAGGAAAAGGTGTTTAGGAGATATTTTCTTAGATTCATAAGTGATTTTGGTTCGTACTATTGACTATTACTACTGCATTTATTTTCTTTCTATATTTGATTACATGGTTTGACCTACCACATTTTGGGGGTCCTTGGTTTATTTTCATATTCGACATGAGATTCCTACAATTTCTTTTGTTAAAAAACTATTTATTTATTCCACATAAAAATTTATATTTTAGAATTATTTTTATTTTCTTTATTGGTACAGATGGGGTATTCTCCCCGCTGATGGTACTCAAACCCTCTCTACTAGTCGACAACCTCTTTTGTACTGGGAGGCGTGGATTAAGCTATGTGGAACTTTGGATCAAACCCAGTTATTTGGGCCAAGGTGTTACATAATGACTCTAATATAATTTTTATATATATATATATATAAATAGGTTAATACTCATTTAATTATTCATTGACATTAAATTAGACTAAGAACACTTAATATTTTAAAAATATATTTTCTATAAAAACATTTTTCTATATATTATATGTTTTAATTTAAAAGTTAATTTTATTATATTTTGGGATTAGATTAGATTAAATTTAGTCCAAATTAAGAAACATAATGTTGAAATTTTTTAATAGTGACTGTCTTATATTTTTAGAAAAATACAATTATCATGGTTAATTTTTAATCAAGATTGATATGGGTAAAAATGAGTTACATAATGTGGCTTGAATTTTACTAAATTAACTTGAAAAAAACACCTTATATAAGCCCCTTTTTAGGATTTAAATTCATACCTACATGTTTCACAAATATTTTCTCACCTAAGTCGCCTAAATATAATGCAATTCTATTCTTTCCCCTCACCTACCATTCAATTCCAAGGAAAAGTCCATATTTTTCACCTATAAAATGATTTCACTTCCACCCACTTAAAGACATAAATATCATTAAAAATTATGTTGAAAATGTTCTAATTTTACCTCCCCTAAAATAATATACTATGTTTGGAATCACCTTGTTCCGATAAGGATCCTTAAGTCTTCTATATCCAAAGGATCATTCAAGAGAAGATTCAAACACTCAACATGAGTATTACTCACTCTCTAATTTTATTTTCTAAATATTTCTCATCCACCCTCCTAAAAACCTATTAAAAATATATTAATATAACTAAATAAGTTTCATTAGTATACTTAAAGTTATTATATTGATGATAAAATAATAATATACCTTCCTCCCTTATCTTTAGAAGAATGAAAACATCATTCATGCATATGTACAGACTACCACCTCCATGAAAGACGTGTTTTATTTTTCATAAATTCCATAAATGTATTGTTAAAAATATATATTTTATAAATAAATATTATATATATAACTTTATTAGAATTATTAAAAGATAAATATATTTATAACTTCTTTCATTTCTATGGAAAACGAAAACATCATTCGTGTATACATGCATACTACCACCTCTATGGAGCGATGTGTTCTTTTTTTCATCACTTCCTTACATGATTGGTTCTAAAGAATATTTGATGAATATATATGATATAATGGAGTAAAATTTTTCATTAATATAGCTCTTAAATTATGAAACAAAAAATAATGATCATTGTAAAGTTATCTATTAATATTGGTAAATTACCTAGAACAAGTTCATCGTGTATCTCACTCTCACGAAGCATGCCCATAGTTTCTATAAAATGAAAATGGGCATGCATAAATAATATAAAAATTATTTCAATATTTTTTATAATCTATTAATTATGAACTTAGTATCAAATAATGGGGTTTTATTTATCCATTGTGAAATATGTGCGAAATAATCAAAATTACTAACATTTGATGATAAAGATAAACATTGTCTAACTAATATATGTGTAGTGAATGATTATAAATGGATAATATAAAAGGTAATTGGTATGAATAAGGTTTTGAAATAATTCATTGAGATATTTATGTTTATTATATAGGTAGCTAAAGAACTTTCATGGAATTCAAGACTAATGGTAAGGGCTTTCTCATCTCAATTTTACTTCTTTGATATATGCTTTGTATTCATCGCTTATTTTATTTTTTAGTGTATATACATTCCATAAATTTCATTTAATATTATTATAATGAAATTCAAAGGATTTAAAAATCCATCTCAAGTTATCCATTTCATGGGGGTTTTGACTTAAAGGTTATCAAAGGTATAAGGGTTTCTTTCCAATATCAATTTCTAATTGATATTACTATGAATGAATTTCCATATGAAGAAAAAATTTGTGAAATTTATCTCTAAAACCCAAAGAATTTTATTCTACTATATTATGGGTGTTTTATATTTCCTCTCTCAATTTCATTTTCCTTAGTAAATAATTTACCATATGTGATGCTTATAAGTGAAACCAACACCACCCCTTCTTTTCAGTTAGGAATATTCCTCCTCTATATCAAAATTAATTTCATGTGTGACCTTATCCATGATTAAATAATTGATTAAGGTCATCCTATACTATTTTTAATTTTTTTAAAATATTTTAAAATAATTTTTTGGTTAGGACCAAGTCTGTTGGGAGTTGTTTTTGGAAGGTGGATGGTGTTTGGAATGAAATTATTGTATTTTATTGTTAAGAATAGAAACAAATTCACTTTATAAGTTATAATGATCAGATGAAAAGGATGAAATGTTTCATCATAATTAAAAGATCATATGAAAAATTATTAATAAAGTTCATTGGGTTATGAACAAGTTTTCTAGGATAAAAGATTAATTAGACTCACTTTGGGTCCAGAAAGAAATATTTGATTGGCATAAGAAAGTATCAGAGTCTTGAAAGTATAAAAACTAAATCTGATAATTCTTTTTTGATCTTATAGTTCTCATAAATCATAATTTTTCTAGGAAACTTGTGATGATATCCTTATAAAGGAAAGGGGATAACAAGTGTTTCAAATCAATTTGAGGTTTGATTTGAAAGAAAGAATATGCTGGAAGGATGGGAAGTCATGATAATTTACAATGTAAGTATGAATATTATAGATTGATCCTAAAGTTATAAATGTCATAAAGAAGTCATGATACAAGAAAAAGCTTATGGAAGAAGAAAGTAAAAGGTTTCCACTCTAATTTCATCAGTGCGATAACATCGGACAAAAAATTGTCTAAGGGATGGAAAGTTTTTTTTAAAATGTGAGAAGAAAAAGAAGATGGTTTTCAATCAAACCAATAATCCACAAGATAAAAATAATCAGTGAAAGAAGTTGTTTAAGTTAAAGTTGTTGATACCAGTCCATCAGATACAGAATTCCACTAATCCATCGAAGGCATATTTGTAAAGAAAGTTTGTTGGTGAATAATTGTTTTAAATGGAGATTGTTGATTCTTATGAAAAACTTATTGGGAGTTATTGGGAATGATCAATTGGATAATGATTGAAAATGTAGTCATCCATTTTTTTATCAGGTTGATTTTTTTTCAATTGGGTCAAGACAGAAATAAGAACTTTGATATGTTTTCAATTGGGTTAAGAGTCATCATACATAAAGTGGTGTCAACTAATAGGACTGGAACTAACATCGATACATCAGAGTGAATATAGACTGATCCATTTGACACAAGTTGATACTAATAACTTCACCAAACATAGGATCACCGGTCTAAAGAAAATAATAAAGGGAGTTTTGAATATATTGTTGGAGTGATTCCAGGAAGTGTTGATATCTTTAGAAGTTGAGACAATGTTTATAGAAGAATGGTTTCAAAATTTTATGGCTAAAAGTTGGTATAGAGCATCAGAATGAGTAGTTTTTTTCATTTGATACTGATAATCATAATGAGAAGTCATTTTTTTCATATGATCAACTGGTATAGAACAACATAATGAAAAATCTAATGTCATATATATATATATATTCATCCTAATGAATAAATCAGAATGAAAATTGAAATCGGTCTAAAGAATGGTTAGAAATTATGAAGTAGTATGAATCATTGAGAATATTTAAGAAGTTTCGAGAAGAATTGAGTAGAGTAGAGAAGTGATGAAGAAGTCAAATATGGAGCCAAAATTAAGGGTAAATTCAAGATTTGGGAAAAAAATTTAAGTGGGAAAACTTTTCAGATTCCCACCTAAACCACTTTTGGGCACCTATAAAAGGAAGATAGTACTTTGTACTTTATGATGGATTATAACATTATTCATGAGAGGAAAATGTATAGAAGCTCTAAAGTTTAAGTGGGAATAATTTTTCGGAAAGAGTTTACCTAATGAATTTTTCCTGATAGAAGAAAGTTAGTGATCAAAGTTTCTCAGATCAGAATGAGAAATCAGACTGAGATTTCCGGACTGAGACAAAAGTAGTTCAGAATTGTTCTAGTAGTATTATGGAAGAAATATATTTCTAGACTGAGTAATCAAACTGAGATTTCCAGACTAAGACATAAGCAGTTCAAAATTATTTCAATAGTATTCTAGTAAAGTTATATTTCAGGATTGATCAATCGGACTGACTATTGGGTAGGAAAATAAAGAATTTATTTGAAGGTTATCAAAAGTGAAATTTGATAAGGTAGAATGGTAACATGTTTGGAAGAAATTGGTGAAAGTTTCTTAACTTGTTTCAAAAACATGTATTACATCATTTGTGCTAGAAGAAGCACATGCACTGGTGTATTGATCATAGTGATACACAATTTTAAGGGTATATCCTACTTGTTTTTATCCATACAAAAGGATTATTTTATAGTAGATTTTGTGGTATTGGATTGTTTCCAAACCATGTCAAACATGTAGATACTCTTGTTGAGTAGTGAACCTTGTAAATTATTGTGTTCTTGTGGATGTGTGAATATTTTATTTTCAGCAAAGTGATAATTCTTTAACATGAGGTGAAGTTTGTTTAAAATAAATTAAAATTAAAACAAAATGATATCACTAATTCACCACCCTCATCTTCTCAGTGATACATTGATCTCAGCTAGGAAATAACAAGTGGTATTAGAGTGAAGTTTCCCTTCATTTACTATTTTTTAATGTTTTTAAAAGAGAATTTCTGATGGAAATTATGAATTATGTAAATAGTGAGTGTATTTCAGTCTTTGATGGTAAGAACTATTATATCTGGAATGATAGAATGTTTCCTTATCATATGTATCTTGGGTATGATGTTCTTGAAGCAACTAAAAATGGATTTCCTACTATTTATGAAAAAGTTCCTCTCACATCTTTGGATAAGAAGAATATTGAGAATGATGGAATAGATAATAACTCATTACTTTAATCACTTTATGAAAGTGAATTCATAAGAGTGAAGGGTTTCTCTACTGCCAAAGGTATCTGGGATAAGATCAAGAACATTTATGAAGGCAATACAAAATTAAAGAAGCCAAAGTTACAAATCAAGATATTGAAGTATGAAGATCTAAAGATAAGTGAGTACGAATAAGTTAATAGCTTCTTTACCAGGGTGAATGACATTATTACCACTATTAGATGTCTTGGTGAAATGTTGTAAGATTCAACTATTGTTGAAAAGATCTTGAGAATTCTTCCGAACAAGTTTGATGTCAACGTTTCCTCATTGGAAGACAGAGATCCTAAAACATTATCTCTTGATTATTTTCATAGTACTCTCATCACCTGTGAAATTGGAAGGGAGAAATTTATTAAAGAAAAAAAATTATAGATAAATTTATTTCAAGGATACTAAGAAAGAAAAGTATAAGAAGATTCTTAAAGAAAAAGAAGCTAGAGATTTTGATTCTGAAAATGAGGTATGTAAAAATCTTGATAAAGTTTTATCCTTGTTTTCTAAAAATATAAAAAGAGGTATGAGAAATTATAAAGGGAAACATTCATTAAAATGATTTTAATTGGGCAATTTTTTGAAAAATTAACCCAAATAAATAATAAAGACAACAGTGATTAAGACTATAGAAGGATGATAAGATAATCGAATAAAAAGGGTGATGAGGATAAATATTATTCCAAATGTAATGATGAAAAAATCTTCAAATAAAAAAGGATATGTTTTTTGTTTAAAGATGATGAAGAAAAAGACATTGAAGATGAATCTGAAAAGTATACTAAGAATTATAGAGAGAATACTTTTGTTGAAATAGTTAACAATGAAGAGTTCAAAAGCAGCAGTTCTGGATAAGAAGAAACTCAATTGTAATTTCATCTAAAAGAATAATTGAAAGAATGCCTGAGAAATATTTGAAGGCTTGAGAAAGAAATCCAGAAATTTAAAAAGAAAGTTTCTAAAAAATAGTCAAGAATGTTTTCATAATGATAACGTTAAGCTACTAGAAGAGATTGATGACTTGAATAAATATATTGAGAAAGAAAATAATTATAATGAGAATCTAGAAGTTAATTTGGAAGAAAAAGAATAAAAATTAGAACTTTTTCATAAAAAAACTTTCTAAATCTGAGAAGAGGGTAACAATTTTCAAGACCACTGACTCTAAAGTGAGTGAAATTTATGTAAAGGGTGAACCTAATAAGGATAAAAAGTTACCTTCAAAGTTCAAGAAGAAATTTTAATTTGTTACTGAGATGAATAAATGTGGGAAAGTTTTGTATATGGAAAAAATCAATAAATTGGAGAAGTCAGAAGTTTTTAAAAATTTAGAATCTGAAAAGGTTTCTACAACTTCTAGATCAGATAAGGCTAAAAATAAAACTGAAATAAAGAATAAGGTTTTGATTGAGAACATAATTTTTAGGACTAAACAAAGTTTTGATGTTATAGAAAATAAGGTTGCTGAGAAACATGATCACAACTCCGAATAGTATGGATGTTATAGAGGTAAATATTCTTTATATGGATACTGCTAGTATTATGGAGAATTATGACATATGAAAAATATGTACTGGTTTAATCAACAACATTAAAACTATTACAAGAATTACATAAGAAAAATTTTGAGGGGGGAAATCCTCTTAAATGAATAAATCTGATTAGGATGTTTTTAAGCTGAGAAGGATGTTCTGAAAGTTGAAAATAGATTTCAACCTCTCAAGACTATTTTTGAAACATGTGAACAACCTGGACATCTTGTGAAAGGGTGTCTTGTTTTGATACTGGAAAAACAAGAGTTTTATAACAAGTCTCAGAATATGGATGTGAAGAATGATAAAGTGAAAGAAAAATATCTTGTTATAAAAACCACTCTCAAAGCTAAAAAATAAAAATGACCCTGGATCTTAGATAGTGGGTGTTCTTCTCATATGATAAGTGATTTAATGTTGTTAAAGAATGTGAAATATTTCAAAGAAGGAACAGTGACATTTGGCAATGATAAGTCCCTCATAATTAAAGGTGTTGGATCATCCATTATTGGGGAATAAAATTTGAAATACAAAAAAACATTATTTATTGATGAGTTGAAGCAAAACCTGCTAAATGTTTCCTAAATTTTTTATGAAGTCAATAGAGTTATTTTCTGAAATATTGGTTTTTTAAGAGAGGAAGATGAAAAATTTATTACAAGAGGCCAATGTAAAAAAGGAATCTTATTCCAAGATGGTGAAGTTTAAACTATTTTTACTTAAGTATGATGGAAGAGAATCAGTTTTGGAATAATAGTTTGGGACACATGTGTCATAGAAACATGATCAAGTTATCAAAGAGAGACTGTATTTTTTATAATTCCTGATATGTCAAGAATAAGAGATTGTTGTTGTAGAATTTTTCATAAAATCAATATTACCAAATCTATGCATAAGAAAGTTGACATTTGTACAAAATGACCCATAGAACTTATTTATTCATATATTTGTGGTCAAATGAGAAAACAATAAACTCGTAGAGATAGGTACTTAATTACTTTAATTAATGACTATAATCTCATTAATTTTGTTATATATATGAAATATAAGTCAGATGGTCTAAAAATGTTTAAAAGGTTTAGGAGAAAATCTGAGAAGGAATGTGAGTATTCAATAAAGAATTTGAGAACAGACAATGATTTGGAATACAATAAAAATTCTTTTGAAATTTATCTTGAGAAGAATAGAATTCAAAATGATTTCAGTACAACATACACTCCTCAAAAAAATGGTTTTGCTGAAAGAAAAATAAAAGTCTGGTTGAAATGGAGTGAACTATGTTACTTGAACATGATCTCTCACATTACTTTTGGAGGCAATCCATGAGTACTGCTATTTATATTCAAAAATGATGTTTCTAGAGGAAAAGTTTAGATATGACTCCATATGAATTTTTTTTATGATAAAACTCCAAGTTTGAAACACTTAAGAGTTTTTGGGAGTCCATGCATCATAAAGAAGAAAGTTTTAAACCTTTAAAGTTTGATCATATATGTGAAATGGAATTTTTTTTGGTTATTCTTCAGAATGAAGAGGATATAGATGTTTCAAAAAAGATACAGGAAGATTAGTTAACTCTGTTGATGTAAAAGTTATTGAAAAAACTAAGAAATATGCTAAAAACTCATGAAGATAAGGAAGAAGAAGAGGATGAAAGTATTTTTTTTAAATAGTTCTAATAAGGATGCAAGTAATTTTAATCCTACTCAAGAAGAATAATCAAACTCGGTTATTTCTATCGATGAGAAGGAATCTCAAAAATCTCATCCCAGGATTAGGAAGAAAGTGAAAGCTCAAAACATAATTTTTGATCATCATCAAAATGCTCAAACAAGAAGAAAATAAAAATCTATTACACATACTTCTTTATATTCAAAAGCTATGCAGAAAGATATTAATGAAGCTTTTGAGCATCTGGAATGGGTTTAGGCTATGAATGAAGAATTGGATCAAATCAATAAGAATGGAACTTAGTAACCCTTAAATAATCCAAATGAAAAGAATTTTTTTGTACAAAGTGTGTGCTTTGGAACAAGATGAATGAAGATGGTGAAGTGATAAGAAACAAGGAAAGGTTGGTATGAAAAGGTTACTCACGGATTGAAGGTACTAATTTTGATGAGAATTTTTCTCTAGGGGAAAGGTTAGAAACAATCAGAATATTTATTGTCGTTGTTGTACAATGAAGTTAAAAAATATTTAAAATTTATGTGAATTTGACATTTTTGAATGGAGAACTTGATGAAGAAGTTTATATTGAACAACCATGTGTATTTTTTGTTGGGAAGGAAGAAAGTTACGTGTGAAAGCTGAAGAAATATTTGTGTGGGTTAAATCAAGCTATGAGGTTATGGTATTACAAATTCGATACTTGCCTAAGAAAGTTTAATTTTAAGAAAGTAAGGGTTGATAGTAATCTATACATAAAATAAAGTCAAGAGATTTCTCTCATTGTAATTGTTTATGTTGATGATATCATCATTGTTGGGAATGGTGGAAAATTTTTGAAAGGTTTACTGAATAGATGAAAATGTTGTTTGAAATGTCCATGCTAGGTGAAATGAAATGCTTTATTGGTCTAAAAATATCACAAAATATGAAACACATATTTCTTTATCAATAAAATTATGCTAAAGAACTTCTTAATAAGTTTTCCATGAAAAATTAAAAAATGGATTCTATACCAATTTTAGTGAGAACCAAGTTGACTAAAGATGGAGATGGTAAGGAAGTTGAGTCTAAAGATTTTCAGAAGCTAATTGGAAGTTTATTATATTTGACTACTCAAGTCCAAACATTGTTTATAATGTTATATTATGTTAAATATTTAAGATTATTCCAAAATAATCACATCTATTGGTTGGGAATGTATTTCTTAGATATCACAAAGGCAAAATAGATTTCGAAATAAGATATGATGACTCAGAAAGTATTGATTTTTTTGGTTATACAGATTCTGATAAGGAAGAAATTTTGATGATAGAAGATCCACATTTGGTGGAGTTTTATTTTTGGGGAAAATTTGTGTAAGTTGGCATACTAATAAAAAAATTTATTAACTCTTAGCTCGGCTAAATCTGAGTATATTATTTCCACTCAAGCTGTTACCCAACTTATGTGGATAAAGACTTATTTGGAAGAATTACTTGTTGAAGTAAAGTTACCCTTTATCTTGGGTTGTGAAAATCATAGTTCCATAAAACATAAAAGAAACCTAGTATAAAATTATCTTTCAAAACATATTGATATCAAATATCATTTCATCAAAGAGCATGTGGAGAAGAATGAATTAAAGTTGGAGTATGTTCCAATATCAGAACAAGTGGCTAACATTTTCACAAAACCATTACCAAAGGAATCATTTCTGAAAATGAGGTTGAAAATGGGTGTCCAACCTCCTTCTTTTCATGGTTGAGGTATTTGTTTTTGTCCCCTCTCTCATTTTATATTTTGATAGTGTTTTTTAGGGGGAGAATGCTTCATAAATCTATCCATTGATATGTGTTAAACCTTTTAAGGAATCTTGTATGTTGGGGTATTTTTTGATAAGTTGTGAACTCAGAATTTAATTGTGTGAAATATTATAATATTTTTTTGGATTAGTTGTAAGAATATTTTGTTTATAGGTAAGTAGAAGAAGTGAATAATTATGTGAAGGAAATTTGGAAAGCTGAAGAATTTTCATGAGTCACTAATTTTAGACAGAATGGTTTTTCTATCGATGGTTATTATTTTCTATAATGATTTATCTCACATAGGTTTAGATTTACTGACAAGTAATCCATTTCTTGAGGTTAAAAAGATCAGTGATTTATAAACCTTGGTTGACAAAAAAATCCAAAGGGGAAGATTTTTTTAGACCAAGTTTGTTGGAAGATGTTTTTGGAAGTTGGATGAAGTTTGGGCTGAAAGTATTGTCTTTTCTTTCAAGAAAATAAATCAAATCACTTTGTAATTTTTGATGATCAGATGAAAAGGATGAAAGTTTCATCATAATCAGAAGATCAGATGCAAATGCTTAAGAAATTCCATTGGGTTTTGAAGAAGTTTTTTGTGAAAAAAGGTTCATCGGACTCACTTTGGGTTTGGAAAGAAAGTTTTGATCGGTATAAGAAAGTATCATAGTCTTGAAAGTCTCCATAATAAATATGATGATGATTTTTTGATCTTGTATTTCTCATAAATCATAAGTTGTCTAGAAAACTTGTGATTATAAACTTATAAAGGAAAGTGGGAGAACAAGTGCTTTCAATTATTTTAAGGTTTGATTAGAAAGAAAGATGATGTTGGAAGGATGGGAAGTCATAATAATTTCCAATTTAGTTGAAATGATGCTACACCAATCCTAAAGTGCTCAAAGTCATGAATAAGTCATGATACAATCATGAGTTTGTGGAAGAATAAAGTCAAAGTTTTCTGGTCTCAGTTCATCGGTGAGAGAACACTGAATGTAGAATTGTTTCAAGGTTGTAAAGTTTTGTTTGAAATGTGAGAAGATGAATATGCTAGTTTTTATTCAAACCAATAAGCCACAAGATACAAATTTTTGTAGAAAGAAGTTTATGAAGTTGAAGTTGTTGATACCGGTCCATAGGAAGCAGAATGCCACCAATCCATAGAAGGTATATTGGTAAAGAAAGTTTGTTTGAGTATAATTGTTTTATGTAGATATTTTTGAGTCTTGTGAAAAGTTCATTGGGAGTTTTTTGTATTGATCAATCAGATGATGATCAATAATGTAGTCAACCAATTTTTATCAGGATGAATTGTTTACCAATTGAGTCAAGACCAAAAGAAACAATTTGATATGTTTACAATTGGGTCAAGAGTCATTAGACATGAAGTGGTACTGAATCATCATATTGTCACTGATATCGATACATCTAAGTGAATCAGAGATTGATCTATTTGATAGAGGTTGATACTAATAACTTCATCAGACACAGGATCATCAGTCTGAATAAAATAAGAAAATGAGTTTTGAAGCTATTGTTAAAGTGATTCCAAGAGGTGAAGATATAATTATAAGTTGTGACTATGTTTATGGAATAATAGTTCCAAAATTTTATGGATAAAAATTAGTATAGAGCATTGTAATGAGTAGTTTTTTTTAGTTGATATTGAGCATTGTAATGAGAATTCATTTGTTTTTCATATGAACAATTGTTATGGAACAACATAATAAAGAATCTATTTTCATACATATGTATTCATCATAATGAAGAAATCAGAATGAAAATTGGAATTAGTCTAAATAATGGTTAGAAAGTATGAACTAGGATGAATCTTTGAGAAGATTCGAGAAGTTTTGAGAAGAGTAGAGAAGCACTGAAGAAGTCAAATATGGAACCTAAATAAAGGGGAAATTCAAGTTTTGTGAAATTTTGTTCAGTGGGAAAACTTTTCAGATTCCCATGTAAACCAATTTTGTTATAACTATAAAAGGAAGAGGGTACATTATACTTTCCAATGAAATAGAACAATGTTCACATGTGGACTAAGAGAGAGAAGTTTTGATATTTTAGTGAGTAGAAGTTTTTGGACAGATTTTACCTGATGAAGATTTCCAGTTAGAAGAAAGTAAGTGGTCATAATTTCTCAAATCGGACTAAGAAATCGGACTAAGATTTCCAGACTCAGACAGAAGAAGATCAGAATTGTTTCAGTAGTATTATGGAATACTTATATTTCTAGGCTAATAAATTAGATTGAGATTTCCATACTGAGATAGAATCAGTTCAGAATTGTTTCAGTAGTATTCTGGTAGAGTTATATTTCTGGACTGAGAAATTGGACTAAATAATATGATTGGGATATCTTACTGAGTATCATTATAAAGTTCAAACAAGTTCTTACCTACTAATGTGTAGGAAAGTGAAGAATTTTTTTGAAGGTTATCAAAAGTGAAAGTTTATAGGGCAACGCATTAATATGTTTGGAAGCAATTGTTGAAAGTTTATTAACTTATTACAAACACTTATATTACATAAATTTTCCTAGAAAAAAGCACATGCACTATTGTATTGATCATAGCACTACACAGGTGTAAGGGTATATTCTTCTTGTTTGTATCCACAAAAAAGGATTCTTTTCTAGTGGATTGTGTGGTATTGGATTATTTCCAAACCATGCCAAGAAAATATCTACTCTTGTTGAGTAGTGATTCATGTAAATTATTGTGTTCCTATGGATGTGTGATTGTTTTTTTTTCAATAAAGTGATAATTATTTAATAGGAGGTGAAGGTTGTTTCAAAAGTAAGGAAACATAAAACAAAAATATATCACTGATTCACCCCATCCCCATCTCAATGATACATTGATCTTGGATAGTAAATAATAGTTTTACCATTTTCCACATGTATATTTTTGACCAAAGTATCCCTTTTTAATGTTTTTGGTGTGAATATATTATTTCACTATTTTTATCATTCTTATTTATGAAGATTCCTTTTACATGTTTTAAAATAGTTTTCCAAATGATTTCAATTATTAATGATTTTAACAAGAAAAGTAAATATTGTTAATTTTTTTAAAATTCAAAGTATTATTTCTAAAAAGGAATTCTTGATTTTAAAGGGGATTTTAAAGGATTTTGTTTTTAAGAAAGAAATATTAGTGTTTTATGTATTCTCAATGAATTTTTTTGGTAGAATATTTATTTTATTAAATTTGTTTTCTAAAAACCCTTTTTGGTTTTAAAGTGTAATTTTTAAAAAAAAATCAAGCTCAATGTTTTATTTAAATAAAACACTTTTAAGGAGATTTCAATCATTTCAAAAGGTAATATTTCTTCTTGTCTTGCGAAGTGATTTATCCAATAACCTTAAAAGGATTTTTTTATCTATATCAACATATATTGATGTTACTTATGTTATACTTGGGATATGTTCTTATGATACCATCCACCTTCTTTCTCTATATGTCTTATGATGATGATGTTTGAAAGAAGCTTTATGAAACCCATTTCTTTCCTAAAATTTAATTAAGTTGTGATGAATTGATAGATGTTTTTATGATATTTTGTAATAATTATATGTGGTTTTAATTATGTGAAGGGTGTGTATGAAATTATATATACATACAATGAGTCGGGTAATGTTTAATATATCATGAGATCAAAGGGTATACGGGCAGTTAGACCAAGCCCAAAAAGTTACACTAGTATTTATCCCTAGCCCAAAAAGGTACATGAGTAGTTATATCAATCCAAAGAAGGTATATAGGTGGTTAGAATAAGACTAATATGTGTTGAATTACTTAATGGGTAGCCTTAAAATATGATTTCTATGCTTATGTTTATACCACACTCTTATGTTATATTCTTATGCCTGTGATTTTTTGATGTTCCTCATTTTTATGAATCATGTATTATGTTATGTAGATTCCTTATTCCATAAATCATGATGTTATATTTTTTTCTTTTGGAATAAATATCTTCATAGAGAGGCATGACAAATGAAATTATTTTTTATGCTTATGTTTGTTCCATAATCTTAGGTTTTGTAATTTTCTCATGCTATGATGACTCAAATAATATGTTACTTTAAAATGCTTATGCCTTTATTTATTATTGATAATACAAGTTTATTTGGGAATGATTTTATAATGTTATGTTCATGGAACTTGACTATGCACTCATACCCACAAGCTTATCTTATTATCACTTTTGACAATCAATTTTAATCTCTTTTGTTTACCCTTACTAATCTTTTAAGTTCACCCATTTCTAATATTTCCATTCTTATGGTTATGAAGATGAGTATAACCCATGAGAAGTATAGAAGGAGGTCTATAAGGGTGCTATTATAGAGGAATTTTCACAATTATTATAAAATAATATGTTTATATAGATAATCTATAAAGAAACTAAACCTAAATTTTTTCAGCATTGTTTGAGATTATTTGGATATGTTATATTAATGTGAAATATATGAAAGTTTATCTTGGTTAATCTATCTTGGTATTGAGTCCAGTGTTTTAAGGTATGTGTTTTAGAACTTGACCTAAGAGTATGGGTCTGGGGAATCTCATATGGTATTAAAGAGAGGTTTAGTTATTTTTAGGGATTGGTTTATTTATTTTTAGGGATTAGGACTAGAAAACATTAGTGAAAGCCTTAAGAAAAATCTTAAATATATGATAACATCCTATAATTTTATTAAAGTATAGAGTGTGTGGTTTCCATGAAATGATATACCTATCTAGATACAAACAAGTGTATGTAGTATTTGACATAAATTCACCTAGAGGGAATAACCTGGAAAGAGGTCTGTTGATTATTAACTCGATCTTCACTTAGTGGACAATAAGTCGCCCTAACTGCACACTTGTTTTGACACTCCTAGAAGATATTATTTGGTTGATTCACATGATATTTACAAACCATTATATAGGGATTATATGGAATTTTATGATTTAGTATATAACTAGTTAGGTTAGACAACCTAATAGGAATGTTATTATTGATAGCATAGATTGAAACTTAGAGATTCAAAATTTAGATTATCCATGTTATTTATGAGTTACTTCTTCAATGTTTATATGTTCCTTTTATAAATTTATTAATTTAAGTATTATCATACCTAAAATTTCATTTATTTAAGTAATGGATGTAGTAATGGTAAATTGAGTTAACAAGGGATATAATGGGTTATGCAATGATTTTCCCAATGAGTAACTATATGGGATGGATTCTGGTGTTGAAAATATTATGGTTATTCCCACCCATCTATCATGAGTTATAATTAATAACCCAAACCTTAACAAGTTCCTAGACTTACCAAAGAAGATAAGGATATATTCCCATAGAATTTTAGGTGAAAATGACCATGTATGAAAGAAGGTTCAACTTCCTACGTGTAAAAAATGTGGTAAGAAGCACCCAAGGGAATCTATCAAAGGAATAAGAAAAAATTTCATGGGTGGAAGGATTGGTCATTGAGATCATGATTGTAAAAGGGATATGAAGAGGTTCTCCAATTAAATAGAAGGTGTAAAGGTCCTAAATAATGCACCACCCACACTTTAATGCCTCAAATCCAAGGAGTTTTATCATTATGAAAATAAATTCTCTAACCCAAGGGCTAACGATGATAATAGGCATCAGAAACCTCCAAGACTAAGGGAACAAAGAAGAACCTATAAAATGACTACCACTGAAGTGGATCACTATAATTACAGTACACATATGATCCAGCATATATTTAAGGATGTCTTATTGGATTCTATTTCTAGCTACTCCACTATATTTAGGAAGCTTTCCAATAGCATCAAATAACCACCATAACTATTTGATTATCATAAAAAAAATATCTAATTGTATTATTATTCAATCCCAAGTTAAATTTTGTTGGAATTTTCTTGATCAAAATCTTGTTATTATTCATTTATATTAATTTGATGTGATTTTGGGTATTTATTATCACTCTCTACATAGATCTTATATCAATTTCTATAATAATGAAATCACATTTCATATCCTAAACCAACCTATGATCAAATATCAATTCAAGGCTAACTATGAACTCTTTATCAAGATTAATTCCATTATATGGGTCTTAATACTCAATCATGAGATGATTTTCCTAGTCTTACTCAAGTTAGTGAGGTTTATGTTTCGTTACAAATTATATATCGAGTCATGACTATATTAATAATATTGTAATTTTTTTCATCAGTGAGAGAAAATTAAAATTATGAGGACATAATTTATTTAAGGGGGTATAATGTAACACCCTAAGATTTTAGTATATTTTTTCATTAATAAATCACTATGTTGATCATCTTCCTCCACATGAAACATTGAATTAAAACGAAACTATGGAACATTTTATTTAGAGAAAATTATATGTATTAAAATGTGACTATTGAAATGTGTCAATTAATTTGGCAGATATAAATAGAGATAACAACATTGTGAAATATATATAGAAAAAAATAAAGATCATTTTAAATAATAATGCATTTATAACATTTAATTAGTGTAGCTATGTAACTAATGAAATCATTTTAGGTATACAAATCTATTTCACTGAAGAAAAAAATCCCTTTTATATGATGTGAATTTTATTATATTATGGTTAAATGATTATTTTAATGATATTTAATGATAAAATGTATAATAAAATAAGTTTACATCCATCCAATGGTTATTACTTTGCAAGTAATAAATTCATTTTATGTTTTTTTCGATAAAATTTTTTTATGCATTATATTAAAATTAATTTTATCGCTTTTAGAAATTGAATCAGGTAAAATGATTTGTATATTTGTAATCGAAAGGGTAAAATTAGGTAATAATGTAAATATCATTATTATACATAAAAATTAGTTTTCAAGATTAAAATTAATTACCATGGTAGTGGTAAAATTGTTATTTAAAAAGAATTGTTTTTTACAAGTGTTTGTATAAGTCATATCAAAGTTAATTAAGTTGATATTTTTTAAATAGTGACTCTAATGTAATGTGTATATATAAAAACAAATATATTAACTCTTCTTTAATTATTTATTGACTTGAAATTATACAAGAACACTTAATATTTTAAAAAATGAATTTTATACAAAAAATATATTCTATACATTAAATGTTTTAATTTTAATGATAATTTTCTTATATTTAGTTAATGAATTAGATTAAATGGAGTGAAAATTAAGAATATTAACACAAAAATTTGGTTTTAGGGGTAATTTTATATTTTTAATAAATAAATAATTAACCTGGTTAATTTTTAATCAAGGATAAAAATGATAAAAATGAATAACATAAAGTGAATCAGATTTTACTAAATTAACTTGATAGAAAAAACTTATAGGATACCTTTTTTAGGTTTTAAATTTATACCTACATGTCTCACCAAAATTTACTTACCTAACTCACTGAACATTATAGAGACTCGATTTTTTCCTTGTAAGACTTTGAAATATTTCTATATATATTTCCAGAGGTAGGCATTGAGACGGTGTGTGATTCCGAGGTCTGGTGTTATAACACCCCAAACATTTTATGGTATGATTCTCTTAAATATATTATATTCATAGACTATATTTCATAAAGCACTATTCTCATTTAAAACAGCACTTGGTTATTTAGGATATATACATAACTTATCCATTAAACATAAATTTTCCACTTCTAAGTTTTGAATTTCGAAAAACGGTCATCTAGAGTTGTAAGTAGTAAGTCATTTGGAGTCTGATAGAACCAACTTGATTTTTTTATAAATATTAACATACCCTTATGAATATTAATATGACCCTTATGAATAGTAAATAATGATAATATTTTATTTTCATTAGGTAATAAGATAATGAGATCTTAAATAATTTTTCAATGTGATATAAAACTAATTATACCTTTAAAATTGTTATTTTTTTGAATTAACTGTGATTTTATTTAAAAATTAAATTAATAATATTTATAAAATTATTTTCAAAAAAAATAGAGTTCATTTTTGAATTCTACACATCGAAAAATGGTTAGGGTGAATTTTTGGGTTTTTTATAAAGTACTTGAATTTTTGTGAATAGTTAAAATACAGTTTTGAGTTTTTGGTAGTTTAATGACATCATAATGATGTAATAAAAAAGTCTGGTCGACTTTTGTAAAGTAACATATGAAATTAGGTGTCCCAAGTGGCTAAAACCATGGGAAAATACCATGGGTAATGTAACACCCCAAGCTTCTACGGTATGTTTCCCTTTGAATAATGCGATAGCGTGTGTTGTACGCAACCTCGAGTTCTAACACACACCACAACTAATTAAACTAGCCGTTGTGAATAGTAATACCTAATTTTTGAAATTATATATATTTTATATTTGAAAATGGACTTCATTTTTGGACTCGGAATATCGAATTTAGCCTAAGGTGAAATTTTGGTACTTTTCGGATAACTTTCATATTTTGATGAATAGTGAAAATTTCTAAATTTTAATTAAAAACAACTTTTTTAATCAAAATAATTAATAGTGATAAATTATGAATTTGAGTGGTTTTAAAGTATATTTAGAATATATTTTTACCATTCAATTTAATGTTTATCATTGGACATAATTTTACAATTAAACCGAACATAAACAAGTGTCAATCTTTTGATAGTTATTATCTCTTAAAAACACGCTTTTTGTTTTGACAGCGGGAATTAATTTTAAATTAATTTCTGCCACTTCTGTGTTTTGAATTTAGGAAAATGGATTCCATATTTGGAATCAGGATGTTCAAATTGTGTAAATAGGTAACTTTTATTTTTACACATTTTGAATAATTACTGCGGTAAATATTTTATTTACCATGGTTAAAGGGTAAATCCGGTAAATAAGGGTTAAAAAAATAATATTATAATAATACTAAATTACCCTAAAAACGTGTCTTAACCCTATTGGTTGATAGATGGTCGACCATGGGCATATTTGGGTCTATTTTGGGACCCCATGGATCCACTTGTAAGTGATAATGACACTTTATTTTAATTAAGTCAAAATGAATACAAAAATGACACAAGCATATATCTTTTAGAACAACAATTTTTTACATAGGGTTATACATGTTGGATTTTCGATTATAAATATTAATTAGAAAGATAAAAAGATTTCCTACATAATGATATTTTATTTATAATTTTTAGATATTAAATAAGTTATTTTATTTATGGCACAATGATGATGCAGTAATTACTATAATAGTGAAAAATTAAAATAATTGATATTATAAATACCCAAATAAATATAATATGAAACTTTTAATGAATTAAACTAATTTTCTAGGCTAATATGATATATTAGGATTGATTTAATGGACTTTGTTCGAAGTAATCAATCTGTTATGAGTTTCACAAAAATCAACTATTGAATAGTGTCAAAATTGACATAAAAGAGTTCTTAAAACAAATATTATATTATTAATTGATATTAAATCCCTAAAAATCTAAGGTTCGGCCAAGAGACTTATATTATGATAGGTTAATCATTAATGGACCACTTGGGGGTCGCTTGGATGTATATAGTAAGTTTATTAACCATAATATATAAAAATACAAAGAGACATTGTAAAAGTGAAACTAATTAACTTAGAGTTAATACTTAAAGATAAGGTTAATATAAGTACCCAAACCTGTCTAAATTCTATTGGATGAGTTGTTTTCTACCTATCCCCACCTAATCCTTTGAATAGTCAACTTTGGAGCC
Source organism: Viscum album (assembly GCA_963277665.1). Classification (NCBI taxonomy): domain Eukaryota; kingdom Viridiplantae; phylum Streptophyta; class Magnoliopsida; order Santalales; family Viscaceae; genus Viscum; species Viscum album. Next base: position 761,857,039 of record OY728121.1, read on the forward strand.
TTTAGAAACCGAATATGAATTTATTATAAATTAATATTTCTAGCTTTTCCAAAGGTGCCCCTCACCCCTCTTATAAAAGGGCACTCCTCCTTCTCTTTTCTTCACACCTCTAAAGCCTTTTGGTTCGGCCAAACTCTGCCCAAATACTCTCCCAACATCCCTCACTACAACCTAGGGGCCTTAGTTTGATCAGAAAGCCAACCTAAGGAGCCCTTTTGATCAAATCAAAAGGAAGAACCCGAAGAAGAGGTAATGATTTCACCACCCTTTTCTAAGTTCATTTCTTCTTCCACTTCTTCTTCCTTTGTTCTTACCATTCTAAAATAATAACTCCAGTATCTCACATATACTGTGATGTTATTATAAGTATGGTACAACCATATTCAGTATTCTATCCACCCTTTGAATAACATGTCACCATACGTGCGTACGTACGGCTTACCGTCTCCACGTCGTGGTGTAATTGTTATTCAATATAATATTATTTGGATGGGTATAATAATGATGTGTAACTCATGTAAATAATAAATATAACATGTTAATGATTCTGTATATATGATATACCATTCATTTATATATTATTTTAATATCAAAAGAATGATATTGTCGCTCGTGCGTACGTACGGACTACCGTCTCCACAAACGCGATGAGATTCATTCTCCATCGTATCCATTCAAGTATAATTATCATTTTATGATTTAAAAATAATGTTAATATAATTCTGATTATGAATAAGATATAATCTATCCATTACAAACATGTCTTACGTAACCAAACATTTAAGAAGAACGAATCGATTATCACCTGAAACGACGATAATACTAAGATATTATTAATAAAGCAATGTTAAAAGATCATATATGATATCATATTAATGTATATGATTCTTGTATAATTTAGTAACAATTATTTCAATATTATACAGGAGGTTAACCTACCCCAACCAAGGAAAAGTACAAGGTAAGGGTTTATTTCACAATCTCTTCATTATCCGAGGTTGTTTATACGTAATAATCTACTGGGATCTCGTTATCATCCACATCCATGTTTCTTCAAAATGTATTTCAAAACATTTTTACTATTTACAAGAATATGGGTTAAAGTCATTTATACCCTTGTTTGACTTTTTATAAGAGGTTTATAAAGGAATCTTTCCGTCGTTTTCAAAACAAGGTCCTTTTTAACCTTTTCGACAGAATTGAGGTAAGAATGTTTTTTTTAACTTATACGGCGGGTGCGGTTATTTTCCGCCGTTATAAAATCGTCGAAGCTTTCCATACAAGCTTATAAGAATATTTTCAAAGAAAATGTTTTATTTTATATGGATCTTAAATTATTTCAAAATAAAAGGAGATACTTCTTTAAAAAGAATTTTGATTTCATCTATGTCAACATCCTTTGATGGATTTTAAGATTATTTGAAGTTGATTTATTATGATACAAAACTTCTATATTGTATTGAAGGTTTTGTGATATTTTTGACTGTGGATGTGCTATTTTTATACCATTCATAGTTTATGGTGAAATTATTGACATTTCGTATGCTAGTTTTAATACGAATGTTTATGTTATGTTTAAACCTTTTCAAATGGGAATGCATTGGACTTAATAAGTGACGGGTGGAGCCCGCTATAGCTCATCGATGCATCGGTAGGTCTCATGAGACAAACTAGTGTCTTGGCACAAGGCCTTGACAAAATCTTATTTGTAGTCTTGGCACGAGGCCTTGGCTATGTGGTTATGATAGTCTGGCATTATGCATTCCAACATTATGAAAGTGGTTATTGATTTTTGCATATGATTATTCATTTAGTAGAATATCCATGTGAATAAGTAAATGGCATTATTTCATTTTATTTACGCCATACCATGTTGAAAGTTCGTATTTAAAAGGATTTTGTTTTAGTTATACATTGCCTTAAATGTTTATTCTTATTTATGAAAGTTTCCACTTTATTGTTATCCTTACTGGGCATTTGAGCTCACCCCTTTTTTTCTATGTTTTATTTTTCCCAGGTAGTGAAGAAGTAAATTATGAATGACTTGCAGGGATATTATGAGGGGTTAATAGTGTGGATATTAAGACTTTGTTGTTGTAGTAGTTTTTCATTTTATGATGTAATGTAAAACTTATGAATATATCTAGTGTTTCCAAGGCTACTAAACTAATCGGTCTTTCGGGATTTGATCTTCTTGTGATCATGCCAATGTTACGAAGTAATGCACCGAATCTGGGTAGCTGGGGTCGGGGCGTTACAGTTGGTATCAGAGGAAGTTTAGTACAAACCTTGGAAGCTAGATTTGGATAAACTCTGATTAGAGCACGTAGACCTAAGATGAACTTTGAGGATTAGTATAGAAGAACTTCCTAGAATTTTGGTATTGTAGAGATTTTGTGAGTTTTTCAAGCAATACATCCCTGTCTGGATACGAGCAGGTAGAGGCGGCTCTGGCACAGATGTACCTAGGGGTAAAACCCGAAAACACCGCTTTGAGCTAGACTCGAACGGGAACTGGTGCACGACAACGGGCCTTGCTGCACTCTTGGTTACGACACTCCCGGGGGATATGCTTAGGATAACTCTCACTTTCTTTACAAATCATTATGAGGGGTTTATGAGTATATACTTCCTCAAAGAAAACATATTTATGATTATGGATTATATCCATAGATAGTTCAATTTATGTTTAGTGTTTTATAAGTATGGGATTATGTATTTTGATTCATAAACTGATCTAGTTTATGACATTGTTTAGAAATGGCGCCTAGTGGAAGAAATGGAAACCGTATCAATGCACGCAATCCATGTAGGGATTGCCCTCCTGCTCAAGATAATTATAGTGGGGCTGGTGATGCAACTGGTGCTGATCAGCTAATCACCGTACTAGGACAACTTACTCAGGTTATGAATAATAACCTTACCCGTATGGAGCACCCTTATCCGCAGCGTGGAGGATCAATGTTAGATCGATTCATGAGACAACAACCACCAACGTTCAATGGGAGTACAAATCCCTTAGTAGCTGAGCAATGGATATTTTCCCTAGAGAAAATATTTCAGGCTTTGGGGAGTAGTGAAAGGGAAAAAGTTACCATGGCAGTTTACCGCCTCACTGGAGATGCTGATCAATGGTGGTCATTGATTTAAAACATGAAGGAAGATGATGAAGTATCAAACATGGAATGGATGGAGTTCAAAGATCTGTTTTTAGAAAAATACTTCCCTCGCGACCATCGAGCAGATATGGAAAGGCAATTTCTGAGTCTGAGACAAAAGGAGGACGAGAATGTCACAAAGTATGAGGCTAACTTTACAAGGTTAGCGAGGTACGCTGGTGATTATATTCGTAACCCAAGAAGTAGGATTGATCGTTTCTTTGATGGTTTAAAACCATTTCTCCGTCGATCATTAGTCTCACAATCCTTTTCGTCGTACGAAGACATTGTCTCATGTGCTATCAAGACCGAAAAAGAATTCTCTAAGTCTTATGACTTTAAAGCGAAGCAAGAGAAGAAGAGACCTTCTGATCAATTTGGGAATGGAAATAAGGGGAAGAAGGGAAAGGTTGAATATTCATCTTGTGGTAAATGCGGGAAGAAACATCCTGGTACTTGCTTGAAGGGAATGGGAGTCTGTTACAAGTGTGGTGAAAAAGGCCACCAAGCTCATGATTGCAAGGGGAAGAAGGAAGCTACCAACGTTCAGTGCTACAATTGCAGGGAGATGGGGCATTATGCAAATGCATGTCCTAAGCGTCAGGAGAACTTACCTCAGAAAAGGCCAAGGGATCAAGGCCAGGCTTATGCTATCACTACTGCTGAGGTAGAAGCTCCGAAAGACGTGGTGGCAGGTAATTTAATGGTTTCCTCAAGTTTAGCAAATGCATTATTTGATTCTGGATCATCGCATTGTTTCATATCTTCCCAGTTTTCTAAGAAAATTAGATATTTCCAATTTGATTTAATAAGGGAGTTGTCAGTTAAAACTCCTAAGGGAAGTATCGTTGCAAAAAAGTTTTGTGAATCAGTCCCCATTAGAGCACATAAATTTTCTTTATCTGCTGATTTCATCGTCATACCTATGATTGAGTTTGATATAATCCTCGGTATGGACTGGCTTTCGGACTATGATGCGAAGATTTATTGCAAGAAGAAAGAGGTTACGATTCTTGATGATAATGATAAGGAGCACCTTATTTTTAGAGCAGAATCGTCACCACCTAATTCTTATTTAGATCCACCCCCTGTAGCTCAACTTAATTCAATTATCGGGGAGGAAGAGAATGAAATAACTGTCGGTGAGGAAAGGAATGTTCAAATAGAGGATGTACCTGTTGTGAAAGAATTTGTAGATGTATTTCTGGAAGATTTACCTGGACATCCTCCAGAACGAGAAGTTGAGTTTTCTATTGATTTGATTCCTGGATCAAGGCCTATATCGAAGACCCCTTATAGAATGGCCACTGTAGAGCTAGTCGAACTAAAGAAACAACTAGAGGAATTGAGTAATAAGGGATTTATTCGCCCTAGTGTTTCTCCATGGGGAGCCCCTATTCTTTTTTTTAAAAAGAAAGATGGATCTATGAGGTTATGTATCGATTACAGGGAGATCAATGCTATAACGATAAAGAACAAGTATCCACTACCTCGTATTGATGATTTATTTGACCAACTGCATGGAGCTCAATACTTTTCAAAGATTGACCTTCGATCTGGATACCATCAGTTGTGTGTAAAGAAGGAAGACATTCCGAAGACATCATTTCGAACCAGGTACGGGCATTACGAGTTTACTGTAATGCCATTTGGATTGACTAATGCACCCTCTGTATTCATGGATCTAATGAATAGAGTTTTCAAGGAGTATCTGGATGAATTTGTGGTGGTATTTATTGATGATATCTTGGTATACTCCAAAACCTATGAAGATCATGAAAATCACTTGCGTATTATCTTGAAGACTCTGAGGAGGCATGAATTATATGGGAAGTTTAGCAAGTGTGAATTCTGGCTTCAGGAGATTTCTTTTCTTGGCCATATTGTCTCTAAAGATGGAATCTCTGTTGATCCTTCTAAGACCAAGGCAATCCAAGAATGGCCAGCACCTACGAGTATAACTGAGGTACGTAGTTTTATTGGTTTGGCAGGTTATTATCGACGTTTCGTCCAGAATTTTGCCCGATTGGCAAACCCATTAACGAAGCTCACACGAAAAGGGGTTAAATTCGTTTGGACAAAAGAGTGTGAAGAATGTTTCGAAGAACTGAAGAGAAGATTAGTCAATGCTCCTATATTGACTCTACCATCGGGGAATGATGGGTTCGTTATTTATAGTGATGCATCAAAGAAAGGACTTGGCTGTGTCCTTATGCAGAATGATAGAGTTATTGCCTATGCATCACGACAGTTGAAAATTCATGAACAAAACTATCCTACTCATGATCTCGAGTTAGCAGCAGTGATCTTTGCTTTGAAAATATGGAGGCACTACCTCTATGGTGAAAAATGTGAGATTTATACTGATCACAAGAGTTTGAAGTATATTTTCTCACAAAAAGAACTCAACATGAGGCAAAGGAGATGGCTTGAATTACTCAAGGATTATGATTGTACGATACACTACCACCCAGGGAAGGCAAACAAGGTGGCAGATGCTTTGAGTAGAAAAGACCATGGAGTTTTGAACAATATGAGAATTGAAAGGGATCCAATTTTCATGGATCTAGTGAAGATGGACATGGGAATAACCAGGGAAGGTGAAACATCAATGCTTTTTCAAATGGTTGCCAAACCATCTTTACTAGAAAGGATTGAGAGTTCTCAGACCGATGATGAAGAATTCCAAAAGAAGATTAAAGTTGTGAATGATGGGAGATTGAGAGACTTTGTGTATGAAGATGGAATTTTGAAATTCGGGAAGAGACTTTGTGTTCCCAATATACCTGATCTAAAAAGGGAATTGTTGGATGATGCTCATAGTTCCAATTTCTCTATACACCCTGGGAGCACCAAAATGTATAGAGATTTGAAGGAACATTTTTGGTGGGACAACATGAAGAGGGAGATTGCTGATTTTGTGTCAAGATGTATGGTTTGTCAACAAGTCAAAGCTGGAAGGCAACAGCCTGGAGGAGTCATGCAACCTCTTCCCATACCGGAGTGGAAATGGGACAATATTACGATGGACTTTGTCATGGGGCTACCAAAGACTCCTAGAAGGAACGATGCAATATGGGTTATTGTTGATCGTCTTACCAAGTCAGCACATTTTCTTGCTATAAGAGAAGATCTACCCCTGGAACGTCTAGCAAGACTATATATTAATGAAGTTGTGAGACTTCATGGAGTACCCTTATCAATTGTTTCTGATCGTGATCCCCGTTTTACTTCAAGATTTTGGAAAAGTCTTCAGAAATCCCTGGATACTGAACTTCATTTGAGCACTGCTTACCACCCTCAGACAGATGGACAATCAGAACGGACTATTCAGACCTTAGAAGACATGTTGAGATCTTGCTCACTTGATTTTCAGGGTATGTGGGATCAATATTTACCACTGGTAGAATTTTCCTATAACAATAGCTTCCATACGAGTATTCAGATGGCACCATATGAAGCGTTATACGGAAAGAGATGTCGTACACCAACCTGTTGGGATGACGTTGGTGAAAGAAAACTTGTAGGCCCAGAACTGGTGGAGGAAACGGTGGAAAAGGTGAAGGTAATCCAAAATCACATCAAAGCAGCTCAAAGTAGGCAGAAGAGCTATGCTGATATTCGAAGGAAGGATTTGGAATTTCAAGTCGGTGATCATGTTTTCCTAAAGGTATCTCCATGGAAGGGAGTCATACGTTTTGGTAAGAAAGGTAAATTGAGTCCCAGATACATCGGACCTTTCGAAATTCTAGAACGAATTGGGGTTGTAGCTTACCGATTGGCAATGCCGCCAAGTCTCTCCAAAGTTCACGATGTGTTCCACGTATCTCTGTTGAGGAAATACATGCCTGACCCAACGCATGTACTCACCTATGAGGAATTAGAACTGGAACCCGATCTGTCTTATTGTGAAGAGCCCGTCAAGATTCTTGATACAAGAGAACAAGTGCTGAGAAACCGGACGACGCGTCTGGTAAAAGTTTTGTGGAGAAACCATAAGATGGAAGAGGCAACGTGGGAACCCGAGGAACTTATGATGAAGAACCACCCGAGTCTTTTTATGCAGTAATACCCTAGAAATTGCGAGGACGCAATTATTTGAAGGAGGGGAGAATGTAACACCCCAAGCTTCTACGGTATGTTTCCCTTTGAATAATGCGATAGCGTGTGTTGTACGCAACCTCGAGTTCTAACACACACCACAACTAATTAAACTAGCCGTTGTGAATAGTAATACCTAATTTTTGAAATTATATATATTTTATATTTGAAAATGGACTTCATTTTTGGACTCGGAATATCGAATTTAGCCTAAGGTGAAATTTTGGTACTTTTCGGATAACTTTCATATTTTGATGAATAGTGAAAATTTCTAAATTTTAATTAAAAACAACTTTTTTAATCAAAATAATTAATAGTGATAAATTATGAATTTGAGTGGTTTTAAAGTATATTTAGAATATATTTTTACCATTCAATTTAATGTTTATCATTGGACATAATTTTACAATTAAACCGAACATAAACAAGTGTCAATCTTTTGATAGTTATTATCTCTTAAAAACACGCTTTTTGTTTTGACAGCGGGAATTAATTTTAAATTAATTTCTGCCACTTCTGTGTTTTGAATTTAGGAAAATGGATTCCATATTTGGAATCAGGATGTTCAAATTGTGTAAATAGGTAACTTTTATTTTTACACATTTTGAATAATTACTGCGGTAAATATTTTATTTACCATGGTTAAAGGGTAAATCCGGTAAATAAGGGTTAAAAAAATAATATTATAATAATACTAAATTACCCTAAAAACGTGTCTTAACCCTATTGGTTGATAGATGGTCGACCATGGGCATCTTTGGGTCTATTTTGGGACCCCATGGATCCACTTGTAAGTGATAATGACACTTTATTTTAATTAAGTCAAAATGAATACAAAAATGACACAAGCATATATCTTTTAGAACAACAATTTTTTACATAGGGTTATACATGTTGGATTTTCGATTATAAATATTCATTAGAAAGATAAAAAGATTTCCTACATAATGATATTTTATTTATAATTTTTAGACATTAAATAAGTTATTTTATTTATGACACAATGATGATGCAGTAATTACTATAATAGTGAAAAATTAAAATAATTGATATTATAAATACCCAAATAAATATAATATGAAACTTTTAATGAATTAAACTAATTTTCTAGGCTAATATGATATATTAGGATTGATTTAATGGACTTTGTTCGAAGTAATCAATCTGTTATGAGTTTCACAAAAATCAACTATTGAATAGTGTCAAAATTGACATAAAAGAGTTCTTAAAACAAATATTATATTATTAATTGATATTAAATTCCTAAAAATCTAAGGTTCGGCCAAGAGACTTATATTATGATAGGTTAATCATTAATGGACCACTTGGGGGTCTCTTGGATGTATATAGTAAGTTTATTAACCATAATATATAAAAATACAAAGAGACATTGTAAAAGTGAAACTAATTAACTTAGAGTTAATACTTAAAGATAAGGTTAATATAAGTACCCAAACCTGTCTAAATTCTATTGGATGAGTTGTTTTCGACCTATCCCCACCTCATCCTTTGAATAGTCAACTTTGGAGCCTTTAGAAACCGAATATGAATTTATTATAAATTAATATTTCTAGCTTTTCCAAAGGTGCCCCTCACCCCTCTTATAAAAGGGCACTCCTCCTTCTCTTTTCTTCACACCTCTAAAGCCTTTTGGTTCGGCCAAACTCTGCCCAAATACTCTCCCAACATCCCTCACTACAACCTAGGGGCCTTAGTTTGATCAGAAAGCCAACCTAAGGAGCCCTTTTGATCAAATCAAAAGGAAGAACCCGAAGAAGAGGTAATGATTTCACCACCCTTTTCTAAGTTCATTTCTTCTTCCACTTCTTCTTCCTTTGTTCTTACCATTCTAAAATAATAACTCCAGTATCTCACATATACTGTGATGTTATTATAAGTATGGTACAACCATATTCAGTATTCTATCCACCCTTTGAATAACATGTCACCATACGTGCGTACGTACGGCTTACCGTCTCCACGTCGTGGTGTAATTGTTATTCAATATAATATTATTTGGATGGGTATAATAATGATGTGTAACTCATGTAAATAATAAATATAACATGTTAATGATTCTGTATATATGATATACCATTCATTTATATATTATTTTAATATCAAAAGAATGATATTGTCGCTCGTGCGTACGTACGGACTACCGTCTCCACGAACGCGATGAGATTCATTCTCCATCGTATCCATTCAAGTATAATTATCATTTTATGATTTAAAAATAATGTTAATATCATTCTGATTATGAATAAGATATAATCTATCCATTACAAACATGTCTTACGTAACCAAACATTTAAGAAGAACGAATCGATTATCACCCGAAACGACGATAATACTAAGATATTATTAATAAAGCAATGTTAAAAGATCATATATGATATCATATTAATGTATATGATTCTTGTATAATTTAGTAACAATTATTTCAATATTATACAGGAGGTTAACCTACCCCAACCAAGGAAAAGTACAAGGTAAGGGTTTATTTCACAATCTCTTCATTATCCGAGGTTGTTTATACGTAATAATCTACTGGGATCTCGTTATCATCCACATCCATGTTTCTTCAAAATGTATTTCAAAACATTTTTACTATTTACAAGAATATGGGTTAAAGTCATTTATACCCTTGTTTGACTTTTTATAAGAGGTTTATAAAGGAATCTTTCCGTCGTTTTCAAAACAAGGTCCTTTTTAACCTTTTCGACAGAATTGAGGTAAGAATGTTTTTTTTAACTTATACGGCGGGTGCGGTTATTTTCCGCCGTTATAAAATCGTCGAAGCTTTCCATACAAGCTTATAAGAATATTTTCAAAGAAAATGTTTTATTTTATATGGATCTTAAATGATTTCAAAATAAAAGGAGATACTTCTTTAAAAAGAATTTTGATTTCATCTATGTCAACATCCTTTGATGGATTTTAAGATTATTTGAAGTTGATTTATTATGATACAAAACTTCTATATTGTATTGAAGGTTTTGTGATATGTTTGACTGTGGATGTTCTATTTTTATACCATTCATAGTTTATGGTGAAATTATTGACATTTCGTATGCTAGTTTTAATACGAATGTTTATGTTATGTTTAAACCTTTTCAAATGGGAATGCATTGAACTTAATAAGTGACGGGTGGAGCCCGCTATAGCTCCTCGATGCATCGGTAGGTCTCATGAGACAAACTAGTGTCTTGGCACAAGGCCTTGACAAAATCTTATTTGTAGTCTTGGCACGAGGCCTTGGCTATGTGGTTATGATAGTCTGGCATTATGCATTCCAACATTATGAAAGTGGTTATTGATTTTTGCATATGATTATTCATTTAGTAGAATATCCATGTGAATAAGTAAATGGCATTATTTCATTTTATTTATGCCATACCATGTTGAAAGTTCGTATTTAAAAGGCTTTTGTTTTAGTTATACATTGCCTTAAATGTTTATTCTTATTTATGAAAGTTTCCACTTTATTGTTATCCTTACTGGGCATTTGAGCTCACCCCTTTTTTCTATGTTTTATTTTTCCCAGGTAGTGAAGAAGTAAATTATGAATGACTTGCAGGGATATTATGAGGGGTTAATAGTGTGGATATGAAGACTTTGTTGTTGTAGTAGTTTTTCATTTTATGATGTAATGTAAAACTTATGAATATATCTAGTGTTTCCAAGGCTACTAAACTAATCGGTCTTTCGGGATTTGATCTTCTTGTGATCATGCCAATGTTACGAAGTAATGCACCGACTCTGGGTAGCTGGGGTCAGGGCGTTACAGGTAAGCCCAATGTTTTGCAAAAACCACTAATGAGGTGTCCCTTTTAATTAATAAAAAACTCCCTCTTAATTACTATAAATACCCACTCATACCTTCGTTTTCCTTCATTCCAAATCCATAATCCTAGAATTTATGGTAGTTTTAACTCCCTAGTAATCTTCCCAAGGTGTACTAAATTCCCCAAGGTCCCAACCTTCAATTTTTGGGAATTACTCTATAAGGTAAGAGAATCAACCACCCTTCTCTTTTCTTAAAGTTTTCATTTTATGTTTTCTCTTTTATTGTCAATTTAATTACGTTGGGATATTTCATTACATATTCCCTTTACTTCCCATATTATATAAGATTGATGAGATACCTCCTTTATCTCATCAAACTATTTTATGAAATTTTAAGTGACGTCGTTAGGCTGCCAAA